>OX016540.1:288247782-288918938 GCA_943590905.1 Sphaerophoria taeniata
ACTCGCACGCTGTTCTACCATGGTCGGAAAAAACAGACGGATGCAACTTATGTCAAAAAAGGTTTTAGACAAGGTGATGCGCTGTCATGCGATTCCCTCAACATCCTTCTTGAAAATATTGTGCAAAACTTCAACGTCAACACCAGAGGCACAACCTTTCAAAAGTCCGTCCAGGTACTAGGATACCCAGAGGACATTGACATAATAGGAAGAACACAGCGTGATGTCAGGGCTTGAGACGAATGCTAGGAAGATGGGTCTGGCAGTTAACGAGGGCAAGACCAAGTTAATGCTGTCAGCAAATACGGACACCCAACAAAGACGTCTTGGAGCCAACGTCAGTATAGACGTCGAGATTTAACTTCGAGACAGTTACCTTGGATCCGCTATAAACTCTGACAACAACACCAGCACTGAAATCAAACGAAGAATCACATTTTCCAATCGCTGCTTCTTTGGACTTAGAAGGCAATTGAGTAGTCAAGTCCTCTCTCGAGCAACTAAAGTGTCACTGTACAAAACTCTCATCATCCCGGTCCGAATGTATGGTGCAGAGACATGGACCATGACAACATCCGATGAAAACGCTTTGGGCTGTTTCGAGAGAAAAATTCTTCGCAGATTTCTTGTCCAGTCTGCATAATTGGAGAATGGAGACGAAGATTCAATCAAGAACTGTACGAGCTGTTCATCGAACCTGATCTAGACAGAAAAGTTAAAGTCCAACGACTTGGATGGTTGGGTCATGCAGAGCCAATGGAAAATATTGCTAGAGTCTTCGAATTCAACTCGGAAGGACGTTGCAAGAGAGGGTGCCGGGCGGTAATGATCACTCCAGTTGTCCTCTGTGCTTTTGGCCGGGGTCAGCTAAGGCCAGGTTGCATAGCCAGGTGTTACTCTTCAATAGTTAAACATTCGAAAATGCAATCTGACCATAGATTCGGGGTTTCTAATTTCAGTGGTGATGTGAGCTTTAGAACCATGCCCAAGAATAAAAAGCTGGAAAAAACCATCTTTTAACGAGCTCTTTCGGATGCATTGGCAGGGTCCGTCATATCTCTTGCCTGACCCCTGTATTCGGCTCTGTCGGGCTGACCTTTCCCTTTCCGACTTACTCATGGGAACAAAAATGAACAATGAAAATGAAAATGCTTATGATATGGATACCGATCAAAATTTATCACTGAGATCAAATTTCCTTGTCTTCTCGTCGGAAGATGAGTTACTTGCCTCAAGCCAAGAGACAGTGATAAAAGGAGCTGAAGATGCAGCTGATGCTGACAACAGCAAGGCACACAGGTGGTAGAAGACCTGAGGCATGCGAAACTGGAGACAGCTAGCTAGGGACCGACCTGGACTGCAGCGCCACCATAAGAAAGAAGAAGAAGAATTATCGGCTGCTACTACTGACCCAAGGTAATTGAAGGGTGGCACTTCGTGCTTTTCTCCCTAGAAAAAAATTGGTTTTCTTTTCCCAACGAATACTGAAGATGGAGGCACCGTGTACTTAGTTCTTCCTTGATTTATAGTTCGCTGCTTTCTTGACATCAAAATGACGTTTGAAAGAAAAATATTTCGATGTTAAATCGATCATCAAGTGAATGGAGAAACTGTACGGGTTGTTCCACGAAATTAGCATTCGGGCACAAGCGACGGACGGTCAACAAGGCTCACGCTCAAAATAAAATGTTCGTTTGCAAGCAACCAGCACCCTTTAAAATACATACTTCGGTTTCTCAGGCCGTGAAGTTGAGTTATCAATTCAAGCCATTGGAATCTTGGTTTGTATTCAGTTGAATTAAACAAGTGATGTGGCTGCTTTTGGGACTCTATTAAAAAGAAAAAAAAGAAAAACATAAAAATTCGATTGTGCGTCTGTGCTTTAAAGCAGAAAATTGTTGATCAAAGATGAAGATCAATCGGCAGTCTAGGGGAACGATCTTGAACTACTCATTTCCGAGGATGTTTAAGGCGTAGTAGAATAGAGCCACATATGATCGGCACACATACACATAGTACACATAGTGTTCTTGCATACAACCTTTCATGTTAATGAAAAAAATTATTCCTTGTTTGGTGAACTGCTTAGCTT
This sequence comes from Sphaerophoria taeniata, assembly GCA_943590905.1. Classification (NCBI taxonomy): domain Eukaryota; kingdom Metazoa; phylum Arthropoda; class Insecta; order Diptera; family Syrphidae; genus Sphaerophoria; species Sphaerophoria taeniata. The sequence continues at coordinate 288,249,875 of OX016540.1, forward strand.
TACAATTTCCTGGGAGGTCTAGGCCTCGATTGCCTGATTCCATGTAACATCAACATTAAACTTTTCTATTATCTCTCTCCAGATAATAAACAGATGTAGCCCGTGATTGGGTCTGTAAAAATGTTTAAGAGGGGCTTGGCTGTTTAAGCTGCAAAAGCAGTTGTATCGCTCCCCATATATTGTTGGAGGAACAACAAAATGTCATCAGACCAAATTCGAATTTCTTACACTAGTTGAAGAAACGAACAACAAATATCATCTAAGAGGAACACCCCAAGATGGGGATCTATCTCCTCTTCTATGACTACTTGTCTTTAATTTACAAAAAACTCAAGGAACTACTGAAGAAATAAGATCTTGCCTCACTGATGCACTTACGGTTATTCTGAATCATAGATCTTCACATTATTGAAACAGCTTCCTCGCACTCAAGGCTAAAGGAATCCGATATTAAAATTAGTAGCCTCTGACTACATTACTCCGATCTTTAACTTTGGAATACAGTTTAAGGTTGACTTTCCATCCAGATTAGATTGAAAAAGTCATAGTCCTTATAAGGATTTTGACATCACATTTTATATACTTAGATGGAGCTTGGTGTTTGGGGCTGGTGTCTTCTCTGAATAACTAGGTACTAAAAAATCCTTTAGACTGCCCGATAGATGAAGCGTATTTCAAACTGAAGTTCTAGCATGTAGTATTCTAAAACAAGCAGTTAAATCTGACGAAATTATAAAAACGGTCTCAATCTTTGTTGATAGCCAAGCAGCTATCAAGGCTATAAACAGCCACCTGACGAAATCCAAAATCGTTAAAGAGTGTAAGCAAGAACTCGCAAGCTTTTACGATAATATTATAATTAATCTTGTTTGGGAACCAGGTCACAGTGATATTCTGGGAAACGAAATCGCTGACGAACTGGTCAGGATGGGATCCAACCTTCAAGTATATTTAGCTGAGGAAGTAAGGAGTCTTGAAACAGAGAAGCAGTTTCTCAAGAAATCCAACTCAAGATGGAAAAATCTCACCAAATGCATTATTTCAAGGCAGATATGGCGTACTTACCATTGCCATTTGTACAGACCAGTGGCCAATCGGGCAATATTCCATGAGGCTTGGTATTCTCTTCAATGCGTTTTGCCGTAGTTGTAGAGATGTGGAGCAAAGGGAAATACTTCAGCACTTTTGTGCGAATAGCCAGCCGTACTTAACGCCAGAACAACGGCTTTTGAGGCTCCTTTTTTATACCTGACCTTAGCGAATTTCAAATGAACCGGATTCTTTATATCAACAAAACCAATTGGATTTAGCTAATCCATACCTCCACTGTGCACCTAAGTGTACATTTTACTAATTATTATTTGGGTACTCTCGGGTTTTTGGTACCAAAACGGCTCAATCAAGCGCTAATTGTGTTCCGTGGGCAGCGTCTGCCATGGACAGCCATTTCCAGCTACCTTGGATTTTTCGTGGTTATTGGGAACTGGGAGTTTAAGGAAACTTGCGGGAATAGGAGATATAGAGGGCTTTATTTTACCCTTTTCCATACAATCTTATAAGTTTAAACCAAATGAAAAATGGTCATTCGCAATGATTTTCACTTCACAAACGAAAATTGTAATTAATAACAATCCACACAATGTTGACTGTTGGTGTTGGCAGACAACAACACAACTTAAAAAGAAGAAAACAGAAAAAAACATTCAACTCTAGTTAATTAAGCATCCATTTCCTCCAGAGCACTCACGAGAGGAATGAAATGAAAACGAGACAATGGGATGACGTTGGGGTTAGTTATGATTCCAATGGAAAATGAAAAATAAAATGAAATCTCACTCCAAAAAAGTTACGAAAAAAGTGAATGAAAATTGTTTATGTGTGAAAATGTTAATACCACAGTAAAAAAAAAGAATAGACAACCTTAAAAACTATGTTATTAATTTTAGGTACGTTAACGAGAATAATTTTGTTTAAATCAATTGTTTTTTCTTGTTTAAGAGAAAATAACAATAAAAATTGTTTGAATTTTGTTTGCACCTTGAATTTACTAATTTATCGTTGAATGGATCTCTGGGTGGTCGTTTCATGATATCAGCTTCGGCGGCTTCATAGGCCAAGGAAATGGCGGGCACCTAAATTGTGTGTTGTTGAAAAATAACGATTTTTAATAATTTCTTTTTGAATTTTGATTTTTTGTTAATGTTTCCAATCAATTTGGCTGTTTCTTATGACTACGAATTGTATGTTGTTGTGGAGTTTAAAGTAGTTTTGTTTAGCACTAAGAATGAATGGTTTCTAGGTTCTTTGTTTAAATTTAAATACCTGAGTTTCAAAAATATACTTTTTTTCTTAATTAATTTAAAAATACATTGGGAACTGATGTTTTCAAGCCTAAATACACTCGTATGAAGTTCGATCTAGCTTCTGGAAATTGTATTTGTTTAGAGACCACACTTGAGCATGGTTTACCTTGCATTCACGAGGTTATCGTAGTTCGAATTTCTAGGTTTTCGCTTCATTATATCGGCCTCGGGACCTTCGTATGCAAGTGATATAGCTGGTATCTATTGATCGAGTTTGTTTAGTCATAACATATCTATTTGTCTTCCTAATACTTTCATAAAATTAAATAGTACTTAAGGATATTTCAAATAAAAAGATTGCCATCCACGACTATAGGCTCTCAACAAAAGGATAAAATAAATAAGTAAATAAATAAGTTGCTTGTGACCGAAAGATTCGGTACAAGTTCGTCTCGAAGAGACACTTACCATGTCAGTTCCCAAATCGATGCAAAGAATGGTGACAGTTCCCAAAGGCAATGGGATATCACACAAGATAAAGGCCAAGAAGGGCGAGATTTCAGGAATGTTCGATGTCAAGGTATAGGCAATGGATTTCTTCAAGTTATCGAAGATCAAGCGACCCTCTTCGACGCCAGTTACAATCGAAGCAAAGTTGTCATCGAGCAAGATCATGTCAGCAGCCTAAAAATATACAAAACAACAAATATAACCTCTTTTTTATTATAATTTTTTTTTTTCTAATGTAAGCTACATTGCGAACATTGAGGTCGAAACGTTAAACATCATCGACTCATGTTCGAAGAGTAAAACGTCATCGATCCTGTTTGACGTTTGCGACAGAGAGTTCTTTCTTCTTTTTTTCGAAATATAAATTAGTCTTATTCTTTCTTTTGAGCCAGCAAGAACCGGCAAGAAATAAAATTAAAATAAAAGTAAAAATAATATAATACTTTTATACTTTTCAATATACATAGGTCTCACAGTAGAGCCCTCGACACCTTTTAGAAATCCAAAAAGAACTGACTGGACCAAATTTGGTCATATAGTCAAGTCCAAACTAAAGAAGGTTCCTAGAATGGAACTCAACTCTTCGACTGAGTTAAACTCCGTAGTTGATACCTTCGAAAAGGCATTAAACATGGCTTATAAAGCATCTTTAAAAGGTCGAAGCAATTAGCTTCTGGTTTCATAACCGGAACACAGGCTCTTCGAAACAGTGAAGGAAACCTAGTCACCGAAGCACAGGGAATTGTAGATGATGTGGATGCACTTCCAACAGCTGCTGAATGCGCAAAATGTCGAGCGAGCAAATGAAGAGAAAGAGAAGCAAGACCAGTCAATGAAGACCCAGTCCCAGTCCCCAGCACAGAAGAGGTAGAAAGAGCCATCCAAAAGCTAAAAAATAACAAGTCCGCTGGGTCGGATGGCATACCTGCGGAACTCTTTAAATATGGAGGAGATGTTTTGATGAACCGCATGCACCAGGTCATCACCAAAGTGTGGGAGGAAGAAAGAATGCATGCCCACTGACTGGTCGATAAGCTCCATATGCCCCATCTACAAAAAAGGCGATCCGATGTCATGCAAAAACTACCGTGGCATATCCCTGCTTAATGCTGCACACAAAATCCTATCCAACGTACTGTGTGAGCGTCTTAAACCTTTCTGCAACACAATAATCGGCACGTACCATTGTGGCTTAAGGCCTGGAATGGATTCGAGATCCCGAACAAACTAATCCAGCTGAGCCGAATGACGCTAAACAATACGCAGTGCAGTTTGCAAATGGGTAAAAGCTCATCCGAGTTGTTTAAAACATGCGCAGGGTTTAGACAAGGACCTGCGGCGTTGGAACAAACATCAATCCCACAAATGACACCTTAGTGGGGATCCGAAGAAGAACTACCGTAGCGAACCGCTTCTGCTTCGGTTTGGCCAAACAACTGGGTTAAAAACTCCTCACTCGAAAGACAAAGTGTCTGCTATACAAAACTTTGATTTTACCAGTCCTACTCTACGGCGCCGAGTGCTGGACGATAAGTAAAAAAGGGGAATTGATACTGAGCACTTTCGAAAGAAAAATTCTTCGACGGATTTTCGGTCCCGTATGCGACGATGGCGAATGGAGAAGAAGGTTCAACCGAGAACTGTATGAGCTGTACCAAGATGTGGATGTAGTCCAGAAAGCCAAGAAAAGACGACTACATTGGCTCGGCCACATCAAGCGAATGGACGACAACGCTTCAGCCAAGAAAGTCTTCTCATCCCAGCCCCTAAGTTCGAGACGACAAGGAAGACCGAACCTACGGTACAAGGACCAAGTAACTGCGGATGCCAGAGCGCTTGGTTTCGGCGACTGGAGAGTGCATGCGAGGGACCGTTCACGATGGAAGGCTGCAGTATCTCAGACTGAGATCCTTGATGGATTGTGAGCCGGATAAGTAGGTCAGTAAGTATAAAGCACCTTGCCACCATGGTGCAATGAGGAACTTTCGAATCGCAGACAGATTGCGAGAACCTCTTTGCTATGCTAGCAAACAATGGCTACCTTACACAGAGTGTCTAAAGAAATACAAAAAAGCCATCTCTTTGGCCGAAAGAGAATCATGGAAAAACTACTGTGAATCCATTGATAACATAAAAGAATCATCCAGACTATGTAAAATCCTATCAAAAGACCTGTCCTGTCGTTCATTCATAAAGAAGGCAGATGGTACTTGGACAGTGAATTCTGCAGAGACTCTGGAAGTTTTAATGAAAACCCATTTCCCAGACTGCAAAGAACGCATTATGGAACCACCACTCTCAGGGGTTGCTCAGGTAGCAAACCCGGACAACATTAGAGCCTTAATAAGCCAAGAAAAGATTTCATGGGTCATAAACAGCTTCCAACCATTTAAGTCCCCAGGACCAGATAATATATTCCCAGCCATGCTACAAAAGTTACAAGATGTAATGATTCCATGGCTGAGGGTATTTTTCTTCAACTGCTAGCACTGACTCACGTACCTGAATCCTAGAGATAGAGAATGGCCAAGGTGGTCTTCATTCCCAAGATCGGTAGAAGAGGCCATGAAACACCCAAGGATTTCAGACCAATTAGTCTCTCTTCCTTTGTGCTCAAAACACTGGAAAGACTATTGGACGAGCATATCAGAGCTAATCTTGTTAATAATTCTCTATCCGAATCTCAACATGCCTATCTTCAAGGTAATCCACGGACACGGCACTACACGAAGTAGTACGTACAGTAGAGAGAATACACCCTCGCCACCTTTATTTTCGTAGAAGGAGCCTTCAATAATGTGCTCGCAGAAGCTATCAGGGTAGCACTATCCATATTAGATTTGGAAGAGCATATTATTAGCTCCGAACCAGAGTCATTCAAGGATCGATGGGTAACAGCCAACTCACTAGATTTGCCGAAAGCGGAACACCCTAAGGCGGGGTTCTATATCCCCTCTTGTGGCTACTAGTTTTGAACGAAATCCTATGCAATCTTGATAACAGTGGAGTTAAGGTAGTAGCGTATGCCGACAATCGGGTGCTGATGTCCTCGGGGATTTACCCGACGCACGGTACTCAGTGAAAACATGGAAACAGCAAATAGGCCACTTGATGTGAACTTGAAGGAAAAAAAGGACTGAACTGATGTTATTCACTACCAGATATAAAATACCCTCCTTTCCTCTTCCAAGATTAAATGGACAACCACTTGCTTTATCCAAAGAAGCTAAATACCTAGGAGTTATCCTAGACATCAAGTTAAATTGGAAAAGAAACATAGAAGACCTTTGGTAAAAAATGGGGATAAAGACCTAATATGATCCTTTGGATTTACACGGCGATAGTGCGCCCCATTCTGACATACGTATCAATTGTTTGGTGGCCTGCCCTAGACAAAATATATAACATCCATAAGGGGTACTCAAGAGGAAGATAGACCTTAAATCAAAAGAGAAAACCAATAACTCTTGGAAATCCAGGGACGATTGCGTAATCTCGAGAAGTTTATGGCCTAGCACAAATGAAAAGAAAACTCGGTATATTCTATCGCTGAGTAAAAAGAACATTAAGATCTTGATAGGTGTACTAACGGGTCACTGTGCCATTGGCACAATGGCCAACAAGATAGGGGCATTTGCACCCGATTTTTGTAGGAGCTGTCAGGATGAGGAGGAAATAGAAACCATTAAACACCTGCTCTGTGACTGTCCGAACCTCCAAACCAGCCGACTCCGTCATTTCGGAAACAGGTTTGTTGGAGAACTGGATGATCTAGCACAGGTCTCAATGGCAAACATGAGGAAATTTATAGATAGCACAGGCTGGTTCGTTAACGAGCCTGTCTACGTTAATCGACTTTGAGAAGCATCGATGCTAACTTTTATTTTTATAGGGGATCACAATGGACCAATAGGCCCCCGTGTACGCAACAGCTCACGCTGTGCACACCCCTCATAACCTAACCTAACCTAACCTAACATCCATAAGCTAAAAAGAGTTCAAAGAACTGCCTGCAGTTCCCGTAGTTCCAGGGAGCAGTTAGATCTTGCCCCCCTGATGCACTCACAGTCATTCTGAATCTTCTTCCCGTTGGCCTTCACATTCACGAAACAGTCTCCTGTAGTGCTTTAAGACTGAGAGAATCGGGTATGTGGACTGCGAAGTCTTTCGGTTATACCTAAAGAAATAAAACAAGAACCCTCTGCCTGCACGTTACTAACCTTAAGCTTTGGTATGCAATTTAAGGTCGAAATTCCAACTAGGCAAATTTGGAAAATTAATAGCCCTACAAAGGATTTCGACATCACAGTTTACACTGATGGTTCCAAGATGGAACTCGGTGTTGGGGCTGGTGTCTTCTCCGAAGAACTGGGTATTAAAAAATCCTTTAGACTACCTGATAGATGTAGCGTATTTCAAGCTGAAGTTCTAGCATGTAGGATTCTAAAACAAGCAGTCAAATCTGACGAAATTATAAAAACGGTCGCAATCTTTGTTAATAGCCAAGCAGCTATCAAGGCTATAAACAGCAACCTGACTAAATCCAGAATCGTAAGGGATTGGAAGCAGGAGCTCGCAAGGTTCAACGACAATATTAAAATTAATCTAGTCTGGGTGCCAGGGCACAGTGTCATTCAAGGTAATGAAATCGCTGATGAACTGGCCAGGACGGGATCAAACCTTCAAATATCCTTAGCTGAGGAAGTTAGGATTCCCCTAGAAGTCATGAAAACGGATATTCAAAACCATTTTCTAAAAAAAAACAACGTAAGAGGGAAAAATCTCACCAACTGCAATATCTGGAGACAGATATGGCCACTTACGACCAGAAACGTACCAAGGAACTCCTGAATAAACCTAGGTTTAGGCAGGATAGCTGCCGTTTGCACAGGCCACTGGCCAGTCAGACAACATGTCTTGAACCTTGGTATTCCCCACAAGGAATTTTGTCGAAGCTGGAGGGATACGGCGCAAAGGGAAACACTCCTGCACTTTTTGTGTGAGTGCCCGGCCCTACTAAATGCCATAACATTGGCTCTGGGTGCTCCCTTCTTAAGCGAGCTACCTTACCTACCATACCCTCTCTTCACACGACATTATAAAATTGAAACATACCTGTTTGGATACATCAGAGCCGGCAATACCCATAGCAACACCAATGTCAGCCTTCTTCAAAGCAGGCGAATCGTTGACACCATCACCAGTCACAGCGACAATGGCGCCCATTCGCTGGCAACCTTCGACAATGATCAGTTTCTGCTGGGGCGAGGTACGGGCAAACACAATTTCAGTGTGATATCTCAGAATTTCATCCAATTGGTCAGAGGACACATCTCTCAATTCTCCACCATGGACAACAGCGGCCTTGGCTTCACGTGGGTTAACTTCAGAAACTGGGATATTCAAACGCTGGGCAATATCTTCAACGGTCTCGTTGCCTTCGGAAATGATTCCTACGCTCTTGGCAATAGCCTTGGCGGTAATTGGATGATCACCAGTAACCATGATGACTTTGATACCAGCCGATCGGCATTTGGCAACAGCATCGGGTACAGCGGCACGTGGAGGATCAATCATAGACATGAGGCCAACAAATCGGAGATTATCAATTTGGAAGTTAACATCATCGCAGTTGAATTTGAAACCAGTTGGGTACTTGTCAGATGGCAGCATAAAGTCACAGAATCCCAACACACGTTCGCCCAAACCTCCCAATTCCATGTAGGCATTGTTGAATGCTTCCTTCATTTCTTCGTCCAAAACCTTCTCCTTGCCGTTGAGGAAAATGCTTGAGCAACGTTCCAAAATTCTCTCAGGTGCTCCCTTCATCACCAACAGATAACGTGGATCGGCGGGGTCTTCGGTTTCGTGAATAGACACTTGATATTTGTTGGTCGAGTTGAATGGAATTTCAGCAATCTTCTTGTTCCTCTTGCGGATGTTCATCACATCGCCCAAAGCCAATTCCATACATTTCAACAAAGCAGCTTCCGATGCATCACCACTGACTTCCTTCTTCAAAATTGGAACACCATCCTGACCTCCCTTGAATTCGGCACGATTGCACAGAGTCGCGATACGGGATAGAGCCTTGAATCCAGGGCTAGTCCTGTCGTATTGTACACCAGACTGATCCTCAGTGGTATCGGCTTCGATGATCTGATTATCGAACCACATGTGAGCGACTGTCATACGATTTTGAGTAAGAGTTCCGGTCTTATCTGAGCAAATGGTCGATGTTGATCCCAGGGTTTCGACAGCTTCAAGATTCTTAACCAAGCAATTCTTTGAAGCCATACGCTTGGCAGTCAATGTCAAGCACACAGTTACGGTAGCCAATAGACCTTCGGGTACGTTGGCGACAATAATACCAATCAAGAAAATGACAGCATCCAACCAATGGTAACCCAAAATGAAGGCAATCACGAAGAATGTCACACCCAAGAATACAGCCACGCCGGTAATCAAATGAATGAAATGGTGAATTTCCTTGGCAATTGGAGTCTCGCCAGTGTCCAAGCCAGAGGCCAAACCAGCAATACGTCCCATGACAGTGTGATCACCGCAACTGATAACAACACCCTTGGCAGTACCTTCGACAGCGTTGGTAGAGAAAAAGGCCAAATTTTTAGTTTCGAGAGGATTTTCGTGTGTGAATTCGGCTCCTCGGGACTGAGGTTCAGATTCACCAGTCAACGATGAGTTGTCCACCTTAAAGTTACGTGCTTCGATTACACGAATATCAGCTGGAATACGATCACCGAATTTAACTTCAACAACATCACCCAAGACAAGATCTTCAGCACGTAGGGTAAGTTTTTCGCCTTCGCGGATCACAGTAGCGAATTGCGGCACCATGTTCTTGAAAGATTCCATAATTTTGGAACTTTTTGATTCCTAGAAATCGATAGTATACACAAGTTAGTCATTTGTTTGGTTTATCGAGAGAAACAACTTACCTGATAGTATGAGAAAATGCCAGTAACTATAACTACAGCAGCAAGTACAATACCCAAATACAAATTATCGTCCGATGGTTCTTCACTCGTACTTGCTTGAATTGAATAAGCAACAAAACAGAGAACGGCACCGATCCACAAAAGCAAGGCGAAACCACCGAACAGATTTTTACAGAACTTAACCCATTCGGGTGTTTGTTTTGGCGGTGTTAAAGCATTAGGTCCGTCTCGTTCGAGATTTTCCTTGGCCTTGGCGTGACTGAGACCCTGAAATTGTAGATTGAGGAAATGTCAGTTAAAATTGAACAAGAAATGAAATTTAGAAAAAAAGTTTATGGAGTGTCTTCTTCAGTTTCTTTTTTATGTATACTCCGAGAGTTTCAGTTCTAAATAAAATTTTATAATTTCGAGATTTCAGAAGGAAGGAGCCAGCGTTGCCGCGAAGAAAAAAATTTTAACGGCCATTTTGAGGGTAATTTCCAAAATGTGCGGGCCACTAGACCACTAGACCACTACCCTAGAGATCATTTGTTCAAAAAAATAATAACAATTTGTCTTTTCATAAATAAACTAAATAATGGATTCAGAACTGTGTCACACGGACACAGTTCCGGGTCGGCCAAAAAGAGGTCTACGAAGGAACAGACGATCGAAACCGACCTGCAGCGACTCAACGTCAAAGCGTTATAGGTCTTTTGAGGGCGACAAGCCTGAATCGAAAAGGCAGAAGGTGCATTCCAGCAGCACAACAGCCTTGAATAAAGATGTTTCTTTTAGCGACGCGCTCAAAGGCAAGATCATAGCCGCGGTCATTGACTGGAGTCATGTGGATGGTAACATCTCGCATAATCAATGGGCAGACGTCAAGGCTCATCTCGGTTTCAGATTTTTATCTGTCATCGAGGAGAATCGCCTGTGGAGATAAGAGATCTTACCATCTGTACAGGGCTGCTGTCAATGGCTTGCCAGAAGTCTGGCCGGGTGCCAAGCTCGAAGTTGTTACAAGGGAGAATATTCCTTGCCGACCAAGAGCACGTATAATGGTCCCGGCTCTACACAACTGCCCATGATTATGAAATTGATTAAAACGAGTAATCCAAACCTGACTTCTCACGACTGGAAAGTCCCAAAGGTTGAGAAGGAGACAGTGCGTCGCTTTAGATCAGCTCTCTTCGTGATCAATAGGGAATCACTGGCTCGACTGGCCGCGACCGAAAGCGTGATTTAGTACGGTTTCGACGAAATCATGGTCCGTATTTACAAGAAAGACGAAGACTCGCTAAATGCAACCCCTCGAGAGGCCAACTTAAGCTAAAGGAAATGCTTCAAAGAACACCAATATGGAGATCGATGTAACACCACACGTGGAACCATCGACCTCCTCAGCCTCTAACAAGCCATCAAACGTGGAAACTGATGTCGCAGTGGACAGTAATTCCGGAATGAAAACTGAAGACTCTACTCTAGGCATCACTCCAAGCGATCGGGCACATTTAGGCAACGCTGGAAGGAAGTGACATGTTACTCGCGGGTATTGTGTTTTGTGTATGGGTTTGGGTAATGATTGTGTTGGCTGTTCAAGGGATATGTCAAAAAACTACCTTTTAAGCGTCTTAGAGTAAGAATAATTTTTTGGGATCACATCGAAGACCTGACACTTCATATTGAAGGAGTTTGGTTCAAATTCAAGTCGTTTTGGTGCGTTCAACACAACGATTGTGCTTCAGTTTGGTAGTGTTCGACCGAAGGTCGATTTTCCGCCGAAGCCGAAGGTTTAATAAAGGGAGGAATTCTCATTTCGAATAAAATAAAAGTACAAACGATGTGACAAAATGTGTATTGGAATTTAAAGAATTCAAAAATGGAAATTTTTTCCGCGCCTACTACGATTTTACACTAAATTTGTGTGTTCAACAGTTTCAAAAATTCAAAAACTAATTTTTTCGGCGCCTACTACGATGCTCGATATTAAGAAACAAATTCTTCGGCTTCGGCCTATTTTATACCAAAGCCGAAGGTTTGGCCGAATGTTGTTTTTTTTTGCCGAATTAAACCGAAGCCGAAGCCTAAGATTCAGTCGGACACTACTGTTTGGTATGTTAATATACGAATACAGGTACGCCAGTACTGTTGTTGTGAGCACATTAATTGTAGTTCCTGATGTAAATGTTTTATTTGTTGCATTGGAAACGCAAGGTCAATCTTTAAGTGCCAACATGCAAATCAAACAAACTGACGGATAACTGTGCTCTTATCCCAAATGCAAGGGTAATCCTCCACTCCAACCAACTTATCTTTGAGATCAAGGACATACACAAGACATCAGAACGCGAATGCAATGAACTGAATAGGGAAAATGTTAGGCAACAAAATGAAAGATAAGGGAGGACGCTTTGTCGTCTTTATTTGTTATTTCCGGATAAGATTCGGCGGATAAGAATAGCTCGATTTATTGAACGCTCTGCAAAGCGTGAACTATTTTGTTTAGTTCTTTTGGATAGAAAAATGTGTTGCCTCAGAAAATAAGTCGCATAAGTGATAGAATGAATGATCCAGAGGATCACATTTCAATTTTATGTTTCATCGGAGAGTATAAGGCTTCTTGATTCAACTGTAAAGTCTGTTTACTTGTTTATTGCTTTCGTTTCAAAGCTAAACAAAACATTTATGTGGTCAAATGGATGGAATATGATATTTAAAACGAGGATTAGATTAATTGGCGCTTTGGTAACGCAAAATTTCTTTGATGCTATGATATAAATGCATGTATGTATATGTACATTAAGAACACCAGGAAACGTTATTCTTTTCATTGTCTTCGATCAAGTTCGGAGCTGTAGATAATCTTCAAAGTTTTGGTATATTTTGTTTATTATTGGCGCGCACTCAAGGGGTTTCCTGTGCGAGCATCAGGAAATAAGGAGAGGGTTTAATGGGAGGTGTCGGTGTACGTTCATTTGTATGGCCTTTCGTGAACATTTCAATGACCAGGAAAGTTAGTTTATTGGTAAGGTACTCCACATTTGTGGAGTTCAAGGGTCACACTTCCTAGTCTATCGTTTGCGTATACTTCGAAGAAAGAAACGGAATAATGAAAGATCTAGATCATACAAGCAAGCCATTTTAATATTGCCTAACTGTCAAGGGACTTCCAAACTGCGAAAGCTATTTTTTTTTTTTTTGAATTTGCTCCCACTCAAGGGTTTTTTTGTATTCCCTTATTATACCAGAGACACACAGCCCTATCGTCGTATCCGATCGTAACAAAATTCTATCCGATTTGTACGAAATATACGAATTTGGTATCATCCTAATTGTTCCGATTGTTAAATCGTAGATACCTCAGAAAAAATTTCAAATTTGCGTCGAAATGTCAAACTTAGAGTAACGCATCGCAATTCCATTAACTGTATGCGATGCATTGCGATTATTTTGTTTTATGCGTCTCCGATTGTTCCGACAGCTAAAATGTGGCGGAACATTTTCGGGAATACATGCGTTGTTACACGACAACATTTCCCTTACGAAACGGATACCATGAACAAAATAAATGTTACGATCGGAACTTTTCTACGATCGTAAGTTTCTCAGAACGGATACGACGATAGGGCTGACAGTGAGTGCTTTAGGAAGGAGGAAAGGGGTTGGAAAGCAGGTGTCGGTGTACATTGGTCTTAAATTGTTGAACATTACAATGATTTGGAAAGAAAGAGTGTGGAAGGGAGTTCCGCATTCGCGTACGGATAAAGAACGCTTCTCTATACTTGAGAGTACATCCGAAGTTGGACTCGAGGGAATTCCTGGGAGCGCGGGTACAGATGGTTATTTCACGAGAGCACTTTCCGTAGAAGCGCTTACGTTAGAATAGACAGAGACACGAAACATGATCTAAAGATGTGAATGAGTCAGTGATGTCGCTATCACCAATCATTCTCAGAGCTCCATCCAAGAGGCTTAAGTATGTAGCTGGATCGGCAGCCCAAAGATGGGAATTGTACTCATGCTTTGAACGGATATAAATCTAATAGATAACAGCCAGATCAGACTGGGAGGAAAATTGTTTGCACCGCCTTAAGACCCCCAAATATCGGCGACTTCGCATATGTGCTGATTCCCCAAGAAGTGGTCAGTGATGCACATACCGAGAATCTCGAGATTTTCGGTCTCATTGATGCAAGTGTCATGGACAGTGGCAAGGGGGTACATCTCGCTTTGACGATACAAGACTTTTGTTTAAGTCCCCATTTTACAATACTGCTTAAGTCAATGTTTGATGAGCTTATCATATTTTGCCGTTGCAGTTCCACATCCGAAGAGGAGGGATGTGAGTCTGGGAACGAATATGAAAAACTAAGGGTACTATCGTCAGCGGGTACTATAAAAAGCAAGATGCCAGCCTTTATCAAATGCCTTTGAAATATCAAGTGCAACAATATTACTTTCTCCTAAACAGTGTAAAGACTTGTTCGACCGTTCGATGAGATAAACCATCAGATCACCAGTGGGCCTGTTGCTACGAAATCCGTACTGCCAGTCATTGAGAAGCTTGCGCCCTTCGAGATATTTCTTCAGCTGATAATTTATCAGCGTTTCCATGACCTTAAAAACAACGGACGTAAGTGGAATCGGACTATAATTGGTGGGAGAAGAAGATTCGCATTTTTTTGGACTTGGCTGGACAAATGCTGTTTTCCAACTGCTTTGAATGAGCCCAAAAGCATAGGATAGATGGAAAAGCTTACTCAAAGGGTTTGCCAGCCAGAACACCTTTCTGAATAATAGCGGGGATACCATCCAGACCAGCGGATATATGTATGTTGAGACCTTTTAGGACTCTCGCCACAGCTAGTTTGCGAAAGTAGAATTGTCATATGGAATCTTTGACGTGCTCAAGAACTGGCGGAGTCATGACACTGATAGCTGCGATGAGGCCTATTTTTGGACTAAAGGGTGTGTGAACAAACAAAATTGACAAATTTTGAGCCGTACCAGCGTCCATTGCCTCCCGATGAAATCAAGGGTTTCGGGAAGTTTTAAACCGATATCAAGTAAAAAAGGAAGGTGCTCACAATAAAAAATTACTTCGATATTTTTGGACAGTTAAATTGAAAACTATGCAGAAGTGCCAAACGAAATTGTTTGTTTTGGATATAAGTCAATTCTGTTATCAGGATAATTCAATACGACCCTGTTGCCATGCCTTTAATACTTTTTTCGTATATTTTTCAAACAGGAACATAAGTCCGCTGAAATGATCATCAGAAAAGTTTCAGTTTTACATAGCCTTTTTGACATTCATTTATCAAACCTTTTTCTTCTTGATTTATTTTTTATTTTTGAGAAAGTGACAAATATGTATTTGGTTCGATTAGTCAAAGCTGACCATTGCTATAGTCCGTCAAAATGTATTAATGAGTCAATGATTTAAGATAGGGGTTAAAGTAAACTGCGACCTAAAGAGCTATTGTGTCCACTAAATAAGCTGATGAGTTAGTACCTCAAACTACAGCTCCTCATTTAACCTGATATCCCTAAAGCCCCTTTAAGACGATCAGTTATCAGTTCAGTTTTCACTTCAGTTCAAAATATTTTGTTTTCAGACGTCGTCAGTTCGACATTCAGTTGAGCTTTCATTTTATTTGTGAAAAATCGAAATTTATTGTTATCTGAGAACTGAGAACTGAACTGAAAACTGACGGGAATTCCATCAGTTTCAGTTTCAGTACTTTAGGACTTTCACATCAGTTTAACTCAAAGCTTAACTGATTGCTAAACTGAAACTGAAATGTTCGTCTAAATGGAATTAAAAAAATTGGAGTACTAATACCTAGGTGTTTAAACTTTTGGTGGATAAGTGCACCACAACTGCCTAAAATATGGTTCGGTGTTTCATCTGCTTCGTTGCAGAATCTGCATGTTGGACCTTCGAATAGTTTCAGGATGCTAAGGTGCCCTTTTAATTTACAATGACCCGAGTGAAAACCAGTAATTATCGAAAGCTTATTCCTGCTGAGACTGATGCAGGTCGAAGTATAAACGCAGTCGGGACAGTTGTGCTTAGTTGTTTCTTCTCCTGCTTTCCTCTTGTTTTCATTTTACTTCTAATGGTGTTTTTTCCTATTCCATACTAGGGTTCCGGTCTTGATAGCGGAGTCATCGCACCTGTCTTATTGTTAGATATATCTTTAAGGAAATGAATAAGCCAACCGTCGCGGTTAGTGGTTATGTTAAAACTCCACTCGAGTTCTAGAGACTAACCTGGAACTTCATGAACTTTCAAAATGCATTACTCAGCTTTTGCATTCTGGAAGTTGGCTTGACCCACTGAGCGTTAAGTGGCCACAAAGCTGCTGTTTTGCATTATTATATTAATACAAGAAGGTGGAGCGGGTCAGCTCTGGGTGATACAATATGGACATAACATTATATCTACCTCCTCATTTCCCTGAAGCAATGTCCATGTCCAGGTACCCAATGAAGAGTTACTTTAGCCGTGTTTTTTTTTTTACTACTCAGTAGCCAGCACAGCAAAATTCCCCAAGGCAAACAACAACAATTTGAATTGCAGTCGATTAAAAGGCAATTAAAAAAAATGACAGTTGTGCCGGCGATAGAACTTTCAATTATTGAAATGAAGGCAGCGCTGGCTGATGGCGTTAAGAAGAATGCGAAACTAATGATCTGAGTTATAACTCCCTTGGTTGAAGTATTTGCTTATTTTTTATCCGAGACGCAACCATCAGGTTAATTTTTCGGCGTTTTATGTAACTATTGCCACATCAATTGAATTTGACAGATAAAGATAGTTGGAGCGTTCTATTCGCACCTGAACACTGTGGTGGCTACGGAGTAGTGAAAAAAAAACTGCTTTGGTTGTTCTTGCCTAGTCCACTTAATCTGCCTTTGCACTCCATTTGAGGTTTGAGTTAAACGTTTAGGAGTTTAACGCTTTAGGCAACTATTTCTTTAATGAAATAGAAGAACTATCTGAACACCCAGGCAATCGCCTACTGAACTTTGTCAAGTCCACCAAATGGCTCGACCAACCATAGAATTCATAGGTTAAATCACTTTTTTCAGAAATTACAATACTTCAGAGTATCACAAGGGATCTACATTGATCTAAGTGTGACGGTAACAAAATCAACTGTCAGCCCATGTAACCTAACGCTTTAAGGGCTTAAAGAGTTCGGTCTCGTTCTCCCATATATTCCCGCACAAGTACCCTCAGATGTTCTCGTCCCGTCTGAGAACCATTTGATGCTGTTTTTTTTTTAATGAAAAGTTGTCACTTTCTATGCGTTTTTGTATTTTATAATTTTTCACAACATATAAGTTCAAGATAGAATATAACGAAAGGAACAGAAATGCTGTTTACCGGTTATTAGTCTCCTCAAATTTTGCAAGCAGATCTTGAGACTTGAGAGACGATTTCCAACTTAAAAAATTGCAAACAAAAAATCACTGAAGAAGACAATAAAATTAATCCATAGGCAAACAAATTAAAATCGAACTTACATTTTCGGGGTGCGTCTGAAATCGTTGATATAATTCCTCCGGTGAGATTTTATGAAAATCAATATCTAACTCCTGTTTTAAGTCATCCAAGTTCTCCTTCTTGCCAGGCCCTCCTCCTTTTTTAGGTGGCATTTTGCGTTTTGACTAAACAATAAAATAAAAACACAAAAATTAGTTTCTTTACTTTGTAAATAAAAATAAATAAATAAAAGCACAACCTCATTGTTTAACTCATTCTCTTTTAAATAAATAAATAAATAACTACAGAAGAAGCCTTTTAAACTTGATCTTCCCTTAGTTATCTTATCACAAACGACCGGGCGTTATAATTTTGTTTTTATTTGACAAAAAGTCGTAAACGTTAATTCTGAGTTAAACAATTCGGATGTTTAGCGATAAATTTGTTTAAATATTGTTTTTTCTAATCTTTTAAATACTTAACCACACCATAATGCCACTTTGAGTTTGGTTTAATTTTTTGTTTATTTTTTTTTTTTTAATTCTATGCCATTGTTAAAAAAAATTAAAATAAAGCTCTTATTTAAATAAAATTCCATTTAACCTGTTTACCATTTTTCATCATCTGTTTTGTATACATTACCTTTCTTTTTTATTGTTGTTTATTGTTATTTTTTACAAACGAAAATTAATAAAAAAAAAAAAACACAAAATAACAAATCAAAGCGATGCGATGAATGAATGAGAATGATCGATACAAATTTGTAAAATGAGATTTTTTTTACAATTTCAACAGGAAAAAAACACTCCATTGAGAAAATAGAAATTGTTTGTTTTATTTTTAAGTTGTCTGCTTTTTTGTTTAAAGTTCTGACCTCGGAGACGTTGTCGCAAGTTGTGATCGTCATAGAAAATTTATTTTTACACAAATAAAAAGTCGTTCTCAACGTCTGAGTCTAAATTTAGATCACAAACAAAAACATTGGGAAGCAGGTTAACTGAAAAATTATTATTAAAAAAAAAAAAAACACGAAAACAAAATCACAAAGCGAAGAAAAACGAATTTGTTTTAAGAGGAGATCATTCTTCGGTTTTTTGTTTATGTGAAAGTGAACTATAGAAATGCAAACAAACAAAATATTTGACACTTGATTGACATTTTGTTGGCATGATTACGGTTTTTTGTTTGTGAATTTTTTTGAAAAGTGCGTTTGCCAAAGTTCAATGGACGAAAGAATTTATTTAATTTGCGATCGTTGCATTACAGCCATGCACTCGTCTCCGTCTGTCGTCATTTAGTGATTTTGTCAGTTTGTTTAAAAACTAGAGAGGTAGAAAGAGAGAAATAGATAGTGTTTGTGAGGAGTAACATTAGTTCCTAGTTTTTTAGAAACATTTGTGTACACATCCGCAAGAAAAGTCTCATTTACAAATTACATCGAATGTCAATTACTTTTGAAAAAGGAATAAGAACAAAAAAAATGAATACATTTAATTGAAAGGTGATTATCCTAATTACTGATATTCAAGTTTAATAATGCCAACAATAAAGAAAAAATGATAATTTTATAAGTTTGGTACACTGCGGTTCGTATAAGCGTATGTACGTTAGACAGCACTTGACAATCTATGGAATGTCAATGCTTGCAATGACAGTTCTTTTAGTTCTGTTTTCGATTAATGTTCCCGCTGAACGAAATTGCGGCATTTTGAAATTTCTTTCAAAATTATCTTCAAAATTGTGCGATTTCCCATACGATGACACAATTTCATTCAATTTCGAAATTGGGATTTATATCAGTTTATAACAGTTTTTCAATAAAGTAAACAAACAGAGCTACCGAAACTGACAGCAAATTAAATGTTGCTGTTAAATTTCTGTCGTTGTTGACTTCCCAAAATATTCATTTCTATATGAAATTGGTTTCCTTTGTTCGATGAAGCAATTCGCCAGTGCTAAAACGGTTAGGTTAGGTTAGGTTAAGGGGCTGACAGTTGATGTCGTTACTGTCACACTTAGATCAATACAGATCCATTGTGATACCCGCGAGTATTGCTACTCAAGCTTATCAGAAAAACCTATGTGTTCAGTCAGTCAAACCATTTAGAGGCTTTGACGAAGTTCAGAATGCTAGTACCTGACGTACTAGAAAGTTCTTCTAGATCCCCGAAGAAATAGTTGCCAAGCAGTTTCTTCCTTTGATGGGAGTGTGGGACAGTGACACAGGAAGTGCGAAGTGTCCTCATGCACCTCCTCGTCACCGCAACCCCTGCATAGATCATCTGGGCTGATTTTCATCTTTTTCATATGATAGCCTAACAGATTGTGTCCGGTGATTATGCCTACAAGAGATCGAAGTGATCCCTTGTGTAGCTGCATAATTCTTTCCGTTCTCTGTTTGTTAAAACAGGGCCAGATCTTTCTTGTAGTGCCGCAGGTGTCAAGAAGGTTCCACCTTTCATCGGCCTTGACAGTTATTACCTTTGAGATTTCTTGTTTTAAATAACATGTAGGGGTGCTAACTAGCTGAGCTTGGCTTACGTCAAGCATTGACCCTAATCTTGCTAATTCATCGGCTTTCTCGTTACCTAGTATATCGCTGTGGCCTGGGACCCAGCAGAGTCTAATGTTGTGCTGTGCGCCAAGAACCTTAAGCTCTTCGCGGCAGCATGAGACAAGCTTTGATTTTACCTCAGTTGCAGTAATCGCTTTTATTGCCGCTTGGCTATCAATGTAAAAGGTGATATCAGCTCGTGGTATCGCTATCATTGATACCTTTTTAGCAGCTGTTGTCACTGCCAGGACCTCCGCTTGGAAGACGCTACTGTGGTCTGGAAGCCTAAGCGAAGCGGTTAACTTGAGAGATTCAGAATAGAAGCCTGCCCCTACACCAGTGTCCATCTTGGAGCCATCAGTGTAAATAGCTATTGACGACTCACTGGAATATGGAATATTATCTATCCATTCCTCTCTGCTTGGGATGGCAGCCTGGAATGGTTTGTGAAAATCAAGATCGGGTATTTTATAGTCTGTTGTAGTACTATGACCCATAACTTTATGAAGGATCTGGGCATGTCCTATGGAGCTATTTATCCAGACATTAGTCTGACTAAGTCTCAGGGCACTTTTTGCTGCAGATTCTTGAACAAAGAGGTCTAGGGGAGTAAGGTTGAGTATAACTTCCAGTCCTGCAGTTGGAGTGGATCTCATTGCCCCCGTAATGCCAGTGCACGCAAGTCTTTGAACTTTTGTCAAAATTTTCAGGTTCGTGCTTTTTCCTAAAGCTTTCCACCATACCAAATTACCATAGGTTAGTATTGGTCTAATTATTGCCGAATACATCCATCTGATAATTTTGGGGCTTGGTCCCCAGGTTTTTCCGAAAATTCTATTGCAGGAGTAGAAGGCAATCGATGCCTTTTTGAATCTTTCTTTGGTGTTCAGGCCCCAGTTTAGTTTTCTATCCAAGATCACACCGAGATACTTTGCGTGATCAGAGATTTTAAGAGGGCAGCCTTCAATTGAAGGTAATTTAAAATCAGGTATTTTGCGTTTGTTAGTAAAAAGCACTAGCTCTGTTTTAGCTGGATTAACTTTCAGCCCAGAGTTCTTAGCCCATTTACTTACTAACGAGAGGGCGTATTCAGTTTGTTCACTGATAGTGGGAAGGTACTTGCCAGTCGCTAGTAATGCAAGATCATCAGCGTAGGCTATTATCCTTACTCCACTTGATTTCAATTTGGAGAGTATGCCGTTCATGACAAGAACCCAAAGTAGCGGTGAGAGAACTCCACCCTGAGGGGTGCCCCTAGATGTTGTTACTCTCATCCTTTCCTCCGCTAGCTGAGAGTTAATTTGTCTCTTTCTGAGCATACACATTATCCAATGTGCAATTGCTTTTTCAACTTTGTGGTCGTTCAAGGCTTGTTTCACTGTTTCGTTCTTCACGTTATTGAAGGCTCCTTCAATATCTAAGAACGTTGCAAGGGTGTATTCCTTGTCGTTCAGTGATTTTTCTATGACGCTGACAACACTGTGCAATGCTGTTTCAACGCTTTTTCCTTTAATGTAGGCATGTTGAAATTCCGATATACAGTCCGGTTTCAGGGTACTTCGGATGTGTAAATCAATTAACCTTTCAAAAGTTTTCAAAATAAACGAAGTCAGACTAATGGGTCTAAAGTCTTTGGCCTCCGTGTGGCTAGGTTTACCAGCCTTGGGGATGAAAACTACCTTTACCTCACGCCACGATAAGGGAACATACCCCCATTTAAGGCTATTATTAAAAATGCTAGCTAGGTGTGGGATGATAAGGTTAATGCTCTTCTGAAGCATCATAGGGAAGATTCCGTCTAGACCAGGGGATTTGTACGGGGAAAAGGATTGAACGGCCCATTTTATCCTTTCTTCCGTTATAATATCCGATGGTACTAGGGTTTCTGTATAAGACTCTGTTTCTGGACTGCGGATATCAGCTACGCAGCCAGGAAAATGAGTGTTTACAAGGAGCTCAAGCGTTTCGCCACCGGATTCAGTCCAGCTGCCTGTAGGTCTTTTGAGAGAACCTAGAGTGACTGAATCCTTGGTCAGAATTTTCCTGAGTCTTGCCGATTCATTTGTGTTCTCTATTTCGTCGCAAAAGGCCCTCCATGAGCTACGTTTAGCTCGTTGTGTTTCGGTCTTAAACATACGTTGACTGGTCTTATAATGTTCCCAGTCAGCTTCTTTCCTAGTTCTTTTTGCAACGTTGAAAAGTCTTCTAGTTTCTTGCTAAAACGGTTGCATCCATATATTTTTATTTTTTATCAGTCGCAGAGTATTTCAAATTCAATATCTAAAATTATTTTTTTAGTGTCATGCAGATTCTGATAGTGCTATTAGTTTTAGCTAACCAATCAAACGAAATTGTTTCATGTGTAGCGTGGGCAATTTCTATAAATTTGAAATTGTCTCGAAATTCCGCAATTTCGGGCTCAGTGGGAACATAGTATAAACTTGCCTTGTGAAATTTTTGTATAGTCATCGATTTGGGAGATATTTCGATTTTAAAAATTATCAAATTTTCAAAAATACCTACCACATTTTGAACTTTAACTCTTGAACAGGAAGTTTTTGGAACAGTACAGTTTAGACGAAGTTTGAAGTCTAAAGAGCTGAACAGAATGCGTCGTCAATACGACGAAAACGACAGCTAAAATTTGTATGAATTCGCGCTACGAAGTTGTTTTTTTCTTAACATTGCCGCGCGACGAGGTTGACATTTTCAAATTTTTAGAAATATCGCTGCGATATCGCTTTTGCATCATCGGTACTCACAAACAAATGGAGTGGTGTACACACAATTGTGGTGACACTGCGATACGCAGCGTCATTTCTGCGGTAAAATCTCGCGAGAATTTCTGCGAACTCGCAGCGTAAAAAATCACATTTGCGTCTTGTTCATTGTTCTATGTAAAGCAGTGCACACATAAGTTATCTTACCGCAAGTCCCACTCTTATTGAAAATGAAAAATATGGACGAACTTGTTGGAGCATTCATTCATACTTTGAAACGATGAATAAAGTCCTTTTATAAGTCGATGGTCATTAAAAGAATGCACCCACGAACGTCGTTAATTTTTATTAAGAACATAATTTTTATGCACTAGGTACGCGAAAATAATTATTTTCTTCTTAAAAACTTCTATTTCTGAAAGACAAACTCAAACTACAGATTGAAACCTGCGGTAAAATCCCACATGAGTGCACTGAATAGTTGCGTCACCGCAGAGATATCGCAGCGTCAATAAAATCACGTTTGTGCACCGGGCCTAAGGGTCGGATTCATCAAGATTTACAACTTAAAAACTGTAGGTTTAAACGAAGGAATTAATTTGATATTTTTTGTAGGAAACAAAATTTGCTATAACTTTTCTCCACAAATTTTTATGTAGCATCAAAATTGTAAATATTTTACATGAATTAAGTCATTCAAAACCAAAATAGTGCCTTAATTTGTATATTAATGTTTGACTCCTACCCTTTAAAGTGATGACGTTAAACATTGGTTTAAACTTTTTTGACAGTTCCCAAATAGCAATAGCCATGTCTTTTTGGTAGCCGGTACCGATGTTTACAGTGGACATTTACGTATAACGAAAACAATATTTTGCTGCCTATAGGCGTTTTTCTTTTTTCATTTGAACAGAGCCTGAACTGCCAAACTAAAAATTGTGTTTATTTTTTTGGGTTAAGTGTGTTCAGAATATGAAAGTTGTGTTACTTTTTTCGTTCAGAGCATTGATTCTGAGTGTTCAGAGCTAGACCGAAGCGCTCGGAAAAAAGAGACGCGAGTATTGAGAGCAAAATTCCTGAACAAACAAATATCAAGCATGTGAGATGTGATAAAATGAAAAGAAATGTTTAAAATAATAAAAATCGTGAAGGAAGGAAGTTGATATGGCAAAGAATATCAATTTCGTGATAAAAAATAGTCTCGAATATTTATCTCAAAATTAAATCAGAACGTTCAGAAAATGTTCAGAGCTAACTTTCTTCAGAGTTTGACATTTATATGACATATTATGAGTATCGATACTCGAACGAATAAAATGTTGGTACCATTGAAAACTTTTAAAAGGTATGCTTCGATTTATCTTCCAACCTCTGTTTACACTGTTTTACATATTTCTTCAGCTTTCCAGTTACTAATGCCCGAAATTTTCGACAGGTGTTACAGAATAAAATATTTTAATTTTTCCGAATGAACCACAGTGTAAGAACCTAATGATTTTTTTCTTTTTAAGAATTACTTATATTGTAGGTACACTTAATGAATTCTAACGAATGATGATAATATGTATAATGATAAGCATTAGCATACAATAAATATTTTAATCAATTAACAAAACAAAAGAATACCATGACAATGAAATAAATGAAAAAAGTAACAACAAAAAACGAATTACCTTATATTGACCATCCGCTGTAATATTGTCATCTTCGGTTGGTATGATTGTAGCGACTCTATAAGAGTCAGCTCTTCCATGCTAATATGAAAAAATATGAACGAAAATTGAAAATAACAAAAACACAAACAAAAAAAAAGTAGCAAAATAACAAACAAACAAAAATGCACAACACAACAAGCAAAACGAAAAAATTTTTCAACATTTGAAAAAAAATAAAAAAAATTCCATCCATAATATTGACTCGGGAAGAACAAACAAAAATAGCGGAAAAAAGATGGAAAGTAGGGTTGATTTGAACTGAGGTGTATTGTTGGTTTTAATGTCGGAGGGGGAATCTAGATGAAAATTAGGGTGAGATTGGCTTCAAGGGAATAACAATGAAAAATCACAATATTCATAGCTTTGTAAGTTAATAATTGTCAAGGTTACATAACTGTACTGGAACAAGGCTTGTGTATGGCAATGTTGAGGTGATTTTGAGTATAAACAAAATTCTTAGAACTGGGCAATTGCAGTTTCCTATATCTTTTCTATCTGTCAGTTACTTAGTATCAAATCATCCGTTACGATATTTGACGTTTTCGGTTTGACAGATAGCTGACAAATCAACGAATAGGACTTGGATAGGCTATCCGGATAGCTATTTGTTTTTGTATTCCATGAAAAAAAAAATAGTAGAGGCTCAAACCAAAAAACCCAAAGCTATCCAAAAATTTCTGGTATAGCTGGCTATATGACAGAACAGCCATTGAAATTCGTAAGCAGCTGATTTCTGTACACGTGTTTTCACAGCTATCCAAATTTAGCTATCGAGCTCGTTCATGAAAAACGAGTGGGATAGGCTATCCAAAACCAAACTGAACGCGCCCAATGTCAAAAGGTTTAAGACAAAATCACTCTTATTTAAATGGCTTTAAGTTTTCATCTTTGAACTGTCAAAATCGGAGGGAAATATCAACATATTAAAAATATAGAATATAGAAGGCAGAGCCCAAGTGATGAGTTATAAGATGATACTCTATGGTTGAACCACAAACACAGTTTAGATTAGGCTTCGCCTGACGTTTACGAGTTCAGCCATAGGAATTCAATGCATGATATCACAATGAAGCATCGACCTCACGTTTCGTACGTAATGTTACGTAACTTGAAATAATGCTGAACATTTGCTTTGTGTGACAACTCAACAGCTATTTCAAAAAAAAAAAAAAAAGGACAAACATAATTCATATGTTTTTTTGAAGCGGGTTCATCGTAACGCAGACGAAGACGAAGCTGAAGTGTGTTTGTGTTTAAGCCATTATGTTTGGCTTCGCCTGACGTTTACGAGTTCAGCCAAAGGAATTCAATGCATGCTATCACAATGAAGATTGGACGTCACGTTTCGTTTAACAATCGTAAAGAAAAGAGCGTAATGTTACGTAATGTGTCTCCAAACGGAAACTCTAGCCCAAATATGCTGAACATTTGCTTTATCTGGCAGCTCAACAACCTTAAAAAAATTCATGGTGGGATTCGCATATAGATATAGAATAACTAGGTATAAGAATTGGTCTTGAAAACGTTTTATTTTCGTGAAAATGTGTTTCGAAGAACTTTTGATTGACTTGGTGAGACATCCTTGTTATTTTGAAGAAGTTTCTGGGTCCTTATACTTCATTTGGTTGAAGTTCAGATTCAGCTCCAGGAGGCAGGACCAACCAACGTCTCTCAGTCTGCGCTTCTTGATAGATGAGCTGAACATACCCATGAGAGGCTGTGTATCCTACTACGCGATATATTTAATTATTTAAATTTCAAAAATCATATTTATGGCACGAAAAATCAAAACAAAACCATACATTTCAGAAGAAAATAACATTTGCTACTGACAGAACTGTGATTTCTAGAAATGTCATAAGAAACGTCATTCAAAGCATAAGATAAGCATTACGTTACGGGTTTAAGCTTGCTATGAGCTAAAGTGAGGTTCAAGTCAACCCCGGACTGTAGCGCCACTTTAACAACAACTAATAAATTATTTATTATTTCTGTATTTATATCTGACGGTGGCTACTTTATTGGCTATTTACTATAATGAGTTTGCATTCAACAAAAATGTTTGCAATAATTTTCCATTAAAATTTTAATTATCATTTTCTAATTCTTTTATTTTTGTAAAAACAAAATATTGACATTTTAAAAGCGAAATTAAGTGCCCACTAAAATTATAATTAAATGCAAAAATATCATTCCTATAGCTACTACCGTCTGCACTTCTACCGCATAGCCCATACACCCTTCAGATGAAACTATTATTATTTTTCGAAGCAAACAGAGAAATGTTAATTTGTGCTTTTCATTAGCAGACGATACCTATGCACATTGCCTCGCCTTTTTCCTTCTTTTCAGTACAAAATATACACATTTATACTTTCTCTTCCTTAGGTTTTCCGAGAGAAAGAAAAAAACAGAAGAAATAAAAATCTCGAAAGAGAACTGTCCAACATTTTTATTGATTTTTCTTATTTGCAGCCTAAATTTAGAATTCTCTCCCTTTCTATAAAAAGAGAAGAGTCGAGTGTTTGATGGATGTAACGAAAACTGGGGTAGAAAAATAAAGGGTGGCAGGGAGGTTTGTTTAACAACCATCGTCATAATAATTGTAATGGCAATCGTGTATTCGTGTTTTTTTTGTTCGTTTTGTGGGTAAAAATGTCAAGTGTAGGCACAATGTTATGTAACAACACATTTGCTTTGTTTATTAAATAATAAATTTAAGTAAAAAATCAATGCGACTAAACAGGGATTACGAACGTATTATGATTGGAAATTATGCAGGAAGTAACAAAATAAATAAACAATTTCAAAAAAGGTTAAACTTTATTAGGCATGAGCGAAATTCAAACCTGGTATTTGTAGAGAGAACCCGGGCATAAGAGCTCAATAAATTTTTGTAATACCTTACTGAATTTTTGATTTTCTTACATTTCTTTTTCTTGAAAGCCCTCGAGACGAATTTTTTACACAGTTGATAGAATTAACTATCGATTTTTATCAAAGTGTCGCAACACAGAAACACAGGAATTTATTTGGTTGTAATTTTTTTTTTTTAGATTTTTCTTCTCTCTATTCAACCTGTATGCACATGGAATACACAATAAACAGTCTTTTAGACACACATTCATTCCAATAAATTTTAAAATAATAATTAATAACAATTTTAAACTAAAGTGCAATTCGATTAAGATTCATATTTTCAATAATTTTATATTCAATCATTTTTTTTATCATTTTGTTGTTAATATAGCCTTTTCGGCATGTTGGTTTGGCACTTGATAATTTCATCGAAAGGAATATAAAATACTGGGGAAAAAGAGAGTACAGATAGAAGAAAGCAGACACTTGATCAAGTGTCAGGGTCTTGAGTTTAACACCCCACCTACGGTAGTCTGCATAGAATTTAGAAAAAATTAGATCTGCCTCATTTGCAACATGGTATTAAGTGACTCAGATTAATCACTAACATGGTGTATTTCGTCTACAAATCTAAAAAAGAGCTACGATAATCAAAACAGAGCAAGCAGTGATAAAACGTGGGTTCATCTAGTAATAGGTAGGGTAGGTAGGAGAACTAGATGTTCAGGTCAGCTGGTACCCAAGGAACACAATTAGCGCTTGATTGGTCGTTTTGATACACAAAACTTTAATCAAGTTCTTAATCTTAATACTTGAGAGTTCACTAAGGTCGTATTGAAAGGGAGCACCGAGAGAACGTTATGGGCACTCGCTAAGAAATTGTGGAGTGATGGAAAATTCCTAAAACATCTATTAAATATTGAACCAGTGTAAATCAACAATAAAAATAAACTAAAAGATTACGTATACGCCACAGTCAACATGATTTTTCAATCACAAAAGAATATACGAACATTCAAGAAAATGTAGAGCAATTCCTGCAGTTTGCAGCTCGGAAGAGCCAAAGGTAGGTAGAAATGGCTGTTCATGTACCTGAAAATGAATTATTTGTAACAACTACACTGTTGGGTGCATAGTGGAGACATGGATTAGCTAAATCCAAGTGATTTGAGAGTTTGCTAAGATCATGTAGGAAAAGAGCCTCAAGGGCCATTGTTCTGGCATTAAGTAGGGCTGGGAAATCACACAAAAAAATGCTGAAGTGTCTCCCTTTACTTCACATCTCTACAACTACGGCAGAACTCGTTGTAGGGAATACCAACTCTCATGGCATGTTGTCCAACTGGTCAATGGCCTGTACAAATGACAGCAATCCTGCAAATGTCTAACCTACGTCTATTCAAAAGTTGCCTGGTACGTTTCTGTCACCCTGAACAACGCTGCAATTGTCGGGCAGTGTAAAGGATTTCTTTCTAGTTCTTTAGAGAAGACATCACCTCTAACACCGAGTTCCATCTAGGAGCCATCAGTGTATCAAACTACTACTTCGTTCTCGTTTAAGGATCCCAATCAACGTTTGAATGGGAACTCGCACCTATCCTGAATCATACCGTAAGCGAAAGCAGGAAGGTTGTATTACAGCAGTAGGTATGCCTCGACCTATAAATATGTCGTAATGCTTCCTGAGAGCCAAAAGCTTCGAATTTCCTTATTGGGACACATAAGCATCATAAGTACAAAAAGACCCTCATACCAATTTGGAGTAATTGACATTAAACACACTATTCCTCTTCTTACCACGAAAGAAGCCAAGTCCAGTGCAAAAATTCAAATGCCTTGGACCATAAGTACGCTGGCTGTAAACGATAAGAAAATGGAGGTTGGTCAAATGCAGCAGCGCTATCAGTTCTGTCATTGATCGGGAATTAAATCAACCTATCCCTGAATATCACTTAAGTTGTACAAATTATGTTCAAATTCGGAACTGAGATTTTAGGGCGATAGCGGAGAACGGAGGTAAACGAGCGTGGAAACAAGGACTTGTACTCTGTTGAATTGTGGAAAATGTTTGAAGCTTGTATTTAACAGTCCTATAACCCTCGTAAGGATTGGTATCAAAAGGGTTCAATATCTTTGCAAGATCAAGGATTCTGGATCGGATAAGTTGAATTTTGTTAAACAATTTTAAAGTCATTGTTCGCAAATCTCTTCACTTGGCCAAATCTTAAGCTGTTATGAAAGTTCTAATAAACGTTGTCAATTCATTCGAAACTACGAACATTGTTGACATAGAACACACCTTTTGTCGTAAAAGATTTGTCCAATATTCTCTTTTCCTTTCTAAACAGATTTTTATGGAAAACGTCGGTTCAGATTTAAAGAAAAAATATCTAATTCAATTTAAGGTCAACCATGAAACAAAAAACAATCCGCCAAAAGACTTCCTTCGCATAATCATAAAACAACAACATGCTTTCATAAAATCTAAATAAACAATATTGAACGCCATCACAACTCATAGTCACCGCTACTGCCACTGCCGATGATGATGCCGCCTGGGCGCCCGCCATCCATTGAGAATTCTATTCTCAATTTAATTGTAGATATTGATAGATAGATTGAATCAGTTAGGGTAACAACACATTAATTAAACTCACTTTTGAGCTTGAACCATTTAAATCTGTTCCAATGTGTGTACACACACAGAACAATTGGTGTGATTTTGCATGAAACAAACATAAAATCAGAGTGTGTCTGTGATTTATCACAACACAAAAGCCGCTGAGCTGCTAAGCTTAACGATGCGAATCAAGTGGATCTTTAAATGCTCTTGATCATTATGATGATGTTATTTTTTGTGTGGGGGTTCGGTTTAGCCAGTTGGCAGATTGCAAAATTAACAAATGTAGAGGACAAGTTCTCACTTCCTCTCTAATTGCAAACAAACATAGCACAAACAAAAAATGAACAAATGTGCTAGGTTACCCAACCCCTAGAGTAGTTTGAGTGAATGTAAAGACCCCGGTTCCTAATTTAATCTTCACAATGTGTTTCATCTTGATAACGAGAACATTTTAGACGGTGCTGGATTGACTATTGCAAGTGAGTCAGTCTTAAAAAAATAAATCGAATCTTGAATTGATTATTATTGACTTAAGACTGTGCCAATAAGCTATCAACATCGCGGGGGCTTGGAAGACATAAAATGAGATGTCCAACAGTTTTTGTGATGCTTTAAAAATGAGCTACTGAGGCTTTTATTCAATTCTTCGGGATTTGTATTTAAACATTGACAGTTCGAAAAAAAAAGCGAGATTTGAATTCTTTCAAGATCGTTGGTTGGAGGGAAAAAACACTTTATGAGATTCTGGTATGTCAATACCAAGTTTGTGTGTGTAATTCTTGAGACGAAGAAGATGATTTAAAAGATTGATTGATGACAGTAAGACCCAGAAAGTACACTCAATACCGTTATTACGCAAAAATAAGTCACCGAATACATATTGAACTTTAAGGCAGGCAACGAAACCAGGACCCATATTCTGTAACTTATCACTCGTAAGAAATAAGTGATAAACGCTCAGAATCGAAATAAATTTCAAGTTATCACGTTGTTGGGTTTCTGTAAATTAGACGATCGTTAGTTTTATCACCCAGGACGGACTCAACAACACAGGAAAGTTATCGATAATTGGTGATCTGTATCTTTCAAATTCGATAACTTTGATAGATGGAGCACAAAGTATTATCACTTGCTCTTTGGATGGTGATAAATATATCTTGTCGAAGATTTTCTGTAAATGTACCTACTATGTAAATGACATATTGCACAAATGTTGCCTTTTATTTGCGTCTAACATCGGAGAGAATTTCAATCAAGAATCTTCCCATAACCAAGCGTTTGTTACGCTTAACCCTCCAGTGGGCGCGTGGTTAAAAGAGACACGAGTGGTCGCGTGGCCTACGACTGTAGACCATTTTGTTTTGCCAAAAAATATATATACCATAGCGTTTTAAGTATCCAAATCGTGGTCAAATCATAGAGGAACATATTTTGTTTCATATTCATCACTCAAAGATAAAAAGTTATTGATACACTGAAAAAAATAATCGGAATAAAAAAACAATCCCAATTTTACGATTTTTCGTAATCATTTTTTATAAAAAATAAATTAATACTTTAAAAGAGTTAATAACAAAAAAAACATATTTTTTTCAATAAATGACTAACCAAATAAAGTAATGAATAAGAAAAAAGGAAAATTGTACACAAAACAAAAGAAATATAAGACTTGAAAAATTCAGTTTTTCGTGTTCACGTTTTTTGTCTTTTTTCACAAAAAATCAAACAAAACAGTACAGCAAACATAAAAAAACTATTCAAAAAACATAGAACACAAATTCATTAATAAGTTAAAAAAAAAAAAAAAATTAAAATGTGCACTACAAATCACAATAAACGCATATACATTTCAAGTGGTACCTACAAGCAAATTTAACACTTTTTTCGCACCTTAC
This sequence comes from Sphaerophoria taeniata, assembly GCA_943590905.1. Lineage (NCBI taxonomy): Eukaryota > Metazoa > Arthropoda > Insecta > Diptera > Syrphidae > Sphaerophoria > Sphaerophoria taeniata. Next base: position 288,281,490 of record OX016540.1, read on the forward strand.
CCTAGAGGTCAGCTCACGGACCCAAAAATAGGTCCCTGAGATAGTAGAAGCAATTTTCTTCACTAAATAACTATTTTTTTAATAAAAGTAGTTAAAAATCTACAATCCCTTACCTATAATAATACAATTGAAGACAACTTTTTTTGTTACACGAGTGGTCGCGTGGTCTACGATGGTAGACCAAGAGACTTTGAATACCTTTTAAGGTTTCGTATGCAACCTCCGAAGAAAAATAGCATATTAATTAGGTAGAGCAACTAATTATCTACAGCTATTGTGAACGATGGCGGAAAAAAATTGTTTTACTGCGAACGGCGGCGTTTTAAAAAAGACTGGTCTACGACCGTAGACCACGCGCCCACTGGAGGGTTAAGAAGCTCATCACTGCGATAAGTTATCACCTAAGTTACACCCTTTTCATTGCACCCTTAGGGTTTACAATAATTGCTTAAGTGAACATAAGCTTATGTAAAACAAATATTTCCTGCTACTTGTAAGAGTTTCTTAAATTTTAACCGAACTTAATTACATTTTAGTTTGTCTTTAGCGTTCGTGTGTATTTGTTTGGATCACTTATCCATGCATAAATGGTCTTTTGAGAACGAAGATTTTTATTCTGCTTGACAAGTCAGAAGTAGAAATTAATTCCACTGCTGCTGTATAGTATACCTATAGTACCACTTCAAATAAGACACTCATCATTTTTATCACCTTTTTCAAAAACAGATGAGAACACTCTAGGATCCTCAAGGGGAATATTGTTGCTTGATTTGTTGATGATGGTATTGGCTATGCAGCGACATCAAGCTAGAGCCAATTCTACCTTGGTAAGATAGCTAGGTTATGGAGTTCGTATGGACCAAGTGCTCCTACCCAGCTCCTACTAACTGCATAAGAGCTAAGGTCTTAAGGGAAATTAAAAAGTTCAGTTTTACAAGTTTGAATGCAGGCACCAATTAGATATAGCAGCCGAAGTGGATAACATTATGACCCTATCAAGGGGTTTCAAAACGATCATCTATCTGTAGGTCAGAAGATTCTAACAATCAAGAGGAAAATGATGAAAATTTATCACAAGGTGTGCTTTGAGTGGGGCTATTTAGTTTTGTAGTAAAATTGAAAGAAAAATATTTCTAGGTGGGGGCGCCATATCAATATATCGATGTGTTCTTGTGTCCATAGGGGTTTATAACTAAGATTGATGTTTTTCATGACATATTTCGATTAAGTGAGTACTTTCAGAATCAAACAAAATGTTCCACCTCTCCAACTTCCTTAAACAATAAACAAAATTGAGAAGATTTGTTACATATTTGGAATACTGTAATCCCTATTAACCGGGGAAAGTTGGCTTCAGAGGTAAGTAGACTTAATGACAATAACTTCAAAACCAAACAATTTCTTTCAAGTTTGTTCTCCTTATTGCATTAAGCACGGCAGCCTGGTTGGTTACATGTTGTCTTTTGATAAAGTCTAAAGCCGTTCTGGAAATCTTGGAAAATAAATACAGGTCGTTCTACCGCACTCAACTTGAAAACAGGCATAAAAGGGCACGAAATACTTTTTCACCTGAACAAAGTTTTTTTTTTTGTAAAAAGCAATCTCCAGTACTAAAAATCATGTACAACCTAATGTCTTTTGTATTGTTACATAACCAGAAAACATTATGAGGTATTGAATGAAGGGCGTGTCCCGTACCCATTACATTTGATTTGAAACTAATCCACAAAAAACAACGGTTTTGAAGAAAGGAACTAATGAATATGCTTATTACTTGATACTTGCCTTATATAATGCTTCTTTATCTACCCATATAAACCAATTTCGACGAGTACTACATTGTGACGTCATATACGAGAACAACAAGAATATGATCTTTAATTTAAGGGATAAAAGAAGAAGTTTGAAATAATTTCGAAACCTCTCCGAATACGTGAAAGATTACAATCCTCACTCAGTGTGGATTCGTTTGTTTATTAGAAGGCGAACAAGTATCAAATCCACCCCTGTACAAGGCTGTATATTCAACATAAATTCTATTACGAATGCTCCTGGAACAAACTAGGGTAGGTACATAGAAAAAATAATCCCTCTTTCATTCGAAACAATTCACTGCCTAGCACAATAGATCTGCCGGTAGTTCTATTGTGTTATCTTTAATTCTCTGTCGCTGCTGGCTGCTCTTGCTGATCTTGATATTCACGGTTCAGTAGTTTGTTAGAAAAAAAACGACCATTCCCATCATTTTCAATACCAACTTGTGCGTACCTACCTCCTCTTATGTGATAATTTGGCAAAATTGCAAATTATATTGAACTTGAATTTTGTATTCCCATTCGGTCACACAAAAGAAGACAAAATTTATTTTGTTGATGAGAACATTTTGTGCATAAAAATAAATATGTACAGAGATAATTCAAATTGACGTTTAAGATTGTCGTCATAGGGCAAGCAATAAAATGCCGCAAAATAAAATGAAACTGAAAAACCTTGTGGAATGCAATTCCAACGAAACACCTTGCGGTTTTTCATATGAATGGGATTTCTATTACACTCCTCCCTTCAGCAGTGGATCAATACCAGTCCTAAATTAAGCACAAGCTTCGAACTGGAATAGAAAATCACCGTGATCAAGAAAATCTATATATGGTGCGGTGTAGTTAATCAAACAAACTGGTTTCAACTTAAAACCAACAACAATAACACACGACAACGACTACAACGAGTTTTTCTATATTTTTCTTCTGTTTCCCTTAACGAGTTTCACAGCAATCTGCTCTGTTCTAATGGCAAGCAAAGGAAACCCCCCTTTCTAAGGTTCTTTTTGCCGTCACTCCAGTGAGCGATGAAGAAGAAAAAAAAAATATTTTGTAGGTTAACCGCAGAGTATATAATATACAGTGTGACTGTATCATGCGCAAAGGACGTTCCAGTATACCTACTTCCAATTTCCATTATGTACTGGAGAGATTGGAAGGCAAAAAAAAAAGAAGGAAAATCCTCAAGAACATAAAAAATATGGAAAGCAATTTTATGTATTGGAATTTTTCTCTTGCGGCGAAGAATAATTCTATCAAATGAAACTCTACGAAATTCCTTGAAAAATCGAAGGAAAAATTATACGTAATCTTTGGAATTTTCTTAAGGAAGGAATCTTTTCTCAATTCGCCGCCGCACCTACTTCTGCCTCCCAAACGAGGCGTAGGGAATATGTAACATCCCATCCTTCTTTGTTCCCATTTTTTCGGATTCAAAGCGGAACTACTGATTATTGATTGAATTGAACAATTTTTTCTTCATTCAAAATTGAAAAATTTGCTTTCCATTGTGCTGTTTCGAAATTCTGTTAGTGTAAAATCAAAAATAAAAACAACATACCTCGTTACTCATATTCCAATAGTTGGTAAAATTCTATTAAAATAATTTCAGGCAAAAACAAAAACACAAGCTAAAAACAAGACGAAAACAAATTAGTTAAGAAATAACGGTTTTTTCTCCAAATTCACTTCCTGAATAACATATAACTGCTATCGACCAGGAAATTAGAATACAAAATCCGTTATTACGCAACTTGTATGCATTTTGAAATTTTTCCTTCAAGCAAATATACAAAAATTATCTGTACATAGAATTTTGTAGAATTAAAAAAAAACATAACGGGACAAAAAGGAACAAAAATGTCTGTTGAGCTTTGTGTGTATCTACTGTTGTAAGAATAAAAGTAGGTACCAGCTAATATTTAATCATATGTACAGTTTTTCAAATATTATACAGGTCGAAAACGCATTAAATTGGTTTTTCAAAAACCTTTCAAAAAACCAATGCACTGAAAAATCCTTTTTCTTTGCACTCTACACTGCTTTCTTCTTTAATCAGTTTCAAAAGTTGTTCTTCACTTCACAAAATTTTTTAGCAAAATAAAATTATTAACAAATGGCATGGGTGTTGTTAAGTTTTCGAAAACAATATTTTTTAAACAAATTTCGAGAAACCAAAAAAACAAATTGTTTCAAAAGTCAGAGCCGTTGAGAGGATATTGTTATAGGTACCTTTTTTTATTTAATACTACTTTGCACTATTACACAATAAGTTCACAGAAGATTAGGGGTTAAAAACACCCCTATTTGTTGAAGATTATATTCACGGAAATGCGGAATTCTTTTTTTTAATTTCTATTATATTTGGTTTTGTGGTTGCTTTTCGAATCTTTTCTAAAATAGAAATGAAATTTAATTATTTTCCTCGTCTGCAATATAGTTTTGTAAAAGAAGAGGAAAAAATAAGCTTTGTATGTATTATACTAAAGCTTAAAACTAATATTGAGTTCTTTTTTTTTTGTTCAATATTTTATTCAAGAGACAAGAGAATTAGGTACTTTTGAACTAACCGTATCAACGAATACAACGCGCGACCTTTTCACTTCGGGATCAGCGCTCGACTAACTGAACTTCTAGATGCCGTTCGTATTAAGCTTTTCGCCGTGAAATTTTTGCATTACAAGCTTTTTGGTAAAGACAAAATTTTCCACCACCATAAAGAGAGCTTTTGAATAGAAAAAACGATAGAAAGGGGATGGAAAGAGAGACAGCAAGAAAAAGCTTAAAAATTCACAAGATTATGAAGATTGAAGAGTAGGAGAAGCAGAGAGAACCGGTATTGTTGGTGTTGCTTAAATGGCACTGATAACGGTGTCAATCGAGTTGTCTAACCCTCCACTTCAATACGCGTTCGTACTGGAGCTTTTTTTACGTTCAGTCTTGAATAGGGGTGAGATTTTTTACACAAGTTGTGTAATACTCGGAGAAAGAGAGCGAGAAAAATGTAACGTTTGAAAATTTGCAAAGCTTTTTTTTACAACTTTTTCTTATGTTTTTTTTTTTTGCTGTGTGTAAGTTTTGTGTATCCAAGGGGGGTTGGGATATGAATGTGCCTGGCGGTGGCTATGGAAGAATGGTGGCTTAATGGCACTTGATCGAAAAACTACACTAAATGCAATGGCACATTTTAGTTAGCGTTTTTTCTTCTATTTAAACAGAGCTTCTGTAATATTTTGTTGTTGTTTATTGTCATGTTTTGTGAAGGTTGTTTTTGTTACTGTAAATAAAATAAATTTAAAAAATGGAGATTAATTTTTCGGTCTTGTTATATTATTGGTTTGATTTTATGCATATTAGATGCGATTGCGCCGGCGAAAAGTTGACGTCACAATGCGTCATACTCATAAGCGAAATTATAGCCGAAAAACCGCCATCGAAAAAGGAAGAGATGTTTTTAATGTCAAATGTTGATGAAAATCGAAAATTCTACAAGGTCTTTGGCATTGTCTGTTTAATGAAAATCGAAAGGCTATTAAAATTGTTCATTTTTCATTGAGCTGTCAGAGTGAGTGGTTAATTATTGTTTTTAGGATGAGAAATTGAAAAAAGGGGGCGTTGGAAGTTGGAACATATTGAAGTTGAAATTAGGGCAACTAATTTCTTGGATTTTCTCCAGAAACTGGAGAAGAAAGCTTTTTTTCAAACTATTTCATTTTTCTGCTTGACAGATCAACCCTTACGAACAAGGACGTCGATACCAATGGAGAACTCGTGCCCGTGCGTTCCTCCCAATGAAAAGAATACAAAAAAATTCAAACAATCCATTATGTTAATTAAAGAACTAATTGCAACCAATTTGTGTCATTTTTCTTCCTTAAATCCTTTAAATCCTTAGGTTGCTCTTTTTTTTCTTGTAAATTACATAATTTCTATATCAGTTATGCGCACATCATCTCATTGCTCATTTTTTTACTTCTCGAAGTTTGCCCATTTCTCAAATCTCTACCCTGAAAGCTCGTTAATATGAGAACACAGAACAGAGAAAAGAAAAAGGATAAATGTGTGTTTAAAGGACCTAACCTATATTTGGCACAAATTTTCCATATACCCTCCGAAAGGAAACAATAAAAAAAAGGACCGAGCAACAAAAAATTCCACCACATGGAAACAAAATATGAGAAGTTATATTTCAAGATTCAACCCCATTCTCAAACTGTCACTTAAGATGACAATTTATTAACATTTACAGAGGGATGAACCCAAACGCTTATCCTTGTTCTTTTCTTGTAACTTTTTTGGCAAAGCGAAAAATATTTTTTGATGTTACGTAAAACGTGGGCCGGCCTCGTCCTTATGTAACAGAAAAAACTTTTGACACAAAACTCCTGGAAAGTTTTAAACGAACATAAGTATGTAGAGGTACCTACACACTGGAAAATAGACAGGGTTGGCGAACTGTCTTTGAATCTAATTTTGTGCACGTTTGTTGGTTGCTAGTTGTTGTGTAATGTATATGTATTGATTTTAGGGCGAAGAACTATAGCAAAATGTCTCCAAAAAGTCTGCTTTTTATGTACCTACATTACAAGAAAAAAAGCAAATTTACACGAAAGAGTTGCATAATTTAGATTCATTACAGGACGAAGAAAAGTTTAGTTGTTTCTATACCTACTGGTGTTTTGATGAATTTTAGTTTCCTTGTGTATTTTTCTGTTATAAAATACAAATCGGATAGCAGAAGTGAGTAAATGTAAAGAAAGCAAAAAAAAAAAAAAAAGCTCAGGGTCCTTTGAGTTGAAGGATATCTATACGGAGTTAACTTAAGGGACGTTTGTATAGGTCATGCGAGGATTTATTGATTTTTGGTTGGATTTATTTTTGATCCTTGCGGCATGGCGGTAGCGGTTATGGCGAATTTAGATTCAGATTGGAAGGTTTTCCGAAGGACGTTGCGGTTTATATTTAAATTAAGTTCATTCTTGTATTTATTTTCCATATTTCACATTTTTTCAGACTTGTTGTTGGTTTGTCAGTTAAATTGCTTTGGATTAAGACCGTTTTATCAAATGACTCAAATTTTGAGTTAAGGACTGTTCTGCTAAATTGATACAAAGAACACAAAAGCCTGCCTATAAAATCAAATTTGAGAGCAAATGTTATCATTAGAAAAATGTAATTATTTATTGAAATTGTGCATTTCGGCAGGAGCAAAGTCTTACTTGAGGTCAACAAAAGATAATAAAACTGAAAATAGCCTCAAATTTGTCATGACTGGTAAGAACAAATCAAAATAAATAAGAATCAAAAAAGATTCTGATAACCCTCCTAATCCAGTTTTTTCTGGAAATGTTCTTAACTTTGATAAAGTCAATTTTTGAGTGTTTTTCTTTGTCGTTCTTTTTTTAATCATGATAACTTGTAATTAAACTTTATTAGTTCTTCAAGTGCTTACGATTTATCTTTAAAATCTTAAAAAAGTGGATGTAACTGCTTTTTTCAATAATCAGTAATAAACAAGTATAATTACTTCTTAATCTTTGTATTTCAATTAAAAATATAAAAACGATTTTAAACCATTTGATGGAATTATGGAAAGGGAGATAACACATTGTTTTTCTATGCAATTTTTTTTTTGAAGAATTCTTAACGTAGAACAAAAAAAAACTTAGTTAATGCTTGCAGAATTTTCGTCGATTTATAAAACATCAATTACTTTACTTTTTGGTGTTTGAAGGTAAACTTTTTGTTTTGAAATTCATTTAATATCTATTTCTTGAATATTTGTTTCGAAAGTTAAGACCTTAAGGAAGCGTTCAAGCATTACGTACGTTTTGAAGATTTTTGGCACCCCTCCCCCCTTGTAACGCACCGTAACGTTTATCTGTACCCCCCCCTCTCCCTCTCGCAAAGTTACGGAACACTGAAGTCGCCATAATTACCTTCGTCGCAAAAAGTTATATTATAGTTTTTATCCTTGTTATAATTTTAATTGCCTTTGCGGTAATAATAATCCGCAACTCAATGCGTATTTTGTTTATTTTTTATAAATTACTTCTGTTCTGTCGACGGGTTTGCTAGCCACTCGGATTCTTTCATCACTGGCACGTGGAGTGCGGACGAAGACGGTTCTGGAATTGCTAAGCCACTTGCATCAACTTCGGTTTCGTCCAGCTAGTCAGCATCCTCAGACGATGTTTCATAATGACGCACAATGCAGAGAAGCTCATCCGCCCTTCTGGCAGGAAGGCGCTGTGGCCGATTTTCACAACGGTCTGGGACAGCCTTGCCTGCACGTAACGACAGAGCATTTGAACATTCTTGCGAGATGTGAAATAGATCCCACAGGTGGGCTATACTTTTTTCTTAAGGTCTGTTCGTACATATGGACAAAAGAAATCGTAAGGCATTTTGTAAGGCACAATGTTACGTAACATGTTGTAAGAAAGACCTCCCCCCGCCCCTGTAACGCAACGTAACGTTTTACGAGACACCCCCTCTCCCCAATTGCGTTACGTAATACTTGAAGGCCCCCTAACCTACCTACATATATGTAGTCTACTTTATTGTAGGTACCCTATCGGAAATCCCCTAAGAAATTTTGACTACTCCAAATGCATAATTTCATTCCCATGAAACATTTCTAGTGAACTTCCTTCGGCAGCATTCTTTTCTTCGAAAATCGCCAGCTTATCTGAGGCCACCTGTGCGATAATATGAGACAATAAATACATATCTGTGTCTCCTCCTCTGAGCCACGTAGGTTTATGTTATGTGTGCTTTCTTTCTATGTGTCTATCTGTCTCTCTCTGTTGTATTAATGTCTTGTTCTGTCCAAGCCGATGGCCTCAGTCGCCAGTGCTGCTGTGTCTGTAGTTCGTTACATTCATGTACGAAGTACTGTGAAATGTCAATAGTAGCTCTGAAGAAGATTTCCTCGTTCTACACTGTGATGTCATTGTACATCAAACTGAATTGAATGTAGTTCTTTCTTACAACCTACCCAACTTCACCATTAGTCTGTAGCCAGTCAGGAGGTGATGTTTTCAGATCAATGTTGTTACTATCACAATGGACCTTTAATCTGCTTTAACAAACTTAAGATATCCCATTCTAAAACTGATCTCTTCTAGAATGCCCATTAGGGGAAAGTGGGGAAAATTTCACACAAAATTTTTAAAGGTCTGTTTTTGTGTAAACTATGGATGAATTTCAATCATTTAATGTTTTGTTTTGAATACATAGAATGTTTGAGATATGACTGACATGGCGATATTCCGTTTTTAACACAAACATATTTTTGTTTGTGCACCTTTACCTACTTCTGTAAAACGCAAAGACACGTGTTTCTCAGCAGAGTTGCAGCAAGACTGTCGCAGTTGACTACGTTTTGCTTTTTTATCAAATTAGGCGTCGTTTTCGATCCCAATTATTTTTCTTAAAGGTTTCGATCATACTAAAAATCACAAAGCCAAATGTGCCCTAACGTCAAATGCACCACAGTTTACCCTATTTCTGGTGATGTTATTTTTTCACACATCGAGTCTCTTGGTATTGTGAATAATAAAAAATCAATGATCACAAAAGCGACCCTTTAAATCTATTGCATAACGCATTGCCGAGGGCAGGCCGTCCGGAAAAGCATGTCGCTGCAAAGGCACTGGTGGGTCCGGCCTTGAAACTAACGACTTCTCTGTCTTTTAGTGGCCACAATGCTTTTAACCGCAGTCTTCGTTTGATGACCTTCGTGTCCTAACTCTAATACTCTTATTAGTAGCAACGGTGTTGGTATGACAAGCTTAGAACCACGAACTAAAATGTTCCCCAAGGTGCACAGCTCAAATCGAAATGGAAATAACTTATTTAAAGTAGGTACTTGTTGTCCAATCAGGTTTCTTGATATTTTCTACAGCTTCCATAATCTCTTGGTCATTAGCTTTTTCTTTCACCACATCGCTTATCGTAAGCGCTCGTGGAACCACAGTCACAATTAATGCAGAAAGAAACTGCTATATAAGATTTGTCAGCCAGATAGACAATTACAAATGTAAAGAACTGAAGCCGAACGATCAAAGGTTCGTGGCCGGTCTATTGTTCAAATTCTATTCCTTAAAACGTTCTACTCCCAAAACTTAGTCCAAACTCAGTTTTTTTAGCTTGTGAATATCTGCTTTCCAATGCAGACATAAATTTCTAGGGAAATTTCGAACACCATTCACGATATGAAATTTCCGAACGTGGAAATATTTCCAGAGAAATCTCATTCACGATTGGGTCACCGGTCACGGTATGTATTAGACACACTTGAATCTCACGTGAGTTATTATCGTTTGTTCAAGCACCTATAATCCATCCAGAAATTGGTCTAATAGCTGATTATAGTGAATTTACAATATGGCCGCTATCAACTGTCAAAGTTCGGAAGCTTCCGACTCTTTGTAGTTGAATCCTCATTTAATGTCCAAAGATTTCCTTCAATGTCGAAACACAGTAAGTAATAGCTATACGGCTTAATGCTGTTTTGTCACCTAATCGCAGTTCGGTGTACTGATCATAAATTCATATATTTAGCGTACAAAGGTTTAAGCAAGAACAGGGTTCCAAAGAAAATTAGAAGCCGTTTTCGACGTTGGACTTTCTTTAAAAGAATTTTGTTAATAGGGTAAAGTCGGGCGATGTCGCACATTTTCAAAAAAACTCCAAAAGAATGACTTTTGCCAAAACTGATGACCCGCCTTACGAAAAATGTCAGCGGATGTAGTAAACATCGTGTTGGCCCTTGAAATTTCTCAATGTATACCACTAATGGTCATACCATTCGCACGTGCTTTCACAACATAAGTAAAAAGATTGAACGTAGACAAGGCCAACGATAGTTATTTTTTTGTAATACCATTATGTCAATGAAAGGCGACATTTAAGCCATTATATGAACACAAAGAGATGGTTATGACTTAAAAATGTCTCTTAACTTATTTTTTCTAATTTTCGTCCATTTAAAAAAGCGATGTGCTTTCATCATAATAAATCCAGCCACTACCACGGTTATCGTTTGTTGCTTCCACAGATGATCACCTGAAAATGATATACGTCAGTGTTTTTTCTCGCTAACCGATCAATACATTTTCAATGAATTGCTTGTGAGGAGCAGTTCATTTGGCTTCAATTTGGAAGCGAATTTTCAACGGTTAGAACAATTATGTTGGATTAAACAACGTCAAACAACGTCAACAGCACAACGCTGTTTCTATGAATAAGATAAGACTTCAGTTGCACTGTTAGCGGTCTCTGTTATGATTTTAAGGTCGAGCATATGGACATCTTGTTAACCATTCCATACATTTTCAGAGCACTTAAGCTTCGAAAGCTAACAGAAGTTCCTGTAAGTGTCGATGCCTATGAACCGCGAGAAAATTGTCTTAATAGATAGACATCTTAAGTGGTCATAAAAAGAAACCACTTTTGTCCATTTTAAAATTCTCTCTCACATGTGAGCACTCATAAATGTAGATGCAATGTTTTTCTAAATTGATTTTGACACCTAACAATTTTATCGCACTATGTTCCCGGTTATTATTGCTTTTGACATTTTTATTGTGATTGAATTGGAAAATGATTCAATGTCGTTACTTTTTTAAACTCTCCTTAAAAAAAAGTAATGAAACTGACCAAAGGGTGACAATCAGAATAAATAGTTTCGATTCGACACCAAACGCTGTCCAACAAGTGCAATCTAAAACAACGATCACGATCATTATATCTTTGAAATCTTTGCGTTCCACTATTTAACAAGAGGCTGCTATCAAGATGACAATTTATTGTCTTGATCATTCTATTCCACTCCATATACAACATGTGGGGACAACATCTACCTACAAATCCTAATAAAATGACATTTATATATCTACCCAACATAAATTTTGCTTGCCGACAACGACAACGCCGCTTCTTACTTAACCTCCCAACTTTATCCAGGGTGGGCTTGGGGCTCTTCCTAAACCATATTGTATCTAAGTGCACTTACAACCTACAACACTATCGATTTTTCTCTCATTTCTCTCTCGGTCTGTAGTAGTTCTAATTCTCTCTCTTGTGTATTTTGCAAAATCTACTGCCTGATTACATAACTCAAAACTGAATATTCTTTGTGTGACACAATGAGAAAACAACCTGGAAACGAACCTCAACGACGCGACGTACCGCGAACGTGGTTAAGCTGGAAGGTAGAAGAGAGCAGCCGAAACAATTTGTAAAGCAGAGAAGTGAAACTCTGAATTATAATTCCTAATAATGATGTGAGGAAAGCAAATTAAACGCACTTCAATTGGTTTTTTCCGGGCTGAAATTCATTCTATAGTTTGTATTCTTTTTTTTTCGTTTAGCCGACATTGATGGTCGGTCGGCCAGTGAGCAGCGAGAACAGAGGCTAGAGGTTTGTTCAAAATTCAAAAGCGAATAGATGTAGTATTGCCATTTTGACTGTTGCTATTGCTTAACCACCTGCCACCTCACTTCGACCTGCCACAACTTGACGCCCGCTACCGCCACACCACCCACGAACATCCCTACACTATACCTAGCTTATAAAATTGTTGCTCTGGCTTTTCAAGCTTCCAGCTGCTGCTGAAGCTGATTTGTCGTTATAGTGTAAATCTTTGTTGTTTGGTCATCCAGAAGAAATCTGATAATTACCAGGGCAGACATAAGATTTCTTCCTTCACACTTAATTGGTGTTAATTAAAAACACAACAACAACAAAAACGACAATAAATAAAATTTTAATTCACGGTTATGCTTTTAGTTAGTCGGGGCCGCAGATTTTTGTCAGTCAAGCGATAAGCGAGGATGACAAATCCAGCATTACACAGAATCAATGACGTTTGAATAATTGCCGCTGAGAGACACTGACGGCCAGCGGAAAAAGCTTACAAATGACTATTATAGTTTAAATAGCTGCTCGCGTATTGAAGGCATTACACAGAGAGGTTGGGTAGGTAAACACGAGCGATTGCATAACACAGCAATTCGAATAGAATTCAGTGATATCAGATTTCTAGTTTTGACGTAAATTTATATCGAAGAGCAATTTCGAATGTTTAACAGCAGTTTTGTTGGATTAGACTTGATTTAACACTTTAGTGTGGAAATTGTTTATTAAATAATAAAAGCGATATTAACACTTGAGGTATTTGTTACTGTTGCTCGTGCGGAAAATCTAAATCAAATTACTCTTCAAATCTCATTTTATTGATGGGGATTTGTAGGAATACTGAGTCGCTTTTAAGTCTGAGAAGATCACGCTTTTGCTTGTATTATCTGTGACTGGTGATTGCATAAACGGCAAACATGTACATATTTACACTACAGACACTCAGGTTGTTTTATCTTTCATTTGTGCGAAAGTGATAAATTGTTCAGCAAATAGATGGCTTCAATATATTTGATGAATAATGGTTTTTATTGGAATACTAAATTTTGTGGTGTAACGAAAAAAAATTGTTAACTGAGATTATCAGAGTTCATCTTCAAGCACCCCCACTATGACTCATACCCAACTTCACCGCCTTGAACACCAAATCCACTAACGCTGTCTTGTATCGTTGAAGCGAGATATACCCCCGTTGCCACTGTCCATGAGTGGCACTTGCATCAGCGAAACCGAACATCTCGAGATTCTCGGTATGTGCATCATCGACCACCTCTTGTGGAACGAACACATACGCGATGTCGCCAAAAATGCCGCAAGATGTTTAGGTTTTTTAAGAAGATGCAAGAAATTTGTTTCCCCCTCTGATCTGGCTACCATCTACAAAACTCACATACGTCCAAAGCTTGAGTACAACTCCCACGTTTGGGCTGGTGCTCCAGTAACGTACTTAAGTCTTTTGGACAGTATCCAGACAAGAGCATTTAAGATGATTGGTGACCATACCATCGCACACAGGTAAATTTTCCCAAAAAGCTGGCCAAAATTATTTTTTGTGTTTTTTTGTTTTATTGTTGCATGGAAATTCATAAAAAGTTAATTTTCAAAAGAAACAACAATTTTCAACCAAATATACAACCAAATTCGCCAAAGACCATGCAAAAAGGATGAAAAAGGGTGCTTTTAAATTTGGTATTTTCTTTGTATTGCATTGCATGCTTACCTATTGCTTTTTAGAAAATAATAAATAAATTAATTAGGACCTATATAATAAATAAGTTAAGAAATAAATACTCAAATAAATGAATAAATATATAAATAAATACATAAATATATTAATAAATAAATAAATAAATAATTATCTACATTAGGGTGGTTCTTATTTGCTTTTTTTCGAAAATTAATGAAGGTATGTGCTCAATCGTCTCCAAATAAATAAAAAAAAATCCTAATTTTTTCAGATTTTTATCTATACCCCTCATGGCCATGTATCGAAGTGAAATTCTAATACTAGGGACTTTGCGGCTGATTTTTTGATTATTCCCGTATATCTCCATTTCGGCTTTACAAATTTTGTTAAATATTTGCACAGTTATACTTAACATTATCCTTAGTGAAATTGCATTCCAAAATATTTTTTAAAATATATTCTTCAATAACAAATAAATCGGAAAAGAGATCCATTTTTGTAGTACCTTTTGGGTTTATAACACTCTTTTCCAGATTTCTCAAAAACGGCTAAGCCAATTTTTTGGAAATTTTATCAAAACGTTTTTATGCAATTTATTATTAATCTTGCATACCAAAAAATTTCATAAGTGTTTTAATTTCCTTGTAAAAAAAATCAGTATGTATGCAACACTTACACTTTACGCTTTATGTCCTTGTTTCGGGACTCTTGTGCTTCTTTGCGGAGTCCCATTGGAAGAATAGCTTCAGAAATATTTTTTTGTTATTTTTTATGTTTTTTTTTTGGCAATTAACCACCTTCTTTTATGGTCATAGACAAAATCGGACATAAAAGTTGTTTGTTTGCTCTGAAATGTCAACATTAGTTTCATTTTCCTACGTTTCTGTCAAAAAAATTGATTTTTTCGGTATGTCACGAGATTTGCATCTTCTCAAACATTCAGAAAGCTGATTTTTAGAAAGAAAAGTGAAACTTGATCGCGATCTTGCGTAAAAAGTAAAAAAGTTTATATTAAAAAAAAACAAAAAAAAGCCCTTCCGCGTCAACTTTAAGTGCGAATATTTAAAAAGAACGCAAAATGACGCAAAATATTTTGACTGTTTCTGATTAAGGAAATGCAAACGCAAATTTTAAGACTGTTTTCATTACAGAAATCCGCAGAAAAACTTAACTTTAGCATTATTGAAGTTAAAAAATGATAAAAAATATTGTACCAATAAAATACTCTGCCTTAAAAGGCTTCAAAATTAATTATCAACTTAAAATATGACAAAAAAAATATTATCTCAATAAAACAAACCACTAGCAACAGAATCCATGTTTAATAAATTTTAAAAGCACCCAAAAAAATAAAGAAAAAAATAAACCAAATGACTTCTTCTCGCCAGATCAAAACAGCTACTGCATTTGTTCCCTTAAAGTTTGCACTTTGAAAGCATCTGCTGATTAAACCGTTATAATCTGCATCGAATGATATATGAGGCTTAATGCTTACACTATTTGTAAACAACTTTGCATTAAAAAATTACAACAAATCGCAAATTTTTTTTTTTATAGTTATGGCCAGCTTTTTGGGAAAATTTACCTGTGTGCATCGTTGAGACATTTACGTCACTTGAACATCGACGTAATGTCTTATCCTCACCCTCTTTTACCGTTACTTCAATGGTTTATGCTCTACTGAAATAGCCAGTTGCATTCCTCCCCTTAAAATATTCAACCGTAATACCCGCGCCCATCAGTTCACCCTCGAGCCCAACTTCGGACGTACGGTTATGTTCAGAGAATCGTTCTTTAGCCGTACTACGCGAATGTGGAACTCTCTTCCACACTCTGTCTTCCCCAGTCACTGCAGTATTCGGGAATTCAAGACCAATGTTAACTGACACCTCACCCTAAACCCTCTCCATCTATCCCACTCGCAATGTGCTTTGACATAAAAAGGGAACAAAAAAAAAAAAAAAAACAGAGTCAAAAAGTCACTGAATAAATGATCTGCTATTCGGTACAATTTGGCTAACGTTAGTTAAAAACGTTGGAAATATGTACAGAAAGATTTTAACAGTGGAGTGATATTATTAACTAGGGGAACCGGCAGACTTTGTCTTAAAGTAATCTTACGATTTGTGAGAAATTTGATGTCTGATGTATTCGAATGTATTCAAATTAAATTAGGGACGAATTGATTTTGACAGGTCATGGCGGCCTTATTTTTTCTTTTACTTTCTGTCAAAATAACGTCTTTTTATCAGTCACTAATCATCATGGCAAGTTACAACGTCGAGCAACACGTGCAAATCATAACAGCAGCAACAATGCGCGCGTTGCGCCCTTTTTATGGGATACATAGTCGCCCTTCCAATTCGACTATTCAACGTTTGGTGGTTACATTTGAGTCCATTGGCTCAGTGAACAATACATATCCATTAACAACCGTACGTCAACGAATAGCTAGTTCAAACGCAGTCAATACCACATCGCTCATAAGAACTTGGCCTGCTGCAGACCACAACATGGCGACTTTTGCGTCGTGATTTGGGCCTGCAACCATACAAAATCCAACTGACCCAGAAGCTGAAACTAAACGACCATACGCAGTTTCGCGTGTTCGCTAATTGCGTTTTGGAACAGTTGGAAGTTGATTCCGATTTTAGTCGAAATATTATCCTGGATGAATGAGTACGTAAATAAGCATAATTATTGTCGAATTGAGGACGACGCCAATCCACACGAGATTTACGAGGTGCCAATGCTTTGGTGAGGATTTTGGGCTGGATGCGTCATCAGTCCGTAATTCTTCGATGATGATGCTGGTTAGGTCATCACCGTCTACCTCGCTATAGGTTAATGATTTGATTAGTGATTAGGATTACCATCTTCTTGTGGTCTGGATTGAAAAATATGGACACCGAAGCCATATGGTTTCAACAGGATGGCGATGGCGCTACGTGCCACACAGCTCAAGACACAATTGATATTTTGCACGAGCGGTTTCATGGCGTGTGGCATGACGCACCGAGGCGACGTGAGTTGGCCACCAAGATCAGTTGATTAGACCCCTTAAGATCAATTCCATCTGTGAAAAAATTCAGTCTTATTTATGCGCCAAAGTCATGGAAAACTTGAGCTTTCGGATGGTTGCCGCCCAGCGAAGGCGCGTCGGCTCTCAAATAAAGATAAAATCTTATTGATATCTCACATCTAACTTGTTCTATTCAATTTTAAATTCGCCACTAATGAAAAATCCTTTACGATTTTGCACTAGCTGACCCGACAAACGTTTTTTCATCTAAAATCTAAGTACATGGTGTCCGCATCTACTAAAAACCTTGGCAATATCAGAAGAACGTAGCAAGGGCATACCTTCATCCACTTGAGACAACATGCCTTCTTCGAGTTATTTATTCCCCACCATATGTAAAATTTATAGGATACATTGACCCTACCCCGATCTCCGAGGTAGGAAAATTCACAAGTCATGAATTTTGCTCATATGACTTTTCGATACTTTTCGTCGAAACTGAAGCTCATTTCTTATTTGTCTTGATCATAGAAGGCTTGTTCGCAGCTATCTGGCCGCTTAACAGTCTTGTGTTTTTAACCTCAATTTTGTGGTTTCTTTTAGAGTGCTGCTTTTCATTAAAAAAAAAAGTTGGAACTTTGGTGCTAACAAACGTTGTGAGTGCTGTTGGATTCAAATCCATTTACCAGTAGAGAAAGTATAAATTTCGAAAAGGTAACGAAAGAGGCAAGAGGCAATATCTTTGAATTTCCATAGACAACATTGAAATAAGCTGTGCAACCGGGTTTCCACTGACCCTTAACCCGAGATTTGACGAAAAGAAGTTTAAGAAAAGTCGAGTTTTGTTCTAAATCTACTTCGCTAAATCTCGGATTTAGGGTCAGTGGAAGCAGCATATAACGTTACTGGCAAAATTTATTTGTACAGGATCTATGCCCTTTAAGAAGACTTCATTTTAAGACCTAAGTAAGCAAGTAGGTAAAGAACATCTCAAAAAGCAGCAAGTACGCTCGTGATTAATGATTGAAATACTAGAATTAAAATTAAAGTGCTTAGAAGAAATAACAAACAAAAAAGGTATACAATATATTATTTATGCTAAGAAAACATAAACTCCACTGGATGGATTTTGAATTTTAAAATTGATCTATTTGTCAAACATTCTTTGACCCTTGTTAAAACTGCTTACGGCTTCTATTTTTTTTTTTTTAAACAAACGACAAAATTTCTAGTGTATCAGCACTTTCCGTCGAATATGCACCGAACAGGTCAAGATGTACTTAAACGATATTATGCATGTTCTCATATCACTAACGTGTATTGAAAGAGTGTGAAAAACTTTGCTGGATTATTGACGCAATCGGACAAGTGCGTTTTTTCCAGTCTTTGTTGCTGTTCTTCTTGTATTCCTGCTACTTCTCAATGTGTTTATTTATTGAATTAGGAACTCTATACAAATTGCTTTTTATCTCTCATTTAACATTAATACGTGGGTTTCTTTTTCTTTCTTCACTCGTCCCTCTGTGCGGTAGCACAGATACAAAAAAAAAGAAGAG
Source organism: Sphaerophoria taeniata (assembly GCA_943590905.1). NCBI lineage: Eukaryota > Metazoa > Arthropoda > Insecta > Diptera > Syrphidae > Sphaerophoria > Sphaerophoria taeniata. Next base: position 288,299,998 of record OX016540.1, read on the forward strand.
AATAACCCTGCTCTCAATTCGAGCGTTCAGTTTCAGTACAGCAATGGAATTTCATAGTTAGGCGGTACGATATTTGCACAGATTTAAGCAGATTTAAGATGATGACTGGAATTTAGAAAGATGAACTTTATACATCACACATTGGTTTGAAGCGAGTCTCGTTTCTTAATCTTTTGAATGAATGTCTACAAGTTAATTAATGCATCCTGTGCGGTGCGGTAGCAGAGGCGGTGACTGGTGGTGGCGGTGCGTATTCCTCGTGAAATATTGTAAGCCATACGCATGTTCTTCACGCGCAAGCAACGTGAAAGCAATAATAATAATAATCATTTACGCTCTGCCCGCCAACAACTGACCACTGACAACCAACCGACGAGCGACGACGCGACTGACGAACGACGGTGATTCGCTTTTTGTTGAATTATGAAATTAAGTAGAAGACATATTACCAATTAAATCATAAAATTGTGCACTTGATTGCTTTTGGCATTAAGGAATTTTACCGCCTTCTAGTCTACTAGGATTGGAGATTGAAAAAAATTGTAGAAATGGAAACGGCGCTAAGAGTGTATCAGGATGCTGAATATGTATATCGGAAGTACAAGACCATTTAAATCAAGGTCAAATAATTTTGTGTATTATAACTTCGACGCCTACATCTCATCATAAATATGCATGAACATCGTTTCATAAGAATGAGTAATGTTTTACATTTCCTACAAGACAAGAACATTAAAATCCCATTCAATTGAAATATTGTAAGAAAAACATGTAGACGTTTTTTATTGCCAAATGATTTATTTTATTTGGTTTATATGTGTAATGTGAATCGTTACATATTCCAATACAAGGAAGGAAAGGAAAAAATAAAACAAAACTTCAATGATATGAGGGCCTGAATTACCGAAACTACTCTTGACGGAAAGTACGAGAACATTTATAGAAAAAACGATTAGCATGGTACTGCTTACGGATAGTAAAAGTACCTACATTGCAGACAACTGTTTAACGCTTCCAATTTCACAATTTCGAGAGCGCGGTGTTCCAAAACACTTTCTTGACCTGCCTACTTCTTGATCGCTGGGGCGGGCGGTTTGAAAATGTTGTTTTCCACTCTTCTAGACTTTAAACTTTATAAGTAGTAATGAGATTCAAGCGGTAGTACTTTGTATATGGAAAAAGAACAATATCGGTCGATGAATAAGTAGATTCTAGTATTTGGAAAAAAATCGCGCAGCGAAAATAAAGTGTTTGAACGCTGTGTACGGTGACTCTTCTCATTCGACGATGACCGTGCAGATGCCCACTTAACGGCTACAGCGGAGGATTATGTGACAAATAACCACGATCTCCCCTATATCGTATTGGTATCTCGTAGACATTGCAAAAGAGCACATCATATCATTTTGGACATTGGTGCCGCGTTGCTCACTTCGAACAACAAGCATACAACCGTTGGACTGCTAAGAGCTGTTAAATTCCAATCCGAAGTAGTTTCTTCGTCCTTTAGAGACAGTCGACAGTAGAAATCTACTTGTACACGCCAGAGACCAACGAATAGTGGAAACAGTGTACTTCAACCGTCTTACGAGTTTCGAAAAAGGCGAAGGTTGTTTCATTGGCTAGAAAGGTCATAGCCACTGTTTTCTGGGATTCAACAATATTGTGATCCTCATCGACCACTTGGAAAAGGAAAAAACGGTCACAAAACTGAACTATGCCAATGATTAGGCTGATTCTACGCCGAATGGAAGAAAACGCAAAAGTCCTCATCTACCATGGTAACTTACCGGCTCACACTTTCGCCATCCCCATGGCCAAATTGTTCGCATTGGGCTGTGATCTACTGCCTTATTCTCCAAGATTTGGCCCGTGCGACTTTTTTTTCAGTCGAATGAGGTCGTCGGAGTCACGGAGGCCTACTTTGCAGACTGTTGAACAATAAAGCGCCCCTTTTTCAAAATTTTCGTTTTTGTTTTGTAGGCTTACTAGCTTTTAATAAGATCACCTTCATATGTACCCTTCTTATAATGAGCACGCATTCAAGGGGTTTATATTCCCTTTTTATGCGAAAGCACAGTACGAGCGTTAGGGAAAGTGGTATAGACAGAGATGGTTTAGGATAAGGTGTCGGTTAACATTGGTCTTGAATTCTTGAACAATACAATGACTGGGGAAGACAGGGGCCTGATTATGGGATTCGCGGCGGATCGTTTTGCTAGCGAGTTTGACATTTTTCAATTATTGCTTTCGCTTTCGTCTTCTTCGTTTTGAATTCGACCAATTAACGAATACGAAGGCGAATTTGAAATGCCATAGTGTTTGCTGGCGAGTTGAAATCCGACAGCTTTTTTTTGGCGGATTCACAGGCGAAAGAGTGTTTATTCAAATCAGTGGAATATTGGAAGAAATAGTAAAACCAAAAGTGTGAAATCACAGGAATATTGGAAGAAATATTTTCGCTCTGCTGCGAATTCGCCAATAAGGAAATACGAAGCGAGTCGAATTTGAAAGGTCGAATTGAAAACGATCCGCCGCGAATGCCATAATCAGTCCCCAGAGTGTGGAAGACAGTGCCACAACCGCGTAGTACGGCTAAAGGGGAAGGGGAAAATTTTTAAAAGACCTAAAGTGCACTGATGCATATGAGATGAAAATGAGAAACAGTGTCGGGGACAAAAGGAAGCCCTGTGGCACACCAGCATTTATATTGTGGTTTTCAGACATGAACCCGTCCAATACAACTTGTATAGAACGGTTCGAAAGAAAGTTTCTAATCTAACGAAGGAGAGACTCATCGATACCAAAAGCACGCATTTTCGATAAGTGCGCCTGATGTCAATCTCTATCAAATGCCTTTGATAAGTGCAATAATCTTACTTTAAAAAAAACGATATAAAGACTTGTTCCACTGTTCGGTAGATAAACCATCAAATCACCAGTGGACCTATTGCTACGAAAGCCGTACTGCCGGTCTTAAGATATTTCTTAAGCTGATAATTAATCAGCGTTTCTATGACCTTAGAGAGAAGGGACGTTAGTGCAATCGGACGATAATTGGAGGGAGAGGAGGATTCGCCTTTTTTGATAAAGACTGGACAATTGCTGTTTTCAAACTACTCGGAATGAGTCCAGAAGCAACGGATAGATTGAAAAGCTCACGCAAGGGTTTTGCCAGCGTTGAAGAACTTCTCAGAACAACACCATCCGGACCAGCGGATTAATGTATGTAGAGACTTTTACGACTCTTGCCACAGTGCGAGTGCGAAAGAAGATTTGTCCTTTGGAATCATTGACGCTCTCAAGAACTGACTGAACTCTGGCAGCGAAGAGTTGGAGGCGAAGTGCCTAGAAAAAATGTAAAGTGTAGACTTTTTGAAAACAAACCTTAAAATATGTAAAATTGATTGATAGTTTAGCCTAATTTAAACTTTTTTTTATGTAATTAGAAAATGACTTTTGTATCGTATGACTTATCGCATTTGGAACCAAGAGACAGTTACCAAGCATGTGGTTCAAAAAGAACTATCAGCTGATGGTTTGTGAATGACATAAGAATTTGATGTTGCTTTTCGTTCCAAAAAGAAGAAGAATTGAGTCAAATGACTAAGAAACTAATTTCTCATAAAATGAAAAAAAAAACCTTTTATCTTATCCAATTCATGCGACCTCACTCCTCCACTTTAGATTGCTTCGTTTGCAATCAAATCATACTATTATTTTATTCTCGACCTTGATTACTTGATTCGCGTTCCCGACGACCGACACTGTCGACACTATGATGTCCCACATTCGGGAACGTTAAGCTTATCACCACCACCACCGCCACCGTCACCGCTACTCAATATTTACCTAGCGAGCTACCTACTCAGCGATATTGAATTGGTCTTGTTTTGTGTGTGAGAAGGCTTGTGAATAAAAAAAAAAAAAAAACTTAAGCGTTTACACAGCATGTCAGAGCATTTATGTAGCTTGTGACTTGTGACAAGGCTTGATTTTTATATTTCACTTTATAGAGAAGTAAAACTTATGTTGAAGTTGTTTTTTCTTTCTAGTGTACAACAATGATGATGAATAGGGACGACTGAACGGACAATGATACGGACGACTCAAGTCTAAAGTGAAATTACAAAAAAAGAACTTATTCTACAATTGAAAAATTGAACGCCTCGAGAAAATGACTCTGATTGTCGTCATAAGACTTAAGCTCTAGCAAAAGAATTATATCGCACGGCTCCGGTAGCAATGAAGGCTATTTTACTAACGGGAAAAAGTATTTCCTTCACACATGCAACAACACAACAAAAAAATGTAGTATTATACAAGTCGTAAAATATTTAAGTATTGAAATCACGCCTTTTTTAATAAGGCAATAAACAGTTAGAAGGAAGCTTTACTTTTTTGCATGAAACATTTTGGCGAATATTTGTATCGATTGAATTTGAACATCAAAACACAAAACATAGATACTGGTGGATAGTTCTGATAGTTCTTTAAGTTTTGTTTATTTTATTGGAATTGAAGTGGATACATTTATCAAATAGAAACAACATACAACATGTTCAACATGTTAACTTATTTCGGACGCGGTTATAAGATTTTGTACTTTTCCAGGAAATAATAAACATGAACAAGTCTTGTTACTAACTCACCCACAACACACATGAGTATGACTATGACTATCAAAATTTGGAAAGGCTAATCATTTACACAAGACAGACAGGAGAATAGATAATTTTCTTTTAATTGATTCACATAAAAGTAAAACTTTGCAAAAAGAAAAAAAAAAGCGTACGTCAGTCAAAATCGAGGTCAATACACTTTATTATTGGCCGTTCCGAAAATATTATTTTCGGAAATAAAATTGATTGGAAATATGTATTATCCGCAACGGCGGTGTGTGTGTGAAGTTTTTCAGTTTTTATTCTAGCACGAAATTTGTTTATTAAATTCTCAAAAATTAAGGCGAACATTTAGTACAGTATTTTTCTGCAATCCGTGCATACAGAAGATTGTACTGCAAATTTCGGATCTTTAAATGGAACGTTCAGTTCCACACGAGAGAAAGTGCAGTAAAGCAGGAAGCGGAAAAGCTGCGAGACTCAGGAAGAATGTCAGGAAGTTCATTGCTGTGAATCAACATCTCATGAATTTCCGTTTCAAAGCTCAATTTTATCCTCAACATAAGCCTTTTTTAAAACCCACGCCCGAGCTAAATGGAAGCGTTAAGAGGCTGAAGAATGTCAATTGGCTGCATGTTATTTGACATCCCGGCCCTAATGTGTGGTTTGTGTGGTTCAGAGGTAGATGAGAACGCTTTAGGAAGTTGTTGATACCCTGTTTGTGGTAAGAACTGTCGAGCTCTATAAAATAGTCATCAACCGCAGACTCCTCTTCATTTTTGGAAAATCTTCAAGTTAACGAACAGAAAATAATCCGAGGGGCGAATATTGTGCGTGAGGAAGAAATTCAAACTTCAACTCATTAATTTTGGCCAAAGCAATGCCGGATGTGTGAACTGGTGCGCATTGTCGTGATGAAACAAAACTTTCTTTTTCACCAAATGGGGACGTTTTTCTTTGATTTCATCAAGCAAACGCTGTAACAAATTCTCATAATACTCGCCGTTGATTGTTTTCCTTGTTGAAGATAATTGATGAAAATTATATCTCGTGCATCAAAAGAAACTGAAGCAATTTCCTTGCGTAATGATGGAACTGTCTTTACTTTCCTCGGAGCCAATTCTCCCAGATGTGAAGTGATGGACTCATGTTTTGTGCATGGTTATGAATCGACGTAAAAACTTGGCTGTGTTTCTATGAAACGTTGCCAAACACTCAACTGACAAATCGAGGCACTCACTTTACGCACAGCTTTGTCATATCCAAATTTTCAGTTACAATACGGTGTACTGTACACCACTTTTTGATATTCCTACAATGTCTGCTAACTTGCGCACTTTGAGTCGGCGGTCATCCAATACCAGTTTATGAATTTTCGTCACCATTTCTTGTGTTGTCACCTCAGCACCTGCAGTGCACGTCTTGGCAGCTCGTACGGCCTCGTTTGAACTCCGCCACCCAATATTTTACCGTTGTTAACGAAGGTACAGGCTCCCCCAGAGGAGAATCAAGTTCTTCATTGATATTGGTTGGCCCAAGGCCTTTTAAATGAAAGTATCACATAACAATGACCAATTTTATCTCACGGAATGCATCCACTTTTAATGGCTGCCAATAAGATATTAAGCAATGCAGGATTGTCAAACTTTAATTTTAAGCTGCAGTGTTAGTACGCTCTACTGTACTCAATATTTTTAATCAACAACCGGCATCAATACGATAGGTCGGGTCCTTTTTGCACCACCCTCGTAAATAGAGAGTGGAAGCAAGGAATTGAACACCAGGAGAAAGAACTAAACAGTGATAGATAGTATCGGGTTCTCCAATAGCAACTTGACAACTTTGAATTTAATTTTTGAACGCACCTTTTCATTAATCCTCGAACTGTCATTGTCAATTTATTCAGTAACAACAGCATGGAAAATAGGTACACAAACGAGCAACGTCTATGCAAATTATACACACTTTTTTACCGAAATTCGGAGTCGGTGACCGCAACTTTGATAGCGTAAACTCCAATTTTCGGTCGTTACTATCTCTTTAGTAGAGAGTCAATAACAAGATTAGTGCAAAAATTTGAGTCTGCACTTTGTGTGTGTCAGTCAGAAAACAGGTTTTTCGAAGTGTCAAAAATATCAATTCCACGGCGTTCTCAAGAATTGGTCCGAATACCGATTTTTTTTGGCCCAAATTTGAAGATATGCCTTCGACATGTGGTTACAACAGAATGTGAAACAAGCGACACAGCACACCTTACAATCGATTTACGAAATATGCCAGTCGGCCTCCTCATTCGTGTGATTTAAGCGGAAAACACAAAGCTGCTTTGCTGTTAGCGTTGACTCCGTTACGTTTCTTTACTTTGGATTGAACTTTGACTGACATCTGCCATTTTACTAATTTTATTTTATGTTTTTCAAAAAAAAAATTCTCAAAAATTTAATTTATTTTGATTTTTGAAAACAAACCGACAGGTGAAGCGAAAAGGAAGTAAAAATAAAATAAAAATTTTCACACAAACAAACAAGAAAACATGTCGGTGAGCAAATTCATATGAAAAAGTAGAAAACATTTCTACTTTTGCTACAGCTTTTGAGACGTTACGTTTATGTTACGGGGTTCTTCAGTATGTCAAATTAAAGTTTGAGCAACAAAGCTGCTTTGTGATAGCTTGTTAGCAATTCCTATGCTTGAACTTTATACGTCACTCAACGCTAACAGCAAAGCAGCTTTGTGTTTTCCGCTTTAAAGCCTCTTAATTATTTTCTTCAACAAGCCGACGACGCGTCGCCAACAGAGCCATCTGTGAACTAGAAACAGTAGGCATTTCGGCCGAAATATGTGGCCGATTCATCGAAAATTGCCTCCAACGATTCGAGCGCTTCAAACGTACTCGCGATGGCCGTATGAACGAATTCGAGTTCCATTCATAAATCTTTTGATTGAACTTCAAGACGATAATGAAGTTTTTGAAATATATCAAAGTTTGCGTAAAAAAAAAAATCCTTATTGGAAAACCCGATATTTCAGGTTACCCTTACCCACAAGCCACAATAGATGTGAACACGACGTACATGTATAGTTATGTAGCTATAGCACGTGCTTATAAGTTGAAATTGAATTAAAGAACACATATGTCTTTCTCATCTAACACCAAGACCAACCTATACATTTTCGCCGCAAAACAAATCCTTTTCAATTTTTCCTCACTCCATTCTTAATTGTATGAATCATCACAATCCATCCGTCAGAGTTCTACTGCTGACATATCACAACTAGTATGCGTAAAATTGTTTGCAATAAAAAATTGACATGTCACTCCTTCTTCTATCAACCGTCAAGAGTGAGATTAATTTTACTGTTTCCAAGCGCTCCGAACTTAATATCCTCCTTTGATTGCTTAACGGAGTTTCTTGGGACGTCATCATGGCGAAAAAAATTCTATCTACTGAATGCGTCATCAAACCATGTCTAAAAGATTGAACGTCAATCAAACGATGTAAATGTTTGGCGTTCTTTTTTTTCTTATACCAATACTTTTGTGTGTGTGTAGACTTTTACACACAATTATGTATAAATAGACAATGTGGCGTTAAGTGAAAACGAATTCGAATTCGCCCAAAATATTATTTTTAAGATTCATTTTCTTTAAAAGCTTTTTGGGGATTTTCCAACAGTCGCGCATCATTTCTTCGGCGTCATTTATCTTTTAATGCCTGTCAATTTGTTACCATCATAATCGTTGGTAATCTAATGTGAAATAAGATGGTACATTGGAGGGCTCAGCAGGTACGATGCTCGGTCATCACTTTTCAATAGATTTCGGGTACAGTTTGATGAGGGGACAATTGTATTTCCCAAAATGCATTCAAAACAATCTCTCTTTGACCATTGTAAATTAAAAAAAGCTCCCATTTGATGTGCTTTTTTAGTATTCAACATTGCAAATTGCAACCACTCCAAAAAGGTATTATGCAAATGTTAATTAAGTCACTGCAGTGTAAATTAATTAGCAAAAGCTAAGTAATGAACAACAAACGTTTCAATACTCAAATGGAAACAGAAATTTCGAGTTTGGCCTCGAAATCGATCGATCATCAATGGTGATGATAAAATTGCATCTGAACATCATTTAGTAGTTCAAGATCGATGATATTTGAAGTACTATGGGCGGTTAACAACTGCTTTTTACCTGTCTAGTCTGATTGTTGTCAACCTTTTCTATTCTGTTTATTTCGTGTCTTCAAAGATCAAGAGTTTTCCGGATGAAGCAAGATTTTTGGTTGATGACAATAGTTTAAGTTACCTTAGCAGCTGTACCTAGAAGGTTCCATGTCAATAGAAGTGGCTACTTCATGTTTTGATAAATTTTATTTTAAAGTGACATTTTATATTTTGTATGAGAAAAATGTTTATTCAAAAAATCAATTGAGTACATTGTCAAAACTTTGTATTTAATTAGTTAAGGGAATACTTGACAGAAAGTGCTTGATTGTTTCAATGAAGGACTTCTGGCAACAAGAGAATTAAAGCACACGTTAATGATACTCAGACGATACCATGCATTCTTATTAGTTTTAGGGCTTAAGAAGTTTGTTCTGGTTCTTTACCAGGGTTGAAAAATTAATCGTTTTTATAAAAATGTCAGCGTGCTATATTAGAAAGTAAGAATTTGGTATTGCCTACAACTCAGTTTTAGAAATTTATAATAAAATAAAAATGTTATTCTAGCATGCGTCCATAACCCCTATCTTGTTGGCCCCTGTGCCAATGACGCAATGACCCGTTAGTACACCTATCAAGATTTTAATGTTCCTTTTACTCAGCGATAGAATATGCCGAGGTTCCTTTTCATTAGTGTTAGGCCATAAACTTCTAGTGATTACACAATCGTTCCTGGATTCCCAGGAGTTATAGATTTTCTCTTTTGATTTAAGGTCTATCCTCCTCTTGAGTACCTACCCCAATCGGGGCGAGTGGTTCCCTATCTGAATGGTCGCTACTACTTGTATCTGCTTCTGACCCTTTCCTGGCAAGTTCATCTACTATTTCGTTCCCTTCTTTATTACTATGTCCAGGAACCCAGCAGAGCTTAAGCTGATTAGTGTGGTAGATTCTATTTAATTCCTTCATACAGTTTAAAACTGCTTTTGATCTTATGATCTCACTGGCTAAGGCTTTGATAGCAGCCTGGCTGTCCACGAAAAAAGTAATCTCAGAGGAGCTTAGCTTTTCATGATGTGCCAATTTAGCTGCTTTTTCAATGGCACAGATCTCGGCCTGAAAGACACTACAGTCAGCTGGGAGTTTATACGACTCCTTGATGTTGAGAGATTGGCAAAACACTCCAGCACCTGTTCCTGATTCCATTTTTGAACCAACCCTGTGTTTCTGGTATGCAAATAGAAAAGTTCCTATCGAAATCTAGTAAAGGAGGAATGTAATCAGTGGTCTCCATCAGTCCTGGAATTGTGTCATATCTTTGTAAGATTGACCCGTGTCCATAAGTGCTGTGCTTCCAAAAACTCATTTCTTTTAAACGACTTGCAGTTTTGGCTGCCGTGCACCTTATGAACTCATCCAGAGCCGGGAGATCCAAGATCATTTCCAACCCAGCTTGTGGTGTGGATCTCTGAGCCCCTGTTATTCCTATACAGGCTAGTCTCTGTACCTTATTCATATTCTTGAGATAGCTTGATTTTTCCACCGCTTTCCACCATACAATAGAGCCAGAGTTGAAATTAATAAACAAAATTTAACAAGTATCTGCTTATACATACATATTGCAAAGAAGTTAACTAAAGGATTACGTATACGCCACAGTCAACATGATTTTTTTTTATCGCAAAAGAATATGCGAAAATTCATTTTAAAGAAAAAGGAGAGCAAATCCTGCAACTCCGAATAGCCAAAGCCTAACGCCCAGATTTTTTCAGATACGAGCTAACTCCAAGAAACCTCTAGGGCTAGCAAATCCTTAACTCAAAGTCTAAGGGAGGTATTAACCTCTTCAAGCTTTTTTTCCTTTTTATTATTTCATCTGATATTCTGAATAGGAATATTCCAAAAACATTATGGTAAAAATTTAAGGTGAGTCGACAATAAATGTTACCATTCCGACCTACTTTGGTTGGAACATAGCATCGCATCGTTTAAATGTCTGCCAAGCTTCTTTTGACGTCACACATCCCCGCCAAACAGTGACTTTACCTGGATTTATTGGACGCTCTTGGATCTTATTAGGATTGGTATAGCCCAAAATTCGACAGTTTTGTTTGACATTCATCCAGAAATGAGTATCATCCTTGAATTTTCAAGACTGAAAATTAAAAAAAAAATCGCGCCAACACAGGAATGCAGTTTTTGACAAATGATGTATAGGTAAATAGCACAAAATGATAAATTTTTAATAAAAAGTGAAATTATTTTCTACCTTATGTGGGGCCGTTCATAAACTACGTCACCCTGAATTTAGCTGTTTTGACCCCCTCCCTCCCCCCGATGTCACCCCTCTAAAATATTACGTCACAAAACAAAGACCCCCCCCCCCCCTCTTAACAAAAACAAAATTGAATTGATAGAACACAAATTTCCAAACATAAAAAATATATTCACTTTATTTTTAGGCTTAGTTTATACAAAGGTTTTTTTAGTCTAACTTAGGCGAACGTCACGTTGACGTAGATCCCCCCCTCCCCCCTTTTCACATCTTGGCACGCTCAGCATGACCCCTCCCCCCCTCCTTAGTGCGAACGTATTTTATGAACGGCCCCTGTGGGACATTACTTCACACAGAAGTGAAATTCTGGCCCACAAAAAAGTGAAGCTGATTCCCACCTTGGATGGGACGCAACTTCACCCGAAGAAAGTGTAATTAGAACCGATGTGAAGTTGTGACCAGTGAAGTTATGCACCTGCACCTTTATCTATCCGTCTAAGGTGATGAAGAAATAATAACCAATTTTACTGATTTTACTGCAACAAAATGACAGCTATCAACTATCAAAGTAAAGAAGTCCTTACTTTAGAAGCAAGTTGTTAATTCCACGATTGAAATCAACTAATTGTAATGAAGATTTAAATTTGCTCAGAACTTCCGGGCCTTAAGCATATATTGAAAGAAACATCAGGTTAATTAGTGGGAAACTTTTTCATCAGTTTTACTAGTTTGTTTTTGTTTTGTTGGTTAAGTGAAAACTCTTTTTGAAGCGAAATTTTTAAACTCCTTTTTTTTTAATTTGCAGTTACTCGATCTAAACCGTTAACGCTAAGGCTGGAAAATAGAAGACGGATCCATCTGATACATTTTTCGCTCCTTCCCTGTCTCAATTTTGACTAAAATCTTGACTTTTTATGATTACGAATATCAATTTGTACTTGACATGTGTGTGCATAAAAAGAAATGATGATGTTTTTGAAACCTATATTAAGTCAATCCATTTTCATCATCCCTTACCTTAATGGAAAAAAAACCAATTCGTCCCTTTCTTTTACTTCTGAAGGAACATGGGAATAGGCTGAAAATGGGTCACGTTCTACTTCGTTTTTTCATAACAAAGAAATCATACTCTCTAGTCTTTGCAGTTTTTTTCTTATTGTTATTCTGATTACTGGGCTGATGCTTCAGTACTAGTTAAAAACTGAAGCCTTTTTGATAGTAGTAAAAAAACGCTCTAAGGACTCTATCACCAATCAATGAGACATCTCTTACTCACTCACTACATTGAAACACTGTTTACAGTACCGCCAGTTGTATTCCTCACTGTAATCAATTCAACCGTAATACTCACAACCCAATTTCGGACGAACTTTCAAGTACACGGAATTGTTCTTTAGCCGTACTACGCGGATGTCTTTGTCTTTCTCAATCATTACAATGTTCAGGAATTTACACGGATAATGATTGATAGACCAGAACAAAAACATAAAATGTAAAAAAGAGCCAAGTTCTCTTATGTGCGAACAACACTGTGTAAAAAGGTAGCCACCAAAAGTAATGAGATCTAAAAGAACGCCACGTTCTTACATGTAAAAGTGTTAAATTGTTATTTTAAATCATAGAAGATAATACAGCAATATTAAAAGAAAATAGTAAATAGTTTGGATGAAAATTTACAAGTTCACTGTTCAAGTTTTAAAATGTTGTTATTATTATTAGTCACGCTTCAAACGAAAACTTGTAAGAACTTGGCGTTCCTTTAGATCTCATTACTTTTGGTGGCTGACTTTTTACACAGTGTTGTTCGCACATAAGAGAACTTGGCTCTTTTTTTTACATTTTATGTTTTTGTTCCGATTTCACATCTTTTTGCAGCTTTTTTTTATGAAAGCATGAATCTCTCATAACTTAATAAGCTAGCAATTTGCAAACTTTAACAATATAATTGCTCTGCCAATTTATAAATGAGTAATAGGTAGGTTAGGTTAGAGTGGCTGTCTAGATGTCACATTTAGACATCAAGGGTCCATTGTGAAACCACTAAGGAAAGTTACTCATGGAGTTTTATGAAATTAAACAAACCAGAATTCTAAATTTCAACATCCTATGACCATTTTAAGAAAGTGGGTGGCAGCCACGCCCCTGTAATGAAACTACAATTTTGTACTTACAGTAGACTCGCGGTAACGTGAACTATTAAAAACCGAGCGTGTTCACGTTATCGAAGTTGTTCATGTTGACGAAGGTGTAGTTCTTAAAATTTTTAAAATAAATTAGACCCTTGTTTCAACTAAAATTCATATGTTTTTCTTATTTCAAATGTAAATGTACATGAAAAAATGTAATTGTGTTGCAATTAATGAAAAAAATGTGTAATCCTTTTCTGAATTTTCTTTTTTTCTATTCGGCTGAAAACTGCCTTTTCGCGAAGTCGTTTAAGTACGCTGATGTTTGCTATATTAACGTTTTCATATTCAGCCCATTCCAAAGCCTTATTGAAAATGTCGATTGCTTAACTAGGCTCTATTCTGGTATGTGCTGTTTCCAGAATACTGTCCTCGCTTTCACATTCGTCACTGATCAAAACCTCGTTCGTTTCGGTGTCGTTTGGAAGATCTTCATTCCATTCATGGACATCAGCAACCGAAAAAAATATCTACATAGAAGGGCACAATTCGAATCAAATATTTTTCTGTATTCATACAAGAGAAAATGTTCAAACCTCTGGAATAATTGCGTGAAAAAGTTCTAGTGACTAAGAAAAATGCCAAACTAAAGTAAATAATACCTGGAAAATCCTTAACGGGATTCCCCATTTAGTAAAACGATTTGAAAAACCGAACAACGATCAAAGGAAGCTATGTTTTTTATGTCAAACGCATTTAAAAGTTGTTCACGTTATAGGGCTTTCACACACTGTTCACGCTACAGAGTAGTCAATGTAAAAAAAATGTGTTCACGTTAGCTGGTGTTCACGTAAGACGGTGTTTTTGCTATCGCGAGTCTACTGTATATTTTTTCTTATACTCAACCGAAACCCTATCAGAATTTCGAATTTAACCGTTTTCGACCATTTTAACAAACTGGGCGGATCCCACGCCCCTAAATGGAAATGGACTTTTTTCCTCATTTTTTTCATGTTATTCAACCAAAAGTTTACAAGAATTCTAAATTTCAACATCCTACGACCGTTTTAAGATAGTGGGCGGAAACCACGCCCCTTATATTCAACCAAAAGTCTATTAGAATTCCGAATTTCAAGATCCTACGACGTTTTAGAAAGTGGGCGGATACCACGCCCCCTGAATGAGCAAATTGAAATTTTCGATGTTTTCCTTTGTAACAGCCGAAAGCCCACCATTGTACAAAATTTCAAGATTTTGCTATTGTTAGAAGTGCTTCATAATTTTGATGATCAGTTAGTCAGTCAGTGAGTCAGTCAGTCAGTGAGTTAGTCAGTCAATTACGGTTTTTGAAATTTTTACTGTTCAATATCTCAGGAAGTAGTGGTTCTGCAAAATTATTTTTTTACAGGGCCTTTGTGCCCATGAAGTTAATACGTAATTCAAATTTAAAGCTTCTAACTCTATGGGTTCAAAAGTTATGGGGTGTTAAAAATGTGCTTGAGTTCGATCCTGTAAAAAGGGAGTAGTGCTAGAACTTGGCTGGGCACTACCGCGTCCTTTGATCAACTTCAGAACTCAGAAGAATTTGACCAGGTCGCTAGGGCACTAGTTGATTGTGAAATACCAGTGCTGTTCAAGGTTCATCCGTTTTGGGATTTTAGACAAGAATCAAAGGTTGATTGACTAAATGACGTTTCAGTGCTCTCGTTTTAGCAAACCGACAGCTTTGGAAAAAGTAAGCAACTTCTTCCTCTTTCGACACAAAAATCGACTATAGTTATGATTTATGAATAATACTTTTCCCAATTTGGTTTATTCCTTGATTTATTTTTTTATAATCTCTCTTGCTATTTGATGCACGCCTTGCGACTCACAAACTGACCGATATGCATAAGAGTAATAAAATGTAATCCAATCGATGACCTCGCTTTGTTGATATTGTTAAGTAACTTTGACAATTGATTTAAACAACAATTAATAAGGTGAGTGTCTATATGGAAAATCTCATTCATATACAGGGTGGTGCAGAGGAAACGCATGTTTTTCAATATTGAATTACTGGGACATTGTGTCCCATTGTGTAGGTTGAAAATACTGAAAAAAAAGTTTAAAATGATAGGTTTTTTAATGCAGTTTTTGAAATTACATAACATTTTTAGATTCGGAAAATAATGTCTTTGAGATGACGTTCTTCTTGCAACTGTAACTGTAACAACTGCTGTTCTGACCCGGTCTACATTTTCCGGAGTACGAACTGAACGGGAAAGACCATGTGGTTTTTTTTCATCACAGAACCAGTACTTCTAAACGCTGCAACCCATACGAGTACAGTATTTCGATCAGGCACTGCACCTCGACGTCCAACTCTAAAATGTTGACGGAAAAGACGTTGCACTGTGACTACAGAGTCATTGTTTCTAAAAAAACTGCTCGACAACGAACTCACGATGTTGTACGCTCCAACGCTCCATAGCGACTGAAACGGCATTGCATGGGCCGTCTGCCAACATTCGTTCAAGGTCAATACCCGTCGCGGCAGCCAGCGCCGCGTACTAGCAGTTCGAAAAATATGCGTTTCCTCTGCACCACCCTGTATTTTTTTTATTATTGGCTTAAACCTATAACCTATAGTTCTAAAAGGAATTCACCTGTTATAATATTGTCTTCTACCACTTTTACATAAAAAAAACAACAATATATGTTCGTTTCGTTGACATTCTTAGCTTCACGACTGCGACGACTGACGTTTCGTATTTTCATCATCGATTGGAATACGACACGTCTTCTTTTTCTTTCTATCTCCATTCAGTGTTGAGAATTGAGATACTAGTATTATAAAATGCAATTGAATTTTAATACATAAAGAAAAAAATCCCAGTAGAATGGAAAATTTTAAGATACTAAGACTGTAATCTTCTACTAAATTGATAATAAACATCAATGCTCATTGATCAACTGGGAAATCGGGTTTCATAAATCTCAATATAACATCCATACATGAACAGAACAACAACAAGCAACAACAGCGCAAAATTGTGATACAAAACTTAATATGACTACAAAGTCTGCTTTTTAAAAACAGTTGTATCATTATTTGTTCTTAGGAAACATCTGTCTTGATAGCCCAGGAGCCCCCACACAAGAAATTCCCGTCATCGCGCCCGCTAAAGTTTTTAATGAGGAATAAAAGATAAAGCCAAGACGAATAATATTCGTTTGGTCAGCGTGAATTCAGCTAGCCAGAAAGGCCACGCATACCTGTTGCTGTTGCAATGTGGTGAATGACTCCATCATCACTGATTCTATTTCTGTTTCTTTCATTACACGCGTCCTTATGTTAGATGTAGAAATACTTTGGTTTGCTAGCTTTCAAGCTGCCGAAAGTGTCGCGCAAACCAGATTTTATTATGAACTACTAAAGTATTTACTGTTTTATTATAAACTACAGTAATTAAGTTCAAACGGGAATTTCTAGTATGGGGGCTCCCCGTCTATGAGTTGAATCTTGAATCATGCTCATTTCCAATCCAAGATGATTGGATTGAATGAAATGGAAAATAAGTATTTCTTCAAACTGTTAAAATTGCTCTCCAAATCATTTTTGTCTCTAATGTTCAGACAGTTCCAGCTTCAAATTAAATTTCATTAACATCTTGTCTAATTTTCTATCCTCTTCTGCATTAAGGTTGAGTGTGTGTATTTTCGAGGTTAATTGAATTACGACAAGAAACTTGTGACTCGGAACATAATTATCTTCTTCCTGATTAAGGAACTAGTCAAACAAAAATCTCATATCGCTTGTAATTAGTAAATGACTCAAGCTCTAGACTTGAGAGACAGTATTGAGCAAGAAATCTAGGCAACGTTCATCTATCAAGTAATTAAATGATTATTGTTGCAAAACAAGTTAATCAAACACGTGAAATTGGAATGAATATAGTATTTACGTTCCACGTGCATTTGGATGTTCATATTTTTTTTTTCCTAAACTGTAAAACATTTGCGAATGTGGAGCTGCAGCTTAGGAATAGAAAAAAATGTTACAGCTCTTGTCAGTTTCTTTTTCAGATGTATATATGACGAAGCTAAGGAGAAGCATAGATGACCCATCATTCCATGACCATTTTCAACACTTATGCTCTCTGTTGCTTCGTGGTCATGAGTTCTGTTGAAGGATACGAACCAGTACTAAGGACATCGATCGATCAGCCGGAGATGCACCCGAAACACTGTCATTAACTCAAAGACTACAATAGAACCTTGTTCATAATGGTAAATTGCAAAAACAATAAAATCATATCTGGCAACCATACGGACAAATAGTTCGAACTTCCAATGCGAGAGGCTTTCCGAATCGGAAACGTATTCTCTTATCACATTGAAAGAAGAAAAAGAGTGACAGAAGAGAGAGAGAGAAAACACCCAGAAGCCAGAACTCGTTGCCTACAATGATGCAAATGTACAACAGATTTTTCCAATAAGAGGTGTTATTTCGAATAGCCCGCTATTTCGGTAGGTGTCACTCTTGAAGCTGTTATTTTTTGACAAGGAGAACTTACGCCATTACTAAAAATGGAACGATACGCGCTTCAACAACGCATTGAAATTATTAAAATTCGAAAAACTAAACCAGGTGAAGCACCTTGTCGGATCGCAATACAGAAATTGATGGAAAAATTCGAGCTGTTGTGACAAGCAAGAGTAACTGATATGAAGAATTAAACCCGTGCACATCGCTCAAGAACAGCTGAGAATGTTGCTGCCGTAGCCCAGTGTTGAAGAAAACCAAGGTTTGTCCATTCCTCGTCGTTCTTTGGGATCGGGCATTCCGTAAATATCATAACACCGAATTTTGCATAAAGACTTGGGTCTTAAGGCTTAAAAAGTTCAGTTAACATAAGAAGTCAAGCCGGCCTATCATGAACAACGTCGTGTCTTTACTGATTGATCCGGAATTTGATCGAAAAATTATCTTGACTGATGAGGCCCATTTTCACCTCGGTGGCTACGTCAACAAGCAAAATTCTAGCATCTGGGACCCAAGAGCTATTGTTGAGAAACCTCTCCATCCTCAACGTGTGACTGTTTGGTGCTGTTTATTGATCCTCAGTTTTTCGAAAATGCGGTTGACTAAACGGTAACGGTGAATGGATTGCGCTATCGAGAGATTATAAATTATTATTTTTTATGACTGGAGTTGAATGGTGTTGATCTGGACAACGTTTTCTTTCCACAAGACGGCGCTACGTGCAACACAAGCCACAAGCAACGAAACCATTGATCTTTTACGGGAAAAGTTTCCGGACCGTGTTATCTCTCGAAGAGAGGTGATAACAATTGGCTACCGAGATCTTGTGATCTAACACCTTCCGATTTCTTCGTTTGGGGCCACCTGAAAGATAAGGTCTACGCCAACAGCCCAGCGTCTATTCAAGACCTCAAAGATGGAATTCGTGAGGCTATCGAGGGCAAAGGGCAGCCACTTTGCGATTTTGTTATGGAAAATTTCATGAAAAGGATATGGTCCTGTAAGCGTGGCCGTGGTGGCCATTTGGCTGATGTTATTTTTCATTATTAACGGTATACCTTCCTCTTTATTATGAAATAAACACCCGACCATTTTCTCAAAAAATAATAAACGCCTCTCATTGGAAAACCCTTTACTTTCACGGCGAATTGTCTGTCAGGACTTATCTCATTATCATCATCAGTTAAAAACACAAAATTAAGACCATTAATAACAATCGAGCAGGCCATGAGTTTTATCAGCAACTTTGATCAGCTAAAACCTGTAACCATTCGGCTTTACAGCTTTTGTGCACTTGAAACTTTTATGACTTTATTTGTTTTATTTTATTTTTCTGAAGATAACAAACCGGTAGCTTCTACAAGTTCACTTATCAAAGACATTGTTAATCAAAATTGAAAGCTTTGTTATCGCGCTATCTCATGAATTGCGTGGGAGAGATAAGCTTTTGCATTTTGTCTTCACTTTGTTAGTTGTCAGTTCGCTAGAATACTTTTTGAAAGCAAGACATGCTATCTACAAGTAAGTTTCACTACAAAAATCAAAGGAAAATCTTTTGTTAAAAACATTTAACTCCGTAGATTCGAAAATACACTTGGGACAGTTAAAAAGTGTCAACCAAAAATTAATCGCTTAATGAGGTAAGCACTGTCATACACGAATTGTTCTGTGATCCCTTTAGGGCAATTGACTAGTTTCGGTGTTTTAAGAATAGCATAACAGAACTGTATGTCAAATCATTCAAATGGTCTCTCAGTTGACCTAGCTTTTTCCGACTTATGGACATAAAGAGCCTACATGGAGTCTTACACCATACAGGATTATCAACCAAAATAAATAGGAACTTTTGTGAGTTCAAGTGATACGCTCGAAGGATTGGGTGTGGTTTTGGATCTCATCGACTAAGGGGCACGATTATTGTTGTTCCTGAAAAATAATATTGTGCTTTTAATTGTGAAGCAGAATTAAAAAACGCAACTGCCTGGGCGTAGTGGTATGTGCGTTGGCTGCTACACAGAACGCGTGGTTTCGAATCCTGCTCGTTCCCATAAAGTTTTTATTTCATCTTTCACGGGCACTGCCTCTTGCGAAGAACTGACAAGGCTTCCAAGAGTATCAATCTGTCATGAAAAAGTGCTTCTCAACTTTGCCGTTCGGAATCGGCGTTAAGTTGTAGGTCCCCTCAATCCTTCACACCCACTCAGGGAATTGTTGATGTGTAAGCCTTGGCTCTTCAAGAGCTGTCGCGCCACTCTATTTATTGTTTAGAATTATAAAACAAAAAACTTCATATTTTCAACTTTCAACAAGTTTAAGTGAATTTTTCCAGTTTCTATAATTTTTGCATTTAATGGTTTCTTTTAGAGTGATGACAGCTTGGATTACAGGTTCAACACTTCTGTTTAAAACTGGTTAAGTTTGGTCCTTGAATAACATCCAGCCTTACTACGAGCTCTCCTCGCTCAAGCCATGTTCGCGGAATTATTATTAGAACAGTCAAGATATGCAGAACCCGGTGTACGGGAAATTCAAATTAAGAGCCGTATTGAACAGCAAATAACCATTTTTGCAGGTCCTAGATAAGGCTCTTTTGGCTTAACAAAATAAACCGCTTAAATATGTGTAAGGGTGAGTACATTTTATAATATTCCAATTTTATAACATCTTTAACATCATTCGCCTTTTACAGAGTGCTCACTCACACCTTTATCTCTAGCTTGAAGATAAAGTGATGGAACCAAACACGCATCAGTTATTCTTTGCTGACGATGAAGCCACTATAAGTAAAGATGCCATATGCCTGTAGCGAACGCCCGAAATATGGGTGGATTTTGGGCGAGGAAAGACAGAATATCTATGCTGCTCACTTTCTGATCTACACAGGATTAATCCTGACGCTTGTTTGAATGGATCGGTTATGACGAAAAACGTGTACTACCTTCTGTGACCGAAAAAGCCACCTTAGCTGCAAAGGAGGCTCTACACCGCGTCATATAATAAACCGCACAGAAATTAGAGTTAACGTAAGCTGAGATGAAGACGAAAGCAGGGATAACAAATCTTGATCGAAGTAGGAAGCTTCCACTTTTAAAATAGCACATCCCAAAAAATAGAACACGACCACCTTAGTTGCCTCTCAGCAGATACATACCCTGAAAAAATTGTCAAACCGGCAATATCGCACAACGCTCCGTTAACAGTTACCACATCCTTAAAACTCCTGATAAAAGAAATTGCAACACCACCAGCATTTAGTTTGGCCTCAGAACGTTTTTAACCCGGCGAACCTAACATCATCACTATGTGTGAAGCAGATTCATTGTATAATTATGATCTCCTCGACATAACAGCGACGATTAGAGGTTGAACTATAATGCAATTTCGCTCACGCAAGCAAAAGTTAAACGAAAATTGAGCGTGGTTGCGTGAGCAAAATTGCATTATAGTTCAGCCTTAAGAAGCAAAAAATAAGGAGTGAGAAGATAAGTGTGTTCAGCGATACTGTTCTGCACAGTTTATTACAGAAAAGTACAGATTTTTGGTGTTCATTGAGAAATTTTCTGTGCCAAACTGTTCGGATTTGGTGTTCATTGAGTCTGTCTAGAACAGTTTGGAACAGTCAAGGATAGGATTTTCTGTTCCATCTTTTTAGGTAGAACACTTATTGTATTCCAAACTGTCAAACTTCAGGATACGATTATCTGTTTTTAACGACAAACAGTCTTATTCTTGTGCATACAGTTGTGGAGCTGAATTATAAAACAGGGAAACTTCATGTTTTCAAACTTCAACAAGTTTGAGTGGTACATATTTCCAATTTCTTTAATTTTTGAAAATAATAATGTTTCTTTTAGAAAGATGATACACAGCATGTATTACAGCTGGAACTCTTCTGTTTTAGACTGGTTTAGCTTGGTCATTGAATAATATCCTGATTTACTGCGATGTTCTCAGCAGGCTTAAGCCGGTTTCATAGTAACAACAGTCAAGGTGTACAGGAGCAGCCGAATGGCAAACAAACGATTTTTCAGACCCAACAGCTTCACAGCTTAGGCTCCTTTGGATACTGTTGAAATATATATCAGGGACAGTGAGTTTTTTTCTAATCCAATAAATATTTCATATTTTTACATCCAACACAGATCAGTTGCTTTTTACAGAGTGACCTCTGACTCGTTGATTGCTTGCTTAAAGATTAAGTGACGGAGCAGAACGTGCATCTGTTCTTCTTTACTGACGATGGAGCCATCATAAGTGAAGATGCAGTATGTCTGTAACGAATGCCCGAAGTATAGGTAGATTTTTTACAAGAAAAGTGGACACACCGCGGTTGTGCTTCCAGCACTCTTATGGGGTACCAATCTTTGACAATATACAGAACGTAAGCGGGAAATATAACGTCGTCGCCTGAAATGAAGATGGTTCATATCATATCAGGAATAAGCTTGATCGAATCAGAAGAACGTATACCCGAGGTCGCCTTCACATTTAAAATAGCAACTGCCAAAAAGTAGTATGTTCAAAGGAGATACCCTGAGACCAAAGTCAAACATTCTATATCGAACAACGTTCGGATACCACAGCCTTAAACCTCCTGGTAAAGGAAATTGCAACAACACCAATTCAGTTTGGCCTTAGAAAGTTTAATCTAACATAACGAACACCATGTATCAAGCAGATACGTTGTACTTATGATCTCCTTGACATTAAGAGCATAACAACGCCGGATAAAGAGAAAGAAGTGAGGCGAGTCGGTCTTAAAGCAACTCAGGTTAGCAAACAATAGTAAACTTTAATGGAAAATGGTAGTAAGCGACCTCCTAACATCAATGGAAGCAGAGGGTTTCAAAGTGATGCTAACGACGTTGTTAAATATCTGTATCTGCCTTAAACAGGCTAACCAATTGGGCTAAGCATTGTGGCTTGGACGTCAATCCACATAAAACGGAACTAGTACTCTTTACGAGAAGGTACCTACAAAATTCCCCACACACGGTTTTAGGAATACCCCTAAGCTTTTCCGACCAAGCCAAAAATTTAGGCCTCATTTTAGACAAAAAACTAAATTGGAAGGCAAATATTGATGAAAGAGTAGAGATGGCTACTGTAGCATTTTTGACTTGTTAAAAGACCATAGGCTCAAAATGGGGCTTCTCCCCAAAAATAACCCACTGGCTATACACTTCGGTAATCAGACCGATACTCATTTATGGAGTTGTCGTATGGTGGACCGCACAGGACAATATGGTAAATTTGAATAAAATCATTCAAGTCCACCGGTCAACAGGTATGTGCATCACAGGACCACTTCGCTCAACACCAACAGCAGGCTCGAAGGTGCTTCTAAACCTAACACCTCTTGCCATCTTCTCCAAAATGGTGGCAGCCAACTCATGCGTGAGGCTTAGAGCCACCTCTCAATGGACCAGTAACAACACTGGTCATACTACATTAGACATTTTCAGATGTATCCAGATTGCTAAGACTATAACATTCCAAAAATGGTTTCCATGTTTCCGTCCCTTCAAGATCTTCCTGGGAAGAAGAAAGACCTCTGGAAGAAAACACGATACACTTCTATACAGATGGTTCAAAGACCGACTACGGCATTGGAAGTGGTATCAACTAAAAACAACTGAATCTCAGTCTATCATTAGACTTCCCAATCAATGTAGTGTGTTCCAGGCAGAAGTAATGAAGATAAAAGTGGCACTATCCTGGCTCAAAGAAAACATTATATCTTGCAAGGACAAACATATCTTTTCGGACAACCAAGCCGCTCTCGCGTCTGTCTCCACAAACTCTCGAATAGTCCACGACTGTCGATCATCTCTGAATAAGATGACAGGACAGTTTAACATTCACCTCATTTGGGTGCCGAGCCACAGAGACATCCCGGGAAAGCCGATGAGCTCGCCAAAAACCGAACACTTCTGCCTACTGTTTGACAAAGACATAAAATAGGAACACCACTTGCTACATGCAAATATCTTCTCAAACAATATGCTCTAGAATCAACAAATGCTAGATGGTCACACACAAATATGACCAAGCATAGACCTGAAGCGGTCAAAGGCTTCCCTGAGCAGACAAAGTATAAACTCCACAATTGGAGTCATAACAGGACACGGCCTCATAGGTAGACATGCTATGAGGCTGGATGTCTACACGATTGACTTCTATAGGAGCTGCTTGGACGAGGAGGAAGAGGTAACAGCCCAACACCTTCTATGTACATGTCCGGCACTCTCCAATAGAAGGAATAACTATCTCGGTAATCCCTTCTTCGATAGTACCAGTGAACTGGCAACGATCGACACAAGATGTCTCTCTAACTTCATTAAAAGTACAAAATGATTTTTTTAAGTTCATAACTCTCCCATGAGTAACTTCGTTAGTGGTACCACAATGCACCCTTGAGGTGTAAGTGAGTCAATAACATCTAGGCAGCCACTCTAACCTAATCTATCGCGAGTCGGTCTCAAAGCAACTCAGGTTAGCCAACGACAATTCTGTTCTCTACCGCATCATTTAATGGACGAAAATGTATGGGCACAAGGTGTTCGTTACGGCGTTAACACAGTCCTTCTTTGAAAAAATGGATTGGTGGAAAGGTCATGACAAAAATGTCTGTACGTTGTTCGAAAACTATTCCTTGTGAGGAAAGCCGCAATGCATTAACTATAAGTATCATTATTTCGTGCACATCTCCTAGTCAAATTTTAGAATTAATTTCAAGCCAAACTAATAAATCGAACCAAACGCAAATCGTTTCGTACAATGAGTAATGAGGTGCGCACAACTAGAGTTCAACCAGTCAGCCAAGAAAATGAATACATCTCTAATTTTTGAGTCATACTTCTACATTGATTCTCAATACAAATTCAAATAGTAAACAGCTGTGTTCTTATCACGCTCCGAAAGTGTGCTCTTGGCGTTTATTATTGAAACCCCACTCTGTGGCTACAATGGAGAAACAATCAACCGACAATCTACCACTTGGAAGCAGAATTAAAAGATACCTGTGCCTGAACCCTACAACACGACCGAGTGCGAGTAGGTAAGAATAGGAACGAAGGTACTTTGCTTAACATCTGAGTTGAATTCAGTTAGATAGGGCTGGAAAACAGAAATATGAAAAACAAGAAACCGGTTCCAAACGCAATAGTCATACCTCCATTGGGTTATAGATAGAGAGCAGCTGCTGGCAGTGGCAATGGCAACACAAAATTCTTCCCTTTTTCTATCATGTTGCATGCGTCTCATATAATTTAATAGATCACTATCCAGAGATACCCAGTCCTTCAAATTCAAATTGTGCGCAAAGGAGAATTTCACTTATTTGCTTGACTGAACCAGTTTCAAGTTTCAATAACCTCAACCTCAGAAATTCAGCAAAAAAAAAGAAGAATATAAACAAACAGCTACGGCTACCAAAGGAAAGGAGCTAATAAAATGCCGATTCTGGAGAAACTTGTTGTAAATGAGTGGGTCTTGTTCAATTTTCTAATCAGATGGAAAATGCATGAAAGTGCTACTCGCAGTTCTTATTTGCAATTCTGAGGCAAATGGAAAATTTTCAGGGAGAGCCCAAGGAGCAGACTCGGTTTTCGATTACGTAAGAACCAACAGAGCACAAAAAAATTGCTTCCCAAGCAATATGCGAACTGTACAAACATATTGCTGGTGTCACTCGGCGACGATTCATCAAATTTTGGTGGAAACAACACAAATTCACTTAATTCATCATTAAACCAATAAAAAAGGCAAACTGTCATTAAGAACACTATCGTTTGATTGCTTCTTAATGACACTCGAGTGTTCTTCTCGCAGCCAAGCCAGGGAATTGATATATGGCACAGGAATCAGGTGTCATGTCCTCCTAAATGTTTGGCACTAATTACACACGAAAAACAATTAACATGAATGCGGCCCCACACTGGACAACACCTGAAAGGTGTAATTTTCCAAATCACTGGACAGAAATCGAGAATCTCTTTTCTTTTCGTTTATTGATCATGAGCACTCCCCAACATGCTGTTCCCTGCCCGACCGAGTGGCACTATTCGGGGGGAAAAATCGATGGAAAATCGGTTTCGTTTGGAGCTTCGATTTTTCCTTCCTGAAAACCAGAACACTTGAAAATTTCACAGAAATTACTTGCACACGTTTTCGTAGTAATTCTCTTGCAACAAGGAGAATGTTTAACCAATTGCAATTGCAGTTAAATATTTAATTAACAGTAGTTGTTTTTTTTTCTCGTTAGAGAGAAATGATTAATGTAACAGCAACGAAAGGGCGTCGCCGTTGACCGATGAATAGAAATTGGAAGGTTTTTTCTATCATTTTTGTGGGGAATTGCACTCTAATTGATTCATACACTTATTGTTTAACACTTAATCTTATTTGCACTTTAGTTTAAAATTTATTTGTTTATTGATTATTGAATTTAATAAAATATAATTGCAATTGAACAAGAACTTACCTCGTAATCTGACCTTAACGCCATATTCCAAAAAACTCGAATGTGAAGCAAAATGCCAACACAAAATACAACAACGGAGAATTTGAGCAGGTTGGTGTGTTTGTGTTGTTTTTTTCGCTTTTCTCTTATTTACCATTTTCTTGTATATTCATTTGGGTGTGGTACCAACATGGAGAAATAAAAAGTTCAATTTGACAACAACAAAATTTAAAGGAAATGTCAGAATGTGGCATGGTGAGTTGTAAAGGGTGGTGAGATTTGATATTGTATGTGCTTGGCGGTAGATGGCGATGCAAAATATACAGTGTGTTTGAGAAGAATGTTTTAAGCGCTGAAATAGGAAGATTAAGACATATCAGATATGTATATACAATACCCTCTTAATTTGGCCGCCCATCAGGTTAATTTATCGCTGAATTATGGTTTTTAAACACATAGGCGCAAAATTATAGTCCGCTAATGAAAAACTTTAGTGTGATATTAGCTTAAAATATCAGTTTCAGTCATGACTCAAACGTCATTTTAAGCTAGTGTCACACTAAATTCTCTTAAAATTGTTCATTAGCGGACTATAATTTTGCGCAATAGTTGTTTTCAAATTGTGAGCCCGAAACAATGCTTCTCTGAAAACTTTTCTAGAATGGCATGCAACATGCAAGAACACAGTTCTAAAAAATACATTTTTCCTTTTTCTAATTCGATTCAATTCACAGAAGATAGTTTATATGAAGACCTTTGAGGTCGTTCTTAAAATTGTAGAGAACGAACTGGTTTTCATGCATATGAAATTGGGTTGGAATTAGTGATGGCCTTAGCAGTTATTTTTGAGTAACCGTTATAACAGTTACAGTTATTTCTGAATAACTGTTATTCTTAGCCGTTACTCAGTAACGGTTATCCATGTACTTATACGAAACAAAAAAAAATATTTAAAAATGAACAACATTTTATTTATCACAATATAGAATAGCATAAAATAAATTTATTAAACTTTTGGGAAATTTAAGAACATAAAAAAGAATTTCAAGAAAAACAAAACCAATAAAACAAAAAAAAATAATTCATAAAAAAGAAAAACAAAACATTTGAACTTAAAATATAATAAAAAAAATTATCATGTTTTAGAAATTAAATTAATAAAAAAAATATATTTAAATATTAAGAATTACAAGAATTTATAATTATAAAAAGTAATTGTTTAACTTTCCCCTGGGACAGGCGACTCCTGCGGTCCGTTAATATAAGACCTGCTTTTGAAAAAAGTCTTTCACAGGGCACCGAAGACGCTTGTGGACATAATCTATCTCTAGCCAACTTGCTGAGATAATGAGTAAATAATAATGCAACCCTTTTTTCCTACATTCATAAAAAAATAATGCATCTACCTCTAACTTGACCTCCTTTTTCGCTTTCTGAAAATTTCTCGTCTACCTAGTTACAAATATGTATTCTTGAATGATATGATGGTTTTTTTTTCTTAGTTAATCTTTTTGCACTATTTTCTTATTTTAGGGGTAATTTAACATCGATTTCTTAAAAGAGAATTGGTTTGTTTAATAAATGCTCCTTTTCCCTTTTACTGACTTTTTTTCTTAATAAATTATTAAAATAGAAAAACACTGTTTAAAAAAACAAAAAGTTATTCAGTTATTGATAACTGGTTCCTTTAGTAACCATTTACTTTGAGTGCTTGTTCCTTATATAACTATTTATTCTGAGTAACTGTTCCTTCAATAACTAGTTATTTTGAGTAACGGTTATTCTGAGTAACGATTATTCTGATAACGGTTATTCTGAGTAACGATTATTCTGATAACGGTTATTCTGAGTAACGGTTATTCTGAGTAAAGCACTATTCACATGAGCACGAACGACGACCAACGAATGAACGAATATTCGTCGATTTTGACATTTCTTTCACATGAGAGTTTTTAATTCGTCGCGAATGAACAACCAAAACTCAAAGCAGGAATGGTTTTTGAGGTTATACGCGCGCGAATATTTTGTTCGTTGGGAGTGTGGATGGTGTGTGGAACGCGAATAGAGTTTGACAATTCGTATCAACTACAATTCTATTCGCGACGAATAAACTTGTTTTCTCAAATTTATTAACAATTGAGATTAAAAAGTTAATTTATGCATCAAAAATCAAACATAAACTATACTTTTATCGTTTTGTTGAGAATTTGTAAGAAAATGAGGCTTCAAACGTATGTAAAATCACTTTTCTTCATTCATTCGTCGTTCGTTGGTCGTGCTCATGTGAATAGTGCTTAAAGGTTATTCTGAGTAACGGTTATTCTGATAACGGTTATTCTGATAACGGTTATTCTCAGTAACGGTTATTCTGAGTAACGGTTATTCTGATAACGGTTATTCTGAGTAACTGTTATTCTGATAACGGTTATTCTCAGTAACGGTTGTTCTGAATAACGGTTATTCTGAGTAACGGTTATTCTGAGTAACTGTTACCGAATAACTGTTAAGATCGATATTGAATAACTAGTTATAGCAGTTATTCACGAATAACAGGTTATTGGTAACGGTTATTGATATATCGCCCACCTCTAGTTGGAATCGTGTAAGGTGATAGTTGACTATCAAATTTTTGACTATCATATGTGATAGTCAACAACTTCCCATCTGTGTAAGGTGATCATTCTGAAATCAAATTTTTTTCTTGGATTCTTGGCATCACTCTGTTTAGTTCATGTTTAAACCCGATTGTTGTTGTTTTACATGCTTTGAAATTTTTAGAGACACAAAAAAAGGAAATACAAAAAGAGACGGGAATATGAATATTGTATCTATGTGTCCTTTTTTGATTCTTATCCAGTCAGCTGACTGTGTGTCAAGGAGTTTGTTTTGTGAGTTAATAACACAAAATAATAACTTTATTTATGCTTTTTAGGGCAATTTTGGAGAAGCCAATGAATGAGTTTAATGTGAAGTGCATGTTTTTCAGAGAATAAATAAAGTGTTGGTACTTCTTTCTTGAAAACTAACTTCTCTTTCTCGTGGCCAAAATAAAGGTTTGAATTTAATTTCATCTTGGTTTTTATTTTCATTGTTTTACAATTGCAAAACCATTTGCACCAGCCCAAAGATATTCATTTTTCCCAAAATGTAGAAAAAAACACCAAGAAAAGATATACCAAAAATGTTCAGTTGTATCAATTTGACACCTAAATAGGTATCAGCTGAAAAAATCAAAAAAAGATGACTGTCACTTTTGATTATCAGCTTACACAGACGAATTTTCTTGAATTTGACTGTCAACTATCAAAAATCAGCTTACACGAAAAGGTACAAGCTACAGGAGCGCCATTGGTTCGAAGCGGCCAAATTAGTCCCAAAAAATATGTTTGAATTCACAGCGACAGTGTTACCACATGGACTCTATAGATTGAAAATGGACTCGTTGTTTCTTCCTTGGCTCGGGGACTCGTTTTTATAACGTTTTTTGTTTGCAGATCACAAATAAGTATGTTAAAAATTTAAAACAAAATGATTTCTGAAAGTATTTAATTTTTTTTTTACGTGGACTCGTTTTTCAAGCATCTTGGACTCGAAAATATTTTTCCCTGCGGTAACACTGCACAGCGACCTCGTTGTTTATGTTTTTGTTTTTGTTCATTTTTGACAGCTGGAATCGTTCTTTTTTTGGCCACCCTGAACCAATGGCACTCTTTACGCTGAACACGCGTGAAGTTGGCAACTAGCAGTCCATATTATAATATGTCAATGCAGGCAAATTTTCTTGAATTTGACTGTCAACTATCAAAAATCAGCTTACGCGATTCCACCCCTGATTTTTAGTTCCACTCTACTCGTCAGATCTGACTCTGACTTGCTCAAATGCAAATGGTTTTATATTTCATGGCTTCTGGAACGTTCATCTTTGAACGAAAACTTTTTGTAATCCTCATTTTCGATGACAAATAAACAATGATGCAACAATAGGTAATGTCAAACTGTCACTCTGTGTTGATGCATGGCATTGTTCAGGTTTCATTTCTCAGGCAGGTGATCTCTGTCAACTTTTTTTGTATCGCTACCAATGTCAAAATAGCCACCAATCCAACTCCTTTTGTAGCTTGCAGGCTTGTGCTTAATGGCTGAGACACAAACACGCTATAGCTTTGGCTTCACCTGATATTAACGAGTAAAGCCATATGAATTCAATGCATGCAATGACAATGAAACTTCCACTTCACGTTTCGTACGTTATGTAACGTAATGTCACCCCAAACGGAAGTTCTCGTTCAAATATGATGAACATTTGCTTCGCCTGACAGATCAAAAGTTGTAAGAAAAATCAACAAATAAAAATAATTTGTTTTTGGATTATGATAATGGAGGGAGAAACGTCATTCAAAGCAAACTCGAAGCGAGTGCATCATAACGTAGACGATGGCGAAGCTGAAGCGGGTTTGTGTTTCAGCCATAATTTATACATGAAAATTTGTTTTTTTCTGAATATGAAAATAACTAAGACAGTTTTTTACTTTGCGTTACAATTGTTCAACAAAATTCAGGAGCATTCCCACCACAAAACCTGAAAAAGTAAAAAAGACGAGCGCCCCATTGAAAAATAACCTACAAAGATCCACCCCTGGAAATAAACAAGTAAACAAAGAAAAACAAAAACATAAAAACACCGAACGCAACCATAAGAAGAAAACAGCAACAACCGAAAAACCCAATTGTAATAAGAAGCAACAACACGAAAATACCGAACACAAAAATAAGAAGCGAAGCGACAGCTTACCACACATTAATGACTTGGGTGGGATACAATTCACACTCAACATCAACAGAAAAATCTACAACGAAAATCAGTTCCTTCGGTAGAGTGAACGTTTAAGAAGTTTGCTCTAGCTAGCATCCTATAATAATTTTTCCGAGAAGGCACTATTTTTTAAAACTGCCCATTCATCTTGGGAACAGTGTTGGCAGATTGAGGGATTTATCCCTTTTTATGGGATAAAGTAAGTTGAATGGGATTTTTCATTAATGCAATATTTGACCATTTTTATAAATATTTTCTGAACGCGCATGAGTGAATTTTCAACAGATATATACGGAATTTGAATTTGAATTTTCATCAGTATTGTTTTACAACAACATTCCCCATCCCCACTTCGCTCTTCGTCCTTGGAAAAAATGAGTTACTTATAAGGCCGTGTGCGAATTGGATGAATTGTGGTTAAAAATTAATGAATTTTTAACCAATACTGTCATATTTTAGCCTGCTCCGCAGCTAGTCTAATTTTAACACATTTTATTCAATGCGGAGTGTCAAAATTTAACCAAACGTCAAGTTTTAACCACATTTTAACTGAATTCGTACACGGCCTGAATGTCGCTTTTGTATGGTGGCGTGGCACTCGCACTACATTAGGCCAGTTCCACCTAACAGCATCTCACTGAGATCTCAGAGCTCGCAGAGATTTTTAAGTGGAACAAAAATCTCAGATGAGAATTGAGATTTTTTTCTGAGATCTCTGAGATGCA
Organism: Sphaerophoria taeniata; assembly: GCA_943590905.1. NCBI lineage: Eukaryota > Metazoa > Arthropoda > Insecta > Diptera > Syrphidae > Sphaerophoria > Sphaerophoria taeniata. The sequence goes on from OX016540.1 coordinate 288,331,715, forward strand.
AATATTTTGGATTCGATTTCTCACTCAGCTATTTTGACGTGACTGACATATGTACATATTGTAATATTCGGCTTGGTCCGACAATTAAAACTTATTCACTTTTTAAATAAAACACAAATTCACTTTATTCAAATCACTCGCAAACTTATTTATTCAACACTTTCAATTATAACTTTGCAAACACAGAGTACTTTTCTTTATCGCAGTTCACAATTAATTAATTCGCCTCGCCACCAAACGGCTATTTATATCAAAAATGATGGGTTCTAGAAACTACTATTGGTTCCTATTAGTTCTTGGGGAAGCTGAAAGTTCGAGAGAAAATACTGGGATTTTTGTAGGGGCTAACGTTCTTAATGCTAAACAAAAAGTTTCTCTTAATCTTAATTAATTATTGCCCCTCACGAGTGTTTACTACTACAATTAAACGATATTAAGTAAAGAGAGTATGTACATTAAATAAACAAGAGATACAGAGTAAGTAAAGAGAGTAATGAAAAGTGTGTACATTAAATATAGAAAGAGATACAGAGTAAGTAAAGAGAGTAAGAAAAGTGTGTACATTAAATATAGAAAGAGATACAGAGAGTAAGAGATAATAAAGTATACACATTAGTATTAGACATTACAATAGAAGGAGATACAGAGCGTATGAGATAAATCAAGTGTATACACATTACAATATGTTCAACAACAATTTGTAAGGTAACCATTTTATCTCAATGAGAACTGAGAATTATGTTCCACCAAATGATTTTGCCTCAGTCAAAGTGACATTGAGATCTCAGTGAGATGTTGTGAGGTGGAACTGGCCTATTGTCTCATATTTCCTTTTGTCGTTTTTCTTTCTTACCTCTGAGCAGATGTGTCTAGGCAAAGCTCTAAGCAGATCATGTTTAAAGTCCTCCGATAGTAATTTTATACTAATTACTTTTTTAAACAATTTTTTGTTTAGCTACAGTAGAAGCGCTACTGTCTTAGACATCCATTTTCAATTTTGTGTTTGTGTTTGTCTATAAAATCAGGAAAAACAAGTGAAGTTGCCTTTGCTCAGCTATTCGCGATTTAGGTCCCACCATACAAACATTATATGCGAAATGGAATTAATGAGCCGAATTTCAGCGCTTGGTTAAAGCCCGACTTTAAGTCAGTACAGTACCTACAGACTTCAACGTTAGTTTAAACTGTTTCTGTTCTGTTTTCATTTTTTTCGGTGAAGACTGTAATATTTTTCGGAGCTTTTAATGGTAACATAATTCAGAGCTAGAATCCCAGAAAACTTTTCACCTTTTTGATGCAGTATATTAAAGTCTCCTTAGGTAACCTAAATTTTGTACATAATGTACACAATTGACGCATTGTTACATAATTTTACGTTCCCCTTATTATTACGTAACTCAAATCAAAGTACAAGTACTTAAGTTTAAATTACGTAAGAAATACTAAATTGTGATTTGCATATCTAACTTCTACAAAAGTCACTACTCATTTCAAATGATTTAATTACGGTACTTCGCGCATGTAGATAAGCAGAAAATGTGTAATAACTGTTAAACAACAAATAGCGTAAGCAGCCAACGCACTTACCAACGAAGCTACTAAGCTACGGGCAACTGAAAGGTTAATATTTCATAAATAAATTTAACAAAAAGTCCAGATAGGTAAAAATAAATTAACAAAGATTTTCTTAGAAAAGTGTTTTTTTTTTTAATTTCTCAAAAACGAAAAGACATTTTTGCATCCGGTTTTCTGTTTTCGACTCAAAATTAACAACGGCATTGAATTTTTAAAACAAAATTAGTACTTAATTACATAAAATTTTGAAAAAAAAAATAGTTCAAAGATGTTTTTTTTTGTTGTTGTTTTTTGAGTTTGAAAATTTATATTTTTTAAACTATTCGTTAAAACAATTTAAATTAAAAACAGAATGGAAGGAGAAGTTTTTGGCTTTCCAGAAAGGTATAGCACGGTGTTGTAAACGAAGCCGTTGACCGTTGATTTTTAATGTTTTTTTTTTTACAAAATAAGTCAATTTTTCAGAAAATTGCCCCTCCCGGGTAAACGGGGGGGGGACTAGAATTAGCTCAGAATTATTAAAGAAATTGCACTTGGATTACTTAAATAAATAAAAAGAGTGGCTCGACAGCTCTTGAAGAGCCAAGGATTCAGTGATTTACTCTCATCAACAATTCTCTGGATGGGGGTGAAGAATTTAGGAGACCTAGAATTTAACGCCGATTCCGAACGGCAAATTTGAGAAGCACTTTTTCATGACAGATTGATACTCTTGTCTCTTTGTCAGTTCTTGATTACTTTCCATCAAAAAATAGATGGACCTACTAAAAAAATTAAGACCACACTCCCACTTCTCACAGCTATTAACCACTTAAGGCCATCACAGCTTACTTCATTTGTTAATCACATAAAATGCTGCAAAATTAATAATTCTCAAGAAAAGGGCTAAAGTTAATTCCTTCTCCATGTCAAATCATCCCCACCTTACTCTAAAGAAACAACAATCGACTTCAGAGCCTTTTTATAGCTATCATCAGCTAAATTTTTTAGATTGAAAACGTTTAAAAACAGGTTTAACCATTCTCAGTGTCAAAATAGAGGTTTAAAACTACAGAACTTGCTTCTTAAGAAATACTAAGGTGGTTCGATAAGTTCTTAGCCGCCTACAAAAGAAAAACAAACAATTTGGAACTCTTACAATTTTAGAATTAAGAACAAGTGACACGGAGCCAAAACATGGTGGCTGGAGCAGCAGTCGTCCAACGAACCGAAGATGATGGAGCAGCACTTTTTCTTCGCCAATTTAGCGTCAAAATGAGACCATAATACGCCATAGTATTTTCCCTTGTCCTTTTAACCCTCCCTCAAGTATGTCATTCCATCTCTTTCTATGTCAATTATCTCTTACATATTTCATTCCATCTTTTTCTATTTCAATTCTCAATTACTTGCAAACTTTCTATAATTGATTCGCAATCTGTTTGAATGGCTAGTGCCATGACTTTCACGTTAATTGTAAACTTTGATATATATTTTTTTTCAAACACCGACGAACAGTCAGTTCTTTCTCGAATGCGAAATCGCACGGACCTACGAGTCATTTTGTGAAATAAAGACATTTTGTTAAAAACCAATATTTGATTCTTTTATGATTTATGAAATAAAGTCTTGCGAGTGACAATTTTTTCAGAAGTGGGATTTAACCAAAGACGAATGGATTTAAGCAAATTCACCGTGAAGGATCTGAAAAGCATTCTTTCACAGCTCAAGGACAAAACAACAGGAACAAAAGCCGAGCTTATTACTCGGCTAGGTAATTATGAGTTCGAGGAGATAAAACGTGCAGCTGATACGATTCCACCCGATGACGAACCAGAACATCATGCAGAACAGGAGGATGAATCGGTCGTTGGCAAGTTGAGAGACGATGTCGGGGCACTCCAGCGATCAATGGAGTTCTTGACCAAACAACTTGCCACCGTAATCCAAATGTCGACACAACTGCAGCAAGATAACGTGAGGCTATCAAGCGAAATTGAATTGACTAAACGACAAGATAATCAAGCATGTCCAGCTCTCCCTCAATCCATCACCGAAAACCAAAACCTAACGGAAAGTAACAAGGAAACAACGCTAACTAATACTGTTTCATCCGATTCTGTCGCCGCCGCCATGCAGCCACCATCACAAACACCAACAAACACAAACAACGAAAATCAAAGTTTACATATTCGGTCATCTCTCTCTAATAATAGTGACATCAATGTTCTTTTTCCTCCATCGATGCGTCCTACCACCATATCAACAAATGACATCACCAACAATGTAGCTGTCTCACAGGCAAGAAGTGGAGTAATAGGTGCGAGTGATCAACGGTCTGCTGATGACAGAAATCAACTGTCAACTGTGAGTCAACCTGAGTTGCCATTGGGGCAAAACAATAACATTCGTGATCTTCTCTATGTAATACCCGAGTTTGACCCATGTCACGGAAATCTTTCCTCCATCCAATTCATAGAACGCGTTGAACAATTAAAAGATTCCTTCCAATGGAGCGAAACATCTGTCTTGTTTGCAGTGCAATGCAAAATGAGAGGTCCTGCCAAATTGTGGGTAGACGCGCAAAGTGTTTTCGATTCGTGGTCAAATTTTTTATCAGCATTTATGGTAGATTTTCCATGTGTTATAAATACTGCTGATGTACACCGGCAAATGATGCAGACGCGAATTATGAAAGACGAAACCTTAATCGAGTTTTATTATAGAGTTCTGTCTCTCGGTCGTCGCGGACGCTTAGATGATAACGCGATTGTAACATACGTGATCAATGGACTTTACGATGAAGGTTTGCGTAGAATGTTGTCGACATATTCGTTTCCCAAGTGTGCGGACTTGCTCAAAACAATCCACCGAATATGCGCAGCTGAAGGCCCGTATGCTGGTGCACTGTACACTGTACCAAGTCCACAGACGCCATTCACAGGACGATCAAGAGAAAATGTCGGACCAGTATGCTATAATTGTCGTGAACGCGGACACTTATCCAAAAACTGTACCCAAAGACAAAGAAAATCTCGCTGCGAAAAGTGTTTGACAACGACCCACGAAACAAAAGATTGCCCCTATCAAAACAGAGCTCCGATAAATGCCATCGCGAAATGTGTGCGTCGAGAAACAATGAAAGACATTTTTATCAATGACATTAAATGTAAAGCGTTAATTGATTCGGGAAGTAGCTCGTCGTTAATTTCTAGAAAGTTAGCTCTGAATTTTTCCCGTGATATATTTCCTTGCAGCCAGAGGCTATTTGGTTTCGCAGGCGGAGAATATCATTGCCGCGAGATGCTCATTGTGCCGGTTACCATTGATGAGTGTAAATTTAAAGGTGAGCTCATGGTGATAAATGATGACATGATGACCTACGACGCAATAATCGGTACCGACATTTTATGTAAAGGACGTGTCATAATCGAGAACGGGCAGTGTAGAGTAGTCGCTCTAGATGAGAATAAAATTGATCTCGGTGATCATCTCTCCGCCGATGAAAAGCACAAGGTAATCGCGTTGTTGAATCCATTTGCCGGATGCTTCGGTGAGAATTTGAACGAACTCGGAAAGTGCCAGTCAATTAAAATGAACATTAAATTAACATCAACTAAGCCAATTGAAAAAAAACCGTATGCCGTACCATTTCCGAAGCAACAAATCGTAAATAAAATTACTCAAGAACTACTCGACCTTAATATAATTCGTCCTGCGTCATCTTCATATGCCTCACCAATAGTGCTTGTTAAAAAACAAAACGGTGAAGAACGTCTATGAGTCGATTTCCGAGAGTTGAACGCCATCACCGAAAAACGACCATGGGCAATGCCAACAGTTGAAGAAGTCTTGAGCTCTATGGCAGGTAAGAACTTCTTAATACACTCGATATGATGTCAGGTTATTATCAAATTGAGATCCAAGAAGAATGCAAACATTACACGGGCTTTGTCACCAGGGACGGACACTTTGAGTTCAATCGTATGCCCTTTGGACTCAAGAATGCTCCGTCTACGTTCCAAGAAATGATGCAAGGAATAAAATCTCGGCTAAGTAGTAAGGTGTGCATATATGTCGACGAGATTGGGTCCGCATCCAACACCTTCGAAGAGGGCCTTCGAAACTTATCAGAATTCTTGGCTGTAATTCAACAAGAGGGCCTGACATTGCGACTATCAAAATGTTCCTTTATGAAAAGCAGCGTCAAATTTCTGGGACATGAACTCGACTCGAACGGCTTGAAACCTGGAGAAAACAAGACAAATGCAATACGTGACTATCCCCCACCTACGAATGCAACTGAAATAAGAAGATTCTTGGGGCTTACAGGATTTTTCCGAAAATTTGTCGCCAACTATGCTCTCATTGCTTCACCTTTAACGCGTCTGACGAGGAAAGATGCCGAGTTCAAATGGTCAGCCGAGTGTGAAAGTGCGTTTCGAAGTCTGATCAAGAAATTAACAGAAGCACCAGTTTTGAAAATCTACGACCCAAACCAAGAACATCAAATTCATACTGATGCCAGCAGTGTAGGCCTAGCTGCGATTCTCCTTCAAACGGGCCCACAAGGACAGCTAGAACCGGTGTCCTATTTTAGTCGGGCATGCAGCGAAACAGAAAACCATTATCACAGCTACGAATTAGAGGTGATGGCAGTAGTGGAGGCTTGCGAACGATTTCGGATGTATGTGCTTGGCAAGCGTTTCACTATAGTCACTGACTGCTCTGCAATCTCAAGTTTAAAGTCAACCAAACCACTCATTCCTCGTATAGCCCGCTGGTTTCTGAAACTTATGGAATATGACTTTGACATAAAACATCGACCAGGCGAAGCAATGAAACATGTCGATGCAATGAGCCGCGCTCCAGTGGAAACCCCCAATAACTGAAAGAAGGGAAGAAGCTATACAAAACATCGAGAAAGCTAGAGAAAGGTGGAAACTTCGTTTCGATTCTAAGTACAAGACGCCACATGTTTATGAGGAAGGAGATTTGGTATTGATCGAAAGCGCCATACCAAGCACCGGCGAGTCAAGAAAACTTGAGAGCAAGTACCGAGGTCCGTATACTATTGCCAAAGTCCTTCGATTTGATCGTTATGTTGTCGAGGACATTGACGGTACCAGATTGAAGCAACGTAAATTTAGTACGGTAGCCAGCAGTGACAAATTGAAACCATGGTGCGCATTGTATCCGGAGATCGATGAATATGATACCGAAGAAGAAGACGACTCCATCAATGACCAATAACTCGGGGCGAGTTGACTATCAGGAAGGGCCGAGCTGTCATTCCATCTCTTTCTATGTCAATTATCTCTTACATATTTCATTCCATCTTTTTCTATTTCAATTCTCAATTACTTGCAAACTTTCTATAATTGATTCGCAATCTGTTTGAATGGCTAGTGCCATGACTTTCACGTTAATTGTAAACTTTGATATATATTTTTTTTCAAACACCGACGAACAGTCAGTTCTTTCTCGAATGCGAAATCGCACGGACCTACGAGTCATTTTGTGAAATAAAGACATTTTGTTAAAAACCAATATTTGATTCTTTTATGATTTATGAAATAAAGTCTTGCGAGTGACAAGTAGTTGATGTGGATCACTTCACACCTTATGTAGGTATCACTTGGGCCGATATGGGACTCGCCTTCTGCGGAGTTTGTTAAACGGCTGAAGTTCACTCTGTTCTCTAATAACGAAACGACGCGACGTGACGCAGACAGCGTCAAATAATGCTCCAGTGGTCCCACATCGTTGCACTTGTTGCCCTGCGCTCATCATTCAAAAAACAAAAATATAAAATTCTAAAAGTAACGAGACAAATAAAAATGAACTTCGCATTTGAATTCTAGCCATTCTTCGTTAGTCTTTTCCTGGTAAGTTAAATTTGCATAATAATCCCATTCTAAATCAATCCACATTCTCTTCCGACGCAATAAAAACAAAATTGTTTTCAACTTCTTGTTTTATAAAAACATTGTAGATTCATTGTTTATTTCCAAAGAGGTAAATATACATAAAATTTTATTGACAAAAATTACTATCACAATACTTGAAAACTTATTAACTTATTTTTTAGAGAAAACCTTTGTCAATACAATATGCATAAGTTGATCAGTAAAGATAATTCTAATTCTTAATTCTAGCCGGAATCTGGAAACAAGCCGCATCGCCTTCACTATCTGACAATGCGCAATAAATCTCCAAGACAACATTTGGATAAATTGGTAAAATATCAAAGCTATTTTTGTAGGTGTAAGTTTGGCCAGCCTTTAGCGGGCAACCAACTTTTTTCTCGCCAGCCGCATCGTAAATATTAGGACAAGCATTTGTGCCATAGATTCCAGGAAACGGAAGTGGCACATCGAGCAGTATTCCTGAGATGTTATTTGTTAATTCTTTGAAATCTCGGGTTGGGGTTACCTTCATTTCAATGTTCACTTTTGTATTCTTTTTCAAGGTGCATTTGTTTTTGGGACAATTTGAAATGGTTACTTCATTTGGTTCGAGTTTTCTCGCTGGATCTGAAAGAGAGAAGAATAAAATTCAATAAGCAAACGGACTTAAGTAAATGGGTCTTAGATTTTAAATGTAATGTTCATGTTGATTGTAAAAGTAGAAGCTGGAAAGAAAATCTTTACCATCGTCTCCTTTTATCTTAGGTATACCCATTATTTTGAACAAATATTAAACCTAACCTAAAATCAGTCGTCAATAGCTATCTATACTGAGTCGTCAATAGCTATCTATACTGATGGCTCTAAGATGGACACTGGTGTAGGAGCAGGCTTCTATTCTGAATCTCTCAAGTTAACCGCCTTGCTTAGGCTTCCAGACTACAATAGTGTCCTCCAAGCGGAGGTCCTGGTAGTGACAACAGCTGCTAAACAGGTATTAATGATGGTGATACCACGGGCTGATATCACCTTTTACATTGATAGCCAAGCGGCAATAAAAGCTATTACTGCATCTGAGGTAAAATCAAAGCTTGTTTCATGCTGCCGCGAAGAGCTTAAGGTTCTTGGCGCACAGCACAACATTAGACTCTACTGGGTCCCAGTCCCAGGCCACAGCGATATACCAGGCAACGAGAAAGCCACGTATATTACGCTAGAATCTCCATTTTATAAGCCGGACTCGGGGACTATCTGGGAATTTGTTGCTAATTTGCTGGTATTTTGTACCGAAAGAATTGATTTTGTACCTCTCTTAGTTTACGAGAAACGGCTGAGGACCTGACGTAATATTACGCTACAATCTCCCCTTATATATCTAGACAAAGAAAGCACCTATCGACTTGAATCCAACGCCATATTTTGTTGCTATTTTGTTGCTGGGAAATAGACCAGCTACAATTGTCGGAATCGTAATCCTTCACGGGGGTGGGTGGTACACCTAGCCCTGTAAATACGAGATAGAGTGTATCTCATAAACCAGAGCAGCTAGCAACACGAGACCAGCGGCGTATTTTGTTGCTATTTTGTTGCTGAGAAATAGACCAACTACATTTGTCGAAATCGTAACCCTTCACGGGGGTGTACCACCCCTAGCCCTGTAAATAAGAGATAGAGTGTATCTCGTAAACCAGAGCAGCTAGGAACACGAGATAAGCCGCGTTGCTTGTAATTAAATATAGCCTATGTTACTAAGTGTGAATATAGCTTAAATAAATAAAATAAATAAACGCTGACGTAACGTTACGCTAGACAAAGATGGTGGCCCGCTACGCAGGCGATTGCTAACATTTTGTTTTTTGTATTAACGTGTTGGCCTTCGTCGGAGACATATCGCTCGTTTTGGTTTAATTTATTTAGTTTCGACATTTGTGACCGTGCAGTGTTTTGAATTTGGTAAACGCGTTTTTAAGTGTTCAATCATGCCACGAGGTAGACCAGGGGCCGAATTAAGGCATCCGTTATCGAATAATACGATACTGAATTGTGAGTGTTTGTGTGCTTTTGGCATTACCTCTCACGTTATCGAGTTCAGTATCGAGCTTCTAGTACAAAAATTTTAAATTCTCTGCTCAGCTATCGAGCTTTATTTCATTCGACACACAAACAGCTCACTGATGGGAGAAATTTCTAAGAAGAAAATTAAATTTTACTTATTTTGAGAACTTGAGTTATTTTATTTGAAAATTCTTTGCCAATAATCTATTTAGGTCAAGATATTCCGCTCCAAACCTACATCAATCTCGTCTTCTTTAACAGTCAAACTATGTTTTTTCATAAAATTAAAAACAAAAATATTTCTGCCTTCACTATTTCACTCAAGTTTTGTTTTTTAATTTGTCAAACCTCTCAAAATTCCTTCAAAATAATTCGAGACTCGATAAAACTAGTACATTTTATTAATCCCAAACGATACGTGACCTATCGAATGTCATAATCCCAATGAGGTTACTCGTTTGCTCGATCACGGATAAGACTCACTCACTCGATAACGGATGCCGTAATTCGGCCCCAGCAAAAATTTCAAAAGAACAATTTATGGAAATTGTACTGCGGTACAAAGACCGAGTCTTTATTAACAAGACGAACTCTATTGCTTTAAAAACGGACCAAGTGTGGAAAGTGATTTCTGATGAAATGAACAACGCTTTATTGCCACTGTCGGTTTACACAGAAGTAGTTTTAAACAGACATGGCGTACTTGACCAATTGAATGCGTTTAACTGCAATGAGAGTTCAGATTCGTTCCACGATTCTTTCAATGCATCAGGTGGTTCCAGTGTGCCTTTAAGTGATTTGACATATAATGAGAAGGAAATAAAGTTCAACATTAATTTGACCCGTAAAAAATTTGAAGAAATTTCGACGGATGTCGAATATTATGATGCAACCAGAGCAGGATCCAAAAAGAAAAGAAATTATAAAAGATTTTTACCAGGGGCATATCAGCCAATTTTTTTTTTATAGAATGTTACTCGGCGAACCTCAAACAAAGTGCTGAAAGTGCTGTGTTGAAAATTCTTCACATACGACAGTTCTTTATTCAAGTATGTGCCATGAGTGTACATAATAGCTGAAACAAAAATCCCGTATTTATAGGGCTAGGGGTGGTACACCCCCGTGAAGGGTTACGATTCCGACAAATGTAGTTGGTCTATTTCTCAGCAACAAAATAGCAACAAAATACGCCGCTGGTCTCATGTTCCTAGCTGCTCTGGTTTACGAGATACACTCTATCTCGTATTTACAGGGCTAGGGGTGGTACACCCCCGTGAAGGGTTACGATTTCGACAAATGTAGTTGGTCTATTTCTCAGCAACAAAATAGCAACAAAATACGCCGCTGGTCTCGTGTTGCTAGCTGCTCTGGTTTATGAGATACACTCTATCTCGTATTTACAGGGCTAGGTGTACCACCCACCCCCGTGAAGGATTACGATTCCGACAATTGTAGCTGGCCTATTTCCCAGCAACAAAATAGCAACAAAATATGGCGTTGGATTCAAGTCGATAGGTGCTTTCTTTGTCTAGATATATAAGGGGAGATTGTAGCGTAATATTACGTCAGGTCCTCAGCCGTTTCTCGTAAACTAAGAGAGGTACAAAATCAATTCTTTCGGTACAAAATAGCAACAAATTAGCAACAAATTCCCAGATAGTCCCCGAGTCCGGCTTATAAAATGGAGATTCTAGCGTAATATACGTGAGAAAGCCGATGAATTAGCAAGATTAAAGTCAACGCTTGACCTAAGCCAAGCTCAGCTAGTCAGCATCCTTACCTATTATTTAAAACAGGAAATCTCAAAAAGAATAACTATTAAGGCCGATGAAGGGTGGAACCTTCTTGACACCTGCGGTACTACAAGAAACATCTGGCCCTGTTTTAACAAACAAAGAACGGAAAAAATTATGCAACTACACAAGGGATCACTTCCCTCTCTTGTAAGCATAATTACCGGACATAATCTGTTAGGTTATCATATAAAAAAGATTAGAATCAGTTCAGATGATATATGGAGAGGATGCGGTGACGAAGAAGAGCATGAAGACACTTCACACTTTCTATGTCACTGCCCCGCATTTTCCCATCAGAGGAAGAAATTGCTCGGCAATTATTTCATCGGGGACTTAGAAAAACTCTCTTGTACTCCAGTTACTAACATTTTGAACTTCATCAATGCCTCTAAATGGCTTGATTAATTGAACACATAGGTTTTTATTTTAAGCTTGAGTAGCAATACTCACAGGTATCTCAACGGATCTACATTGATCTAAGTGTGACAGTGAGCAACTGTCAGCCTCTCAATCTAACCTAACCTAACCTAAAATCACACGATTTGAATCACATAGAAGTACACACGTAGAAATTGATATGAAAAATGCAAGGAATTAGACATTTTATTTGTCAATTTTATAAGCTTTTGTCTACTTCCTTTTCAGCAAGTAAGTTTGAAACAAATTTAAACGTTGTTTCCGCATATTTAAACAAAGGAAACTTAACGGATACGTCGATTTTGTTTTAAACTAAGATGACAATGCATTCAGCTAATCAACTTCAGGGTTTATTTGTTTTGCGTTCTCATTTCTGGTGTACACCTTTACCACGAAACTGTTCATTTTCTCGATCTTCCGCCTTTATTATAACGGAAACTCGTTTGTATAACATGCGGATGCAGTTCTAGTAAAGGTAAACAATAACAAATTGTTTAATTTGCCTAATTGGCCTTTGACAAGCCTGAATTTTCGAGAAACTGCGGGTAAATTTGATGGCAACCAAACGTACATGTTTACAATAAATTACATATTATTTCTTTGAAAGGACAGAGAAGCCAGAGTTCAGGCCAAATAATAATGCCAACTACAGAAGTCACAAAGATTAGAGCGACTCATGGTTTGAAGATAAATGCAAGCTAGCGCTAAACGTTAGCCAGCTGCAATGCAGCAATTTCTTAGGCTCAGGAAAGAAGAGATGGAGCTACAAAGACAAAAAAACAAAACAAGTCTCGGAAACAAACATTTCCCGTGGAATAACTAGAAATAGAGAGCGAGAATCGCATCAGGTGCAAAAGTTATACCAAATCTAGTATCTGGATTTTAGAAAGAATGTTTTGATACAACCTTAGTTTATCTTTCGGTGCATACATTTTACATAGTAGCTGATAGCAATTAACGTGAACGAGAACAGCTGTGCGACAAGTGCTTTAAGCGTATCATGGTTTTTTCAACCATGAAGGAAACCAAATTGTGATTTCATGCACTATTGAAAATGCATTTGATATTTATTGCATCGATAATAATAATTGCATGCAAAATTTCTTTTTAAAACAGCGCAAAAGTTCTCAAAAATGATGTCAGTCAAATATCTTATGCATATTAGCGCAGTGTTTTATGGCTGAAGTTTGCTTTGTATGACAACTCTCCCTCCATCATCATCATCATCCCTTCCAAAACAAACGACTTTTTGTTGATTCTTCTGTTACAACTGTTGAGCTGTCAGACAAAGCAAATGTTCAGCATATATGAAGTTGAACTAGAGCTTCCGTTTGGAGTCACATTACGTACAATTACGTACGAAACGTTCGGTGGAAGCTTCATTGCGATAGCATTAATTAGGTGTTCTTTTTTTTTTAGTTCCGAGCGGGGCACAGAGCGAAGAGAGCTCGCTCAAAACTGAATGTAACCTGAGCGCTCTGACCTCTGAGAACTAAACTGTTTAATATCGATATGTTTATTTTTTTTTTTTATAATGTGCACCCACTCACCCACAGGGATTTTTTATACCCTTATTATGCCAGAGACACAGTAGGCATTTTTCTTTTTTAGCACCGAGCGGGGCAAAGAGCGGGGCTCGAGCGAATCGAGCGAGTGTCGAGTCGAGCGCGACCTGAGCGCTCAGAACTATTTGAGAAACACAATTGAGCACTGAACTGTCATAATTCATTTTTGGTTGTCACTTCAGCTTCTAAATTCTAAATTCTAAATTCAAAATATTATTTACCATCACTGGAAGAGCAACCAGCTTCGCCTGCCATTTCTTTTGTTTTGTTTGTTTGTTTTTTTTTTTCGTCCCTCAAAAACTCAACGCTCTTTATTCTGCTCTATCTGCTCGATCATTTTTGATCGAGCAAATCCAGTCAGCCCCGAGCGTGTTCGGTTCTAAAAAAGTAACACAGATCGAGCGCTCCGAGCGCCCCGAGCTAAAAAAAAATGCCGATCTTTTTTTGACAGTTTAATTCCCGCTCCGTGCTATAAAAGAAAAACGCCTAGTGAGTGCATTAGGAAGAAAGGAAGGGATGAGAAAGGAGGTGTCGGTGTACATTGGTCTTGAATTCCTGAAAATTATAATGATTGGGAAAGACAGAGTGTGGAAGAGAATTCCACATTCGCGCAGTACGGCTAAAGAATGATTCTCTATACTTGAGCGTACGTCCGAAGTTGGGTTCGAGGGTGAACTGATGGGCATTCCTAGACGCGCGAGTATTACGGGTGAATTGCTTGAGGGGAGGAATGCAACTGGCTATTTCTTACTCTAGAGCACTAACCGTAGAAGTAACGGTAGAATAGAGAGAGACATAAAACGTTACGACGGTGATCTAATGATTGGAATGACGCAGTGATGTCTCTGTCACCGATCATTCTGAGGGCTCTTTTTTGAATACCATCCAAGAGGCTTAAGTTAGTAGCTGGAGCACCAGCCCAGAGATGAGAGTTGTACTTAAGCTTTGGACGGATATAAGTCTTATAGATGGTAGCCAGATCAGACGGGGAAAAGAATTTCTTGCACCGTCTTATGAAACCCAAACATCTTGCGGCATTTTTGGCGACCGACATCGCAAATGTGCTCATTCCACAGAAGGTGGTCAGTGATGCACATACCGAGAATCTCGAGATGTTCAGCCTCATTGATGCAAGTGCCACTCATGGATAGTGGCAAGGGGGGTATATCTCGCTTTGACGATACAAGACAGCATTGAGTTTTCGAAGCATTAAACTCTACGCGGTTTCTTATTCCCCATTGTACAATGCTGTTTAAGTCAGATTTTAATGAGCTTATCATATTTTGCCGTTGCAGTTCCACATCCGAAGAGGAAGGATGTGAGTCTGGAAACGAATATGAAAAGCTAAGGGTACTATCGTCAGCGAAACAATTGATTGGATTAGAAGTAACAGACAAGAGATCATTAATGAAAATGAGGAAGAGGGTCGGAGACAAAACGGAGCCCTGGGGCACACCAGCATTTATTTTGTGGGTTTCAGACTTGTACCCGTCCAATACAACTTGTATAGAACGGTTCGAAAGAAAGTTTCTAATCCAACGAAGAAGGGATTCATCGATACCGAAGGCACGCATTTTCGATAAGAGAGAAAGATGCCAGACTTTATCAAATGCGTTTGAAATATCAAGTGCAACAATCTTACTTTCTCCAAAACGATGTAAAGATTTGTTCCACTGTTCGGTGAGATAAACCATCAGATCACCAGTGGACCTGTTGCTGCGAAAGCCGTACTGCAGGTCATTGAGAAGCTTTCGGTCTTCGAGATATTTCTTGAGCTGATAGTTTATCAGCGTTTCCATGACCTTAGAAAGAAGGGACGTAAGTGCAATCGGTCGATAATTGGAGGGAGAAGAAAATTCGCCTTTTTTTGGGATTGGCTGGACAAATGCTGTTTTCCAACTGCTCGGAACGAGTCCAGAAGAATACGATAGATGGAAAAGCTTACGCAAGGGTTTTGCCAGCATGAAAGAACACCTCTTCAGAATAAAAGCGGGGATACCATCCGGACCAGCGGATTTATGTATGTTGAGATCCTTTAGGACTCTCGCCACCGCCCGAGTGCGGAAGAAGATTTGTCCCATGGAATCATTAACGCGCTCAAGAACTGGCGGAGTCATGACACTCTCTGGCAGCGAAGAGTTGGAGGCGAACTGCCTAGCAAAAAGGTTTGCTTTCGCGAGAGAGATAACAACTGGAGTGTCATCGTCAACGAGCGTAGGGACCGAGGAGGAAGAAGAATTCTTTATATTTTTCACAAATGACCAAAAATTCCTACTGCCTTTGGGACATTGCAGTATCTTTTGCCTTAATTTTAATTATGAAGTAACTTTTGTCTGCCAAGATTTTTTCATTCGAATTATAATTTTTATGGTAGACAACTCGTACCCATAAAGTTTTTATTTCATCTTTCACGGGTACTGCTTCTTGCGAAGAACTGACAAAACTTCCAAGAGCATTAATCTGTCAAGAAAAAGTGCTTCTCAATTTCGCCGTCCGGAATCGACGTTAAATTGTAGGTCCCCTCAATTCTTCGCACGCACTTAGAGAATTGTTGATGAGAGTAAGCCACTTAGGCCTTGGCTCTTCAAGAGCTGTAACGCCACTCTATTTATTTATTTTTAAGGTAGACAAAAATGGAAAAGGCAATTGTTAAAGGAGATGCATTTAGTTATTTGTTTGATAAAATCATAACAATTTGCTCAAAACTTATTTTTTTCTCCACCTTCAGACGCCATCTAACGTTTTTTTTTCAACTAGTGCTTATTTGACAGATAATTAGTTTTATCCTTCCGCTGAACGAATATGGTTGTGTATTACGCTTGAACAACGCTGGGAAATATTGCGACATTACTTTGAAAATCATGGTAATGTTGCAGAATGTGTGCGAAAATTGCGTACAGATTTTCAGATGAAGCTCATTTTGATCTTGGTGGGTATGTTAACAAGCAAAATTGTGGCACTTGGGACACAGAAAACCCGCACGCATACATTGAAAAGTCGATACATCCAAAACGAGTCACTGTTTGGTGCAGATTTTGGTCCAGAGGCATAATTGGGCAATTTTTCTTCGAAAATGAGCAAGGAGTGGCCGTTACAGTCAATGGCGATCGTTATCGGGCCATGTTGAACGAATTTTCGTTCACAAAAATTGAAGAGGAGGATATTGGAAACATTTGGTTTCAACAGGACGCGGCGGCAACGCTACGTGCCACACACTCGAGGTTTTGCGCCCTGTTTTTGAAGATCGCATTATCAGCCGCAGAGCTCATGTCGTTTGGCCACCTCGGAGCTGCGATTTGACACTGTTGGACTATTATTTGTGGGGTGCCGTAAGAGATAAGTGTTAGGCCGACAAGCCAGAGACAATTGATGCTTTAAAGGACAATATTCGTGAAGCCATTGGTGAAATACAGCTGCACACAATCGATAATGTGCTTTAAAATTGGACCGATCGTGTAGACTACTGCATGGCCAGCCTAGGAAGCCTTTTGAATGAAATTATTAACCGGAAGGATTCTACTTTCAAATAAAAAAGAAATTTGAGAAAATATTCAGTAGTTTTTTCTCATAGCATTAAAAAAAAAAGTTATTTGGCGGACCCTTTAAAAGGTCCGTTCTCTTACTTTTTCGCGAGTTTTGTGAAAACTGTCAAATTTCGGGGAGTGGGGATGACATTTTGTGACAAATGCTCAAAAATGCTTTAACAACAACAAAATTAGATGCGTGTAAAAACGGGAGATGTCGGCTGTACGTACCTACTTATTTTTCCTGTTTTCTTATTTCAAGTTGAAAATGTTATTGTTTAGAAATGTTCATGATTTTGGTTCCATTTTTCTAGAGTTATAAAAAGTTTAATATTGTGTCCACCAACCATTTTCTCTTTTTCTTAAAAAAAAATTTAAAATCTTTTTAAGTCCAACTCTATACACAAAAACCAAAGTATAAAATCATGTCCCGAATCTCCTATCTTCAAATACGATTAAAAAAATTAAATAAAATTCAAGTCACGTAAGACAGTTAAAGTTATTTTCCTCGAACACTAAAGTAATAAACAATTATACCCACTTCGTCTTTTTAGTAAACATTCTTACGAGCGCTTCAACAGAAATGACAATGTTTGTAATTTTGTTTGACGACTATTCACTATGGCTATGAACATTAGGGTGGTCCTTAGGATAAAATTATTGAAGACACCCGCTCAATCGTCTCCAAATAAATAAAAAAAATCCTCTAATTTTTTCAGATTTTTATCTATACCCCTTACTGGCCCTGTAGCGAAGTGAAATTCTAATAGTAGGGACTTTTCCTGATTTTTTTACAAGGAAATTATAACACTTGTGAAATTTTTTGGTATGCAACATTATTAAGATATTGCATACAAACGTGTAGACGAAATTTCTTAAAAATTGGTTGAGCAGTTTTTGAGAAATCTAGAAAAGAGTGTTATAAACCCAAAAGGTACTACAAAAATGGATTTCTTTTCCGATTTTTTGTTATTCAAGAATAAATTTTAAATAAAATCTTCGAATGCAATTTCACTAAAGGTGATGTTAAGTATAATTGTGCAAAATTTTAACAAAATCGGTAAAGCCAAAATGGAGATATACGGGAATAATAAAAAAATCTGCCGCAAAGTCCCTTTAGAATTTCACTTCGCTACAGGGCCAGTAAGGGGTGTAGATAAAAATCTTAAAAAATTAGAGGATTTTTTTTTATTTATTTGGAGACGATTGAGCAGATGTCTTCATTAATTTTCGAAAAAAAGCAAATAAGAACCACCCTAATGAACATATATGTAAATTATGCTTCAATAAAATACTATATTACTATAGTCACTCGAAGGGATTGATACAACATGTACTTAACATTTGCACTCACTTTTTGGGCATTTTTTCACTTCTGTAGCCTGAACAGATGCAAGTAGAGCTAAAAGACACATACTTTTCCAGAAATACATCTTTGATTCTGAAATGGATAAGAAAAAAACACAAACATTACTGATACCGTTCACTTGTCATTAATGAAGTTATAACAATTTAAAATTTACTGGTTTTACTGGCTTTTTTTTAATGACTTTCAATTTGAAACAAAACAAAACTAAAAATTTAATAATAAATGTCAAGCACGCAAGTCACAGAAATATCAGAACAAAACAGAAATTTCATTAGATACTTGTTTTATTTTTAAATTATTAAACTCTTAAAACAACAGTAATTTGGCAAATTGACACACTGTACAGGTGGATTCACTGCATTGCTTCGCAAAGGGTAAACAAATTCACACCTTTTGTAAGTTATTTACACAAACTCTAGTGAAACCAGTTCGACGTTAGTCCACAAAACAGTCAATTAAACTCAAGTTTTTATGGGTTATGCAAGACTTGACCATCTTCCAACTCAAGTTTTTTAACCATCGAAAAGCTGTCAGAGGTGTTGATTATTTGAACTTGGCACACGTACCGAGGGTCAAATTGTTGTGTTTATTATGACAAATATTACAGAAGACTTCAAACAAATTTTGTATTTGTTTAACTCAAAGTTGGACGAATACTAAATTTATTTCTTAAATTGAACGCGTTTGGCGGCGGCGATAGCAGATGGGTCTACACTATTGAGCAACTATAGCAAAAGTGGCATGAGTATTGGGTATAGCCGCAGCTTTATATAGGAACAGTACTTGTTTGCTCACAAGTTAGCTGCGTGGTGGGAAAAGAGTAACTTAGGGGAGAATGGTGTAAGTGGTGACCGTTTCAACTTCTGTTTTGATACTGGAAGAGCTACTGGAAATTGCCATTAAGGTATCGCAGATTCAAGTTCACATCCGGATTTGAATATCGGCAGTATTATAGCAATTGAATTTGTCTTGAATGTGAAACATATTTAACGGAGGGTGATTAAGTCATTAAGTACATAATAAATTCTGTTCTTTAATTGTTCGGAATTATGTTTTCAGATGTCATATAAGAAAGATCGCCTGGTTGTTTTTTTTTTTTGTATAATTATTATATTAAATTAGGTACTCGTCTTTATGATCAAGAACTCATTTTCATGTTTAAAAAATTGAATTGGACACATTGGAACTGAGTATACCAAAACTTCGTGGGTTTCTTCCATTTTTCATCAAATGGATATCCTCATATCTCGGCAATAGCTCCTATAAAGTGACATTCAGGAATTTTATTTCTAAAGCATTTTTTTCTAATTCTGGAGTTCCTCATGGTAGCCATTTAGGGCCTCTACTTTTAAATTTAGGTATAAGCGATGCGTCATGGGAATGTAATAGCGAAAGTCTCATCTTTGCAGATGATATGAAGACTTACAAAAATATTTCTTCAAGTAACGTTCATTTTCTTCTGCAAGATGATATTAATAGTTTTGCATTGTGGTGTGACAAAAACTTAAATCTAAATCCAATGAAATGTCAAATAATAACCGTTCCAAAGAATCTGTTCAACGACAACTTACTCGTTTCGCCCTCAAAGGTACTCTATGGAGTGATCCCTTGAATGTCATGAAACTTATTCATTTAAAGTGGCGCTACAGTCCGTTGTGAACTTGGGCCTCAACCAACAGTCTCCGCAAGCCACTTGGGTCCCTATCTAGCTGTCTTCAGTTTTAAACTCCAAGTTGATTGAGGTCCACTTCAACTTCTCCGTCCTTCGGGAATAGTGTCCGGGTCGGAGCATTGGTATCCATCGGCTCTAAGTGACTGAGTCATCTGAGTCTGCCATCACGCTGTGTTCTACCCATTTCGTCAATATCCTCGGCATAAGCAGGAAGCTGTACAGATTTTTGGAAGATAATGCCTTTGGTGTTGGCGGTGGAGTTTTTCACTATCTTATCAAGCACGACGTTAAAGAAATCGCATGACAGTGCATCGCCTTGTCTGAATCCTTTTTTGACATCGAAAGATTTTGTAAGCTCGTTGCCAACCTTGCTGGTGGAGCGTGAATTCTCCATAGTCATTTTGCACAAGCGAACGAGCTTGTCAGGGATGCCAAAACTAGACATAGCTTTAAACGGTTCGTCTCTGTAAATGCTGTCATACGTGGCCTTAAAATCGATGAAAAGGTGTTGGGTATCGATTTGAAGTTCATAGGTTTTTTCCGATCCACCGCAAAGTGAAAATTTGGTCTATGGTTGACTTTCCTCTTCTGAACTATTACATCATCAGCATAGAGATGAATGCAACAGTAACGAATTAAGCCGGGAAGGTCATTAATAAATGACGAAAATAACAGTGGACCTAACACCGAGCCGAGGTATTCCCATACTGGTAATGCGAGGATTCGAAATACCAACCTCAGTTTTTATTTGCTGAACTCTATCTACCAGGTAATTGCGCAATAACTTAAGTGAAGGACTAGAAAAATTAAAATTAATCTTAAGGCTGGAAAGAAAAATGGAGTCAAAATCCTCGAAAAATCTAAAAGTACCATGACATCAAAGTTACTAGAGTCAAGAACGCAAGAGCAAAGCGAATTGTTGTTTTCCACTATATATGCAATATGCGTCTGGTTTCAGAACCAACACAGGCCCATCGAAGCAGTGAAGGGCACCTAGTCACCGAAGCCTTGGGAACTGTAGATGTTTTCAAGCAGCACTTCCAATACCTATCGAATACGCATAATGTAGAGCGAGCTATTGACGAAATAGAAGCAAAACCAGTCAATGAAGACCCAGTCCCAACCCCCAGCACAGAAGAGGTAGAAAGAGCCATCCTAAAGCTAAAAAATATCAAGCCCACACACTGAAGAAATCCTGCAAAAGACCAACGAATTTCAAGTCGAGACCCAGCATCTTTCCATCGACATCAAGCCTTATGATGGTGATGTCAGAATTCGGGATCCCGAACAAACTTATCCAGCTGTGTGAACAATACGCAGTGCAGTGTGCAAATGGGTAACAGCTCATCCGAGTTATTCCAAACTTGCGCAGGGTTTAGACAAGGAGATGCGTTGTCATGTGACTTCTTCAACATAGTCCTGGAGCAGATAGTGCGCAAGGCAGGTGTGAGCACGGAGGGCACTATCTTCAACAAATCCACCCAGCTCCTAGGCTATGCGGACGACATAGACATCATCGGTCGATCCAAGAGAGCTGTGCTTGAGGCCTTCACAGCGATTGAAGAACAGGCGAAACTAGTTGGTCTTGAAGTGAATGAGGACAAAACAAAGTACATGTTATCAACAAACAAAGCAACATCTGTCCACCGCCTAGGACAAAACGTAACTGTTGGTAGCAGCAATTTCGAGGTAGTTAAGGAGTTCACCTACCTTGGAACAAACATCAATCCCACGAACGACACCTTAGTGGAGATCCGAAGAAGAATCACCCTAGCGAACCGCTGCTGCTTCGGTTTGGCCAAACAACTGGGTTCAAAACTCCTCACTCGAAAGACAAAGTGTCTGCTATACAAAACTTTGATTATACCAGTCCTACTCTACGGCGCCGAGTGCTGGACGATAAGTAAAAAAGGGGAATTGATACTGGGCACTTTCGAAAGAAAAATTCTTCGACGGATTTTTGGTCCCGTATGCGACGATGGCGAATGGAGAAGAAGATACAACCGAGAACTGTATGAGCTGTACCAAGATGTGGATGTAGTCCAGAAGGCCAAGAAAAGACGACTACATTGGCTCGGCCACATCGAGCGAATGGACGACAACGCTCCAGCCAAGAAAGTCTTCTCATCCCAGCCCCCAGGTTCAAGACGACAAGGAAGACCGAACCTACGGTACAAGGACCAAGTGACTGCGGATGCCAGAGCGCTTGGTCTCGGTGACTGGAGAGTGCATGCGAGGGATCGTTCACGATGGAAGACTGCAGTATCTAGGCTGTGACCCTTCATGGATCGTGAGCCGGTAAAGTAAGTAAGTAAGTATTGTTGGTCGCCTCAATTCTTCAAACGCACTCAGAGAATTGTCTAAGCCACTTAGGCCTCGGCTCTTCAATAGCTGTCGCGCCACCTACCTACCTTGTTAGAAACATCAATCCCACAAATGACACCTTAGTGGAGATCAGACCAAGAATTACCCTTGCGAACCGCTACTACTTAGGTTTGTCAACACAACTGGGTTGTAAACTCATCACTCGAAAGACAAAGTGTCTGCTATACAAAACTTTGATTTTACCAGTCCTACTCTACGGCGCCGAGTGTTGGACGATAAGTAAAAAAGGGGAATTGATACTGGGCACTTTCGAAAGAAAAATTCTTCGACGGATTTTCGGTCCCGCATGCGACGATGTCGAATGGAGATGAAGGTTCAACCGTAAACTGTACCAAGATGCGGATGTAGTCCAGAAGCCAAGAAAAGACGACTACATTGGCTCGACCACATCAAGCGAATGGACGACAATGCTCCAGCTAAGAAAGTCTTCTCATCGTCGCCCCCAGGTTCGAGACGACAAGGAACATCGAACCAACGATACAAGGACCAAGTGACTGCGGATGCTAGAGCGCTTGGTTTGGCGACTAAAGAGTGCATGCGAGGGACCGTTCCCGATGTAAGGCTGCAGTATCTAAGGCTGGTTGAGTAAGTAACAGGATTAGAACCTCAATTATAAAATATCGGAGCAAATTTGAAAAAAGTGGAGTAAATGCAAAATTTTCGGAGTTTAGATTTGAAACAAGATCTTTACTCTTCAGGGAACTTTTTTAATAAAAGTTTATTTACGTAGATTCCTATATATCATTCCTTTCTTTTTGTAGAATGCAAGTTGCTGAGTGAGACGAATAATACTCACGACCCTGGTTACATCGTAGCTCGCAGTGCTAAAATTTTCATGTTAGATTAAGCTTTCACAGTGCTTCGTTTCTTTGAAATTGTTCGTCAAAAATTCAACTTACTGATGGTTTTTAATTTCTTGTTTTTATCATTATACTAGCGTCTTCACTTTCTGGAAATGAACTTTTCACAGCTTCCAGAAGCTCCACCGAATCCAAAAACAGTTTGATTCTGAAACTCCTGTTCTAGTAATTCTACCCATTAAATTGAATAGTTCCGTAAAGAATATCACCAGCCCATAATCTGTTGTTATTACAGATCTTCAATGTTCAATAAAAGGGACACAGTTTGTTTAGGAATACCAAAGGTTTTGCTTTTGAAGATTCATTGTCCTTATGGTCACCAGGGGCTTTGGTACCTTCTGATCCTGATCCGGAGGGGTAGCTGGATGACTACTTGACCTGAAGTAACTTGAGACACCTTCTTCTTGAAAGTAAAGATTGATTTAAACAACATTTTCCTTAAAGTGATTGTTAATATTGATATCCACTTTACCTCTTTCGAATACAATTGATATTAACAAAAACATAATGTAGACTTCCTTCACTTAGGTTCCTTATGAAAATTAAACCAACCATTCCTTAGTCGAATGTTATTATGAAACTAATTTGCTTAAAAGCTCCTCATATAGTTTTTATGTCAATAAGAGGTATTTGTTTTTCAGGCTATGTAGGCATAGGCATACAAATTAATTACAAAATTCTTCTAACTAATACTTTCCGGGTCTGTTGGATAGTGTATATTTTAGTTTGTAGCAGAGATAATGATTGATTTGACAATATCGGAAAACTATTGGACTGTCGCTCTTCTGAAATTTCTGTTCCATTACGGAAAGGCTCTGGGTGTAGTATTCTTCAACATCTCAAAAGATGGCCGGCTAGGAACTTGTTCCAATTCAAGGTGTTGTGCTTTCGTAATTCGCGCTACATTCACCGTTGCTTACCTCAGTATCGCATACTATGAATTCGAGATGAAAAACGCACCGGAATTAATTCTCGCAATATGGGCTATTCAAATTGTATCAATTGTAGCTTTCCTTATTTGGATGACGATATTTCAGTTTTCCAAACAAAAGGAGTTCGTAAGATGCGCAAACTCGGTAAAAGACACCTTGCTTCGGATTTCAATACTGACAAACTCTCCGAAGGTATTTGGCTATGAGTTAGTGTTTGTGTTTTGCCTGCGACTTATCAGTAATATTGGAGGAATGATACCAAATTGTTCAAAAATCATTGTAGCTATTGAAAAAGGAAATTATATTAAAATCTTGCAAGGTTTTCTAGGCTACTTTTTACTTATATCCATCGGGGTCGTGATAGACACAATGCACCTGGTGTTTGTAATGTTATCGGGAATGTATCTAAGAATGGGCATTCACATGAATGTTCTGGTGAAGCGTTTCCAGAATTCACCCAAACTGCTGTCCAGCTTTCATCGAAGAAGTGCGCTACAAGGCTTCTGCAAGGAACTCAAAGAGTGTTCAGAAATGTATTCCGAAATATTCAAAATCACTCGCGAAATTCAACACCTTCTTCAGTTTTGTTTATTGTTCATCATTTACTTTGATATCATAATGACTATAGCTTGTTTGCATTCGGGTTTTGTAATGTTCTTGAGGTTTGGAACTGTGTCCTGGAGCTTAGTTATGTTTGCTTTCATTCAAATGATGGACTTGCTGATTCTAACGTTACTGGTGGATTTGACAGTTCGTAGATCGAGAGTTCCGCTTAATCTTAATTGGCAAAGTCTGTTGTCGGATGTTGATGTTCAATGGGATCAATGTGTAAGTAAAAAGTATTAGTATCATTGTTTTGATTAACAGTCTTATATCATTTCAGGTTGAAGAGTTCTTGTTCCAATTAAAACATGAAGAACTTCAGTTCGGTGTATATGGACTATTTCAGATTAGTAACGATCTGTCTCTGAAGGTGTTTTCTTTGATTATTGCTTACTTGACAATACTTATTCAGTTCAGCATATCTGGCAATTCTGATCGACTTACAAGAAAAAAATATTGACCACTGTCTACTACTATTGTTAAAACTACATTCTCAGAGTGCCCACCAGGCATTCAATACAATTTTTGTCAAAAAACAAGTTTCAGAAGAAAATTGAAATGAAACAAATTTGTGAAGAAATGCATGTGAATATGTGTTTTATTTATTTGTAGCGTCGTCGTCGTCTGGAATCGGTTGGAACCATTCCTGGTGATTCTGAATTCGTTCACTTGGCACAAGATGACAGTTCTTTTCTTGTTCAGAAAAGAAGAAAAAACATACAGATAGCTAGTATAATAGAGCACGGAAAGTAGCTTGAAAGGTGAAACATCTGACGTGAGAGAAGGAAAATCGAAGGGTTCTCTCGTTTTCTCTCTGAGCTCCCGAGTAAGCCTAAGCATTGAATTTGAATACTAGGTTCTTTGCTTTACTCTGTCCATTCCACTTTCCACCTTACAGCAAATCAGCGAGAAGATCAGATAGAGAACTAGAGAACTCTCCGATTTTCTATCTCTATCCATCCAGTATTCCAGTGTATCAAACTACTTCTGTGCCAAGTCTCATGATGGCTCTACAATCGATTTCCATTTCGTAGAATTCATATACAAAGATTGTTTAAAGCGACTTGTCAAATTGTATATTACAGCTTACAGCGGTTACAAAACTAGTGTTGCCAGAAATACTTTTTGTTGCAAGTCTGTTTGATCGATTTTCTAATGGCCAGAAATGGGAGTTCATGCAAAAACAGTTCACCGGCACGGGACATTGGCACCTCCATATTCTCTTTTGGGCAAGCCTACGTGGTGCTTTCACGATTAACCAATCTTCATGGGGTGCACCTTATAAATGTTGACTTCAAGAGTATAAAAGCTCAAGCTTCAGCGATCACCGAATATAATCGGCTAAGGCGTAAATACCCCGTCGATCTTTCAGAAATTAAACCGTCTAAAAGAATAAATAATGAACGCGAATGGGCAATACGAAAAACTATTGCTACCGTTCACATATCAGAACAGAAAAAAGAAAAGAAAGATTTGATACAGTAAAAAAACTACTCCTAAAAACACAAGGGTGTCCAATAAGAAAATTAACCACGTTTTTACAAAAGGATGTGAAATCCCACCAAAATCATTCTGTAAAAAACTAGCCAAGTCTCGATGGAGCAGCTTGTTTATCTCTAAAAACTAAAACTAAGGTTCCTTACTGCGATATTTTTATTATTATAGTTAACGTTGTGTGGCTTGGCCATTGAAGGGTAAACAAGGGTACAAAACCAGGTGCTCCATGACACCATTGAACCAATCTGTCGCCAGAACCGCTACCCATTGACGATGGAAAATTGGATGGATGTAGGCTTGATTTCAATAATAGGTACTTATGTATAGACGAGCCTGAAACAAGCAGTATACAAAAATATTTCCTGTTCAGACGGATTTCTAATCGGCCAAGTCACAAAATATTTACTAATAGTAAAGAAATCGCAGTAAGTGTATTCCACTTTGGCAGTGTTAAACAGCGTTTAAGGCAGCGTTTCAAAAATGAAAATTTTCTAAAATTAAGCTGTCAAAGAAGCTAAAGCTAATAACACTAACGAGAACAATTTTATCCAATCAGAAACTCAAGAAAAATTAGTAGGTACTGACAAGGCCGAAAAGTTTTCCTTTTTTGCTGGCCTGCAGCCATCATCGGCTTACCGCGGCCAACACCCATCCATCTTAACCAACTCACTATTTTTACAAGCGGGCTTGAATATCCTGAGAGCATTATGGAAATTAAACCAACGCACAGTGGTTTCAAAGCGGAAAAAACCCCAAAAGTAATTTTGATCCTATATTTCGATTGGATAAATATACAAATGCGAAATAAAAAACAAATTATATTTTTTTCTCACTCTGGTTCTCCATACCATCAATTCCATGTTGAGTCTATTATAATTTTCAGAATTCGGAAAAAAATGGAAGCGGTTTTTATGTGTAATTTTTTTGAATGAGAATCAATTTTAGGCAAACAAAAAGTGATTTTTATGTTGAATATAACATTTTGCATTCATAATCCGTTCAGAATTCCTTAATTTGATTTTCAATAAAAAAAAATTAATAGCTTCTAATCAAGGTACTTCGAGAATTAGGCTTAAAAGTTGTTTATTGGACATATTTTTATAGAGCTAAGCGTTGCTAACTTTTGGCACTTACATTTTTTGTTTTCTTGTTTAATAACGTAACAACCCTGTTGAAACTAACGGTCACTTTTAGTCACTTTGATCGTGAGAACGTTTTGAGTGCAAAATCACGACGTCTTATTTCCTTGTAAGAAAATCAGGGAAATTAAAACACTTATGAAATTTTTTGGTATGCAACATTATTAAGACATTGTATATAAACGTGTTGACGAAATTTCCAAGAAATTGGTTGAGCCGTTTTTGAGAAATCTGGAAAAGAGTGTTATAAACCCAAAAGGTACTACAAAAATGGATCTTCTTTCCGATTTTTTTGTTAATGAAGATTATATTTTAAATAATAACTTGGAATGCAATATCACTGAGGATAATGTTAAGTATAATTTTGCAAAATTTTAACAAAATCGGTAAAGCCGAAATGGAGATATACGGGGATAATCAAAAAATCAGCCGCAAAGTCCCTAGTATTAGAATTTCACTTCGATACAGGGCCAGTAAGGGGTATAGATAAAAATCTGAAAAAATTAGAGGATTTTTTCTTATCTATTTGGAGACGATTGAGCGGTTATTTTCATTAATTTTATCTTAAGGACCACCCTAATGTATAAACATATAAATCAACATTCGTTTTTATTAGTTTTTTTTTTTATTAAAATTACAAAAAAAAATTTTTTTTTTAAGTTCAATAAATAAAATTCAAAATATTTATAGAACATTTAAAATTTCAACAAAATCGGCCCATCCGTTAAGTTTTTATAGGTTTTTTTCCATAATGTCCATAGAATGGAACCACCGTGCAACGCAACGTCATTCTTGCTTAACGAAAATAAGTTTCCTTAGCCGAATTCGACTATTAAACTAATTTGGTCAAACGCTTCTTACGTATAGTTATTATCTCAATAATAGGCACTTATTCGCTTAACAGGCAATATAGGCATACAAATTAATTACTCAATTCAAACTTCCTGGGTCAATGGACACTTTATATTTCAGTATATCGCCGACAAAATGATTGATTTGACGATATCGGAAAACTATTGGACTGTCTCTATTCTCAAGTTTCTGTTTCACTACGGAAGTATTCTGGGAGTAGTTTTCTTCAAAATCTCAAATGGCCGGTTGAAAACTTGTTTCAGTTCAATATGTTGCGCTTTCATAATTCGCGCTTCTGTAACTATTGCGTACTTCAGTATTATATTACGTGATTTCGATTTGAAAAAGACATCGGGATTCATTCTCATAATAATGGCTATTCAAATTGTCTCAATTCTGTCTATTCTTGTTTGGTTGACGATTTTTCAGTTTTCCAAGCAAAAGGATTTCGTAAGATGTGCAAACTCGGTAAAGGACACCTTGCTTCGGATTTCAGTGCTGACAAACTCTTCAAAGATATTTGGCTATGAGTTAGTGTTTGTGTTTTGCCTGCGACTCATCACTAATCTCGGAGGAATGATACCAAATTGTTCACGAATCATTAAAGCTATTGAAAGTGGAAAATATATTAGAATTGTTCAATCTTTGTTGGGCTACTTTTTATTTATATCCATCGGGGTTGTGATAGACACAATGCACCTGGTGTTTGTGATGTTATCGGGAATGTATCTAAGAATGGGATATCACATGGAACTTCTGGTGAAACGTTTCCAGATCTCACCCAAACTCCTGTCAAGCTCTCATCGAAGTAATACGCTGCAAGGCTTCTGCGAGGAACTTGAAGAGTGTTCGGAAATGTATTCCGAAATATTCAAAATCACTTGCAACATTCAACACCTTCTACAGTTTTGTTTATTGTTCATTATTAACTTTGACATTATCATGAGTATAGCTTATTTACATTCGAGTTATGTGATCTACATGAAAACTGGAACCATGTCCTGGACTTTAGTTTTACTTGCGTTCATTCAAATAGTGGACCTGTTGATGCTAATTCTACTGATGGATTTGACAGTTCGTCGATCGAGGGTGCCACTTAAACTTAATTGGCAAAGTTTGCTGTCGGATAATGATGCACAAAGGGATCAATGTGTGAGTTTAAAGTGCAAGCTTCATTGTATTTATGACATTTTACCCATTTCATTTTAGGTGGAAAAGTTTTTGTTTCAATTAAAGCATGAAGAACTGCAGTTCGGTGTTTATGGGCTATTCCAGATTAGTAACGATTTGTGTTTGAATGTTTTTTCTTTGATTATTGCCTACTTCACAATAATTATTCAGTTCAACGTTTCTGGCAGTTCTGACCAAGTGATTAATAAGAGAAATTGACCAGTTTCTCAGAGTGACCACCAGCCATTCAGTACACTCATTGTCCAAAAACAAGTACGAGATTGAAGAACTCGTAATCGCTGTCCTGAAGAATTTGTATCAGTTTCAACGCTAAAACTGCCACGCTGAACGAAAAATCTCCTATTCCATCAGCCCGAATAAAATACAATCACATACAATAGAAGTAATGTACACTACAACTGTCAAACGTTTTGAAAGAATTAAAACAAACTGCAACAAGTTACTACAACGAGTTTGTTTTTTCTCTCTTTTACATATTAGACATATTTCTGCTACAAAAAGAAAAAAGTTCGCAAACAGACCTATTAGTTTTGTTCGATGTGCGCTCTGGGTCGCTCTGTGGCGCTCTGATTTCACACTGAGCTGTTCGATGTCGCTCTTTTTTCACCCCGGTGCACTTCCACCGTCTTCGATGTGTATTCAGTGCTCGCACCGGGAGCGCTCTGAATCGCCCCAAGTTTTTTTTCGGGGCGAGAATTTCGGAGCTGTTCGAATCAGCTGTTACTATACAACAAAGAGAAAAGAAAAACAGAGCACTACTTATGCGTTCCCCAGAGAAATTTTTCAGGATTTTTACAGCTCCGTTCAGGGTAGTGACAAGCACCGGAGCGCCCCGGAGCTGGTAACATCGAACGAACCTATTATCTCTCTGTATAGATCTTGTTAGGCTCAGTGGGACTTCATCTTCAGAATTCCAATCAGATTGAGGACTATTTTAAACGGATACATTTTCATTTTGTAACAACATAACTTCATTCTGATCTTAGTTCTTAACAATTTCACCAACATCGGAATCTGTATCAGATGGAAAATACTCTTATTCCAGATTACCTACAGTCACTTTGTTTATAAGTAGCGTCGCGCCGGTCGTCGAAGCTCTAGCTTTTTATTTGAACATACCTCAGTATACCCTACTATATTGGTACATGCAATTAGAACCAAAATGTTCGAATGTCTAATAGTGATTGCCTTACAAGTGCAGTTATTGTTTCCGGAATAAGTATTTCTGTTCATATTGGTACCTGTACAGCCATTATTTTTACAATAAATAATGTTGTTATTTGTGTATTCTATTTTCTTTGTGAAAAGTATAAAAAATGTGACTTGTAAGATTCATTTAGATAAGTTAAGTACTTGTTAAGTTTTTGTTGACGAGATAAATGTTTTGCGCATTTGTTTGATTTATTTTTAAATTCTCGGCACTTTTAAGACAAGTACCTACCTATTAATATACAAATATATTATAGTAGGGTAATAATTTGACATTTAACTACGTTAAGGTCTTCGACTTACTTTTTCAGTCAGTCAACATGCCCTTGCCCATTCATTACATATCTAATACCCCGAAAAGTACATTATTGGTCTAATATCGCCTCAAGTTAGTTCTAGCAGTGAACCGTTCCCAGATTTTCCATTTAAAAGAGTCACCTTCATCCATGGATAGAGTAGGAACTAGGAAACGCCAATTCTGCAAAATGAGCACAAATCAATTTTTGTTGCTGAAATTAGGAATACTAGTCGACTTAGCTCTCGAAATTCGAGTGCGTTGATTTTTCATTGAAGGGAGTTCACAATCAATAAGATGTTTATGGGAGCGTATCGGAATCCCGCTTTTTTAAAATCCCGTTTTTCAAGAATCCCGAAAAAAAGTTTTAAAATCCCGTCTTCTAAAATACCGTTTTTATTAAATCCCTATTTTTAAAATCCCATTTAGTGAGAATCCCGACCTGCTATAATACCGCTTTTTAAAATCCCGGTAATCCCGTTTAATCCCGCCAACCGGTATTCAAAAGATTTAAAATAAGACTTAAAAAAATGCATGAATTTGTTCTCTTGGTTTAAATTAAAACTGCTTTACAAAATCTAGCGTTATCAGACCGTTGCTTATGGATTTCCCGTTATAATTAAGTTATGTTGCTTTAACAACATTAGCTTTAACAACAACAGCCGTTTTATAGCGTTTTTTTTTTTTTTGTCGTCCGGAACCATTCCGAACGATTCTGAATTCGTTCACTTGGCACACGATGACAGTTCTTGTTCTGAAAAGCTTTATATATAATCGACCTGGCATTCGACTCAAGCGCCGAGATAGCCATTTTTTTTTTGCATAAGTTTGTATTAAGAAAAAAAAAACATTTTTGATGAAGCCGAAAAAATTGAAAAACCTCAATCTTGATAATACTGTGTACCAATTCCGGATAGCCAAAAAAAAAACGGTATTAATATATGATTTTATTTTTGTTGAACCAAATTTGTAAACAAAATTTGTAAACAATAATAACGTGATAATGCCATTGCTCAACGGTCATCTTACCGAAGAAATGAAGGCTCTCCCATGTCAGTTTTGTGCTGCAGTCACCTAGCATTGAGGACGTCAAAAACGCTATTAAAAAGCTATTTCTTATCTATCCTTCAAGAATCAAGATCGGATATTCGCCTTCAGAAAGCCGATTGAAAAATCTGGAATTTAATGTCCCAACATACCATCCCATTATAGGCGGCTTTAAGCCTACGACAGCATAGCCAGAGAAGAGAGCCAATAAGAGAATTCAGACTCCTAAATAAACTGATAATACTATTTAGGTTGATATTTCAGAGCATTTCGAGCGCAATTAAGGTATTCGGATTGCTATCCAGAAACGTCAACATTTTGCACTCCAACATGGGAATGGACTGGCCTGTCTCCTTCTTCAGGCAGGCCTAGAGTCGCAACTAGTTCTTTTTTTTTTTTTAAATCATCGTCCAAAAAGTTTTGTTCCCATTTAAAATGCATTGAGAAACCTACACATTCGCATTAATATGGGCATTTTATCGAATTTAATTTTTTAGGTCGAAAGAGAGCAAAATGCCTTGAGTTGCGACTCTAGGTATACCTCCTCTGTGAGGCGGGAGCTGAAGAAGAGATAGTCGCCATAGCGACTGCAACCTACAAGCTTTGCAAACCTCATTTCTTCAGAAAGAAAGGAAAATCCAATTACAAGTTGGTTCCGTAGGTATGCAGAAAACGTTGAAGGTAGAGGAAGACGAGATAGTAGCGGCTGATAACAGTATAGAAAAAGAAAGAAGTGGGCGTTCGATCAATGCTCCTTAAGTTCAAAAATCTAAGCATTACACAATTTGCTATTGTATAAGGCAAAATAGAAGGGGTAAGGAGGGCATAGGGGGAAGTGGGGTACATTGATACAAGGGGCACATACACTCCGCTTCAACTGAATAAGAACACATTTTTTCAAAAGTTTGCTGTCCATTTTTTCTTCACTTTGAAAGTTAATGCATCATTTGATGATGGTAACCGATAGCTTATGATGTTAAGAAAACAAATCAAAAAGAATAATTTAAAAAGGACCACTAGTTTTTCCCTGGCTCTCATGCAAAGCTTTCCAGATTGAAAAACTCAGTTTTTTTTTGCGTCAACTGAATAAGCACACAATCTTTCACTCTCATTATCTTCATTGGTTCTTAGAGTTTTAAGTTAATTGGTATACCAAATCAAAAGTTGAAGTGTTCTTAGTGACATTTAGCCGTTTAATTAGAATTAACAAAAAAAATGGTTAGATCAGAAGCTGTTATAGTGTCGGAAGAGTTTAAATTGATTCGTTAAAAGAATAAAGACTGACCGTGCGTGCTTTAGCTACCAACATTGATCGGAGTCTTAGTGTTGTCTATTCGTACCTCAGAAACATAAGTTTGTACGAAAAAAACATGAAAGGTGGTAAAAAAACGGCAACATTCGAAGTTGATCGACGAGCAATTTTGAGATGTGCTTCCAGTTCATGTGCCTCCGTGGTAAAAATTAAACAAAAAGTTGGTTTAACTGCAGGTGTTTCAACAGTCCACAGAGTACCAAATAGCGCAGATCATTTAAATCGATTGCAACTCCAAAAGAAACCACCACTATACCAGCAACGAAAAGATATTCGTTTAAGATTTTCTAGACTCGATGTGAGTTGGAAAAATGTGTGGCACAACGCGGATTTTTTGGATGAGAAGAGTTTCAATTTTGATGTCCCTGATGGTTTTAATTATTACTTTCACGATTTGAGAAAAGAAGAATGATTTTTAGCGCGGCATCATGGTGGAGAAGGTGGAGTTATGATATGGGGAGCAGTTAGCTACTTTGGGAATATTGAGCTTGAGTTTGAAACGTTAAAAACGACTGCAATTACCTACAACAGAATATTGGAAAGAAAGTTTCCTTCATTTTTGGATATTTGTGGATCCGGTAAATGGATTTTCCAATAGGACAACGACCCTATCCAAACGTAGCGCACTGTCAAAAGTGGGAAACAGGACCAGAATGTTGAATTGCTTCAATGGTCGCCCTATTTACCTGACCTGAACCTTAAAGAAAATGAATGGGGATGGCTGGTACGTAAAGATTATGAGTCAGGCCGTCAATTTGAGGACAGAGAATTGCTTATTCCAGCCATTAAGTTACCATGGAGAGAAATTTCGCTGGACTACTTAAAGAGTTTATACGATTCCATGCCAGCCCGAATTTATGAAGTAATCAAGAATAAAGGTGGTAGTACCCAATACTAGAAATAACCAATACAAAAAATATTTAATGAAAATCTTGTTCATTTCTTTCTGTTAGATTTTATTTGCATTTTTAAAAGTTGTGCTTATTCAGTTGACGCAAAAAAAAAACTGAGTTTTTCAATCTGGAAAGCTTTGCATGAGAGCCAGGGAAAAACTAGTGGTCCTTTTTAAATTGTTCTTTTTGATTTGTTTTCTTAACATCATAAGCTATCGGTTACCATCATCAAATGATGCATTAACTTTCAAAGTGAAGAAAAAATGGACAGCAAACTTTTGAAAAAATGTGTTCTTATTCAGTTGAAGCGGAGGGTAGATACATTCGATATTGTTTGAAAACTAATCACAGTAGGCCAATCAAACAGGTGCACAACACACCATTTCTATGAAACCATATAAACCCTTAACTGTCCTTCCTCTTCGGTCATCCGTTATATCGCAGCAAAAGCAAACGTGTTTCTTAAGTGCATATATAAATTTGTTTTATTTAAATATTTTTTTTTAATATTTCGTGTTATACATTTAATTTCAACTTAGATTGTAAGATAGTCCAGTCAATGAACGAAAAAAATTGCCTTCACCTCAAAAAAAATCCAACAGTTTTGAAACTTGGCACACTTACTAAGGGATGTCTGGTGATGACCTAAAAAAAGTCCCCAAGAATCCGACGTGAGCTCTAGCGGCAGTTAAGAGAAACATGGAGTTTGTTTCAGTTTTTCACGTTTATCTCAAAAACTATTTGTCGTATCAAAAAATTTTGTACTACAAAATTAAAGCTCATTAAATTTTATATAAAAAAACTATTATAAACTTTTTCGTATCTCTTATGGTTTATAAAATAACTCTAGCGGCAGTGAAGAGAAACATACGGTTTTTTCGGTTTTTCGGGTTTATCTTGAAAACTATTTGTCGTATCAAAAAATAATCTTCTACAAAATTAAAGCTTATTAAATTTCCGAAAGAAAAAAAAATTAGGTTATAAATAACTCCACCCACATTGATGGAAAACAAGTAATTTTTTCATGCTTATCTTGGAAATGGTTTCTCGTATCAGTCCAGACAATAAACAATAAACATTCGCATAGAGCTGAAAATTGGTACAGAGCATTAGAACACCGATTAAAGTAAAATGTCAAAAGTCCCCAAAAATCCCATGTGTGCATAAGAAATTATTCAAGGTCAAATGTCGAAAATGTTGGTTTTTCATGCATATCTTTGAAACGAAGGAAGCTATCAAAAAAAAGTATATCAAAGGCTTGTACGCCTTGTAATTCTCTAAAAAAAAATTATGACACTTTTTTTTCCTACGAGCAAGCGTTTCCAATAGGACAACGACCCTATCCAAACGTAGCGCACTGTCAAAAGTGGGAAACAGGACCAGAATGTTGAA
Source organism: Sphaerophoria taeniata (assembly GCA_943590905.1). Taxonomy (NCBI): domain Eukaryota; kingdom Metazoa; phylum Arthropoda; class Insecta; order Diptera; family Syrphidae; genus Sphaerophoria; species Sphaerophoria taeniata. Next base: position 288,367,183 of record OX016540.1, read on the forward strand.
TTGCTTCAATGGTCGCCCTATTTACCTGACCTGAACCTTAAAGAAAATGAATGGGGATGGCTGGTACGTAAAGATTATGAGTCAGGCCGTCAATTTGAGGACAGAGAATTGCTTATTCCAGCCATTAAGTTACCATGGAGAGAAATTTCGCTGGACTACTTAAAGAGTTTATACGATTCCATGCCAGCCCGAATTTATGAAGTAATCAAGAATAAAGGTGGTAGTACCCAATACTAGAAATAACCAATACAAAAAATATTTAATGAAAATCTTGTTCATTTCTTTCTGTTAGATTTTATTTGCATTTTTAAAAGTTGTGCTTATTCAGTTGACGCAAAAAAAAAACTGAGTTTTTCAATCTGGAAAGCTTTGCATGAGAGCCAGGGAAAAACTAGTGGTCCTTTTTAAATTGTTCTTTTTGATTTGTTTTCTTAACATCATAAGCTATCGGTTACCATCATCAAATGATGCATTAACTTTCAAAGTGAAGAAAAAATGGACAGCAAACTTTTGAAAAAATGTGTTCTTATTCAGTTGAAGCGGAGGGTAGATACATTCGATATTGTTTGAAAACTAATCACAGTAGGCCAATCAAACAGGTGCACAACACACCATTTCTATGAAACCATATAAACCCTTAACTGTCCTTCCTCTTCGGTCATCCGTTATATCGCAGCAAAAGCAAACGTGTTTCTTAAGTGCATATATAAATTTGTTTTATTTAAATATTTTTTTTTAATATTTCGTGTTATACATTTAATTTCAACTTAGATTGTAAGATAGTCCAGTCAATGAACGAAAAAAATTGCCTTCACCTCAAAAAAAATCCAACAGTTTTGAAACTTGGCACACTTACTAAGGGATGTCTGGTGATGACCTAAAAAAAGTCCCCAAGAATCCGACGTGAGCTCTAGCGGCAGTTAAGAGAAACATGGAGTTTGTTTCAGTTTTTCACGTTTATCTCAAAAACTATTTGTCGTATCAAAAAATTTTGTACTACAAAATTAAAGCTCATTAAATTTTATATAAAAAAACTATTATAAACTTTTTCGTATCTCTTATGGTTTATAAAATAACTCTAGCGGCAGTGAAGAGAAACATACGGTTTTTTCGGTTTTTCGGGTTTATCTTGAAAACTATTTGTCGTATCAAAAAATAATCTTCTACAAAATTAAAGCTTATTAAATTTCCGAAAGAAAAAAAAATTAGGTTATAAATAACTCCACCCACATTGATGGAAAACAAGTAATTTTTTCATGCTTATCTTGGAAATGGTTTCTCGTATCAGTCCAGACAATAAACAATAAACATTCGCATAGAGCTGAAAATTGGTACAGAGCATTAGAACACCGATTAAAGTAAAATGTCAAAAGTCCCCAAAAATCCCATGTGTGCATAAGAAATTATTCAAGGTCAAATGTCGAAAATGTTGGTTTTTCATGCATATCTTTGAAACGAAGGAAGCTATCAAAAAAAAGTATATCAAAGGCTTGTACGCCTTGTAATTCTCTAAAAAAAAATTATGACATTTTTTTTTCCTACGAGCAAGCGTTTAGAAAATATCGTATTAAATCTGCAGAGTTAAATATAAAAAAACAACATATTCGACATTTAACCTTGAATAATTTCTTATGCACACATGGGATTTTTGGGGACTTTTGACATCTTATATAGAGAGATGTCCTCATGCTCTGTACCAATTTTCAGCTCTATGCGAATTTTGTACAGGGCTTAGGAGCTAATTATAAAAAATTCGAAATTTTGAGTTTTGACCAAATTATTTTTTTTTTCTGACAGCTTAAAAAAAATGTTTTTATATAGAAAACCACATAATCTACAAGTTTTTCATAGAAATTTTTTCAATCGGACTCACCGTTTAAGAGTAATACGCAAAAAGCCATTATTTTCGACATTTGACACAGTTTAAAATCACAATATTTTCTAAACGCTTGCTCGTAGGAAAAAAAGTGACATAATTTTTTTTTAGAGAATTACAAGGCGTACAAGCCTTTGATATACTTTTTTTTGATAGCTTCCTTCGTTTCAAAGATATGCATGAAAAACCAACATTTTCGACATTTGACCTTGAATAATTTCTTATGCACACATGGGATTTTTGGGGACTTTTGACATTTTACTTTAATCGGTGTTCTAATGCTCTGTACCAATTTTCAGCTCTATGCGAATGTTTATTGTTTATTGTCTGGACTGATACGAGAAACCATTTCCAAGATAAGCATGAAAAAATTACTTGTTTTCCATCAATGTGGGTGGAGTTATTTATAACCTAATTTTTTTTTCTTTCGGAAATTTAATAAGCTTTAATTTTGTAGAAGATTATTTTTTGATACGACAAATAGTTTTCAAGATAAACCCGAAAAACCGAAAAAACCGTATGTTTCTCTTCACTGCCGCTAGAGTTATTTTATAAACCATAAGAGATACGAAAAAGTTTATAATAGTTTTTTTTTATAAAATTTAATGAGCTTTAATTTTGTAGTACAAAATTTTTTGATACGACAAATAGTTTTTGAGATAAACGTGAAAAACTGAAACAAACTCCATGTTTCTCTTAACTGCCGCTAGAGCTCACGTCGGATTCTTGGGGACTTTTTTTTTGGGTCATCACCAGACATCCCTTAGTAAGTGTGCCAAGTTTCAAAACTGTTGGATTTTTTTTGAGGTGAAAACCTTTATTGACTGGACTAAGATAATGTTATTGTTAATGTGTTTTGTATCTTAAAATACATTGTTTAGCTTCAGTTTCCATGATTTTTATTTTTTAATTCAGTGAGGACACTAAGGGCAGACAATGTAGTTTGATCTGTATCAATGTTCCCCTCTTAAGTTGCTTTTTCTTGTATAGGTATACGAAAATGGTGTGAACATACAAGCAAAAAATAGAAAGATACAATATTAATGATGTGACTGTTACTGCTGCCATAAGTTCATTTTTTTGCCATGAATCAAAGTGCCCCATGGTATGTATCAATGTATCCCACGTCTGCGGCAGTTTGATACAGATTTCGACTTTTATAAAAAAGCTTTAAACATTTTTGTAAATGAAGTTGTGAGAAATATCGTTTTGAATAAGATTACAAAAATGATAATGATCAGTATAAAAATTGTACCTTCTTATTAGGCTTAATATTTTGCGACTTTTTGTCGTTTAAGTGAAAATCGCATCAATGTGCCCCACTTCCCCCTACCAAGTTTGCCCTGGCAGGATGGCGATATGATTGTTGATATTGCAATATCGTCGACGTGATTGTCTACAATGGAATAAAGACAAACATTCAAGAGTAAAAGATTCTCGCCAATGCAATTTACACCCAAAAAATGATCTATTGATCTTTGAATAATTATTATCCTTAAAATCGATCTTCCAAGAAATGTGTCTTATCTAACAAGCGATAAGTACCTACTTTGTTTGACGTATTTTTTGGATTTCCAAACATTTAGTTCAAAATTTCACTTATTAGATATTATGTGTGTCGCTATAATCATTGCGTGCCGTTGAAATCAGACATGAGCTTTCAATGTACGTCATAGACCCAAAACGAATAGGTACACTTGACTTTCCAATTTTTCACATACGAATCATACAAATTTTTTTATTTCCTAACTAAGGTGTTCTTCTTTTTTGGTATTATTATTCGTTAAGCAATGCCGGCCGGCCGGCTGTAAGCTATAAATTAAGCAAATTATAAGATTGCTGTTTTGCATACTTAAAACCATATTTCAATGTTTTAACATACGTACCTACGTAAGTAGGTGCATGAATGTGTTAGACAAACAAATGTAAGTCACGTTTTATACGCGTTCTTAATGAATACAGAAAATAATAAATTTATTGTTTCAAATAGACCCCATTAATTAACGCTTAGCAGTTTGTAGGATCGTTGAATGGTTCATAATTTGTCATTTAACAAGCTAAGCAATGATACGTTCAGTTCATACTTAAAGATAGAGTTTGATATGTACTAAAATTGTGACATAAGTAGGTGTTAAGGGAATAAACAAACTTCCTTATTTAACGTTGTTAATGTTGTATACCTTAAGGTTATTAAAACAAATTATTGAATTGTTCGTACTTCAAAAGGGAATGAAATTAAAGCTTGTAACGTCTCACATTCACTTCCTTTCGGAAAACTTTTCCGTCCCAATTGTCACCAATGGCCTTGATACCCGCTGATGCACGGTCAAAGCAGAGCTTCGGTCGTCTGCTGGCAAAAAGCACCATCACGATCATAGCCTCCTTAAGTTGCCTTAAGGAATCGAACTAGAAACTTCAAAAATCCAGTTCGGTTGTGTGATCATAAGTGCCAAAAAAAAAGATGATGTGAATAGGTTGCATGGACAAATTGCGTTGTTCTAACTGATTTTATAAGATCATTGGATGGTTAAGATAACAAACGGTTTAGCTTCCAGTACGAAGTGCTTTCGCAAATACGATCAACAAACAAGTTCAACCGCAAGATTTTATCATATAATAAAACGAAAAACACTGTTTTTCTGCTACACTAAACGCGTCCTACAAAAACCGAAGAGGCATAAATAAATATTATCAAACAAAAGCACTTTTTATGCAGATGTGCATCAGTGACTGTACATTATTTAAATGTTCTGAACCGACTAGAAAATAGTAAAACTGAACAAATTATAAGAACAGAATAAATGGGAATATCAAATAACTATAACAATAGTATCAAACAGCTGTTGTTTGCAGGGTGTGTTCGCGAAAATACACTCTGAATATGTCACAATCTGCCTGCAAATTGGACACAAAACAGGTGTTATGGTTCTTCATACAGTATTCGGAAATTTTCGAAAAGCATTGCATGGTTTTAACAAAACAATTCGCTGGTTCTCGCAACACATTGTACATAGTATTTTCGGTTCCTCTACGTTTATCGATTCCTCAATGTCCGAATCACCCTCCAAATAATCTTCGTCTGAAGCACGTAAAACAATCATATTTTCAACAACTGTTAAGTTATTTTTTTTATTGGTAATCTGTTTCAAAAATTCGTCAACAGTTATATCTTCTTTGTCGAGTTTTGCTAAGTTTATCAATCAGAACATTTCGATTTGTAAATTTTTTATTGGGTGGCTGGAAAACATCAAAAGTTCCATCTGTCAATATTATGAAATCTCTTAATTGTGCCTCATCTTGATCTAGTAAACAATCAAGGAATAAAAAAAAACGTTGCATCATTTAGCTAATTTTAATGTTAGTTGGCTGTTGAAACCTTCCAAGGCACTTGTTGTTCGACAAGAGTTCTTATATGCAGACCATACAAATGGAAATTCCTAAAATGTTTGATTTAAGACAAGTCAAGTCAAGTTTTGAAAAAATCTAATTTTGGAAAACTGAGTTTCAAAATACAATCCTACAAAGTTATCAAAGGTAAATCACTTTTAAAACTCAGTTTTTGAAAGATAACATTTTTCGAAACTCGCAATCAAAAAAAGTTCCCTTTTCAATCCATTGTTTTTGAAAGTATTTTAAGAACTCATCCAACGGCGAAATCTTCAGCGTAACAGCATTAGACTTCAAATTCTCAAATACAGATAATAGCGACTGGTTTGAGAAGTGAAAAGGCTAAGACCATTTTAAAATCCTTTTAGCTTCAGGATTTGAGCTAATTTTCCTCTGAATTAAAGGAATTTTATTGCGTCCATCTTGTACCTTTTTTTGTATCTCATCAGCAATTGTTGGAGACATGAAAATTGTATATGAGAATCTGTGGACTTATAGAATGTTTTTTTTTTTTGTTTTTCTTCCTGCCACATCCCGAATTGCGAACGTACATTTTCATCAGAGCTATTTTTTGGGCATTTGGAAAAATACAATTTCTAATGTTAATTAATTGCCTTTGCATTTTACCAAATGGCAACTCCACACCTGTATAGTTTTTTCGCTTTCTTCATTGTATACAACTTTTTCTAAGCGTTGAACTCGCACATCGATTCTTAATGCTGTCCGCGAGCTTTATTTTTTCATATAAATGTTCCTGAGTAGGATGACCGTGTTGAATTAAGTTATTGCACTCTGGAACTCCACACACGCGGTTATTTCAAAAATCAACGATGACACTTAAGTTACAATCTTTTTCATAGCACACGAATCTTTTTGAACTTTTGTGTTGGATTTAAATTTATATATTTGTTTTTCTTCGGGAACATAATATAGAAGAGAACTTCCCCGTCATTAAAAAAAAAAATATTTTTTCATATCTGTTCTCCATCATTGCCTCGACTAATCAAAAACTTTTTGTTTCTTTTTAATGGAACACTTATCACTGCACTTTTTCATAAACGACTGATACACAAATCATGAAGTAGCTATTTATGTTCTTCTCATTTAAACAACAGTTATTGTTCAAGAGCTTGCCAACAACGGTAAAAAGGGGTTTTATTTCCAGATAAGCATGGAAACTATAGGCTCTATTTCAAGTTTTCTTATGTGATTTGTAAATGCGCCCTTATTTCCATGTAAAATGTGGCTTTATTTCCATTATGCAATTGAAAAAAAATCAAAAATAAACAAGAATAACCAAATAAACAAAGCAGGGAAGGTTTAAACGGTTAGAACTTTTCCATAAATTCACCTATTCAGAAGTTATGAGCAAAATTAATTTCCCACACGTTTTTGAAGAATAAAAAACAAAGTAATGGGTTTGCTTTAACTTTAATTCCTCATTAAAAATTTTAGTGGGCGCGATAAGGGGAATTTCTTGTATGGGGGCTCCTGGGCTATTTCGACTGAATAAAAAATTAAATTTGACAGAAAAAAATAAACTATCTTCCCGAACCACCGTTTTTTTGTTTTAAACACCCAAACAAATATTTTTTCAGAGCCAGTTCGTCATGGTTTAAACTTAAAGTCGATTAAAAAAGGTTTTGATGGTAGTATTAAATTAAATGCTTAAGTGCCATAATTAAACAAGTAGTTAGTGAGAAATAAAAAATTTCAAACAATTATAGGAGGTATCAATATAGCGGTGACGTGAAATAACGCCCGACCGCCCGACGTAATACGCTATTTTCTGAAACTGAAAATCTCGCTACACAGTTGGATGTGGAGTTGAAAGTACCATGCGTTATTTCTCGTCGAAAACATCGAGATAACCACCAAAAGAATCAAGCCCCGGAGGAATATTTCAGGAGAGCAATTTACATTACTCTGTTGGACAACGTTGTGACGGACCTCGACAAAAAGCTCTCTCCAGACGTGATAAAGCTTTTTGGGTTGAGAGTGTTTCTGCCTCGGACTTCCTATACAGCGGAGGACATTGAAGAAGTTCAGCTTCAAGCAGAAACGTACTAGAAGCTTCTAAACTTTCGCACTTCGAGCGTTATTGCCAAATTTGAGTTGTGTGTAGCTAAATGGAACCGAATTGTTGAAAACGGCGGTGAACTCCACGATTCGGTTAAAAAAATTGTTCGTTTGTTTTTTTTATTCGGCATTTTTTGAAATGCGATCTGTTTCGGGGGTCATGACCTCGGTGACCCCCCTCTGAATCCGCGCCTGCTATTGATGATATTAGTCTCATTCGACGCGGAAGTGCTTGATTGAGAACTTATTGATTTTCAGCGCAATCGGCCTAGCGTAACGGGTACAATGGTTGGCACCCCCAATTTTTGTACTAATTATTGGCACCCTTCATGCAATAAGAGATTTCTCAAAAACTACGTTGCCCAGGAATTAAAAATTGTGTTTTTTCATAATCATTATCAATTCTCCAGAATTCTACATTTTTACTAAGGTTTATTTAATTCTCAGTTTCTTTTTGTCAGTGAAAGAATGAGGTCGTTTCCAATTAGTGAAAAAAGTGTTAAAAATACAGTATTCCTGCTAAGAAGACTAGATTTGGTAAGTGTCCGTTTTTGATAATTTTTTGAGTTTTTAGATGAAAAATTTTCTTTTTAAATATAAAAATATAATAAATTTAATATTTTTATAAGTTTTTTCGTAAAAAAAGTTGTTTAAATTATTAAAAAAGGGGTGCCAATAATTGGTCCCATATTAACAAGTGGTTTCATTATTGGCAGGGGGGGGTGCCAATAATTCGTGCACTGGGACTACAATTATTGGCACTGCCAATAATTGTACTTTTAAGACTGCAAACATTTATACCCCTCTTCCGTTACAAATTTTTATTTATGTACATACTTCTTATTTATATTATTTACAATTCAATGAAAATTTAACTGTTTTAAGCAATTTAAACAATCAATTAAGAAAAATGTGATTTTTTAAATGTATTCATATAAATTTTCTTATTTACATTTTGATTTTTATGTAACTATATTTGCTTGCGTTGAATTAAGGTTTTCTTGCAATAAAATGTTTGTTTTTAAATGAAATTTTATAAAAAATATCACGAAAAGACCTTGTTTTTCTTTCAAATTTAAGGGTGCCAATAATTGTACCGGTGGGTGCCAACAATTGTACCTGGATGCCAATGATTGTACCTTTTCGCAGGCTTTTCCTATTTTGGTGTTTTTATAAAATTCTTTTTTTAGAAAACTTTAATTCTCTTAATATTCAAATTTAAAATTTCTTAAATTTTAATTTGACATATAAAACATATTGCAAACTCTTTTATATCGAGAGTTATACGCAATTAAAAGTGAAAAAATCCTTAGGGGTGCCAACCATTGTACCCGTTACGCTAGCGGTTTTTTAAAAAGGAAAAAAAAAACAAAATCTTAAAGTATTCATTTCGAATGTTAAACTCCGGATAACAGGGATTTGATTTTTTTTTGGATTTGATTTATTTGAAGACGGATATTTAGGGTGCGCCATCTAATTTGGAAATATTGAATTTCTATGACAGATTTCAACCGATTGGTGTCGTCGAATAAGTACATTTTGGAAAAGTTATTGCATTACAATAATTATAACCATGAGTGTGTTTACGTTCACAGAACGCGCGGAAATAGTGAAAGTGTTCATTCAATATAGTCGTACAGCTGTTGTAACACAGCGTGCGTACCGTTAAAAGTATTCCGATCGTCCTTAGCTTAAAAGTGACACTATTCATCGCTCAGAATGCGGTCTGTAGCGGACCACATTACACATTCAAATCGACCAAATCCTCAAGTTCCCGGGGGCCAGGACGCGTGGTATTGAAATGGTGGATATTTTTCAATTGGAAGTCTACAAATTTAGTAAATAATTAACACTTCTCTTTCTTTGTTTAAATATTGTTTTTATTTAGCGAACAGCGTTTCAAGTTAGGGTATCAGTACATCCAGCCTTGTACCAATAAATTAGTGTCATTTATAAAAAAACACAAATACAACAACATATTCATCATCTTAATAATTATAACAAAACAAAACCGTTAAATTTTTTAATTATTATTTGATAATGATAATATGTATGTAATTCCATCCTTCTCTGTGTTGATCTGGTTATTTGATAGATAACGTTTACATAGGTGCGTGCTTGTTTAAACTCTAGTTTAAATTATTATGTTTATTAGTTTATTTATTAATTGAATGTAACTGTTGAGGGGTTCATTTCAAGTCCAAATATTCCATGTCCAGGTTGATTGTGGGATAGTTTTCCATTTGATTATCTTCACTTGTGTGATCTGAGTCCAAGGCAGGCTTTAGATGTCGTTTGATTTTATTTTCAGATTCTTCGGAATTTTTTTCAAAGGATTTTTCTTCAGACTCCGCTGGGGAATAGTGGAAAACGATGCCTTTTCGAAAGGCATCTCGAAGCTTCCTTTTTAGCCGCTGCTCTGATGCATCGAATAATTCTTCATCTTCTTTGGGATGCCTTCTTTTGAAGTCGTGTGAATTTGTGGCTTCATTGAGGTTTAGCCTTGTGTTCTAAAAATAAAAAGTATAAAGAATTTCAATTAATAATGACAATTAATTATTACAAGTATGTTTTTTTTTTAATGTAAACAAAGAACTCATTTAAATTTATATTTAAATTGAAACTAAAAATTATAAAAATATTCGTTGAAATTTCTGGGAAAAACTTATTTTAAGTTCGTATAAACAACTTATACCATATGCAGCCCAAATTTGATGTAGGTAAGTCCGTTTAGAGATTATTGTTGCGTCATTCAAAATTCTACTCATTTTCTTTTTCAACCGACTTCTCTGTTCGGTTAGTATTTCTTTGTTGATGAACCGATTCATTTAATTTTATTTTATTAAAAAGAATGGTTTTTCAGAATGGGCCCTTAAACATTTGGTGAAGTTTGGATTGGTATAATCGGAGTGATGGACTATTAAGTCAGAATAAGTATCATCGGATTGAAGATATATACCACCCTAGCAACCACTTTATGAGCCATAAAAGTAAGTATTCGCTATTTTGTTACTGACCTGTTGCTAATTTGTGCCACAAGAATTGATTTTGTTGGTCAACAAGTTTTTGGAAAGAACGCAGTTCTGATATTACTCTAGCAGAACCATAGCTATATCTAAAGAACCAATGAAGCTAGCGATACGAAGCTAACAGCATAATTTGTTGATAATTTGTGCCACAATAATAGCTCAACTAGTTCTTGGAAAAAACCGCGGTTACGCATTTTCTTTTTTCTTTTCTAAAATAACCAGTATACGCCCGAGTGACCATCCTTATAGAATGTTATGATATGGATTATGATTATATAGGAGACTTTACTCAACCTTCATCAAATTTAAATATCATAACACCCTGATTCTCTGACATGAATTAAGTCTTCTTATGTAACGCGTTCTAGTTTCGTTTTCAGCTGTAAATTATTGAAATCTGTTTGGTCATGTGATGTACCTGGCTGAACACATTGCTTGCACGTTAAAAGAGTACCATCCTTTTCTCGTAAATTTTAAACCCACGTACATACTGGACATTGACTTGAGTGTAGTAAGCAAGTGCGATTGTTTAAAAAATAACAGTCATTCCGGAAATGGTTTCAGGCTTGCGAATGAAAAAAGATCGTTTTTTAGCAATGGTCCGAGAAACTTAAGATACTGACGAAGTGCTAACACCACTAATTGACTTTATTCAATTGACTGTAGGTAAGTTAAAAAATTAGTACTGACTGGTGACTGCTCCTTTCCAGTTAAAGTACTTTTGTAAGTTAAAAGACAAAAAAAAGGCTTATTCATGACTTAAATAAAGTACCGAAATGACCGCAGTCTTTAAAACTCTGCTAATCACGCACAGACTTTCGAACAATTAATAAATGAAATGAAAATTAACATTAAGCTCTAACGGAGAGTGCATTTCAATGAGGGTGCTAAATCATTTCAAAATGAAAGTCTCGTGCTGAAGCCACCAATCACGTAAAAAGGAGATATGATGAAATGGGTATACCTAATATTGTGCCTAAAGACTTTAAAGCCACTTACGCATAGGTAACTTTTTAAAGAGGCATAAGAGGCCAACCTTCATAGCCTTGAGTCAGTATGGAGAAAGTTTGAGTTTGAAATTTTTATATTTGATGTTCATCTTAAAAGGCTATAAAAAGATGCGAAAAGTTATGGACTCCAACTTTAACTTCTTAATTCATATTCCTTAAGGGATTTCTCAGGACTAAGTCACCCACACAATAACATGTTTATCATTTCTTAAGACTACGTATTACATAAGTCTAATAACTTCCATAAATGTATATCATGAATGGTTCTACATATCCTTGTTGAAGTCATGCTTTTCCTTCCATACAAATTACAACCATAAATAATTGTTTTAAAATTTTGTTTGCTAATATTATGAACAGAAAACATATGTTCTATGTGATTTATCAAGATCCTGCTAATTAATGTTTCCCCAATTATTTGTCATTAAAAAGATAATTTGATGGCACGCTAAATACTGCTATATTTAAAACTAATAAATTCTCAAGACTTTCAAACCTAAACGCTTGTTATCAGCGAAGTAAAACAAAAATAGGTTTCAGTTGTTTAAATATCAGTTCCCAATGTAATTGATGAAGGCAATCTAAATAAAACTAAAAGCATAACAGTAAACAGTAAACTCACCCTTCCCAAAAACATATTAAGAAGTTCACTTGGGTCTATATCTCTTTTGCCTTGTGACTGTTGACTTTCACTGCCATCTATTGAGCGGTATATTTTCCCGGTGGATCTTTTGCCATGTGCTAAATTATTGCAGAAGAATTACAAGTAATTACATGTTCCCAAGGGATTGAAAAAAAAAGAAAACTTTAATGATTTTACCTCCCCAGCATGAGTGACCATATTCCAGGCAGGAACCTGTTGGAAAAAAGAGAAAGAAAAAAGGATGCAAATTGCAATTAATTACATTTTGTTTACTATTGTGTGTTGTGTAGAATAACCGGGAGACCTTAAGGTTACACATAAATCTTAATAAACGACAAAAATACGAAAGGCGTGTGTTTATAAATCTTTTTACTCTATAACGTTTAGAGATCTTATGCATTTTGTAATAACAAAAAAGAAAGGGCACATTTTGTTCCAAGAAAAGAAAAAAAGCTGATAAATGTTCGTAGCTTACTTTCAGCAGTTATATTCAAAACTTTGATGGGATACGTAATCCACCCGCGAACTTCTGTACTATAATGAATGCAAATTAGCTCGAATTCTGCACTTTAAACCTTAATTTATTTTGGTGGTAATGAAATACAGATTTAAAATTTGAACGAATAACAATTGACGTACCTTCCTTATAGCATGAACAATCTGGAACTGCAACAAACTGATTTCATTTGTCACTCAAAAAATCAATTGGTTGTTATGGAATTATTTGAACGAAAAATGATTTTGCTTCGTTCTCCATGATTCTCAGCATTTGGTGTCCTGTAAAATATCTGTTTTCATAAAAGGGTGTAACATAATTCAGGGCTGTTAGAAAAAATTGAAAAAGGTTTTCGATCTCCTTAATTCTCATAACTTTGAATAACGAAAAGGAGCAGATTGCCATGAAAAAAAGTTGGATTTTTTTCGCAAAAATGATATGCGATCAAAAGTAAAGGGAACACGCTTACAGGACCATATACTTTTCATGAAACTTTCATTAACAAAATTGCAAAGTGGCTGTCCCATGTCCTTGATAGCCTCACGAATTCTATCTTTGAGGTCTTGAATTGTTGCTGAGCTGTTGGCGTGGACCTTATCTTTCACGTGGCTCCGAAGGAAGAAGTCGCAAGGTGTTAAATAACAAGATCTTGGTGGGCAATTGTGATCACCTCTTCGAGAGATTACACGGTCTTGAAACTTTTCCCGTAAAAGATCAATGGTTGGGTGTGTTGTCCAGATCAATACCATTAAACTCCATACAAAATCATTAATCATCTCTCGATAGCGCAATCCATTCACCGTAACTGTTGATCCAACCTCATTTTCGAAAAAGTAAGGTCCAATGACCCCGACGGACCATAAACCGCACCAAATAGTCACACGTTGAGGATGGAGAGGTTTATCAACAATAACTGTAGTGTTTTCCGAGTCCCAGATGCTAAAATGACGGAGCCACCGAGGTGAAAATGGGCATCATCAAGAGGATTTTTCGATGGAATTAAGGATTATTTTCATGCATTTCAAGGACCTAATCAGCAAAGACACGACGTTCTTCAGCCGGCTTGAGTTCTTGTGTTAACTGACTTTATAAGTCTTAATGCAAAATACGGTGTAATGCTGTTTGTAGATTGCCCAATTCCAAAGAACGACTACGAATGGACAAACCTGGGGTTTCTTCAATACAACAAGGTACTTCAACGTCATCCAAAAATGATTTAGTTTTGGGAACTGTGACTGACAGATTTTCATTATTTTTGTGGTGAATTTAAATGGAAAATACCTTCTTGAAACGTGTATCGCTCAATTTTTAGTAAATTTGTAATTACTTACTGTTTGTCAAATATCAAAAAATAACAGCTTCGAAAGTGACACCTACCGAAAAAGCGGGCTATTCAAAACAACACCTCTTATTGGTAAAGCCTGTACAACGGGAAAGTACTTTGCGTGTTTCGTTACCTGTGATTTAGATTTCCAGTCTTTTGACCTTAACCCGTGATAAGATATTCAATTATGTACTTTGAAGAGTTAACATAAAGTTTTTCTTGTTGACAATTAAATATGCATTTTTCTGTTTGCAAAAAGAAAATATTTCATTATAAAACTCTGCGGCACAAGGTTCTTAATGCAGAATAAAACCACACAGATAATAACAATATGAAACATTTTTATCTTAACCCAAAATATTTATACCAACAAATTCATATGAACTTATTCACCAAAATAATTCTTAAAGTTAATTTCTTGCTAACTTGGATGAACTGAAAAATGCAATCTCAATTAACAACTTTTATCTTTGACGACTTTTGTGATTTTTTGACTCCTGCCAACGCATTTTGTTCAGTATCATTCCCTTTAAAAAAGAGAGTCTCTGTTATGAAAAGAACCATAAGGAAGAAATATGTTCTTGTTTTTTCTAGGGCACTCTAGGTATATGAAATAACACACATACATTATCCTGGTAGACAACGTCATCAAAGCAATGTTAGCGACAGCGAGGACAAAAAAAAAGAGTTATTATTATAAATAGTACTATTAGGATAATCATGTGAGTAGTTTCACACACTTTCACACATTGACAAAGACTAATCCATAATGTTGTGTTCATGTACTCAGGACATACTTTATTTTCTAAACTGTCATATAGAAGTTGGTTGAGTTTGGTTTTAAGTAAATTTATTAATATTTAAGCGCAACAGTTCCTGGACTCGCATTGTGTTAATATTTTCTTATTATTATTCAATAAAGAAAGTCTCAACACCTGATCCTTATCCAATAGCCTTATTTTCTTGACTTGGATTTGTCAATTTTTAAGGGTTGCTTTAGTTTTTTTTTTATTTTTCATTTTGGTCCTTGTGGAATGATGCTAAAATCCTTATGAACAAAATCATATTTCTTTGGGATGTTCACATTTTGGGAAACGTTTGTTCGAATAAAGACACGTTTCTAAAGGCCTTTGTATTTTTTTTTCTTGAGTAACAAAAAAATAATAATTGACCAGACGAGCAGTGTATGTGTGTGTATGAAACAGTTTTTACTTTGACCTAAACACAAGTCTTAGAAATCAAAGGTCGTTGATTTGAGAGGACTATGTAAAAAGAGTTTATTGTGTATTTGTGTTCCGTGGGTGAGGTTATTTGAGGTTATACCCTATTAGTTAAAATATGATAAGAGAGTAAATGTTTAAAAAAAAGTTAAAAAGCTATTAAAATCTTAAATACTTATGTAGATTTACTAAATGATGTTCCTATACCATCAAAGTATCGATATCTACTTTTATATGAAAAAGTCCAATAGCATCGGTATTTAAAAAAAAATTAAAGCGGAGCCAACGAAGAATAATTTTTGTTTGCCTTAATTCAAATGAATTGTATGTGTTTTTGAATGTTTAAATAAATTAAACGTTTATCCACTGAACGTCATCGACTAACATTTACCGATTGTATCGTTTGTTTTTTGAAGAGTCTACATAACTGCATCTGGTGTTGGGGTCGAAAGACTGAAAATCAAAATCCCTCATAACAAAATCCCAGAAAGTACCCACTTTCCTGCAGTACATTTACCCGAATATCATATGCCCTTTTTTCATGAGAATGTACTCCTATCACTTAAAGATATGAGAACTGCAGAGATCTATTTTCAAAAAACAAACAAATTATGAGACACCAAGAGAATCATGGAGAACGAAGCAAATAATTCTTCAATACAAACAATAATTGTTTTTTTTTTTTTGTGGAATCAGTCAGTTCCAGATTGTTCATGCTAAGGGAGGGCAAGTCGATTGCTTTTCTTTTTTTTGTATAATATTTGACAAAAATACGCTGTGTCTTCTCTTCCGAAAAAAACACCCTTTTTAGGACAAACATTCAAAAAGAGATATGGCCATAAATTGTACTCAATAATAACAATCGTTCATAGTGAGACGGTGTCTTCTGTAATATTCATTCAAATGAATGTTTGTTCAAAAAAGGCAGATATGCAAGTAGTTTTTCTATATATTTTTTTTTCTGCACATTCGCTACCCGACCAAAAGCCAAACCGGTTGACTGATTTTCTTAATTGTTTTAAACTAAAGAAGAAGAAGGGTAGAAAGCTTAGGACAAACAAAATGTATACTTTTCAAATCACAAACTTCTCACTACAACTAAGCTGATTAGTTCTTAATTTTGCTTAGAAAAAACTAGTTTCGAAACCATGGTTTGTTGTAAGAACTGTCGAGCTCCATAACGTAGCCATCGGTGCAGGGAAATTACTCCACGGGAATCTGCTCCACATGGGAATTTACTCCACTCAAAGTGGGAATTTTCTCCACTTTTTAAAGTGGAATAAATTCCCCCTGCAAGTGGGAAATAACTGCACAATTTTTTTGGTGGAATTATTTCCCAGCATGAAACTGAGCTCTACAGGTTTTCACGAGGAATGTAAGTATAATTATACCTAATGCAATCAATTTATGTGATAAATTCAACCAATTTATTGACTATGAACACAATTTTACAATTTTACAAATTAAACAATTATTTATTTTTCCGCACAGTCTAACTATGGTTGAACATACATAAGTGCCGAATTCTATTTTGGGACTACAAACCCATTATGGTGGGTCATTAGTCCTGAAATTAAATTCGGGGTTTCTTCGTGATAAGTTTTAAACATTTTGTAAACCAATAAATTGAGTAGACAGTTTGAACATATTTTCAAGGTTTACATACCACATGCTCTAAGTCTATGTGACGTTAAGGAAACTCTTCCCCATGAAAACGTTCTTCTGAACTTTGGTGTTCGGTGAGAGTAGGGCATTCTACAAGCACACGGTACTTGAACCCAGCTTCATCTTATTGCATCTTTTTGTCACCTAAAATAACTGAGCTGTTTCTATTACATCAACAGCTCCATTAGAAAGACATTTTTGTATTGATATGATTTTCACTGTTCAGTTTTCTTGCATCATGTGGATGCAGACGTAAGTAGGTACTATTTTTGCAATACTTTGGGTTTCCTTTTTTCTTGAACTCCGAGCTCGTGTAAAAGCATGCACTGGTGTTAGTGAATATTTCCCTTTCTTTTTTTTTTATTTCCGTCTCATGCCACTTGAATTGAAATTTCTAGTTTTCTATTTCTAGTTTTTGTATTTTTCTCTGCTCACTCAGAATTCAGTTAGCGATGTGTAAGAAATGAGATTCGCTTACGAAGGTCCACAAAATAGGGATGAAAAAAGAGGTATTTTCGCATGTATGTATCTATTTACTCTATGTGAAATTGTAAACAGTGGTGTGGACATACACAAAAATGCATCTACATTCTACATTCGCAAATTTTGTAATTTGGGATTATGATGGTTTTGAGGTTTGATGACATTTGTGTTCGAATTGTTTCTTTTTTTGGGTTCCTGACGAACGATTTTAATTTTTCTTTGGTTTCATCTTTATATTTATCTATAAAGAGACGTAGGTACTTTTTGACAAGCTATGAAAAATTAAAAAAGTTTAAGACGACATTTTGATCAAACATGATTATACGATGATAGAAAAATCAAAAAAGTAATTGCCTCAATTCTGTTTTTCCTTGGGAATTTAGGCAAAAGTTACCCGATTGTCTTCAACTGAGTTTGTTTCTCTAGCCGATTTGGGTTACGGACGGTTGGGAGATTATTTGGCTTTTTTTTAAATAGGCAAAAAATTACTCAAACTATAACATTTTTTTTTATTATTCCCAAATGCATTGGGGTTTATTTCTTCAAGGTTTCAAGGAATATAATATAATATAATAAAATTTATTTTTCAAAACCTACCTACGAAAGTACCTAATAATATTATGAAGAAAAATGATTCCAAAATCAAAAATTATTTTTTTGTACCTTTACATTTATGTACTAAAGCAAAATAAAATCAATCTTTTGTTATACAAAAACAAAACAAGATTAGGTCAAGATTAGACATTAGATTGAATTTTATAATTCTTATAATTCTAAAACAAAGATCTCAAAGAAAGAACCATAATTCAAATCATCGGCAAAAACAAAACCCTTTACATAATCCTAAGAAAAGGCACACACCACCGCGAAAAACAATCGTTTCTTCATTGCGTAGGTAACAGGTTTGTTCTTCTTCTAAAAGGATATTACGATCCCACCAGCATAGAGAAACGAGAGGAAAAAATGTCATTGCTACAAAAAAACAGAAGCAAAACAAAAAACAAAAAAGAAACAAAACCCTTTACGTCATAATAATAAGAAATGGCACAAACCACCCCGAAAAAAAAGATCGTTTCCTCATTGCGTAACAGGTATTTTACTTCTCAAGCCATTGCACTTGACTCATTTATAAAAAATACGCGCATTCACATATTCGAAATGAATGCATGCAAATATGACAAATATAGAGAGGTACTCAAAACAACGTTTTCATCAAATACCTACAAAGTACATAGTAAGTGATCACAATTATTGCCTATCTATATGTCTGCATATCATAAACATTCCAGAAGTATAAAAAATGAATTTTCATTCTCAAACGAGTTCTATGAGAACGTTTGGTATGAGGAATTTTTTCTCTATCCTATGAAAAAAAAAACAAAAAAAAAAAAACGAAGAAGAAGAGAATGAAATATAAAAGAACGCCACCTAGTTCAATTCGTTTGAACTGAGTACCTTAGTGTGTGTGAGCAAACGCAATATTCCTTGTAAAAATGTAAAAAAAATTACCCATTTTCGAATATTAATATAAAATAAACGGGTAATCGTAAAATTATTTTAGTTTCTGATTTCTATATAAAAAATATGAAAAAAAATTAAAAAAATATATTTGAAAATATTGTTTGCTGCATTCTCCTCATAATTGATACACAAATACTGACATTTTTAAATGCATTTTTAAATATGTTTTAATTTTTTTTCTTTTTTTTCTAAAAACGTTACTGAGTCGAAGAGATATTCAATTTTCATAAAAAAATACTTTTGTTGTTGAGTAAAAATAAATGGGGCTGGAATCTTGTTCACCGCAGAATATTCTAAGAAAAACATGCAATTTTTTACTTTGCACTTCAAAAAAATTTAGTAAAATAATTTATAAAAAAATTAAAAAATTAATGTGATATTATGTACATTTCGACAGTATAAAAAACATATTTTCAATTTTTTATCTTTATTACTTTAGAAATTATTCCAAATAAATCACACCTACTTTTGCTAAATTTTGCCCATTTTTCGTGTTTTCGTTAATTTTTTTTGACGAAACTGGACAAAATATTAAAAAAAAGCCACGTCACTGAATCGTGAGACATTTAAAGAATAGATAAAAAACATAAAAAGAATAAAAAATTAATTTTTAAGGCAACAAAACTGTTCCACCGCAAACGTCTCCAAAAATTTCATAATTTTTCGTTATGCATGACCCTTTTGGGATGAAATACATTTTTCATATTTTTTTTAGCTTATTAACTTCTTAGCTTATTAAATGTATAATCTATAGTCGTTGATTTCATTTAAATATTCGGAATATTTTGGGAGCTACACAGTTTTGCGCAAAACACCAACGAAATTTTCAATGGGAAACCCAGCCTTAACCTTAACTCAGTCTCACATGTTTTAAAATATTATTTCAATAAAGGATTTGGAGCTTGAAACAAAAAATGAAGCAGGTACAATAATAGCAAGCGAGCGAAGCGAGCCGAAAAAATTTTGCCCAAAAGAGAATGAATTTGGGGTGTGAAAATAAAAAAATTCGCGCGAATTTTTTTATTTTCACACCCCAAATTCATTCTCTTTTGGGCAAAATGTTTTACGCTCGTTTCGCTCCCAACCAAACCAAAACGATTTTGAATATTCCAGATCGTCATAATCTCTAGAGTCTAGACGAAAGTGAAAAAAAGATGTTCAAAATGAATCATTTCAATGCAGCACCTGCTTTGCAGACACAAGCGTGCATTACAAAGGTGCGTGGTGGTTTCTTTTAAAAAGTAAAGAAAACAGCACCAGTTAGTTTTGACAAATGAATTGCTCTGTCAATTTTGTCTACAAATAGTAAAAAAAATGGTCCTATCTATTGTTAAGACTTTTTATAATTCAAAGAAAAAAATCACATTCTGAAATTTTTTTAATAAGAAGTGCAATAATATTGTTTCTCCTACTTTTCACTTTTAGTGGACTACTTTCTCACACAATTATGCAGTTATTTCCCACTCGTAGTGGGAATTTATTCCACTTTAAAAAGTGGTGAAAATTCCCACTTTGAGTGGAGTAAATTCCCATGTGGAGCAGATTCCCGTGGAGTAATTTCCCTGCACCGTAGCCATCAATTGTAGGCTCCACTTCTTAATCGTTGGGGAATCTATTACCATCGAGTCATTTTTTCAAGTTGGGGAGCTGAAAATTACCCGAGCATATGCTAAATGATGCCTGAGGAAGCAATTCACACTGCTCTTCATTTATTTTGGCCAAAGCTCACCGAATGTGTTAACGGGTGCATTATAGTGATGAAACACAACTTTCTCCTTCGCCAAAAAGTGACTTTAATTTCATCACCCAAACACTGCAACAAATTCGAATAATACTCTCCTCTGATTAATTTGTTCCTTTCTGAAGATAAGCGATGAAATGTACACCACGTGCATTCCCAAAAACTGACACATACTGATGGAACTGTCTTTGCTTTCTTTGGAGCCAATTCTCCCCTTTCGGTCCATTGTTTTGACTGTTTTTGTGTTTCAGGTGTGAAGTGGTGGACCCATGTTCCATTCATGGTTATACCTCCAAAAAATCGGCCATATTTCTATACTTTGCCAAATTTGTAAAATCTTTCCGACGCTGTTTTTGTGCCATTGTCAGTTATCGCGGCACCCACCTTGAGCATAGCTTTCTCATACACAAATTTTCAGTTAGTATACGGTGTATACCACTTATTGAAATGCCTGCCATGTCTGCCAACTCGCGTACTTTCAATCGCCGGACATTCAACGATGCCCAATTTTATCTATGTTTACCAACTTACGGATAGCATCCATTTTTAATGACTGCCAATAAGATATTAAGCCACACAAGACTGTCAAACTTAAGTTATAAGCTGCGGAGTTACATCATGCTATTCACAATTATCATTTCTGAGTCCTGCGAACAAATAAAATTGGAATGCGTATACAACGTACCGCGGGTCGGCTAGTAGTTATACAAATAAAAAAATATTGAACTTTTAGTTCAATTTTTCATTTCATACATATACGAAATAATAAATTCGAAATGAAATTTAAATCTCGTAAAAAAAAGTACTATTTCTTTTTCCAAAAAGTAGGAAATCCCACAAGACAAATTTTCCGGCATTTCGTTACCATGGATTTTAATAAAGAGTCTCTCAACATGAACGGCATCTAAGTGGAAGCAGCGTTTTACTTCGTAGACTTTGATGATCTTAAGACAAACTGATAAGATTCACCAGCACTAATGCTACTGCTGAGTTAATCTCCTCTGCTCTAGGATTGTTTTATATGAGCAAAGTTCAGCTACTTGATCCGGCAATGTTGCAACTGATTCTAATAAATGTATGCTGACGGCAAGGAAGTGTTGTGCATCGTCTAATGCGACTTAAATGAAAACGAACTTGTAAAAAAACTAAAATGACCATTTTTGGGCACCAAAAAGTGTCTCAAGACTTTACAGAATAAAAAAATGAAGCAACATTCACCAAAAACACATTCAAACTATCACATGTACGGACTCACCAAATTGCTTCAAGGTAGTGTAACAGAAAAGTGAAGCACAAATGTTTCACAATTGAGATTCAAATTTAAAACGAATATTCACTCGAAAGACAGGAGTACCTGTTCAAACGAAGGTGAAGGATAGACCTTCTTCGGGTATATTTGCTTTTTATTGCATTTTCAATCAAACGTCGAAGAAAAACAAAATTAAGTATCCACGAAATGAGAATCGACTTTTTACACTAGTTACAACGCGAACATTTAACGATGGTCTAGTCTTTAGGGAAATAAAGAGATAAATCATTTCAAAAGCCAATCGACGATGTCAATTCTTAATATGTTAACAGAGTCCATAACTGCTTACATGTTTGTTAGGAACTGTTTATTACTGACCCTAAATCATAAATAGGTACTTTATTCTGTAGAAGGTATAGGTATCTTATCTCTGTTTTGTCCCAGAGGTGATGAAATCTACTTGTTGCTGGTCTGATTATGTAATGATGAGTTATGACTTATAACACAACAAACAGAATTTTATCGCGGGCGATCATAGAAAAAGTTCAAATAGGAAAAAAATGAACGGAACGTCTAATTTATCGGAAATGGTGTGTAAGTGAAATAAAATATCAATGAGACAAGTAAGTCCTTTTTGGAGTGTGTCATATATTAAAATCCGAAATTTCCACATTAAGGAGGTTACGTTTAACGTAATACTCTGAATCGAGTTTCATATCTTCCTTGCCTAATTTTACGGATATATCAACTGCATAAAAGTAAGAACTGAAATGGACAACAAACGCATTCCTCGTCATTGTGAAGGGAATAAACCGATTTGCTTTAAAGGTATATTGTTCGAAACTCTGTACAGTCGTTTTGGTTTTTTTTTTTTTTAAGATCCACTAGAACCTCTAGAAAACACTAACATAGTGTTTAATTCATCATTTAACCGTGGTGTAACAGTGATTGAAAATTGAAGTATCCAACCCTTCATCACATCGTTAGGAGTTGAAAATCTATTTTTATTTTTAATTTCTGCTTTTGGTGTATGTCGTCCAATTACTTTGCATTTCACATTTTTTTTATTTTTCTATTCCAATTCTATCTATAACTATGGAAAAATACAAACCGACTATGACCTTTGAAAGAACATTGAGAGAGTTTTTTTTACTCAAATTAAAACATTTCTTTTCTTCTACAATAAATCAACTGGAATTAACTTTCTGCATGCATTTATCGTTTTCTACTAAAGTCTGACTTATAGCATATTAGTAGCTAATTGGCATTCAAGATTCCATGATGGATAATATTTGAAAAAAAGAAGCTGTCGATAACCCATCAAGAAAGATTAAGGAGAGTGTGGATATATAGATGGACATACCACATAAGTTTATAACTTATGCGGGATTCGTCTTTTCTTAGGGCTAGAAGTAAACAGTTATTCATTTTGAATTTACCCAAAAATGTTTGTGAATTGTTTTCTGAAACAATTAAAGAAATCTTAATGCATCTTCAATGAAGCGTATTAGTATATCAATCTTGTTTATGTAAAATGCGGTTAATTTTGATGGACTGTTATTCAAATTTGAAGGCAACGAAAACGCAATAACAAATATTTTGCACCTATTTTAGAAGGGTAGCAGGAAATTTAATTAAAATTTAATCAACTTTTTTTTTGCACAATTCGACATATACTTTCTAAATATTTCAGTTTTGTTGTCATTTTGCAAATGTTAAGACTTTATAATCATGATTTAGATCAAAACTTCCGCAAAAAGGATACTTGCGGACTTGCGGTAGACAAAATTTGAGCTGGAAGGATGGTGTAGACCAGAACACCGAAACATAGAGCGAAATTAGCAACAATTATAGTTTGAACAAATTTACATTAGCCGTTTTTTGTTGTTAGTTTCATTTAGAAGATCAAAACAAAGGGTAGCCTCCATATAAATTTTAAAAAGGGTACACAGACAGACTATCATATTTTTCATCATTTCAAAACTGTATTTTTTTGAATATTTCATTTCGCTACATATATTATCATTTCAATGCATCCATTTTTCAATCACTTTTTAAAACCTTACACACATCAATTTTTGTAAATATAGAAATTTCGTATTTTAGTACTAAGGCAATGAAAATGTACACTCGGGCGTATACGTGTCTTTTTATAGATTTGTTAAATTTTTTTACGTCTGGGTAATTTCTAGGCTTACAACTCGATCCGACATTCGTGCAATAATCTCGACGATGAGTAAGCCGAGTTGATGACTCCAAGAACCGTCCGACCGAGACCTTGGTGGTCGTTTTGGAATCGTTTCATATTAGAATTTCAAATTCGCTGTAGCTGACAAGTTTCAACGTAAAAGCTTTAATGTTCCCATTCTCCTCAAATAATGATCTTTGCAATTTTGCATCTTTTTAAAAACCTACTCTAAGGATTAAACCAGCATGCAATTAGACTAAGTTTCAACTTTTCTCTTTTAAAATTTTAAATAAAGTTACCATCAGAGAAATAAAGAACGTTTTTTTTTTTTAAATAATAATTTGTGGAGTGTTTCATTTATTTCTCTCGACCACGGCTCGTAATTTTAGGCCAAAAAAACACACAAACTGTCATTTCATTCCATCATTTCAGTCATACCCACAAAATATTTTGTTCTTCATCATTTCTTTCATCATTTATCATTTACAGCTTCACAGTAATATTTTTCCATCATTCCAGCAAAAAATTTTAGTGTGTAGCTAAGTAGCTTATATGGCTAAAAATTAAAAATTCGAATTTTCATAAGAACGACATAATTTCTCACAATTTCATGCGAAATTATTCCCCACCTTAGCTTAAGGTGGGAAACAATATAGAGGTGTAAGTTATACCAACGTATTCACTATCGAAAGAATACGGTTCAAAACAACCATTGGGCTAGTATCATTTTCATGATGTATCGCATTCTTTTGCTTACAATCAAATAAATATCTATTGGTTTCCCTTAAAAGTTCCTACTTTATTTTATTTCGTGTTTCATATTAAACTTAAGCCACACCTTTATAATTAAGATTCAATCCCAAACCAGTTAAATATTAAAATTTAAAGAATATAATATTGCATACGATTCAAATAACTAATATGCCCTGGAGTCTCTGAACTTTTCAAACAACAATTACTCCCTTCAAAAAATTAAAAAAGTAAATACAAAATGGGGAATCCACTGTCTGTAACTGAAGACGACTACCTACCTATACCTACTACTTTATTGTATGTGGCTTGAAAATGTTTAATGTAGCACTTTGATGGTTTCATAATTGTAAGGATAGTTACATAAACTAATTATGGATACAATTTTGATTACCATAATTTCAACAAAATGTTTGGCTTGGAAATGTCGGAATGTGGGAAGTGTGCATGAAAACTTCTCAAATCTATTTTTGTTTATACGCAAATATATTCGTTTGCTTATTTTAAAGAAAAATCACATTGTTAAGGTTTTGAATACAGAATTTTTAACAATTCAATTTTCAAACTTGAAAATTAGAGGTTTGGGGGAATTCGCATGGGTCGTTTTTTTTGATTTTTTTTTTTAAAGATCAAAATTTACATTTTTTTTTGCCAAAAACCAAAAGTTTCAATTTTCTAAAAAACGGCTCCTAAGATTTTTTTTAAACTTCCTCGATTATTATTTTTTTAATTTTGATGGATTCTATGTAAAAAAAATATTTTTGAATCGCTCCAGAACGGTACCTCTCATAGAACATCAGCTTTTTTGTAATAAGATTTTCTCGAATTTTTAGAATAAGGAAAATGTTTAAACTTTGTTTTATAACTCCGAAACGGATCAGTTCTTTGTTTAGGATAATTAAAAAAAAACTTATATATAGTCTCTGCAGCTAGGCTCTCAAAATTTGTATTATCTTGTAATTTAAATTAAATGTTAAAAATAAATAATAAAAACTTTATAGGAAATAAGTTGGAACATGTCGAAACATTTTTTGTGTAATCCTGTACGACAAAAACTGTATTTTTTAAAACCTGTATTTTCGGTATAATCAATATCTTGTATGATTAAAATACTGTAGTTCAAAACACTGTTTTGCAAAATCATGTAGGTACTATATTGTTAAAAATTCTGTATTCAAAACCTTAACAATGTTAGCAAAAAAAAAAAAAAACTGTATAAAAAGAATTGTATGTAAAAACTGAAAAATACAAAAAAATAACTTCTAAGTCTTAAAACATTTCCATATTAAGGTAAAGGGTCCGCCATCTAACGTTGTTTTTTTCAATTAGTGCTTATTTCGTGAATGGTAACACTTAGCTTATGTCTGATTTGACAAACAGTTAGTTTTTTCCTTCCGCTAAAAGAATATGGTTGTGTATACGCTTGAACAACGCTGGAAAATATTGCGACATTACTTTGAAAATCATGGTAATGTTGCAGAATGTGTGCGAAAATTGCGTACGGATTTTGGAAGAAGAGCACCGTCAGCTCCGTATGTTCGTTATCGTTATCTTGTGAAAAAAAATGAAAGAAACTGTCATCCTCATCGATAAGCCAAAGCGTGAAAAGCCAAAAATAGTGCGTACACCCGAGAATATTGCTGCTGTGGCAGAAAGTGTGCGTGCCATCAACATCAATTCACCGTCGGTGTCGTTCTCAACAATTGAACATTTCGGAGACATCATTAAGACGTGAAAGTCCAATTGGTTCAGGAGTTGAAGCCAACTGACCATCCAATGCGTTTTCGCTTCGCTAAGTGGGCCTGCGATCGACTTAGAGAAGATGCCGATTTTGCCAAAAAAAAAATCATCTTTTCAGATGAAGCTCATTTTGATCTTGGCGGGTATGTAAACAACCAACATTGTCGCATTTGGGGCACAGAAAACCCGCACGCATTCATTGAAAAGCCGATACACCCAAAACGAGTCACTGTTAGGTGCGGATTTTGGTCCAGAGGCATAATTGGGCCATTTTTCTTCGCAAATAAGCAAGGAGTGGCCGTTACAGTCAATGGCGATTGTTATCGGGCCATGTTGAACGAATTTTTGTTTACAAAAATTAAAGAGGAGGATATTGCCAACATTTGGTTACAATTGGACGGCGCTTCGTGCCACACAATCGAAGCTACACTCGATGTTTTGCGCCCTGAAGATCGCATTATCAGCCGGAGAGCTGATGTCGTTTGGCCGCCTCAGAGCTGTGGTTTGACACCGTTGGACTATTATTTGTGGGGTGCCGTAAATGACAAGTGTTACGACGACAAGCCAGAGACAATTGACGCTTTAAAGGACAATATTCGTGAAGCCATTAGGCGTTTTTTCTTTTTTAGCTCCGAGCAGGGTACGGAGCTGTCAAAAAAAAACCCGTATTTCTTTTTTAGCTCAGACATATCGGAGCGCTCGACTTTTGTTTATTTTTTAGATCAGACCGTGGTCGGAGCGCGATCTACGAGCTCGGTTAAAATTGATGGAGTAGATGGAGTAAAAAGTTGAGCGCGGCCAACTTCATGTATTTTGTTCATTTATCATGACTGAGATGATGCGAACAAAAAATTAAAACGGTAGAAATGGCGGGCGGAGTAAGTTGTTCTCCGAATGAAGGAAAATAAATTTTTTTTAAAAATTTTTTTTGTATGTGTGACAGTTCCGTGCTCAGGTTTGTTTCTTTATTAACTCGGAAAGGTCTGAGCTAACTCTGCTCAGACCGAGCTCGATGAGCTCAGGCTCTACTCCGTACCCTGCTCAGAGCTAAAAAAGAAAAAGGCCTATTGGTGATATACAGCTGCACACATGGCCGGATTTAAGGGAGGGCAAACGGGGCTACTGCCCGGGGCCTCCACAATAGAGGGGCCCCCACAATGAGACTACTACAAATAAATATAGCTTTTACTCAATAACTGTTAAAGTACAAACACAGTTTCGCCCTTGTGTTCCAAATACCGTGTATGCACAATACAATATTGTTACAGAAATAACCCATATCTTACC
This sequence comes from Sphaerophoria taeniata, assembly GCA_943590905.1. Taxonomy (NCBI): domain Eukaryota; kingdom Metazoa; phylum Arthropoda; class Insecta; order Diptera; family Syrphidae; genus Sphaerophoria; species Sphaerophoria taeniata. Next base: position 288,394,871 of record OX016540.1, read on the forward strand.
TTTGACTACCTTTCAATTTTTCACTTGTTCATACTTCACTTGTTTAAATCTTAAAATCATAAATTATAATTTGTCATTTTGTAATAATCGCCTGAAACTTTCGCAAGTGTAAAGATAAATAAGTATTTTGGAAAATTTGATTTTTCTGAAACAAGTACATTCTGTGGATTTAGGCAGTTAGCCGAGTATGAACCAATTCTGTCATCCCTTTGCATTTGCCTCTAATGTTTGCAGCGTTGTCGTACGATTGGCCGCGGCAATTCTTAATGTATATGTATGATGGTCACCTAAATATTTGAGGAGAGCTATTGTTGTGACATCGCCACTATGACTGCAGTTTGGTAAAAACATAAGTAATCTTTCTTTTGGCGTTGGAATTCTGATCGGAAAATTGTCGAAGAAAAAAAAGCGGACAATTTTACGTCCTGAAAGAGTGTATCACTACTGGTCGGTCTTGTCGAGCTGAAGCTATGAAAGGCATAGTCGACGGATATTCAGAAATCGTTGAAGCTTTAACCAGCATATCTTCCGATAAAGAGCAAAACGACATCACAAGGAATGAAGCAGCTCATCTTCCTTAGAAGATGAGTGGTCTTGAAATCACTTTATTCGCAAGCTTTTGGAACTATACCTATCTTGTAGCGTTTCAACGCTACAAACATTCATTTAAATCATTCGTGAAAGCGAAAAGAAATTATGTCGATAAATACGAGGAAGCTGCCAGACTGACGAATACGTACAATCACGCGACAGGACTAGAAGGAGAAACGTGAAAGATTGCGTATATGCTTATGAAGCTGTACGTTCGAGGTTTGGATTTCTCAATCACATTGAGAAGATGGGTGCTGAAAATTTACAAGCTGCAGCTGAAGCATTGGTGAAAGCTTATGAAGATGATTTGGAACCTAGTCCTAGTAATGAGTTGTTTCAATTTGTGTCTTCGATCGATTCATACAAGAATGGGACAAACCAATCTCCGGAACTATTTTATTACCAAATCCTCGAAGATCAAAATATCAGAGCTACATTCCCAAATCTTGAAATTACATTCAGAATGTATTTGGTTTTGATAGTATAAAATTGCACTGGAGAAGTGGAGAGCGCTAATTTTCAAAAATGGAAATTTTCGAACCACGATGGGACAAAACCGTCTAATCTTTCTCTCCTGAGTACCTATAGAAGTGATCTACTTCGGGAACTGGATTTTGGTTTTTTCGAAGGAAAAAGCTCGGACGGTTCCGTTCGTTAGGACTAAAATTTAATCATTCTTGTTTCCAATTATATTTCTCATGTTTGTTAAATAATAAAATAAAATATTCTTGGTTTCACAATAAATAAGTAGGTATAAACTCAACTGTTAAAATATGTCCATTTTACATTCTCGGAAAATAATAATTTGGGGCCTCCACTCCTTTGCCGCCCCGGGCCTCTAGACTTCTTAATCCGGCTCTGGCTGCACACAATCGATAATGTGCTTAAAAATCGGACCGATCGTGTAGGCTACTGCATGCCCAGCCGAGGCAGCCATTTGAATGTAATTATTTTCCATTATTAACCGGAAGGATTGTACTTTCAATAAAAAAGAAATTTGAGAAAATATTCAGCAGTTTTTTGTATAGCATTTTCAAAAAAAAAAAAAAATTTGGCGGATCCTTTACAATTTCTTGCAAATTCCGTTTAAATAACAAACATGAAAAACATATTTTCCTCAGGTTTTTTTTTTTTTTTGCAAAGCTGAATTAATGAATGAAACTAGCAAAGCGAATGTAAGTATGATGTTTTTGCTGTATTTATTAAAATATTCTGTAAGTATGCTGTAAGAAATTTGTGTAATTTCTTACATTATCAAATCAGATTTCTAACAGCAAACTTAAAGTATTTTGTAAATAGGGTTTTTGTCCATACGGCCCCAACTTAGTGATGGGATCATTCGAATGATCGATTATAATCGATTATGGCAATCATTCGAGATCAATTGATTATTGAAATCATTCGAGATCATTCGAATGATTTCTCAAACCCTGCTACAACTACTACTCTTCAAAATTAAAATCTCAAATGAAAAAAAAATCGAATGACGATTTTAAGTATTCGAATGACCATTATTATCATTCAAATGCAAATAATCGATTATTAGTATTCGAATGAAAAATCATTCGAATGAATAATCGATTATTAATAATCGAATGAAAAATCATTCGAATGAAAATAGTACTCGAATGAAAAAAGTACTCGAATGAAAATAGTAATTGAATGAAAATAGTAATCGAATGAAAATAGTTAACGGATGAAAAGAATCGATTTTTAGTATTCGCATAAAAACAAATCGAATGATGATTATTTTATGTTTTAATTCGAATGACGATTTTATTTCAGTTAAATTTGCAAATCTTTGCAATGGAATTTTGTTTATGATTTTTGGTTACTTTTTTAAAGGCAAACAAAAATTTGTATTTGGAGATTCTTTGCTTTTTTTTTTTTTGATATATTATGTACATGATTGGTAGAAATTTTTGCGAATTAGTGTTTAAAAAATGATTAGAATACGGAACATTGTTTATAGCTAAGAAGAATAACAGGCTATTTTTAAAAATGTTTCTAAAATGAAATTGAACAATAAACCCAGGTCGGTACTTACCATCTCAGAGGGTATTTTCTAAGGCAGGTCTATTGACGAATGACCGTCAGTATTATTATACCTGTAAAATAGCTCATTGTGTACTGTAAACCTTAAATTTTTCACCATTTTCATTGGATTTCATATTTCGAATGATCATTCGATTATTCAAATCATTCGAATACTATTTTCTCGATTATTGAAATCATTCGATTATGCCCATCACTACCCCAACTCGAAACAAATGCTGTATGAGTCAATATACGGTATTTTAAACACTGTATCTCGAAATAATTGTATTTCAAAACACTATACCTATGTAAAAAATATTATAAGTAAAAATTTGGCCTGGTCAAAATTCTGTATTTTAAAATTCTCAAAATTTTGTAATTGAAATTTGAAAATGATGTTTAGGGAGGAAAAGTCGTGTATTTGACAATTAGGTAAATCTGCGAACTATCACTCTGGAAAAAAATCCGTCCCCAATTTGTTTTAGTACATCTGTTAAGACTTTAAGGCCGCGTGCGAATTGAGTTAAAAAGTGGTTAAAACTTGACGATTGGTTAAATTTTGACACTTCGAATTGAACAAAATGTGTTAAAATTAGACTAGCTACGGATTAGGCTTAAATATGACAGTTGTGGTCAAATTTAACCAGTACCTATTCTTAACCAAATTCATCCAATTCGCAAATGTCCTTAGTATTTAATTTTAAACTTCTATAAATCAACAACTTGGCATTCGTTTGAATTTAAGAACTTTTATTGGCTGATTTTTTACGCAGTTAGTTTTGTGTATAAGAGAACTTGGCTTTGATTAGTGTTAACATTTTATGTAGCAGTTGTGATAAAAATTACTTAAAACAGTACTGAATAATATTGCAATATTTTTACTGGTTTTACGTTATACGTTATAAACTTTTTTTTTGAGAAGCCCGATTAAGAAACTGAACTTAAAAAACACAAAACATGAAAATATTTTATTTATTATGGAAAAACTAGCACAAAAAGTAATGTATAATATTTTTTCATAATTTTTTTTGTTTGTTTAATCGTTCGCTATTACCTCGTTAATAACATCTTCACACTAATTTACCTTTAATAAATCCGATAGGAGTCAGTAACAAAAACACACCCAAATAAATTAATTTACTGCACATTTTCGCGAATTTTGAATAAATAAACAAAATTAATTCTTTTAAAAAACACAAATTTCCGCGTTCAAATATTATCCACCACTTTTTCACTTCAACAGGTCTTCTTGTATTTTATATCCTCAGTGATCATTACACTTTCATCGGCTACACTCCCAGTTTCTTACTTGTTGAATGAATCACGTTTAACTGTTAACTGGTTATTCTCGACGCCACACCGGACGTCTTATATATGAGATAGATTTTAGCCAACATGGCCAACTTCAACCCGAATCTGAAACAAGGTGAAAATTGTACACGCGGGCAACGAAGAATAGACTAATACCAACGGAAGCCCCGAACTCTAACTCCTACGAAAAACATAGCATTTAGTTCTATACGTTTGTGTGTGTGTGTGATAGAGTCACATGGAGATAAGCGGTTGCTTCTGCCTTTATATCAATGTGTGGTGTGTTTGGACTCTGGCTCTCTACAACATTTCAACTAGTTAACTTTTAACACCACCGCATGACCTAGGTTCATCTTCTTGTAACAGTTTATTCCTCTTGATTCTTCACGTTCATGTTGTGTGATGTATCTTTTTCTTTATGCATATGACAAAAGGGAAAATAGATGATTTTTAATCCCGTGAGGACTAATTCAAACATAGCATTTAGAAGATGATGAAATTGCTCTAGGATAGTATTTTGGTTTGTTTAATTTTTTTCGACGCAATTTCTAAACAACAGCTGATTCCTTTCCGGTTCCTGTGAATCTTATGATATCAGTATGAATAGTTATTTATGATATTTCCCGATAAGGACAACATAAATAATAAATTCTTGTTTCGTAATCAAATAAGTTGTTACCCACCATTGGGTAGGCATGGTATCGCGTGGTATTTCCGTGGTAAATTCTGATAATGGATAAAAACGGCGACGGAAAAAGTCTATTGCTAAGGACTCGAATAATATTTACAACACCTTTTGACAAGTTTTTTTTATTGAACCATAGAAAAACAAACCTGATGACAATTATTTCGTACTGAGGATGTTTAATATTAATTATCTATCCACTCTGTGGGTACAATAGTGCAATAAAATTTTACGACCAATCTTGTCAAGATTGCAATAGACATTTTACGTGTTGTTTTAATGAATGCAATGACATGATGAAGTTTTTTTTTATTAGAAAGTGTTAGGTTGTAATAAAGATTGTATAGAAGTGTATTTTCTATAAAACGAAACTAATTTATTTTTATTTTTTATTCATGATATTCTTCACCACGAATCAAATTTGACGGAGTTGACAACTACAAGGCTTAAGCCTTGACGTGATGGAGGGGCTTACCGTGACTTCTACTATGAAGCTTAGCTATGCAATCGTGAAACTTGTTTTCGCAGAAGGGGCTCCCATGGTCAACTACAGGAGTAGGCTGCTGATACTAATTATCTACCCCCCAGCGAAGGAGTGTTCCCACTAAGGCACTCCCAACGAGCGACAGCAACGAATGATTTTTTTTTGGACTCAATGGTTGCGTTTTCAGTTCCAGTTAGGTCGAACTACTTGGTGAACACCTTTACGGGCTACTTCGACTTATTTGAAGATCAGGACGTAAAAGAAGCGGATTTTCTGGCTCTTGCTCATCAAGTGCCTGGTACTCCAGGTTGGGGGTTGTACGTCGGTCGGGGTGGCTTCCCGACTACATAGAAAAGCATTTAGTTGGCCTCGGAAACGGACGGATACACTGATGACGACCCAAGCAAATGTTTTAAGGAAAACGAATTTCGGATATGCACGTGGAATGTTAGGCCGCGTACTGCCGAACAACTAGAGAAGACCCTCAACCGCTATCCAGGAAATACGATGTGATAGACCAAGCAAAAGTAGGATGAAAAACTGCGACATTTACGTCGTCGTGGGAAGCAGACTCAGGCAAAAAGGTCTGAGATTCAAATGTGTAAGCGAACGCATCACTACGACCCGAATAAAGGCTAAATTCAGAAACACTAACATAATATGACCCCACAGAAGAGAAAAAAGACGAGTTCTACGTGCTCCTCGACAAAACATATGAGCAATGTCCTAGCTATGAGATTAAAATTGTCCTCTACGATTTCAACTTAAAGTTGGGAAAACAGGACATTTTTGGTGGAACAGTAGGAAAGCACAGCCTGCACGACACCACGTCCCACAACGGATTCAAGGTGATGGAGTTTGCTGCGGGGCGAAATGTTGTGGTAGCAAACACGTGGTTCCCACATCTCAACATGCATTAAGGAAAATGGAGATCTCCCGATCAATCAACATCGAGATAACATCGACTCGGACCACTAGTTCGTCGTTGCCAAGGTATAGTGCTACGAATATCCCGACAACTGCCAAAACAAGGAAATGCTGCAAGAAAATTCGACATCAGATGGTTAAAATCGCAAGAGATCATTAGATTCTTCTCTGATCGAGTGTCAAAGTAACTTCTTAAGGAGACCTATGCCACCAACAACAACATCAAGTATCGAAGAACATGTGGCAACATTGCAAGAAAGCAGTTAGAGATGCCGCCTCTAATGTGCTAGGTTTCACACAGTCACCAAAGCGAAACCCGTGGTTTGACGAAGAATGCAGGCAGCCCATGCAGCCAAGCATCTGGCTCAAGGTCATCGAGCAAGAACCGATACCTGCAGAGATCAACAAGGAAACATCATAGTAGAACCGCAGTCAGTGCTGGGGATTTGGAAAGACCACTTCTGTAGACTGTATAACGGCGACGACGAACAGAACCCCGCCGTCAGACAGGAGCCTTTTATCATTCACGATGACAGCCAACAATTCCGTGAACCCGACCTAGTGTGAAAACTGCAATATCACGACTGAAATCCAACAAAGCCGCTGGAGCAGATGGTCATCACCATCATTTTCCCTTTATTCAAAAAAGGTGACCCTAGTAACTATCGAGGTAAATCGTTTATCAACGCCCTAACGAGAATCTACACCGGAGTTATTCTTGACCGACTTTTGAACTGGACACAACAAAATAAACTACTCAGCGAGTACCAAGCAGGCTTCAGGAAAGAATACTCTACTGTTGATCATATTTTCTCCTTAACGTGCATTGCTAGATCCTATCTTGACAAGAGAAAGAAGTTGTACGCATTTTTCGTTGATTTCAAAGCGGCTTTTGACTCAATCGATAGAGACGCTCTTTTTTACAAGCTTAGCTGCCTTGGAATCTCCCATAAAATGTTGCGATACTAAGACGGCTCTATGAAAACAATATGACAGCGATATGGAACGGTAATGAAGGGTCCAATTGGTTTAAAACATCGACTGGAGTCAAGCAAGGATGCCTTCTAAGCCCACTTCTGTTCTCTCTTTTCTTAGATGACATCACAACGGCTCTTCCCGGAGGAATAATGTTTGCTGGTATCAACATCAAAGCGCTTATGTATGCGAACGATATTGTAATTTTAGCGGAATCACCTCAAATGCTGCAAATGATGATAAATAAGCTTAAGATATATTGCGATCTATGGAACCTCACAGTCAATACCGACAAATCAAAAATTTTGATATTCCGAAATGGATCTGGATACGCCAGAGAAGAGAGATGGACCTGGAATAATGTTGCACTGGATTTGGTTAAGGAGTATAAGTACCTTGGAGTTATTATTACCCCCAACCTTTCATTCAAGAAGCACCTGCAGGCAAAACTAATCGAATCGAAACAAGCCATCAACTGCAACTGGAAGGGGGTGCTGGGGAAAAAATATGTAGCACCAAGTGCAAAATTTAAAGTTTTTTAAGCGGTGATGAAGTCGATCTTATGCTATGCTGGTCAAGTGTGGGGATTTCTAGAGTACGAGGAGGTTGAAAAGCTTTTAAGCTATTTCCTCAAAAAAGATATTCTGGCTCCCTGAGCATACACCTACGTTTATGCTGCACCTAGAGACCGGAGTCCCGCAGCTATATATTTTCACGCTGAAAATGCATCTTAACTACATCAAAAAAGTGTTGGCGCTTCCAAATCATCGACTGCCTAATGCAATTGTTAGACAGCTGCTCCGAGAGAGGTCACAGTTCTTAGTAGAATGGTCTCGTTTGGAGGTGCTTAGGTTAGGTTAGGTTAAGCGGGCTGATGGTTGATGTTGTTACCATCACACTTAGATCAATGTAGATCCATTGTGGTACCCTGAAGTGTTGTAACTTCCTGAAAAGTAAATAACCTATGAATCATGTGGTTCGTTTAACCATTTAGAGGTCTTGGCAAAGTTTAGTAAGCTTTTGCCTGGCAGTTCTGATAGTTCCTCTAGTTCATTGAAGAAGAAGTTGTCTAGAGTTTTCTTCCTGGTGAGACAGAGTGAAGGACAGTGGCAGAGAAAATGAGCAGTGTCTTCATGCTCATTCTCATCACCACAGCCTCTACAAAGGTCATCCGTACAGAGCCCCATCTTCTTCTTATGGTAGCCGAGTAGGTTGTGCCCTGTAATAATGCCGATAAGGGATCTTTGGAGGTGCTACATAATGTTCAGCTAGTGGAAAGTGACCGGAGAAACTGGGACCCGACCTTCCAAATATTGTTAGAAAGAATCGATGCCAAAATCTTCGAGAACTTTACGGAAAGAGCTGAAGGGTGCGAATCTCGTAATTTGTATAAGGCCTTGGTGAAAACAACTATTTCCATGACCAGTATCCGTTAAAGACCATTTAAATCATTTTTAAAACCAGAGGAGAGCTGATACGGTTAAACTACCGAACATATGGCCCTGAAGAAAACACGGAGTGTACTCTTTGCAACCATAGAACAGTGGAAAACGTACTCCACTTCATAGCGATTTGCCCTGTTCTGTCATCAATTCGTTATGCGCATTGGGGAAAAAGCGCCCTTAACCAAAATGAAACTCTCGAAGTGCTTAATGGATCAAACTGGAATATTCTTAGTAGTTTTGTCCTAACTGCACAAAGATATAGAAACCAAATTTTGAATGAAGCTTTCTAATTTTTGATATATTAACTTTAAATTCAATCATTAGTTATCGATAACGCTGTTTCAATTTATTTAAATTATAAAAATCAATGAAGCCTTTTTTATTTTTAAAATATATGTAAATTTAAACTTTGTTTAGATAATACTCTCTTTTTCGGGCTGACGGCACAGTCCAATGCTCTAATATTGTGAAATATGTAAATCAAAGAAAAATTAATATTGTAAAATAAAATCACACATACTACTACTACTACTAGTACTACTACTAACATCAGTGTGCAGTCTTTTGTCAAATTTGGGAAAATCAACCATCGACCAAATTTTCATTTCCGGCGGATCCTGGAAAAAACCTATATGAAATCCAAATCGATACCCACCACCTTTTCATTAATTTTAAGGCCGCGTATGACAGCATCTACTAAGACGAACTGTGTATAAAGCTATATCTAGCTTTGGCATGACGATGGAGAAATCACGCTGCGCCATTATAGGCAGCGAGATTACGGGAATCATTCGATGTCAAAAAAGGATTCAAACAAGGCGATGCACTGTCATGTGATTTCTTTAACATCGTTCTTGAGAAGATAGTGCAGAACTCCACCGCACCGTCAACGTCAAAGGCAATATCTTCCAAAAGTCTGTTCAACTTGTTGCGCACGCCGATGATGTTGTCACAGCGTGATTACAATGGCACCTTTGTGAGAATTGAGACAGAAGCGGCTAAAATGGATTTAGTGTAAGGGTAAATGAGGGAAAAAAAGTATATGCTGTCTCCGAGGAAGGACACCCAACACCGACTGACGCACGGCTCGCACACAACGTCACAATATACGCAACGCATTAATGTATAACTTCGAGGTAGGAGCGGAGTTTGTCTAGTCAAGTTCCGCTATTAACACAGGCAATAACACCATCGCCAAGATAAAACTAGGAATAACTCTTGATATTTCTATTTCTTTTTTGCTAAGAAAGCAGTTAAGTGGTAAAGATCCAGATAAAACTGCACATCATCATCCCTAGCCTGGCTTATGGGGCAGAAGCACGAATCCTTACAAAATCGGATGAATGTGCCTTATGCTTGGGTTACCTTTACATTTTGGGTTGTACAACGACACGGACCTAGCCAGAAGGATCAAACTCCAGCGACTCAGATGTCTTGGTCATTTAGAGCGGATGGACACGTATGATCCGGCCCAGATAGCCTTCGACACCATTCCCGACGGACGTAGAAGTAGAGGAAGACCACGACTCAGGTGGTGCACCCAAGTGGACTTCAATCTACTTGAAGTGCAAAACTGGAGACAGCTAGCTAGTGATCGAGCTGGCTGGCGGAGGCTTTTGGTTGAGTCCCAAGTCAACAACGGACTGTAGACTGTAAGTAAGTAAGTATATTACACTAGCTGACCCCGCGAACCTTTTCTCGCTCGATATTTCACACATAACGATTAACTCCACAGGTTTTTCAATTATTTACTATTAATGCATTTGAAAAAAAATTGAAATATCACGTGACTTGACAAAATAAATAACAAAACATCGTCAGAAATAAAAATATTCTGAAAGCATTTTTCGAATCTTTTACCACACCATCTTAGATACCATGCACAAAAATTGATTTAAAGTCTTGAAATTGTCTTGCTACTTCAAAGTGTTCCGGATTGATCAACAAGAATTTTCTATTTTCGCTTTCCATAAGTCATTCTGGAACGAAAAATTCATTGAAAATAACATTGTTTGATTTTTCTAGTTTTTCGATTCTTCCGTCAGTTTTAAGCATTCCACAAAAATCTTCCCTGAACGCAACTGGTATTTACCTTTTGAAATTTCTGTAATATCTGTTGGGTCGTTCTGGTTGGAGCCTATACCAGACAAACACACACACCAACAAGAAAACATGCGTACAGTGTATAACACAGATATTGTATATTTGTATTCATATTTTGTATTGGCTTCTTAAATTTCTTTAAAAAAGTTAATAAAACCGTTAAACTGATTCAAGTGGAAAATGAAATAAATAAAAATGAATTATGGGAGCTTTTTAGACGTTTGACTTAAATTTATAGGAGCTTTATAAAAGCTCTCACCGCAAAGTTGTTTTCGATACACACACCGTAAAGTTTTAGAAGCAACGGATATTATGTTTGAGAGCTTCTGTTAATCAAATGTTTTAAGACGATACGCTTTCAGTTAAAAAAAAACCATTGTACCGATTGTCTTTCAATTTTTGATGAAATTATGAAAAAAAGTATAGTTTGTGGGAAACATATTATATTTGTGAGTAGTTTTTTCCCTGAAAAAAATATTTGCATGAATTTTCGAGCCTTGGTAGACACAAATAAATGAAACAATCCATAAATTAAATCTTTAAAACCATTTTTTGACGGTCTTCACTTGCATAACATTTGTGCTAAAACCTGAAACGGAAATCTACTCTAATTTGTAAAATTACTTGTCAGCTACAGCAAATATTTGAGAAATTTCAGTGTTGTCATTATCACCATCAGAAATAGTGGTGTATCATGACTCCGTAGACGGATATTTTTCATCCAACAGCCGATTGCTGTTTAGCTTTGGATTCATATCTATTTTTCCTTGTCTTATGTGATATTCTAGTATGAAACGATTCAAAATCGGCCACCATTTAGACAGTCGAACGGCTCCATGAGTCATTAACTGGAGTTATGAACCTAGAAATCAACCAGACACTTTTGTGGAGTCTAATGCCCAAATTATGACAATATTGGACATGTTGACAATATTGATTTGACACAAACAAAATTTCGACGGTAAAGGTTGTCAAAAATGACAAGATAACAATTGATACTAAAAATGTAAGGTTCACAAACAAAAAGTATAAAAGCGTATAAAATAAGTCTTTAAAAAACACGTATACGCCCGAGTGTACATTTTCATTTCATTCGTATAGTAAAATACATAAAAATGGAACGCTAAATGTGTTGCTTAGCGCAAATCTTGAGAACTGTTGGACAATGTTGAACGGAATGTTCGGGTAGCAGTGTAGATGGCTTTTAAGAAGTTTGTACAAAATCGGCTAAGCCGTACATGAGATATGGCCCCATTTGACAATGTGATGATCTTAAGTAAATTTTTTGTGCATGAGCTTGCGAAGGTTTCTGAATTTGGAACGACCTTACTAGCTGACCCATCATATGTTGTTTTCTTATATACATAAAAATCTCATGCACATCCTTTGAGGACTCGCTACCTTTTTCTTCTAAAATACTGTACTTGTACTGTAATATAATATGCACAATGAACATTTTTGAAACAACAAAAAGCGCAAAGAAGAGACCAAGAAAATGTTCTAAAACTACTTTAGAAGGTCAAAGAAATGAGAAGAATGTTCTAGAGCGGTTTGACGAACAGAGAAAGTTATGAGAAGGTTTGCAGACATCGAAGACAAAATCAATAATCTCAACGAGCGTGTCGAAAAACGAAATGACGAACAATCGGAGGCCATTACAAAGGAACTAGAAAAAGTGCGAAAATTTAAAACTCGAGAAATCAAAGAAGAGATAAGTACATCCTGCATGTTTTGATGGTCAGATCCCGTGGTCGGTCTGTAAGAAACAATTTGAAGCAGCAGCATTAACGAAGGGCTGTGAAGATTACGAATGATGCATATATCTTTGCTTGCTCTAAGAACAGCCACACTCTAACTTCAGTGTTCTTGTAAACGCAAATTAACGGTGCACACTGGGGCAAAACTCCACTTTCGCTGGCATTTAATAAAATTTTGAAGTTGAGCTTTCACTTAAACTACTGAATGGGGTTAAAAGCTTCTGTACAGTTTGATACCGCAAATTTAATGCATGACCTGATAACAATCTCAGATCATGCTGAAAAATGCAGAAAAGCTTTCAAATATTAAATTGAACATGTTGGGGAAGAAGCTCTATCAATGATAACTGAACCGACACTATCACGATTTCAGTATGAAATCATTTATGTTCTTAGGCCCCTTAGGTATTCCCTGCATACAAAACAGTTCAACAAAGCAAAAAAAGTTGCTATTCCGAGCCGGAAAATATGATCAGTACCTATATCGGAATTTCTGCACATATATACTTATTTGCACAGCTTGCTTAACGTTACAGTTGCTCGTTTGATAACTGTTTAAAAATATGTTGTTGTAACTCTGAAGATCTCAAAGCTGTGAACTTACGCTCCAAGTTCGGTCCACAGTTCATATAAGCAAGAGTCTCATAAATTTGAAGCCGATGACTCATCTGTTTTTATAATATGTGTTGTACCACTTCGATTAATATCTGGACAAAAAATAATCGGTCAGAATCCTCGCTCAATTACAACTAGGTACTATAGGCCTCTTAAAATTGATATTGTAAAAAAAATTGTAAAAGAATCCATGGCAGAAAAACAAAGAGTTGACACAATTCATTGTTCACAATGATAGATGGTAAGGACTGTAACGCCATCACTGAAAACTCGTCAACGCAGAAGTCTGTGTTGCACGGGTAGATCCGTTTTTTTTTTTTGAGTGCCTCCTCCACCTTGCATAAAAATGAGAAATAAAGCAATGGCAAGCTAGACAAGCAAATTGTTTCTGAAACGGAAAATAATACAAAAACAGTTTCGAGAGTGGTTGGGCTTCATCGTTAACAGGTCAAAGCCATGATTCGGAAATTCAAATGATGGTAATACGGCAAGGAGATGTTTTTAAAAAGCCGAAATTTCAGCTTCATTGTCGAACTAATAAAAAAAATGCACATTATTATGGTAGTGGTTGCTTGTGGTCATGAGGTTGATGCCGAAAAATTTCGAGAGTATGCTCATCAAACTGCAAAATATTTCGTTGCTAAGTATCCTTGGTTAAACTTACATAAAAAGATAATCTTCTGTTTGAGCTTAGAAGATAGAGAGAAAGTACAGCTGAGTATATAATCTTATACTATCTAGTTTAAGAGCTTACAAATTACAAGTTTGAACTGAATTTTGTCGATCATTATTGCTAAGGGATAAAACAGTACATACATTCTAAGAATTTCCCGGACAGGGCCTCCTTCCTTACTTATCTTGGTTAAATGTACACGTCCTAGTCCTATTAGTCCAGACAAATTAAACATAAAAAAGCCCAAACCCAGAAATAATTTGCATAGAGCTGAAAATTGGTACAGAGCATTAGAACATCGATTAAAGTAAAATGTCAAAAGTCCCCAAAAATCCCATGTGTGCATTTAAAGTTATTCAAGGTTAAATGTCGAAAATGTTGGTTTTTCATATATATCTTTGAAACGGGGGAAGCTATCAAAAAAAAAATGTATGAAAGATTTGTACGCCTTGAAATTCTCTAAAAAAAACCCTTGGCACTTTTTTTCCTACGAGCAAGCGTTTAGAAAATATTGCGATTTTAAAATGTGTCAAATGTCGAAAATAACGGTTTTTTGCGTATTACTCTTAAACGGTGAGTCCGATTGAAAAAATTTCTATGAAAGACATGTAGGTTATGTGGTTTTCTATATAAAAACATTTTTTTTTTTAAGCTGTCATAAAAAAAAAATATAATTTGGTCAAAACTCAAAATTTCGATTTTTTTATAATTAGCTCCTAAGCCCTGTACAAAATTCGCATAGAGCTGAAAATTGGTACAGATCATAAGGACATCTCTCTATATAAGATGTCACAATTCCCCAAAAATCCCACTGGTGCAAAAAAAAATATTGAAGGTTAAATGCCGAATATGTTGTTTTTTTCATATTTAACAAAGAGTTATATATAAAAAAACAACATATTCGACATTTAACCTTGAATATTTTGTTTTGCACCAGTGGGATTTTTGAGGAATTTTGACATCTTATATAAAGAGATGTCTTTATGCTTTGTACCAATTTTCAGCTCTATGCGAATTTTGTACAGGGCTTAGGAGCTTATTATAAAAATTCGAAATTTTGAGTGCACATCATATAAATGATCGCTCAAACGAAAAAAAGGATAAAGCCAAGGACTTTACCCCATGGGTGGTGTGGAAAAAAGTGTGGGCAAGAGACAGCTTTTGGATAGGAATCAAAGTTTGAAAACTGTTACTTTCGTTTTTGCAGGGATTAACAAAATCTACAGAGTTAAATATGAAAAAACAACATATTCGACATTTTACCTTGAATATTTTTTTTTGCACCCATGGGATTTTTGAGGAATTTTGACATCTTATATAAAGAGATGTCCTTATGCTCTGTACCAATTTTCAGGTCTATGCGAATTTTGTACAGGGCTTAGGAGCTAATTATAAAAAAATCGAAATTTTGAGTTTTGACCAAATTATATTTTTTTTTTTGATGACAGCTTAAAAAAAAAAAATGTTTTTATATAGAAAACCACATAACCTACATGTGTTTCATAGAAATTTTTTCAATCGGACTCACCGTTTAAGTGTAATACGCAAAAAACCGTTATTTTCGACATTTGACACATTTTAAAATCGCAATATTTTCTAAACCCTTGCTCGTAGGAAAAAAAGCGTCATAATGTTTTTTTTAGAGAATTACAAGGCGTATAAGCCTTTCATATATTTTTTTTTGATAGCTTCCCCCGTTTCAAAGATATGTATGAAAAACCAACATTTTCGACATTTGACCTTGAATAACTTTAAATGCACACATGGGATTTTTGGGGACTTTTGACATTTTACTTTAATCGATGTTTTAATGCTCTGTACCAATTTTCAGCTCTATGCGAAATTTTTCTGGGTCGAATGCTTATTTTGTCTGGACTATATTTATTTTCGCACTTTTTGAAATTAATTTGCATAATGAATGAAGAAGAAATACACTACAATGAAAATATTTAATTTATCTTAGTACATTTGCAATTTTTAAACAGTACACAAAACCTTATTTTAGTAAAATGTATTTAAAACTGAAGAGAACCATTCAATTGTAGCCGTGTTTTATTGGGAACTTAGCTTAGCTTAGCAATAGGAATTCCAATAAAACGCTATAGTCAGTTTTAAACTGAGTTTCGTTCACCTTTTGTATATATATTTGAAAGGTACTATCAAAAAGTGTCACCATCTAGTTAGAGGCAGAGAAAACCATTTTTTTCCATAGAGTTGACATTTTGACAAAATGGCTACCTTATATTCACCAGATTATCAGATATCGAAACCTTTCAAACGCCATCTTGAGACCTAAATATGAAAGCAATTTTTTTTACATGAGCAAGCAATTTTTTTTACATGAGTTGCTATGGTGAAAAACTATTTTCATTCAAAAGGTTTTCACATTTGATTATATCAAATGCCAAAACCCAACTAAACAATAAACGAAAAACACAACGAAAAACTCAAGTGTCGAATTGCTGGAACCTTATCCTCAGGAAATTCCTAACTAAAATTCCTAACTTATTTTTACTTAGCTTTCGGTTGTTGTTGTTTGACATGTAATTTCTATTGCAGCTGAGCTAAGTTCCCAATAAAACACGGCTTGTATTCTATTATCTTTGATTCAATCCTCAACAGAGTTTCATAAATAGAAAAATTCATATACAACAACTCTGTACATATTTATATGCATTTATATACCTACATAGACATACATTATATACGATGTACATAATATTTGAAGAGGTATTCATGTTGAGTTTTTTATTTCGTTATTCCCAAGCAAAACGTTTGATAAATGTAGTCCTCCTATATCAAATCTTATCAAAACACGAAAAATTCATTTTTGCAAAGGTAGTCTTAGAAATCGATTTCGATTAGTTCTGGTCTAATGAATACGAAAATTGATTTTTCTTTTATTACAATCGAATTGAAGGAAAAATATACATGTATATTTATCACGCATCAGTGTCATGGGCTTTGTGTATGTGATGCTTGAATGAAATCAAAAAATGTACCTGTTGAATCGAATCATGTTTTGAACATAAATGTGGGTATCAATCATAAAAATGGGTTTTTCTTTCGAGTCACTTCGTTTCGAAAGGCTGTAAAAAGCAACAAAAAAGACAAATGCCTTCCCTCTTCTACAGCGCAGCGCCAGTGTACAATTATTGTTAGTAAGGAAGGCTGCTTTTTATTGTTTTTTATTCGGCCTTTTTAACGAGATCGTTATCGGGATAATGATAACAGGGAAAGGGGTTTAAAGGACACATTTGCTTCGTCAAATAATACTCAATACTTCAGACTTTCAGCTTACTGAGGTCAAAACTACCTTTGTGTCTTTTCGTGACCATTAGTTCTTTCATCTTATACTGAGTGTTCTTTTGAGTGTACGATAGCATGTAGATTGTAGAATCAACACCTTGTCTATTTTTGACAGGTGGACGTAAGACCATAGCCTATACGATTTGGCCGACAAGTCCGTCCAATTTTATGTTTATATGCAGACGACATCGACATTTTATGAGTGAAATCACTAACTGTACGAGCAGGCGAGGAGAATTCTGGAACTGCATGGAAATCACTGAAAAACCAAGAATATGGGGGCTCCGTCTTACTTACTTAAGGTGGCGCTATAGTCCGTTATGGACTTGGGCCTCCACCAACAGTGTCTGCCATCCAGCTCGGTCCCTAGCTAGCTCTCTACAGTTTTGCACTCCAAGTTGATTGAGGTCCTCTTCCACGTTCTGTCCGAGTCGTTGTTGTCTGGTGTCCTTCCTCGAAGACAGCATATACTTCGTTTTACCTCAATTCTCACGATCTCACGATGACGGTGCCATTGACATCATGGCCATGTTGTGTTCTTCCTATTACATCAACATCGTTGGCGTGCGTGAGAAGTTGAACAGACCTTTGGAAGAAAATGCCTCTGGTCTTGACGGAATAGTTCTGCACTATCTTCTCAAGAACGGTGTTAAGGAAATTGCATGACAGTGCATCGGCTTGTCTGAATCCTTTTTTGATATCGAAAACTCGTTGCCACATTGATGGTGCAGCTCGAATTCTCCATCGTCATTTTTCACAAGCGAACGAGCTTGGCAGAGATGCCTAAACTATATTTAGCTTTATACAGTTCGTCTCTGTAGATGCTGTCATCCGCGGCCTTAAAATCGATGAAAAGGTGGTGGGAATCGATTTGGAGTTCATAGGTTTATTCCAGGATCTGCCGCAAAGTGAAAATTTGGTCGATGGTTGACTTTCGTGGTCTGAACTCTGAAGCTTCATTGGTAAGGACCAATCAGATTGTTGATTAAAAGGTTTCAGACGTTCACACATTACGGCAGAGAGGATCTTTTAGGCGATGTTAAGTAGGCAGATTCCTCTGTATCGGCCATGCATTCTTTCGACCGACTTCCGAATTGGTGCATGCTCCTATCTAGAACGTCGCATTCTGCTGAACTGCTCGGCAGCTAGACCAGCGGTTTTGTTGGATTTCAGTCGTGATCTTGCCGTTTTCACTTTTTCTAAGTCGGTTTCACGGAATTATTGGCTATCATCGGGTCCGCTGAATGGCCTCCACCTGACGGCGTAATTTTGTTCGTCGTCACCATTATAGTCTACAGAAGTGGTCTTTCCACATCCCCAGCATCAACTGTGATTCTGCTATGATGTTAGTTTGTTTATCTCTGCAGGCAAAGGTTCTTGCTCGATGAACTTGATCCAGCTGTTTGCCTTCGGATAAAACCTCTTGGTTCATTCCTGCTGTCTGCTCTCTCAACATCCTCGATCTGACGCTTCTCATGCTCCCTCCTTTTTCTCCTGAGAAGCCAGCGTTCCTCTCTCCTCTTTTTCTCGTAGATCTCACGAGCAGCTCTTGTCCTTCTAGGCAAAATCGAACATTTAGATTGCTAGACAAGTGCCTTCTGTAGATAGCAATGTGATCAATCTGGTTAACTGTTGATTAATTAGGAGATCTCCATGTTACTTTATTGATGTTGAGATGTGGGAACCATGTACCTGCTACCCTGCTACCACAACATTGCGCTCCACAGCAAAATCAGTCCGCCTGAATCCACCTGGAGTACCACGCACTTGATGTGACTCTTAGAGCAAGAGCCGGAAAAAACGCTTTTTCGGCATGGGCTCCAAATAAGTTAAAGTAGCCTGTAAAGGTGTTCACTAAGTAGTTCGGCCTAACTGGAACTGAAGACGCGACGCCACCGTTGATTTCAGAAACAAGAAATTCTTTCGCTGCCTTGGTGGGAAGGGGAACACTCCGTCATTGGGTGGTTCCGTCTGCAGAAAAAATAATTGGAAAAGTTTGCACGTGAGAAAGGATGATTCCAGAGATATCAAATCTACCTCGAAGGTGGTGTGATGACATTAATTAAGCTTGTGAGACTCTGGTGGCTGAATACCTAGCTGAGTATAGATGAACCGACCCGGAAAGTCCTTTGGCTTATGATATGAAATTATTATAGGAGGATGGATCAGATGACCATTTAGGCGCTAATGAAGGCAATTATTAATTTAATCGTCCCGACCGACGCACGCACGATAATGTTGAAGATGAGTGTTCAACCCAACGTTAATACTGTAATATTCGGCTTGGTCCGACAATTAAAACTCATTCACTTTTTAAATAAAACACAAATTTACTTTATTCAAATCACTCACAAACTTATTTATTAAACACTTTCAATTATAACTTTGCAAACACAGTATCTTTACTTTATCTCAGTTCACAATCAACTAACTAGCTTCGCCGCCAAACGGCTATTTATATAACAAAAATGATGGGTTCTAGAAACTACTATGGTTCTTGGAGAAGCTGAATGTTCCAGAAGCTCTCCATCTCTATATATATAAAAATGGATGTGTGTTTGTTTGTTTGTTTGTATGTCTCTTATAGACTCCGAAATGGCCCAACAGATATTTGTGAAATTTTCATGGTTCATACTGTTGCATTCAGTGATGATTTCTGTGAAAAAAAAATTGGAAAAATCTCATGGAAGAGTGGGAAAACTGGAAAAACCAAACAAAGTCGGACATTTGATTTTTTTTGCTTGGAATTTTTTGTTTCAAAATGGGTTTTCGAATGGAAAAACAGAAAGTTCTTCATGAAAAACTCGGAAAACTCATTGGGAAAATTGCATATTATTGCAGGTGCATTGGTTTTCAAATGGAAAACTGGAACATTTCAAAATGGGTTTTCCAATGGAAAATAGAAAGTTCTGATAAAACTCGGAAAACTCTTTAGTTTTCAAATGGAAAATTGGAAAATTTCAGAATGGGTTATTTAAAATGGCAAATAGAAAGTGCACTGATTCTCAAATAGAAAAATGGAAATTTTTTGATTTGGAACTCGGAAAAATCTGCGAGAGCACGAAGAACTGCAACACCTTAAATCAAGTTTTTTTTATGGAATTTAAGGTGCATTGGTTTGCTTCTATGTCCGGCTTGGACTCTTAATCCGCTCAATCCTCAATGCATTTTCATAAAATTTTCATTGTACCTATAAAAATAAATTTTTGGGACAATATTACGGGAAAGTCAGCAAATAAGGGGGACAACCGTAAGCTGTTTGGAATTCAGATTTTTGTGAAATAGTCAAAACAGAGAAGTTTTTGATTTTTCAAAGAAATTTGCATTTTACTTCATACTTTGATGAAAGTAGAATGTTAGTTGTAGAGCTTGGAAAAATTCAGATATGTGGTTCTCTATTTCTATTGGATTCAAGCAAATCACATTGCATTTTAACAATGTCTGTGTTAATCATAATGATTATTCTGGAGATGCTCTGTAGGGTGGCGACACGAAGTTCGCGGAGTCGGCTAGTTTACAAATAAAAATACTGGGATTACTTTTTGTAGGGGCTAACGTTCTTAATGCTAAACATAAAGTTTCTCTTAATCACTAGGTATTGCCCCTCACAAGTGTTTACTACTACTATTAAACGATATTAGAGTTATAGAGATAAGGAGTAAGTAAAGAGAGTAAAAGTACATTAAATATAGAAAGAGATACAGAGCGTAAGAGAAATAAAGTATACACATTACAATAGAATGAGATACAGAGCGACGAGCGTATGAGATAAATAAAGTGTATACACATAACAATACCATTTAAAGAAAAACACTTAAGTATTTTAAATGAAGTTTAACTGATTAATTTAACTGATTAAGTTTAACTGATTAACTTTTTAGCAATCATTTTTAATTATCCATTTAAATTGACAACCGCAAACCGTCCTTGCGATTTGACCAAATGACTTCCCTCTTAAACACAGCTCATGGAACGACTATTTCAATTTTTATACTTTTTGACATATATGCACGTTAACAAACAAAACAAACACAATCCGTTGCATATTAAATACAACTCAAGGCTTATGGCTTTCAAAAAACAACATTACATCCATTATTAATTATAAATAAATCATCATAGCTTTGTACATAATTTTTTTAATTGATTCACGATAAACAACTTTGCACTCGCCCAAAAAACAAACACACCCAACACACAACCCACGCTGCCGAATAGCTGCAGGATATTTACCATAATTTGTGACATAAAACCACTATTCAATGAAAATATATAAAAAGTATGCGGAAAATGAAAAATATTCGATAAATATTATTTTTTGGCGCAAAGGACATTGGGCACTTCATTGTGTGGATCAAGGTGAAAAAGAGTCATCATCGAGATTTAAATGAGAGCATCTCACCCAGAGGAGCTGCAAAAAAAAAATCATGAAAATATTATTCAAACCGAAACGATAAATCACCCAAGGACGAACCAACAATTCGCCTCTCAACAAACCAACAAGACAAAAAACGGACAAACAAATAAAGAACAAAAACAGGCCACACCGGACAAAACCATCAGACTGATCTGTGTTACCAAATAAACATAATGCCTTCGTTTGTCCCCTGTTTTTTGTTGTTAATCCTGAAAAAAAAACTATTTTCATTTGTAAGAAAGATCCACACTCCCGAACTGACTGACCGAACAACAAACAACAACGGCTATATTGCATAAGGACTAAAAAACTCTTGTACTCGTTTGAAGCTGATGCCAAGGAGACAAAAAGTGAAACAAACGGCACAGTGCGGGGAATAAATGAATACATAAATTGGAAGCCATCCAGATGCAATCTGCAATCAATTTCATTTCACTCGTTGTTCCTTGTTTGCCGCTGCTATTGCTGCTTTTGATGGCACTCCATGCCATGCATACCTTCAATTTCAAGTTTAACCTGCTGCATGTGACACGACGACGAACGACACCCTGTTCCCGTTGAATTGCATACCTAAAATGGTATCTCTGCACAATTACTCTGCGCTTGTAACTACGGGAGTAAGTTAGCATTTCCGGTCTAGTCCTTCCTCCTTTCAGCTAATCGCCAGAAAATATGAGCTTAACATTTAAAAGTGCCTTAAAATATGACACTTGCTTATGGGAGAATGTATGAATGTATCTTAAGACTTCTACAAGAAAATACCAACTCCTGACTTCTGATTTGGAAGAACAAGGACGAGGAAATCTTAAGAAGAACTAACTTTTCCACTTGACCACCAATGCTCGTCACCATGGAAGTTTTCTTTCACTTTTTCCACTTCAGAGTCAGAGCAATGTCATCCATTAATGAAGTTTAAGTGTCTTAACCTCCTTTATGAGGAAAGGGACGAAGAGGAGGAATATGACTCTTTTACGACTTGGTTTTACTTGTACAATGCGGCAGTACGAAGCGAACATATACATTTAAGAAAGAAACTATTAGAGAATATGGTTTCGGTTTGGGGGCGGATGCATGGCCGGATGAGGGCATTTCGAAGGCCCTTAGGCAATTAAAGTCTAAGAGCGTTTTCCCATTACTTTCTTCTTCAAGTTATTTATTTTATTTTTGTCTAGTTCTTGTAGTATTTCGTTTGATAACTACTAAGGATAAAATAAAATAAATAGACAAGAGAAAGAAAGTTTGAAGAATTTAACTATAGGTAATGTTTGAATGGTTTGAGTTTTATTTCGCTCTATAACAGGCCCTTACAATATTTCGAAATGCATTCGTGAAAGAAAAGTTTTTGGGTACTTTTCGTTGCTTTACAAAAGGCATAGGCTGGAAATGAAACTTTCAGAATAACTAACTATCTATTGAGCAATGATTTTACCCCATACAAATTTGTTTAAATTACAAGTATTGAGTTTCACAAAAAATTTAAGGAGGTTGCCATCAAACGACATAACGTTCTGACAATCGACGGAGAATACGAGCAATCGACGTAAACATTCGGTCAATCAACGGACATATCCGTGCAGTCAGCGGACATATCCGTGCAGTCAACGGCCGAGTCCAGGCGAAATGAATCTGGCTACCGGGTAAGTATATGTGACAAAACCCCTTACCTTTGGTGAAGAAGTCTCTGTCCGGTTAGTATAAATCACGGACGAATCCGGGCAATCGACGTACGATTTGGCTGTGTTTATTGTTATTCCCCATTTGGTATGGTACTCGTAGAGACTGCAGTTGTGGGCTTAAACCTTCCGGAATGCTAAGACAGATAAGATGTATGAGGCGTATATGGAAAAGTCATCTGCAACAAGCAGTTTCTTACAGTTTGATGGCAGAGATTGGTCCGACGTCATTAGGCTGTAGAGAATGGTTCCAAACTTCGACCACTGGGCCACTCCAGCCAAAATGTTCCTTGTTGTTGACTTCTTGTTTTCAGCTTCCATTAAGAACCTCCTGGTAGAAAGACAAGAAAATAATAATCATTTTGGTGTTTGAGGGATACCTATAAGACAGAGCTTGTAGATAAGAACACCTCGATCTAATCGCTGTCGAATGCTTTTTCGACATCCAGAAAGCATTCTTCCATGACACGTCGACTATTCAGAGCAGAGGAAACATCGGAATGAAATTTTAGTAGGGGATGTGGTATGGCCTTTACAGAATCCAAACTGCATGTCGGGAATTATCCTGTCCTCTCGGTGCAAAATCTCTTAAGTCTCTTGAGGATGATTTCTTGAAGAATTTTGCTGATGTTATTCTGTTGGAATAGAGGCAGGTAGTTAGAGACCAGGTTTGTTTGCACCTTTCTTCGGTACGGCATCGTCTTCTGCTTCAGTATGTGGTTGTTGAATCAATTGGATGAAGGCACCGATATATTCATTTGGAAGGCTTGGTCTGCTGACGGAGTATAGGTGTGAAGCTTTGTTCAAAGTGGGTTGATATGTTCGATGTAGTTACTGAGTATAACTTCCGGTAGCGGCTTGTTTATCCCAACTAGGTGGCTTATCTCCTTGAAGGCGCCTGATCAGTTTGATGGCCTTCAGTCTCTTTCTGAACGCGATTTCGTTGCAGTATTGAATTGCGTTTCGGAACATGATGTTTTTGTGCTATAATTCCTTTTTGGCTATCGTGTATTCGAGATTGACGGTATTGAGTTCTCGATGTACATAGTATCCTTTGGAGGCGCTTTCTTATCCTTTGTATTTGGCATATGGGCGTAAAATGTCTGCACATATTCCGGAAGATGCTGGTATCGGTCCTTCGATGACTTGGGTACTTTTTATACATCTCATGCAATGGAAAGAGTTGATTTCAGGCGATCGACCGCGCAGTCAATTTACTCGGTACTTAGGTTCCTATTTGTGGGTTGTAGATTTAGATTGGCTTCGACGTCCCTATGCAGTCTTTCGATGTTTAGCTTCCTGTAGTTTATAAACTCCGCTTGAGGCCTTGCTGCTGGTATGGCTAATTGATTAAGCGTGACTGAGAGCAGGACTGCTTCGTGGTTCAAGTCACGTGGCTCTATGGAGCAGGTGTTGTTACAGATCTCAGGAAGCTGTGGCTTCACTTGAACGGAGTCCTGAAATTAATACTTCAATACTGGATACGGAGATTAATTCCCTCATCAGTATGGCGGTTGCTGGAATTTTTAGAGTTTGCAGCCGGTTGTTTGTAGGCTGGATGCTTACGATGTTGTCAGGTTGGCGGTCGGTTTGGAACTGATCGTTGATTTCGGTAGGTCGGTTTACAACTAATTGGTGTTTTTGGTAGCAGTAGGTATTTATTGTGTGAAGTGTATTAGTTGGTGTGCGTAAGGCATCGTTTTTTTTACGGTGATCGGTCATCGGTCGCAATTGATGATTATTGCAATTTTGTAGATCAGTTTCTAATACTTACGGGAGGTACATTTTGTGACTTATTTTATGAAATATTGTTTGATTAAAAAAGAAATCCAGTTGAACAATAATAGTAGCATCTCCATTAAAGGGCGTTCAATATATTCAGAAGCACTGCTTCCGGCCCTGATTTGAAATAGGCTTCAGGAATAACATTGAACGCGGAGTTCTTCAGAGCGGAAAGTCAGCATTTTTTTGGAATCGAAAAGATAACTCCACACCAACTTGCCCCACCATACCAGGAATCAAAAGGATAACATGAATTTCATTGTCATTATCAGTTGATGGATATATCTACATTCGTTTCACTTGAGATACAATATCCTGACGAAGAATCGTTTCCTTGTTGGTCGTTTGGTCGATTGGATTGGATCCCGGTCATAAAGTCCTAGGCCGTAATTAATTTGGCATTCGTCCAAACTCCATTTCTTCTTGTCTTTGGGAATGTCGTCTTTTTACAGCCAAGTTGTTTTCTAGGTGCGCTATGTCACCTGTCTTTCATCACGACTGCAATCCATTTTATCTGTCATGACATTATAGTTTTATTATCTTCCACTCAGAAGAAGACTGAATGAGATGAGGTTGAAGCAGATTCTTTCATTATCTTGGAGTCTTCAACTACATAATCAGACATTTTTATTTTGTCCAGTCAAACAAGACGTATGCTTATGCACCTCCCTTCTAGTAAAGAAAACTTAATGCTGTCAAATAATTCACACAAGAAAAAACCTAAAAATGATGAATGGGAATTAAAGGATTTTAAATTGTCCTTATTTCTTGCTTGCTGTTTTTATTCTATTCATTTTGAATGAAAGAAAACGTTTTGTAAATAAAATACCGCCCCATGTGAGTGTTCTCACAAAAAATTGTCACGACACGACACAACACACCATGACGGCAATAAATAACACCACGTTTTATTAAGACGAAAGAAAATAAAATAAAAATGTGTAAATAAAACGAGAGAACAATTTTTCGTAGGTCGTTGTCGAAATTTAAAAATACATCAATTTATTTCACATATACTCGCACCCAAAGGAGTAAGGACATGTAAGCGTTATGTATGACTCTGATTTCTCAACAATTGATTTGCCATCAAGGTACTGGGGAAGAAGTTTTACATACACTTTTGTCGCAATCGGATCAAGGTTAGAGAAGTTTTTCTACTTTTCAGCTCAGAGCCATCAATAAATGAGTGACACATTACAGGAAACTGGGATTTTTTTTTATTAGAATGAGAATTCAAAATAACATAAAAATAACAAAGGATTTTCCGAAAAATTTATTGAGTTTTTCTTAACTTCGATGAAACTATGCCAAGGTCTTCAAATGGATTATTTATCAAACATGGCAATGGAAGAAAAGCTAGGCTTGTCATTTCTTTTTTCTTATTTAATCTTGTAAGCTCTTAATTCATTTCATTACTCATTGTCATTAATCATTATCATAAAGTATTGGAAACCACTTACATTTTCAAGAAACCATCGGCTCTAACATATAAAACTTGAGAGTCTTTCACAACGCAACACTTGGTTAAATTGTGATAGCTGACAAAATTTACTGCATCTCCAAACGACGAAATAATTTAGGCTTAGACTTGGACTTTAACTTAGACTATAAGATTAAGTTTTGGACTTGCGCTTGGACTTGGAGTAGTACTCGTACTCAAACCTGGACTAGGACTCAGAATCAGACCTGGACTTGGATTTGGGCTTTGACTTACTCGCACTTAAACCCGAATTCGGTCTCGGACTCTGGACGCGTACTTGTGCTCAGACCCGGACTTAAAATCGAACTCAAAATCGGACTTGAACTCAGCCGAATGCTGCTAAATAACAGTTTTGTCAGATAAATGGTTTTTCAGGCCCAGGTTAAATCCAGATGTATGGGCCTATCACCTATTCGGCGAGATTTTTTATTCTGTTTTTCTGTTATGAATTCCCATACAAAAGTTTGAGCTGTCAAACAATCTTTCACGAATAACGAATAAAAATACAATAATGGTATTCGGCAAGCACAATCTGTTATTTAATCTGTTATGAACTGTCAAAAATTCTAACTTACTGAAAATCTATATCTATACTAATATTTTATACTAGCAGTTGCCCGCGACTTCGTCCGCCTCTCCCTCGTCCACCGGCCAGAGTATCGTCTCGACTTGTGCATCATGCGCGCGTGGGAATTTTGTTCGGAAGTTATTGTAAAATTGCATTGCAGTCAACTCTCCCTAGGTCGTAATTCTCTAGAACTTGAAAAATTTGAGCATTTTTTATGATTCCCTTCAGTTGTTCATACTTAAAGCATTCCCTTGGGTGAACTCTCCCTAATTCTAATATCTCTCTTACTTCTGCATCGTTTTTTTTTCGTTAAGTAAATTTTTTTTTTCTTTAAACTGAGTATATTTTTTAGTTAAGAAGTACATAAAATGATATTGTTTAAACACAATAATCTGCACAAATAGTGCAATCGATCACATTCACAAATCAATTGAACTCTCAAAATTCTAATTTGAGCAGTTATTAGGCCAGTTTCACCTAAAAACATCTCACTGAGATCTCAATGTCACCTTGACTGAGGCAAAAACATTTGGTGGAACATAATAATTCTCAGTTATCATTGATATTTAATGGTTACCTTACTAATTGTTGCTGCACATATGTCAGCCACGTCAAATAGCTGAGTGAGAAATCGAACCCAAAATAATTTCATCTCAGAGATCTCAGAAAAAAATCTCAGTTCTCACATTTCCACAGATTCTTCGCTGCTATTGGTCGCAGCTTAATTTTAAGTAGAATAAAGCCTTTCTCGATTAATGAACTATCCAACACAAAAAAAATTTTACAATTCGAAATAGTAGTTCCTGAGATTACCGCGTTCAAACGAACTTTATATTGTATTGTATTGTATTGTTTGCCGTTTTTTTCCACATTTTACACAAATTCTTCGCTCCTATTGGTCGCAGCTAAATTTTATATAACTTCAAGCCTTCCTTGATAAATGGACCATTCAACATTAAAAAAATTGTTCAATTTCATAAAGCAGTTCCTGAGATAAGCGCGTTAAAACGCAGAAAAATGTATATTTTTTGCCGTTTTTTCCATATTTTCCACAGATTCTTCGCTGCTATTGGTCACAGCTTAATGTTAAATAGCCTAATGTCTAAGTGTATTAAGGCACCATCCAACACAAAAAGGATTATACCATTCGAACCAGTAGTTCCTGAGATTACCGCGTTCAAACAAACAAACTCTTCAGCTTTATATATTAGTGTATATTATAAAGAGGAAAGGTTTGATTTTTGTTTGTTTGTTTGAAATGAATAGGCTCCGAAACTACTGGACCGATTTAAAAAATTCTTTCACCGTTGGCAAGCTACACTATTCCCAAGTGACATAGGCTATGTTTCATTTTCAAAAAAATTAGGGATCCTTGCCAAAGTTAAAAAAACATACTTTTTCCACCCCATCAAAAAAAAAAAAATATGATCAATTTCAAATATTGAAAATTATGTTTGTCAGATGTCAGATCTGAAATTATTCATGTAAATTGAAAATGTATTATTTTATGTCAGTCAAGAAAATATATACATATTCGTAAAATATTGTTTTCCATCGACAAAAAAAATGTACCCTTGACATTTTTTGCAGTCGATATATTTTCTTTTTTAGATTTGTTGTTTTTGAGATATAATGGGCGTGGGAAGCGGGTAGTGGAGTAGCGGGGAAGTAGGTTGCGGGTAGCGCATAGCGTGGTGATGGGTAACGGCAGTGAGTAGCGGGTAGCGTGGTAAAGGGGTAGCGTTTAGTGTGTTGAAGTAGTAGGTAGCGGGAAGCGGGTAGTGGGGTAGAGGTTTAGCGGGTAGCAGGTAGCTCTGAAGGGTAGGAGGGTAGCGGATAGTGTGGTAGCACCGTAAAAAAGTGAAGCCACTGCGAAGCGTGGCAGGGTACTGCTAGTCTTTTATAAATCGCATACTTGGTATTCAGCAAGTTTTATAAAATCTGTCAAAATTCATAAGAGAATAAAAGTCAACTGTTCGGCACTTTTTATCAACGAGCCAAATGTAAGCAAATATAATTTTTAAAATAAATAAACGTAAGAAAATATGTAAATAAACTAAAACATTTTTTTTTTAGACGGAAACGCAGACAACTTTTGCTCGAGTTGTGATTGAGGAGTAGTTCTTTCGACACTTTCCGGACACTAGATTCGTGCAGCTATTTAGATTGGATAAATTGTATGCAACGATTTTTATCGAAAAATTGCAACAATTCACGCAGCCTACAATTTCAACAAATCCATTTCAGAAAATAATTAATAAAATGGTGCTTATCTAAAATGTACGTCTACCACAAGGTTCACTTGAAGCTGCATTCAACAAACGCTACTTAACAACAAGAAACTCTGTGGAACGCACGTTTTGAGTAAAAAAAAGCAGATTTAGATGCTTATCACGCCAAAGGATATTACACTATACCCTGAAATGGCCGCAAAAATAGTTTATGCGATACTTTGCATTCATAAATTGTTTACCATGGGAGAAGAACAATTTGTTGAGGATGCAGCTGAAACAAGTGCAACAACTGGAAATGAAAATGACGTTAAAAGCATCAGAGATCGCAATCAATGGCACAGCCTTGGGTCTCGAGTTCGAGAGCGATATGTTGAAAATTTGAACTGAACGAAATAGATAGAATTTATTTTTAACTAAGAACTTAATTTAAATTTATTATTTGCATGTATTATCATGCATTTATGCAGTTTACAAAAAAAATTATTACATTTTGTTTGCAACAGCTATAGCCAATTTTTCTATGGCCGCAGCAGTGGCTTTGGAATATTAGTTGCTCATTGGAGAATTTTGAAACTTGAAATAAAAACATTTAAGACAAGAATGCATACATCGGTTTTTATTTTTCTGGAGCTTTTGAAATAGGTACACTTGAAAGATTTCTTTGATGATCAAGCTCTTTATTAGAATGGTTGGAACATCGATGAGTGCAAATATAAGCCCTTTTAAGTATTCCCTTAAGTCATTTTCAGAAAATAAGTGAAAATTAAAAAAAAAAATCATCTGAAATTTAAATGCATTTGGTGACCTTTCACAACACTCAAATACTTTTGGGTAGCAGCTTATTTTTATTTTTTTCCCAATTTGAAAATGGTTTTCGATTCTGCTTGGAAGGCCTCAATTCGAACTCAAAACAGTTTCAAGAAAATCTTATGATTCACACATAATGAAAGCACATTTTAACTAACAGTAGAGAAGTATTCCTCAGATTTTTTTGGATCGGCGAACTGCCTGGCTTCCAGTTTCCGGGGCACACATCACCATGCTTTTCAGTAAATTGGAACGCCTATACAAAACGAGGAGTCTCTTCTATACTGCGATCAACGGGTTAGTCATTCACAGTTATTCGGCGCAAGTTTTGTTTGACATCGATGATAAACAATCCACGGAAAGAAACACCAGTTTTTTATCCATTACACCATAATCACGTGCTATCTCATTGACTTATCGGCTAGCAAGGGAATATTCAAGTCACCAAGTCAACCCTGTTTTCGTGGTGTGTTAGTCCAAGCCAAATGCGTGAAATTCGGGTCTGTTGAACATGCAATTATTTCCCAATCAATGCGGCGGAATTCTTTTGCACGGTCAGAGAAAGCAATAATCTCCGTTGGGCGGACAAAGGTGAAGAACAAAACCACATACTTGTCCTTGCAATCCGCCAAGGAGGTTTCATAAAACTGGCCATTCAAAACAGCAGTTCCGGAAAAAGCGGGGCTCGTTTCTGGAGAGATGGCATCTCGATATTAAATAAATAAATTAAAATTGAATTGAATTGAAATAAAACTAACCATCAGTCTTTTACATCCATATTCACCATCTTTTTGCATTTCACAAACATTTTATTTGTAGTTTTACTTCAGTTTTCAATATGACTTGCAAAAATATCCATATAATTCCAATTCTAAAGCGTATCCTCCGTAGTCCTCCGTAGCCAAGTGAACCGAAAAAGCATTCTCTCTGGCTTCTTGAAATTTATTTTCATTTTCCAGTCATCGCAATAAAGATCCATGGTTAGTTCCTTTCTTTTAAGTGCTCCTATGGGCAATGAACTAACCGGTCCCCTGCCACTACTGGTGATCCTCAACCATGATGGGCAATATACCAATCCGCTGCCATCTACAACTTAAATATTTATGGGTATGGTAAAAATTTAAGAAGGAAAAATAGATTCCAAAATAAACGATGGAAAAAACATAAAGTCGGAAGCAAGGACCCGGGAAAACATTACAAGAACGTTTCGGGGAGTGAACATAATTTAAGGAGCTGATATAAACAAAAAGCAAAGGTGATATGTGCCTCTAGTCGATCGCAGATGGAGACTAGTGTTTCCACCACCCACAGAGAGAGCCCACAGCATCGAACTACGAAATCGTATGCGATTTCGATTTCGGCTCTAAATATTGATTTGATTGATGACGAATTAATCAACTTTAATTTATATATTCTTTTTTGGGCTCCTTGCAAGGGCAACATCTTGCAAAATATGGATATCCTCAATAATTGAGTAGTCGTCTATATCCGATTTCATTTTAAAACATAATTTATATCCAGACGAAATCAAAATAAATATTGTATGTTGTTTGTTTTCAGATCAGTTACTGATGTCATTTAAAAAATGTCTCTTTGACAGCGAATGTACCAACTATACCTGGTAATAGTATAGGAAAATTAGTAAAAGACGGATTATTCGTATACACGCAATTCAACCCGCTGTTAATATTTAACCCGACGATACTCGATTTATTTATTATTGGTAAGACCCTACAATAAAATCAGAAGACCTATGTCATCGGAGTTCTCTTCAATAATGAAAAGCACATCTCAGTTTGTTCCAATTAGATGGTAAATTGGCAAAATTGAACCAAATTAAATGGATTGCATGCGAAATAAAGGACATTTAAGCAATCATTATATCAAAGAAAGAAGAGGCCGTTGCTTTCTCAATGTTATTACAAAATGTTTTAAATAATGTTATTAAAATGTGTTCTCATGCTGAAAAAAATTGTTTCTTTAAAACCTGTCAAACTTTTTCGCATTTCAGATTTCACAAAACGAGACACGTTGAACTATAAATTCCATAAAAAAACCAACATTCCAGTGAAAACCTAAAATGAATAAAAACGAAATCAATCCATTGCAAATCACTTATTTATACAATTGTAACAAAAACTCAAAAAATCCACTTCAACACTCATTTAAAACCCAAAAACATTGAAAAATTTCTTCTCCCAAAAACAAAGAACCTTGAATCACTGCATTCCATCATCACACAACTCGTACAGCGTCAGTTTATTATAAGCATCAAACGATCGAATCACCATACAAATGGAATAAATCTCACCCTCAGAATTCAATTCGATCCCATTTGCCCCCATACCCTAATTCATATTCATTCGAATTCCAAATATTATATCAACGCTTCCGTACATTCCATCAGCAAAAAAGTATGATACACTTCCAGCAGAAAGGATCAAACAAGGGAAAGGAATTTCTAATCGGTACACATCGCTCGTCTGCATTATTTCTATGACTTTATGTAATAAAAATGTCGAAATACAAACAAAATGACAAAAAAATGACAATTTCCCCAATACAGAGACGACAAGCTTTTTGTATAAGAATGTACAAGGATACAATACAAAATCAATTGTGCATGCCAATCACACTTCAAAGGAGAGAACCGAAATAAGGACCCGGGCCCCCAACAATGCACAGAAAATGCTCCGGAAGAGCAAAAAGAGACTCTTCACAATATTCTGATGAGATCTGTCTGAGTACCAAGGGCATGGATATTGATGTGCTCCCAATGTGGATCCAACTATTGATTTTGCAGCACTCAATATAAACAATAATAAATCTCAATAATAATAATCGTATTCGCCACTAGCTAAATCGTCCTCAACTTAAGTAGACAAAAAATAACACCCAGAGGATGCGACAGTTTTTGAAAACTATATTTTCTCATTCATATAGACAGAGATACTTACAAAGATAGATGTCCCTTGAAATGGATGCCAGGAATAAACGCTTGTCAGAGTCTCATTGCTCTCATTAGATAATTATCATTGGCAAGGACTGCAAGCTCCACTTGGGCATCCCTGATATGATATCGATGGGGTGTGCTTGTTGTCTACCCCTCCTCAATTTGTCTCATCTGTCTGATTTCGGTCCTGCTGTCGATGATGCTGCTAGAATGCTAGCTTGGTTAGTTTTCATCACTCTCGTCCATCATCAATGAATTAATTATGAATATATATTTTCTCTCCTTGTGATGCTGTGGTGATGAAATACCAAAAAGAATATCTTCTTCGAATGCGAGATGAGAATCATTATGCATTTTGCTCATAGATATAGTTTTATGTGGGTTTTAATCGGAATCAAATGTAGACGGAAGACTCTTTCCAGCTTCATTGTTTACCTATGGGCAACGGAATTTCATTGGAGACTTTGAAGGAGTTATAAATGAGAAGAAATGAGATAATTGTTACCATTCCACACTTTGATACTGGTCCCCAGACTTGATTTGAGCAAACATTTGCAATGTCCCCAATATTGTCAATTGTCTTCGGTTCAATTTGTTTGTGTGGTTTAAGGTTTGTGCTTAAGGATTGAATGGGATGACAATGAAGTGAAAGAAAAATAAATGTACAGTCTGCTGTGAAAAATTAGGCTTATATAAAACTTAGGAATTCAAGATTTTGTATAAAAAGATCTAATATACACGTATGCATTTCCTCATAAATGAAAGAGCAATGGTTCAATTTAGCTCAAGTTTCGTTGTTGACTGCTGATAAGACCTGTGCCAGCATGTTCCTATTATCTGAAGAAAGTTTGATTGTACAGGAACAGTAAAAGAGAAACTGAAAGTACGAGTTAGGTAGAGTAGGATCAAATGAAAACATGTATTACTTTTCAAAATAAAGCTTAGCACAATTCCAGACGACTTCCATCGGACACGATGGTAGCCAACAATTCCGTGAACCCAACTTAGAAGCATTGAAAACGGCAATATCACGGCGAAATGCAACAAAGTTGCTGGAGCAGATGGTCTAGCTGCCGACCTGTTTAAAGCAGCAAGCGACGATCTAGATAGGAGCATTCATCTTTAAATATGGTCGGAAGAATGCTTGCCCGATGAATGGAACCTCAGCATTGTTTGTCCGATCCTGAAGAAGGGAGATCCTCTATAAAAAACGTATGAACTCCAAATCGATACCCACCACCTTTTCATCGTTTTTAAGGCCGCGTATGACAGCATCTACAGAGACGAACTGTATAAAGCTATGTCTAGCTTTGGCATCCCTGCCAAGCTCGTTTGCTAGTGCAAACTGATGATGGAGAATTCACGCTGCACCATAAAGTTTGACAACGAGCTTACGGAATTTTTCGGGTTCGATGTCAAATAAGGATTCAGACAAGGCGCTGTCACACAGGCGCTTTAACATCGTTCTTGAGAAGATAATGCAAAACTCCACCGTCAACACCAGAGGCACTATCTTTCAAAAGTCTGTTCAACTTCTCGCGTACGCCAATGATATTGATAAAATGTGAGGAACAAAGCCAGCGTGATGTCAATGGCATCTATGTGAGAATTGAGACAGAAGAAGGAAAAATGGGTTTCGCGGTAAATGAGGGAAAAACGAAGTATATGCTTTCTTGGAGGAAGAACAATTAACAACGACGGCTCGAACAACAGACGCATACAACTTCGAGGTAGTAGAGGAGTTTGTCTACCTAGCATCCGCTGTTAACACAATAACACCAGCGCGCGCCGAGATCAGACGGAGAATAACTCTTGCTAATCGCTGTTTCTTTGGGCTAAGATTGCAATCGAGTTGAAAAGTCCTATCTCTCGAGCCACTGAGGTAAAACTGTATATAACACCCTCATCATCCCATATATGCTACAGAAGCATGGACTCTGACAAAATTGTATGAATATGCCTTAGGCTGCTTCGAGAGGAAAGTACTTCGGGTCAGCCCCGTGTGCATTGCTATGGAATGGAGAAGAAGATTCGACAGAAAACCTTATGGGTTGTACAATGACACGGACCTAGCCAGAAGGATCAAAGTCCAGTGACTCAGATGGCGGACACCAATGCTCCGGCCCGGAAAGACTTCGACAGTATTCCCGAGGGACATAGAAGTAGAGGAAGACCACCATTCAGGTGGTGCACCCAATCACGTTGAAGTGCAAAACTGGAGACAACTAAGTTGGGACCAAGCTAGCTGGCGGAGACTGGTGGTTGGGACCCAAGAGTCCACAATGGACGTTAGCGCCACCATAAGTAAGTAAGTAAGTACAAGTAAAAAAATATGAGTGCGACCCATGGAGTCCCCACGACTAACTTCCCAGAGTAGAAAAATACGTAAAAACATTAGTTGTTTTGCAAAATATTCAGGCGATGCATCCCGTTGTTGTTGTACACGCAAGTTAGTTCAAAGTCAAATTATATAAAACTGATGATTTTATGAAAAACATCAAGGTTTTTGAATAACAGTGGCGCCATTTGTTAAAAATTGATCGTACCAACTCGTGGACTCATTCACAACTACTTTGCACAGTAAAATACAGCCATAGCTGGGCATTAACGGGCATTTTTTCGTTAATCCGTTAATCGTTAATTAACGAAGTTAACATTCCCATTAACGAATTAACTTTTCAGTTAACTTCAAAAAATGTTAACGATCGTTAAATTTTCCAAAGTCCGTTAATCGTTAATCGAACACAAATACCATACAGATACACATTCAAATTAGATTATTGGTAATTATTTTTATAACTTATAAAAAATTAGTCAACCCCCTTCAGGAAACACAACGCCGTCTATTTATTCGCGATAAAAATACAATAATTTTTAATAATTTGATAATTTCTCGCAAATTCTGCCAGCAAATCAAAGAACCAAACGATTTCATTCTGCTTACTGCGAACGGTGAAAAATTCATACATACGGTTGCAAACGATTAACAGTTGACTTGAATCTTGGACGCGCTTTTGATTTATTTTTTGTTATTGCCGACATCGATCACCCTATTATAGGAGCTGATTTTTTACACAAATTCAATATTCAACCGTAGCTTGTGTAAGTTCGCCTTCGTTTATTTAACTTAAATCTAAACTTAAAATTTATCTTAAAGCTTAATGTAAAAGACTAATGGCCAGTTGCACCAAAATCCACAAAAAAACAGTTTTTGTTAAAATGCTTATAAAATTTATCGGCCTGATAAATTTACTCGGTTGCACCAATGTTTTTTAACTATTTTTTAACTAAAATGCTGTTTGCGAAACATCCCTGCTTTTTTTAAACTGAACGAAAAAGAGATGTCAGAACCGTAATTTTATTTTGTTTGTTACGTTCCTATTTGTGAATTCGTGTTTCACCCAGCAATTTAAATAATATGAATTTCAAAGAAAAAATGGATGCCAAGAAAAAAAGGGAAAAAGGCAAAAATTAGGTCTGTTCTTTTACTCCCTAAAACTGCCGAAAACTACCAAATTCTCCCACTTTTCCGTTCTTTTACTCCCGATTTTTGTAAGTTCTGTCACTTTTGAAGGAGAAACATATTTTCCCTATCTGCCGATTTTAGCTACAAACATTTCTTGTGGCAGTTTTTGTAAGTTCTGTCAAACCATAAGAAGTACATTGAATTTTGTTGTCGATTTTTGACAGTTTTTACAAAAACTACCGAAAAAGTAAAAGAACGGACCTATTATGTGGAGGAGGAGAAAAATGCACCTATCGACATTGCACTACAATTTCGCCGAATTATTGAAAACCGAGCCATGGATGGAGTGAACCCGGCCGTTCATATCTAGCGATCTATTTAATTCAAATATGTTTTTGAATTGTAATTTGTAACTTTTAAATGTCCTGTCAAAAGTGAAATGTTTTTTTTTTTTTTTGTAGATATTTTCATTAAAACTCGGTTTTAAAATTTATCTGGCATTTTAGTTTATCGGCCTTTTAAAACTAAAATTGGTTGGAGCAACCGATAATTAGTTCTAAGTAATTTACAATTAGCTTTAAGACAAATGTTAAGTTTTATTTAGGTTTAAACGAATGGAAAAGAAGGCGAACTTGCACAAGCCACGATTGAATATTGAATGAGGATGACTTTTTCAACTCTGTTACTCAATCTTCAGAAAACCCTAAGAGCAACAAATCATTAAAAAGTAAAGCTCGAAGTCTCGTAAAAACGTGGCTAGATTTGAAGTCAAAAGACTCGTTAAATGAAGCGGCATTCCTCGGGGAACAAGTATTGGCCAATCTGTTTATCCAATACAATA
The DNA here is from genome assembly GCA_943590905.1 of Sphaerophoria taeniata. Lineage (NCBI taxonomy): Eukaryota > Metazoa > Arthropoda > Insecta > Diptera > Syrphidae > Sphaerophoria > Sphaerophoria taeniata. The sequence continues at coordinate 288,432,004 of OX016540.1, forward strand.
CTGCCTTACCCTCAAGCGCTGCTGTTGAACGTCTCCACGGGCAAGGATATACTTCAGCCGAAAAGAGCTTCGCTTTCCGATGAGAATTTCGACATGCTGATGTTCATGAAAGGGAACAATCACATTCATATACGTGTGACTGAACAAATTGTTGTTTTAACACTTAAACTCTTATAAAATATAATTTACTATATTAAAAAAAAATTACTTGTCTTTTCTTGTTTCCAACTTTCAATTTTTATTAGAAAATAAATTTTTTATGGCGTGTTAACGGATTAACGATTAACGTTAACTTGCGTTAATTTTTCTAAAATTTAACGTTTTAACGTTAACGAAGTTAAATTTTTAATTAACGGGTTAGCGATTAACGAAGTTAACTTTTTGATTAACGGTGCCCAGCTATGAATACAGCCTATATTGCTCCTGAATATTGTGGTTTTCTATTATTGGAGCAATTTTTCTAATCGGATTAGTATTTCCGAAAATTAATATTTATACGGCAAAGCAGCGTTTCATTATATTAGGGTTGTCTTAGATTTTTGATTGCCATTAAAAAACCGCTAAACTCAAAATCTAATCAGCTCTTAACAACACAATGCTGCGTCGAATGAGACCAATTTCATGATAATACGATGAGTGGTTCGCGAGATAATCAAGCTGAAAAAAACGTAACGCACATACGAACACACATGCACACACACAGACATCATCATATTAAGGGTTTATTCGGATTCTTGTGACCTCAAAATATCGAGAAATACGAAAATTGGAGATTCACAAAATCGGCCCCATTAAGATAACTTCCTCTGGGAAGTTAATAAAGTGGTACTCTATTGGCTTAATTTTATTAAATAAAATAGTAAAAAACTTAGGTTTGTAAGTTTAACTTAGGCGAAAATCACGTTGATGTAGAACCAGCCCCTCCCCCTTCACCCATCTTCTCGCGCTCAGCATGACCCCCTACCCCCCTACTAAGTGCGAACGTTTTTAATTAAAGCCCCTTAGTTTTTCAGAAGACTAACATTCATATGGCAAAACAGCGTTTGCTGGATCAGCTAGGATACTCGTACCAACTGGGGAAACCTTCGCGGGCTCATGCGCAATAACTTTGCTATAGATCATCACATGATCAATTGCATACTTTTCAATTCAATAAAAAAAATTGGAGATTCACAAAATCGGCCTTGTAATGGGGCCTTCCTTCCTCTGGGAAGTTAAAATCATTAATCATCTCTCGATAGCGCAATCCATTGAGCGTAACTGTTCCTCCAGCCTCATTTTCGAAAAAGTAAGGTCCAATGAACCCGCGGGACCATAAACCGCACCAAACAGTCACGCGTTGAGGATGGAGAGGCTTTTCAACAATAACTCCTATGTTTTCCGAGCCCCAGATGCGACAGTTTTGCTTGTTGACGTAGCCTCCGAGGTGGAAATGGGTCTCATCAGTCAAGATGATTTTTCGATGAAATTCCGGATCATTTTCATGCATTTCAAGGACCCAACCAGCAAAAACACGACGTTATTGATGATCAGCCGGCTTGAGTTCTTGTGTTAACTGAATTTTATAAGCCTTAAGACTCAAGTCTTTATGCAAAATACGGTGTAATGACGTTTGTGGAATGCCTTATTCCAAAGAACGACGAGGAATGGACAAACCTGGGTTTTCTTCAACACTTTGGGCTACAACAGCAATATTCTCAGTTGTTCTTGAGCGACGTGCACGGGTTTTATTCTTCACATCACTAACTTGTCCCAACAGCTCGAATTTGTCCACCAATTTCTGTATTGCGGTCCGACAAGGTGCTTCACGACGACCCAAAAATGTTTTATTTGTGCGAAGAGAAATTTTCACCATTTTTTATAGTGAATTTTAATAATTTCAATGCGTTGTTGAAGCGTGTATCGTTCCATTTTTATTAATGGCGTAGTTTCTACTTGTCAAATGCCAAAAAATGACAGCTTCAAAAGTGACAACTACCGAAATAGCAGGCTATTCAAAATAACACCTCATATTGGAAAACCCTTTTTTATAATAAAAATAACTCATTTTTTATAAGGTTGTCTTAGATTTTTGATTGCCATTTAAAAACCGTTAAGCGGATTTCGCTCAAAATCTAATCAGCTCTTAACAACACAATACCGCGTCGAATGAGACCAATTTTATGACAATACGATGAGTGGTTCGCGAGATAATCGAGCTGAAAAAACGTAACGCACATACGAACACACATACACACACACACCGATGTCATCTTAAAAACGCTTGATTCGGACTCTAGTGACCTCAAAACATCGAGAAATGCGAAAATTGGAGATTCACAAAATCGGACCCATTACAATAACTTCCTCTGGGAAGTTAACAAGCAAAACATTTGTAACTCTTCTTTTACCATAGACTGTAGGTATGCGATTATTTCTTTTGCAGAGCCATTTGTGTTATGCATTTAAATAGAATTCGAAATTCAAACGAAACAATTATTCTGCAAAAAGCTATGCTCGTATATTTTTCATCATAAATTGGAAAGTGCATTATTTTCGTTTCTACCAGACGTCCTTTCGACATAAATTAAAGACATTTCTCTACGTTCAGTTCAATAGCTGAACAAATTGTTATGTTGGGTGGTGAAAAAGCGATGAAACGTAAAGTACTAGTGATTTTGAATTTAACTCAATCTATTTTGTGTTTAAAATTTTACCAGAAACAAAAACAAAATGAAAATTAAATTTTTGTATGACAACGGAACTGGTCAGATGATTGCAAATATTAGACAAAAAAATTCATGAACCCAAAGGAATATATCTCACCTTCATAGGATTGCATTCTGCATATTTCTCTGAAATATATCTTTGCCTTTTCAGTGGAGGCGTATGAAACTTGCTTCCAGTTTTGTACGAAAAGTTGACTTCCTTCAGTATGGTATGGTCTTATATAAGTATACTTAGTGAATGAAGGCCTACGGTAGTAGCTTTTGAATTCTATGACTCATAATTTATACTCACTTGGGGTTAAAGTTGCTGGTAAATATTACCATCAATGGAATATTTTCGTAATTAGCTTTTGTTATCAATATCGTGTACAATATGTTAGTTCTGCCAATTACGCCCACACCGCTAAAAAATTTCAAATTTTCCAACAATTTCAAGTGTCCGCCCTCCCAGCTTCATTATCATAGGCAAATGTTTAAAAAAAAAACATTCCAGCCATCAAAAACAGAAAATTGATCCATTATGAAGCAAAAACTTCCAAAATGGATGGCGGGTGTTAGGTCGTAATTACCCTCGATGTCGATACACAAAATACGATTATGATGTGATTTAATCGACTGTCGGTCGGTTAGGCGAACCCATCCAGTCCAGGTACCTTCATTGGGAATTCCATAACAAAGTTATCTGTGAACGCAGATTTTCATATTCAAACATCCAGAGTCAAAATCGATGCCATAGCGAACCGGCATTTGAATAAACGGAATATTTTTCAAATTAATGACCGAACTAAATCGAAGCCTCCATGGAATATTGATCTCAAAATTTCATTCTACACAATATCCCTGCTCTCCAGTTGAAATTGGGACCGAAAACACGATACAAACAATCAGGCATAGAGAGAGGTGAATGGAATTAATTATGCATAATCATCGTTGTCCCAGGAGTCGCCAGAGTTTCGAGAAATTCTATGACTTTCATAATTGATTGAAACATTTCAATTTCAAGCCCGCTAGGCTAGGCTGTATCCGTTTTAGCTATTGTTCATTCAACAATGGGCAGCCAGCATTGAACACTTTTGGGTCCACTAATCGGATAGTTTCGAATAATAATAATAATATTGGTGTTGGGTATTAGTGTGGGGGGAGTGTATAATACACTCAACGTCCACAAATATTTTTTATCTCTAAACGAATCGATGATGATTGGTTTTAAAAATCATTTATATTTTGCTAAAACAAAAGGATATTTCGTGTGTTGGAAATCGATTACATGAGTTTATCGAAATTGCATTGTGTGTTTGGCTTCCATTCGGTAGAAACAGAAATGATGATAATTTAAATTGAATTCTCTATTCGTGATCAGACTGGGGGCTTAAGAGATTATCAAAATGTTATTATTTCACTTTTATTAATGTTGAAATATGCTCTTTGACGTATCTGATGTGTAATGAAAGTCAATGTTTAATGAAGATGTTATTAATAGATTGTGGTAGATATGATCTACTGAAATGAGATTTTTTATACAAATTGTTCGGTAATTAAAATTGATTTAAACATTTTTCCATATACTGAACGAATATGAATACATACAATTAATTAAGTATGTTGAGGCACAGTAAGTTGACCAGAAGTAGACTAAGGAGTCAGGAATTTGTTTTGGAGAACATGAGTCTGTCGTCCTAGAGTCACTCTGGGTAAAAGAGTCTAGGAATAAGCAGTGAAATGTCTACTTACTTTCTATAGTTGCAATCTATGGAAAGCATGCAAGGCCTAAGTAGCATACTCTCTTCAATATTTCTCTGAGAACGTGAAAGGAATTGGGTGGGCCAACAATTTTATGCAGATTCCGAACGACTGAGTTGAGAACCATTTTTCAAGTCAAATAATGCTCTTGGAAGTCTTTATATTACTTTGAAAGAAGCAGTGCCCATATGGAAGAAGGATTCGCCTTCTATGTATGTTATGCATGTAACTTTAAAATGCATTTCAATAAAAGTCCAAGTTAAAAAACACAGCTGGGATCACACAAGAAAACTGTGGCCATCACCTTTCCCGCCGATTGGGCAGTAATTCCTTATTCGAATTCACCGGCTTAAGTTCACAATTTCGACTGTTCATTGATATCTGGTATGGATCCTTGTTTCATCTATTGGCATTAAAACGACCGACACAGAAACTCCTTCGACTTTTACATAATGCAATGATCAAAGAATATGCGCGTCTCATTATGTGAATGCTCGCCTTTTTTTGTCTTGTGATTGAACTCTTTTATTCAATCATGGTAGGTATAATCTCTTCAACATACTTTCATTATCGCCAACATTCTCTTAGCGTAACGAACATCAGAGATGAAAAACTTCTGGTGTTAGTGCGAAGTTTGATGTTTGCACGCTTTTTTAGCATTTTCAAAGTAATGGTTGTTTTTGTAAGTAGTAAGCTGGGGCTAGAGCCTTGATACTTCGATGATGCCCATAGCCGGTCCAATAAAGTCGTCTTTTCTTGGCTTTGTGGACTACATCAACATCTTGGTACAGTTCGTACAGGTCGCGGTTGAATTTCTTCTCTATTCGCTATCGTCGCATACAGGACCGAAAATCCGTCGAAGAATTTTTCATTTGACAGTGCCCATTACATTTAGCCTTTTTTACTTATGGTCCAACTATCGGTGCCGTCGAGTAGGGCTGGTAAAATCAAAGTTTTGTATAGCAGACATTTTGTCTTTCGAGTGATGAGTTTGAACCCAGTTGTTTTGACAAACCGAAGTAGCAGCGGTTCGCTAGAGTAATTCTTCGTCGGATCTCCACTACGATGTCGTTTGTAATGTATTTATATTTAGTCCAACCCCGAAATCGACTCTACCAAAAGTGACTTTTTGTCCTAGGCGGTGGACAGAATGTTCTTTTATTTGCTGATAACATGTTTTGTCCTCATTCAGTTCAAGACCAACTAGCTTCGCCTGTTCTTCATTCGCTATGAAGGCCTCAAGCACAGCTATCTTGGATAGACCGATGATGTCTATGTCGTCCGCATAACCTAGGAGCTGGGTGGAATCCCGAATTCAGACATCGCCATTATACGCTATCGTTGTTCTGCAGCTGCCCGTGGCTAAGTGGTTCCAGTCCAACTCGTGCCCATACACCATATTGATAAAAAAGGTCATCTATATGATGTAGAATTCATCAATTTTAGTCCAGTGAACCTTTTCATCCATATCATGAAGCATTGTTCATTAATATGATGAAAATTTTCAGCGACAAATTTCGATCATCATTCATCAACTTTGTTCATCAATATTATGAAAAATGATGAACCAAATTTTGATTTATTTGTACATCAAAATGATGAATTATTTCATCGATCTGATTATCGTATTCATGAATATGATGAAAATTTAAGCAAGTAAATCATCAATGTGATGAATGCATTCATCATATTGATGTTTTTTTTCAGATTGATGATCGTATCATCGTATCATAACCAAAAAAAGCATTTACGATTCAGGAGCGTAATTTACGATCAGCCAGTTATCAACTACGTAAATTATCCTTTTTGTTTCCCTCCCCCCCCCCACACCATCACCGTGTCGGGGGGATCTTGCCTCTTTTTCTCTCTCCCTTCCTCGCCCTTCCCTCGGTACTATATTCTCCCTTCCTCTCTCTCACCTCACCGATCAATCTCCGTACTTCCTTCTCATTCTGCACTGCTTAGTGGCGACTATTTTTTTTTTTACAAATCCGTCACTCCGCACTGCTGGGATTCGAACCCAGGCATGAGAATGCACGACGGACGGTCTCTTGATCGGCACCTCTACCCACTGAGCTACTTGACGCTTTATAAAATTGGAATTGATTTTCGACCGCATGAAAACTAGGGAATAAATAAACAACACAAAACGTTTTTCTTTTTCAGGAAATATTGTCGTAATTTACGATTCAAGAATCGTAACAAAAAAAAACAGTTTGGATTCAAAAGTAGTAAAATGCGATAAGAATTCATGATTTAATAAACACCTATTTTTTAATTCAGGAAATATTTTTGTAAACTACGATTGTCTAAGATCGATTCGTTCATTTAGCTTCAAGAGCTTTGTTTTTAGAATATTGAGATCATAAATCTCGATCTTTGATTTTGTAAATCAGAATTATTTAGTCGTACAATTTATATCATGCTCCAAATGTTTAAAATTACGAATACAAAATTTGTAAATTGCTCTTACAATGGAAATCTAAAATCATGACATTTTTTCGTAATTCTCAAATTATACAGTTTTATAAATTTAGACGGAATAAAGATTGATTTACAATATTGACTCTCATTTTACGAAAAAAGGGGGATGATTTACAAAAAAAAGATTTTTCATAATTTACGACATAGAAATTCGTGATTACTGATTTTTCATTTCTTTCCGTGAATATGATGAACATTTTTCATCAATTCAGTGAATATTTTCATCAATAAGATTCACATTTTCATCATATTGAAGATCGTATACATCAATATGATGAACATTTTTCATCAATTCAGTGAATATTTTCATCAATATGAATAATAGGTTTCATTCATGCAATGATACTATTCATAAATAAAAAGCGTTTATATTCTTCTTCGTACTGATGATCGACTTCATCAATATTGAGGTATATAATGGACATGATGAAAACACAAGTCTGTTTTGTTCATCAATATGATAATCATTTACATCACCTAATTTTCTTCCAAATTCAAATTGAAGTCGATTTTTTGATGATAGTCTTCATCAATATGATGAAATAAAATTGTCATTTAAATATGATGAATCAATTCATCATATTGAAGAAGAAATCATCAATGGGATGTAAAAACATTTTTTTTCGTCAATTAGATGCTTTCATCCTATTGACGAAAACTTTTGATGAACTGATGAACTAAATTTTTATCAAATTCTGCCGAAATTCTCCCAAAAAAAGTTGATGAATGCACTTTCATCTTATTGATGATTTTCATGAATTTATACATAATATGCAAGAAAAGTACATCTTATTGATGAATTACAGTTGATGAACGCCATTCATCAATATGATGACGGCTTTTTTTTCAGTGTAAAGATTTTATTCCATCTTTCACGGGTACTGCCTCCCACGAAGAACTGACAAAACTTCCAAGAGTATCAATCTGTCATGAAAAAGTGCTTCTCAACTTTGCCGTTCGGAATCGGCGTTAAATTGTAGGTCCCCTCAATTCTTCACACGCACCCAAAAAATTGTTGATGAGAGTAAGTCACTTAGGCCTTGGCTCTCCAAGAGCTATCGCGCCACTCTATTTATTTATTTGTTCTGCCTGGCCTAGAGCCACACTGATACATGCTGATTATTGTGTTGCAGAACGGTTTCAGAGGTTCATACAGTACGTTAGATAATATGTATGCAACATCAACGCAGGGATATGCCTCGGTAGTTTTTGTATGACATTGAATCGCCTTTTTTATAAACGAGGCATATGGAGCTTATAGACCAGTCGTGAGCATGCATTCACCCTCCCACAGTTTGTTGAGGACCTGGTGCATGCGGTTCATCAAAACACCTCCTCCATTTATTTAAAGAGTTTCGCTGGTAAGCCATCCTACCAGTTGGACTTGTTATTTTATAGCTTTTGGATGGTTTTTTCTACCTCTTCTATGCAAGGGGCCGGGCTCGTCATTGGCTCGCTCGACATTATGCGCATTCAGCAGCTATTGGAAGTGCTGCTTGAAAACATCCACAATTCCCTGTGCTTCGGTTACTAGGTTTCACTGTTTTGAAGAGCCTGCTTCCCGGTTCTAAAACCAGAAGCTAATTGCTTCGACCTTTTGAGGAAACGTCGGGAGACTCAGCGACATCTTTGTGCTGAAAAGCTGCGGATGGTCTTTTCTTCCTTCGCAGAGTTTTATTCTGATTTCTCCTTCTTGTTCGGTTCTCTTCTCTTGCTTCTCTTCTTTTCCGTTGCAGCATCTGCAAACGTGTATTTTCCGTCTCTCTTTTCAGTATCGCGCATACATCAGCATACCACTGGTTGAAGGTAATAGTCTTATATTCCTCACAAATGCAAAAAAGTATGCACTCAAACTTTTTCCTAACCCATATCCTGTAGTGAGCAAAAGCAAAGGAATATCTTGCCCGCAGTCCATTTCTCAATGCTTGTACATTTTTACAGTAGAAAAAATGTAAAAGTGTATAAAGAATCTATTATAGCATACTAACCGTTGAAAAATAAATAAAATCATTTGACTTTGTAACTTGAATTTGACCTAGTTTGGCGCATTTAAAACAGTCTGCTTTTCTAGGTAATGAGAACCTCGTTAAAAATACTAATAAAACGGAAACTTATTCTCCACCTTTTTGTTTTTCGCATTCACATTGAATTAATGAAGCTCCAACAAAAAATTGATTACTTCAACAAACCAATCGTTGCAGCCTTAAATAAATCAATTTTTTCGCCTAAGCAGTTTCTTATGCTGCCGAGAATACCAAATGAAATCCCTTCCCCTTGCCACAAATAAATTTCCCATTGTTTTCAACCGAAATAAAATAAATAAGAGGTTTATCTGTTCCTGAAAAATGTTTCAAATTGCACACCATAAAAAATCAAATCAATTTTTAAGCTTCGGCTCTTCATCATTCCATTTCGATATAAAATTGCCCCTTAAAGGACTCAAGGAACCCGCATATCCATCAAATGAACATCTATTCTATCCGAGTTTAAAGCCCCCTCTTAAACAATTCCGAAAACCAAAACCCTTATAGAAACAGAAGAGTATTTGAGAGATGTTAAAATATGGATAACGAGGAAAATTTTCATTTTATTGTTATCGGGAATTCAAAAAAGGTGAAAATCTAACTTTATTCAAAACCCAACAACCTAGAGGCATATTATTTTTTTAAACAGAATACTGAACCTGTATGTGTAGTTCGAAAAACACAAGTTTTCAAGGGGTTCATCAGATTAAACTAAATCAGTTCAAATTATTCATGCATTTCAAACTTAAATAAAACAATGATTCCATTCACCACACACACTTTTTGTATTCCTCTCTCCTGTCGGCAGGTCCTTTGCCCTAACATCCGTTGTAGTTAGGCGTTCGTTCTCTCTGAACGACTATGATGGGAAGGAGGGCTAAAGGAGACGAAAAATGTAATAATAATTCAAGACAGAAGTTTTGGAAAAACTTCCTGCAAACTTTGCGAAATAAAAATGAAGCTAAATGAACCAACCGACCGACCCAATGCCAAAACCCACTCCCAGGAGTAGCATTATTAAGAACCTAAAGTTTTCAGCAAAATTGGTTTGGATGGCTCGGCCATAGTGAGCTTAAGTGAGAGGCAGTTCGCTTCCATTATTGCCACTCCATTTAAGGGAAGATTGAAAGGCTCGCTATTGCTTCGAACTGAGTTCTGAGTCATCTAAACAGTAGTCGGTCGATCGTATATTGAGCACAATAAAAGTCCACCTTGTTTTGCGGTTGGGCAATTATTATGGTGGTCTCTGAATGTCGATAAATAAATGCGCTTGCCGAAAAAGGATTCGTGGAAAAGCCAGCAGTTTTGTTGGCAACATTCGAATGTAGAGGTGTATTGAATATTTGCTTCCCCCCGCTCCGTTCCGTTAATAGGATGTTTTGTATCGATGATGATTTATCTGGGGTCGGTTGCACACTTGATGGTCTGCCAGGGACGGTAAATGGTTTCGAATAAAACATAATTTCAACTCTATGCTTCAATGAGCACACTCAAAGGATTTAGAAAATATATTTATGTTGGTATCCTTAACTCGACTTTATAGACACAATTTCTAGGCTTTTTATTAAGTAACAGTCTATAGCTGCATCGCATCGAAATAAATCAACTTCCAAACAAACAATTGAAAAAGCAAACCAAAGGACGAAGGCGCAAAAAATAAACCTCCAAGAAGAATGACTTCAACTACTTCTCTGGTATTGATTTAACCTCCCTGCATTTTTGGCACACAAAAATCGTTGAAAAAAAAAATAAACTACTGAGAAGTGAATTTGGTGTTGCTGCGCTACATTCTTTTATATAAACTCTTCCGCCGTAACAGTGTAAACAGAGCGTTTTGCCCTCTGACTCGATTCGACTGTAGATACTTTATACAACTGTGAACGTGAAGTGACTGTTTCAACAGTCAAAATATACTACACTCCCTGTTCCTATGGTCGGTGGTTCTGGTGTTGGTCCTTGCCTTGAAATTGAATGGAATATAGCTTGGCAGTTTGGTCTGCTATGGCTTTTATGTTGCTCTTATTTTTTCGTTGATTTATTTTCATTTGGTTATGCTGTGTCCCGTCTGTGTGTGGAATTCTTTTGGTCAGTTGCAGTAATATTTGCTTTTTGAATCGCAACTATGAATGCTCGTCCAGTCGGTCGGCTCATATATTCGCTTCTATCATTGTGACATTGTAGAACAAGGACGTTTGTTTGATTTAAATTCACAGCACTATTGGCTGAGGCTGATAGTATCTTCCCCATATTCGCTTTGATGTTGCAGTCGCGTCGTCGTTGTCTGTCGAGGGACTGTTCAAAGAGGGAATATAAAACTCAGGAGCGGAAAGGTCACAAAGGAATGGAGAAGAAAATACATATTTACTTTTGCACTACAGACAAAAATAATTAAAAATTGCAAGATTGTTGGAGAAATATTTAAACATCCGGTTTTCGTTTCCATTTTAACTTAAAAATTTTAGACTTGTTCTCTTCCAGGAATTATGAACATAAAATGGAATTCCACAAGCTTGTTTATTGGGACCCACTTTTCGGTCTGTTGAGTAATGAGTTACTGTTCCTACAGCTTAACTTCAATTGAGGGATTCAGAGATAAGGAAAGAAGAAATATTCCAATATCTTTGTTGTAGGTATCTACCGAAAGGCAGAAATTTAGTTCCTGTTACCATCCTTCTTACGTGTAAGACCCGTGTGTTGAATGTAAGAGATCTCCCGATCAATCAACCCTCAGCCAGATTGATCACGGATCGACGATCGATGGAAGGAAAGTCAAAAAGTCCACCATTCTTTCCAGGACTCAACATCGACTTGGACCACTTTTTCGTCATAACCAAGGTAGTGCAACGAATATCCCGACGACAATGAATAAAACAAGGATATTCTTAGAAAATTGACGTCGGACGGCTACAATCTGGCTACAAAGTGATCGTGATAATCCTTTTCCCATCCAGTGTCAACTAACCTCTTAAGGAGTGCCATCAACATCAAATAATCGAGAGCCAGTGGCAACACTGCCAGAAAAAAAGTTAAAGATATCGCCTACATAGGTTTCACACAGCCACCAAAGCAAAACAAATCCAGCCAAGCAGGGGGCAAACAAAGAGGCGGCGGCGGCGGCGGCGCTGCATAGAAGGACAGGAGCCGCTCGTAAGCTCTGGGAGAAGGAGAGGAGAGAGGAACACCGGCGTCTCAGAAGAAAAATGAGGAAGCATGAGAAGCTTCGGATCGAGGATGTTGTGAGAGCCAGCATCAGGAATGAAGTTCGGAGGTCTTACCGTAAGGTAAAATAGCTGGTTCAAGATCATGAGATTGAAACAATGTTTATTTGAAGTGAAATCGGTTATATCACTGCTGAAATCCAACGAAGCCACTGGAGCAGATGATCTAGCTGCTGAGCTATTCAAAGCATGCATCTAATCATCTGTATGAAGAAGGAAGAATGCTGTCCGATGAATGCTGAATGCCCAATCCTGAAGAAGGGAAATCCTCTAAACTACGCCAGCTAGATTGGAATCAGTCTGCTTTACATCGCTCATAACATCCTCTCTGTCGAAATATTTGAACGTCTGAAGCCTTTCGTCGACGTTGACAATCTGATTATGCTCCTTATCAATGTGGCTTCAGACCATGAAATTCAACCAAGTCTCGATCGACTAAGGTACAACTGAACAAGACCCTCATCATCCCTGTCTTGGTGTATGGGGCAGAAGCATGGACATTGACAGAAAAGTGGTTTCGGTTATCTATGGCCTCTGTGCATCGATGGAGAGTGTAGAAGAAGATTCAGCACGGCGCTCTACGGGTTGTAAAACGACAAGGAAATTTAACCGCATTCATTAGGTAAATTGAAAAATAGTTTCCATCTTATTAGAAGAACTGTTACAATCAACATCATCTCTAAATAGCAAACTTCTTTCCGATCCGTTCCGGACCTGGAACAGGCCATGCGTCCAATGGTCCATCCCCTTTCCATTGGCATACAAAATTTATGCGAACCAGTACCATATTTAGAAGTAGACATAAATTCGTCCTGTCTGTCCTATTGCTCTGTGATTTTCTCTTTACTGAAAAATCAGGACAATTTCGAGCATCATAATAATTTTGTACAGTTGTTTTCTGTTGTCCCTGAAATCACTTTGAAGAATGAATACCGAATTAGAACAGCTGGGTGTAGCATATTTACAAAAGCTCTGAAAAAATGTCTGTGCATGTGCTAGTAGAGTAGCAGGGACAGTTCGTAAAAGGTGGCGGTCGGTGGGCGTTCGTTTCTTCTTTTTTTGTGAATTTTCTTTCCTTTGAATGCTGAACGTGCAAAATTGTTTGAAGGATTTGCTGGCATTTGTCCAACAAATTCAGAAATATTTTCACTTCCGGAATGGAAAGAAAACATCAAAGGCAGGCACGAGGCACACTTTCACACCATATTTAATGTGTCATCCATTAAAATGTTGTGCTATGCACCTTAAACTGTTTCCGTCAGCTTTTGTATGGCGGTCTTATGGTCTTGAAGCTTTAATACATTTTGTCGGGCTGTTTTATTTGAGTGTCTGCATTCGTTTAGTCTGGTTTTACTTAGGGGATTGAGTGTGTCTTTTTTATGCACAAAGTTAAAATATAGTTTTAGGATCCGTTTTCAATGGTTTAGTCTCGAATAGAGGCTAACGATTTAATTTGTGTTGGGTTAGCGATTCATGTGTGCTTTTGCGACACCCCAAAATTATGTTGTAATTGAATACTACAAAGAAAGTTTGGATGTCAGCCAAATAAAAGAACATATCACTTTCGGTTAGTAGGTACAGACATAAATCAATTTGCATGAATTTGCATTGTCCAGGAAATGGCAAAACACACAGGAGTTGTTGAGATAACAAGGTCGTTCCGATACCTGTCCACAGTAAAATAACAGGAACATGATGTTTTAATTCGAATGCAGATAGCTTTACAATTTAAAGGATTTAAACCTTTTATTATACTATTTGGATGGCTTTAATGGCATTAAATTGAATATGTAATGACATTTACAGACCTACAAAATTGAATTGGGATTTTTGTGTAATTTTTAAATGAACTTTATTTGTAGCTTCACACAGTACACCATTTTCATTTATTGTATTGATTTGTCCTTGTTGTTGGGAAGGTTGGTGACTTTTTTTTCATTTAGCAGCAACTGCCAACATTATGGTTGAAAAAGCTGATTTGTATTTTGGCACTGAACGTTACTGAATGTAGTTTGGTCTATTATTTATTTCTGTAAGTGCAAATAGGTGCCAATTTTGGTGAATAAACTTTAAACATAAATATAGGTGCACTAATGACCTGAACCGCAGACAAAGCTGTTAATTTTGTGTGGACAAAAATTATTATTTGCATTTGTTGTCAGTTATTTATTAACACTTTGGAAAAATTATTGAAATATTTGAATCCAAAATATTTATAGATTTCAACAAATGTTTTGGACAATATTTATTATGAATTAGCTTTAGCAGTTTTTTTAGTTAGAAAAAATCATTAAGTCCTGACTAAAATGTATCGTTTCCACTAGTTGGACTTATTCTTCCGGTTTCACTCATATTTGATAGTCAAATATGTCTGAATTACTTCAAACAGTAGTTATTACATCATTTCCAGCATCGTTCTGACACGCAAAACTAGGCCAATTGTTATTCTCCTTAGGATATAGAACTCAGCAAAGAGTTCACTATTAAAGACCTAAGTCTTGGAACCGTAAGATAGTACTGGTAAGACTCAATTTATACAGAAACAACGGAAAGTTTTTTTGATTCCGGGATCCTTGAAAGACTATAGTAGATTCTGTTTGCTTTGAGACGCCACGCCACCCGCGTATTTGTTCTTCCCTATTGATATCGGTTGCTAACAGTTGACTACCACTTAGAACTCGTGCTGCTCAACCTTAGTAGTTGTTTTTCTTCTACTAACATTTTCTACAGATAGAGGCACTTTGTACTTGATTTTATGCAAGGTTTGTACAGCTTTTGGGTTCCTACCAACGAAGTCTAAGTAACGATAGTCCTTCGTATAGATGTTCCAGAGTTACAGGTTGCCTTCTATAAGGCTAGGTTCAAGAGGAATTCGTAGAAAGTGTTGATTGATCAGTTGTTGATTTGCTTACTTTGAAACTACATCGTTGTATTCGGTGTTTTGTGAAAATTTCGGGTGAGAGGAAAATTTCTTATAGGATGTACTCAATACCTAATGTTATACCTATTCTTTTAATTGCCTTTTCGTCAATCCTCGGGGGTTCCTCCCTGTTCCCATAAGTGCTTCATGGAGCAGTTTGATCAGCTGGCCTGATATGGCACCTGCGGCTTTATTGTCCAATAGCCGGTTAATAGCTTTTTTAAATTCCTCATTGTTTGGTGGCTGAGTTATTCGGTAACCTGACCGTAGAGTAGTTCAATAAAGAACACCTCCCAACGCATTTTGCATCGGTGATAAGATACCCCTCTCCTCCCAACAGTAAGTGCAGCGCAGTGTATACTGAGTCATATTTCACAGACAACGTTTTGTTCCGAGGCAGAAGTTATTCAGAAGCTAGCTTACATATTACATTCATAATCAACAATTCAAAACAGTGGCTCTGCGACTTTAGGAGGAAGTCAGAAGTACGTTTGCGAACCGTGCACATTTGTTACCAAAATAATGGTTCGGATCGCGCGACCCATCGCGAGCTGCGTGCAATATTCGGTTGACATAATCACCCAGCAGAGTCAACGAGCAACCATAGATCGTGGAGGATGTTGATGTAGACGACTATTGTTTCCAACAAGACGGAACTACATGCGTTTCAGACAATGAAACAATCAATTTATTCAAGAAAACTTTTGGTGAGCGAGATATTCCCTCGTTATGGGCCATTGGCGTAGCCTCCAAGTTTGTACGATGTAACACCTCTGGACTATTCGTGGTTTTATGTGCAGTTGCTAGCCTACACAGATGAGACCGAGACGATTGACACCATGGAACAGAATATAATGGCTTGTTGTTGATGACATACAGCTCAATTGCTGCAAAAAGTAGTGGAAAATTGGCCCTTTTGGCCAGCTGTGCCAACCACTTGTCCGAAATCATTAAAACATAATGGCAAGCCATTATGAATTCAATTTTTTGATAATCATTTTCCTCGGCTAAGGCTCATAACTCGTGCGACCAGTTGGAAACTTTTGCAAACCGCTTGCAAACCGGTTTCATTTCAGTCGACAAGTGTGCGGATTCCTATAGTTCTACATATGATATAGCAAGAAAACGGTTGCTTGGACAACTGATTTGCGATTCTAGTTGCAATTCAGTTACTTCGTTTGCGAAGGGCCTAAGGGTTGTTGTCGTAGTAAAATTTATTTTTGTAGGTGGAAATTACTAGCCTCAGGCCTAACTTTATTCGGAAGAAACCAAACAAAACTCATAACCGTTGTCATAAGGATCTGTTTCCAGCTGACACTTTGAGGGGGTTATAATAACAATTCCATTAGTTGCAGATAAAGTAGTCCCAGCTGTTAGCTGACAGCGTGGGATAACCCTTTCGCAGGTTTTTTTTCGAGAAACTGCCTACCTATTTATTTTCGTTAAAAGATCTCTGTAGTCACGTAAATCAAATTTATTTCTCTTTTACTAAGAAAGTAAACACTTCCACATGAAGACTATTTTTGTCAAGCAGCCACATATGCAACACTCAAATTTTTAAACCTTAATGCCTCAAATTTAGCACCATCTACCTTACCTATAAATTTATAAATAAGATGTTTCTTTTTATATTTCTCATTAAATTCCATGGATACTAAATTAGATATATGTATCTACTGAAAATTGTCCTTCGCAATAAAAAAAAAAACAAAGCAAATGCAAATTAGAAGCTTGAAAAAGAAATTTCACTCCCGGTCGCAAATTTTGCTCGAACAGAAATAATTATGCCATAAATTATTAATTATTGACCGAGAACTCGCTTGTGATAATTAAATCAATTTAAAAAATTACTGCAAGCATTCTGCAGATGCTTCCTCGTCCTTCCACTTACAAAGTATTATTTCATACTTTTTTTTTGTTCGCTTTTTTGTGTTGACCAAAAATGGAAGAGATGTACTCAAATTGTGTCTTTATGGCATCTTATCCCTGTGTTATCGCATTTATCATTAGGACGAGTGATGGAGAGGACACAAAATAATATTCTCCCCAGTTCCACCATCTCTTTCCTCAAAAATTCAAACCATACATTTGATGTCCATGTCGTCCCACGTCCCTCATAGGAAAATGATTATGAATTATGGACACTCACGGAAATGAATAACACTCATTTGTTCTTTGGAAGGATGAAACAGCCTCTCTCCTTTTTGAGTGTGATAGTATTTATCCCCCACTCAAAGGGAAACATATAATTTTTTTTTTACTTTCAGAACAAATAAATAGAAAAATAAGCGAACACAGCATGGAAAAAGAGGAAGACTGGCTTTTCCTAAGTAGTTGCGAACAAGACAAATTTCTGTAAGGACATGCTTGTCCCTTCCTAATGTGAAGCAAGAGTAGCCGGTGGCAAAGCCCAATTAAATGCCATCAAATGAGGACTTGTTTTTTTTTTCGCCTCAAACCACCCCACTGCGAGAGGAAAAAAGCTCAAAGGACGAAAAAATATAAAGACAAAGTGATGTTCCATTACAAGGGCGATTTTGTGGGTGGTGTGGTTTTGCTTTGCCCATCCTTCGTTTAAATGATTATTTTAATTGAACGTGGTTGTTCACACTCACTCTGAGTCTGTTCTTTGCTTATCTCATCAACATGTCCACACATTCACCAAAACTAACAAAAAAAAAAAAAATGTCTAAATCTATTGTTTGGAAGAACTTTCGTTGTCTCTTTTGTCACATTCTGCTCAAACTCTAAGCGCATCACGTCGTCGTTGTCGTCACCCACAATTCAAACAACAAAATAATTTGAAGGCCAACATGTAGACAGAGTCCTTAAGGCTGCACACATACCTAAGAGAACTCTGGTTTGGATTAACCCTTGAGTCGACCTGATTTATTTTTTGCCGTTTTTCTTTTGCACTTATTTTAATTCATTCAATTTTTTTGTTGGTTTTTTTTTTTTTTTTTTGGATGGTACCTAGTTTTATTGTTTATTTGCCATGCTTTCCAAAATTACTCTTTGAATTGATTTTAATCACAAGATAGCATGTCGGTGCAGAGCAGCTTTTTTTCTCTTTTTCCTTCTAAGTATTTGATGCGAGCGGAAGACTGAGGGTTACAGACAATCTTGTTGAAAGGCATTAAATATTTTACAGTGGTATTCATAAAATGTTATCAAATCATTTGGATTCTTGTGTAGCTGACATTCGCTTATTCTTGTTGAATTTCAATGGTTCAGCAATATCCATGGCACAATGGTACCTCAACAAAATTTCAAAAAGCTTATCGATTCAACAAACATCGAACGAGTAACTCGCTGCAGCAAGATAACTTGGAGTTCTTTGAGCTACAGACCTACAGTTTAGGCTCACTTCATATGAGCGGTTTTTCACTCCTGAAGCTGCCTGAATGTTTATCAATTTTAGTAATTTACGAAAAGAATTTATAGTTTTGAGTTAGTTTTTTATACAGAGCTTACGCATTTTGGATATCGAGGTAATATTAGGTACAATTTAAAATATTTCTGGTCCTTTGTCAATTCGAAAATAAAATCGGTAGGGATTCCAAACACTGTTTTTCACGGGGATTGAGTCATTAGGATAGATTCGACTGTAGGGATAGATTCGATTGTAGAATTATTTGGTGAATTTTTTAAATCTGTTTACAGCTGTTCTTCATTTAACATCAATTCGTTGAACAATCTAACAAGAAGGGTTGATATTTCATCACTCGAATTAAACTAAACAGATGTCGAATTAGCGTTAAAGGCGTTACAATCAAAATATAGTTCTGGTGTGGTATTCCACTTGCTGTGCTTAAATTTTGTTGTGAGTCTTTTTGCACTCCTTTTCTCAAAATTTTCAATAAATCTTTTTGCGACGGTGAATTTCTTGAAGAATAGAATGTTTCTTTTTTGGTTCCCATTTCCAAGTCACGTTCGAACAATAGTGTTGTTGCAAACTGTCCAAAACTGATTGAAAGCATCGTAAAAGCCAAGATGGACTTTCTTGCGAGTGAGAACTTGACTGAGTCACAACACGGATTTGTCTCAAGTCCAAATCACCAATCTTCCTTTTACTTTTTTACCTCATATGTCATCATATGGAGCAAAAACTTCAAGCTGACGCTGTGTATACAGACTTTAGAAAAGCTGAAGAAACTTAAGATCTTTGGCTTTCACTCCAATATTTTTTCTTGTATTTGTTCATATCTATCTGATAGAACACAGCAAATTAAATTAAAAATTCATATTGAAGAAAAATTCATTGTACGTCTGGCGTCCCACAAGGAAGTCACTTTGGACCACTCCTTTTCTTAATTTTTATTAATGATGTAACTTCGATGGTTAAACATAGTAATTGCCATTTATACGCTGATGATCTGAAACTATTTCTGAAAGTGATGAGTTCGGCTGGTTGCCATCTTAACCTGCCATCGATTCTCTTTCAACATGATGTCAGGCCTTGTGCCTTAGTTTAATTATAAAAAAGTGTACCTAAATCACAGCTCTTCAAGAGCTGTCGCGCCACTCTATTTGTTTCAGAAGTTGTAATATCGCACGAAAACGTAAAATTAAATTGCTTGATTTGACGCTTTCACCATAAGTAGGTATATTGTTTCACACAATGTATGGCCTGAAACACCGTCGCTCGGGGAGATGAAAAAGGAGCTGAGAACATACACTTGAATTTAACGAAAGCCAGCAATTGGTCCAAAATGTACTTTCAATTGGAAAAATAACAAATTCTCAACTCTTCTCGAGTTGTGGTTATGTCCTTTATTTATATGTATCCAAAAAGGACAGTTCGTCTAATATTATTTTAAGGAGCAATGGAATTTTATATTCTTCTATAAAAAGGGGCCTCGTCCTAACAGATCTAATTCAAGACCTTTCGTTAAGGAGTTTTCACATTTTTCTAACTCAATTGAACACAAAACCAAAGCGTCTCTGCTGCAGACTTGTACTATTTGCTGATTTAATACAACATTTGTTCTCTTTTTATAGTACGCATACGCATAGCCGTAGCTAGGATTTTATTTCAGGGGGGGTTAAGATAAATGATAATTTTTTCAATTTTATCACATTTTTTCAATTCACCGAAGCCAATTCATTTGTTCACGAAACAATGTTTGATGGAAAGTTTAGAAATAATTCTTGAGTTGTATCTATTACCCTTTATTAATTGAAATGGGTTGGAAAGGAGGTGCCGGACTGCCGGTGTACATTGGTCTTAAATACGTGAATATTGCATTGAATTGGAAAGTCAGAGTGTGGAAGGGAGTTCCACATTCTTGAAGTACGGCTAAAGAACGATTCTCTCTATTCTTGAGAGTACGTCCAAAGTTGGACTCGAGGGTAAACTGATGGCCATTCCTAGAAGCGCGAGTATTACGGGCGAATTGTTTTAGGGTAGGAATGCAACTGACTATTTGACTTGAGCACTTACCGTAAAAGTAGAACCAAAAGAGACACGACACGTTACGACGGTGGTCTAACGAGGTGAATGAGTTGGTTATGTCTCTGTCACCAATCAGTCTTAGGGCTCTTTTTTGTATACCGTCCATCCAAGAGGCTTAAGTATATAACTGGAGCACTAGCCCAAAGATTTGATTGTACTCAAGCTATATGTCTTAAAGATAAGGGCCAGATCAGACGGGGAGAACAATTTCTTGCACTGTCTTCAGAAACTCAAACATTTTTAGGCATTTTTGGCGACATCGCATATGTGCTCGCTCCACAAAACATGGTCTGTAAAGCACATACCGAGAATCTCGAGATGTTCGGTCTCATTGATGCAAGTGCCACTCATGGACAGTTGCAGGGGAGGTATATCTCGCTTTCACTATACAAGACAGCATTGAGTTTTCGAACCATTAATGTACAATGCTGTTGAAGTCAGTGTTTAATGAGCTTATTATATTTTGCCGTTGCAGTTCCAAATCCGAAGAGTATTGATGTGTCTGGAAATGAATAAAAAAAGCTAAGGGTACTATCGTCAGCGAAACAATTGAACTGAAACTGAGAAAGAGGGTCGGAGACAAAACGGAGCCCTGGGGTATACCAGCATTTATATTGTGGGTTTCAGACTTGAATCCGTCCAATACAACTGGTAGTAGTGTAGCTGATAGTTTATCAGCGTTTCCATGACCTTACAAGCAAAGGTAAGTGCAACCGGACGATAATTGGAGGGAGAAGAAGATTCGCTTTTTTGGAATTGGCCGGACAAATGCTGTTTTCCAACTTCTCGGAACGATAGATAGAAAAGCTTACGCAAGGGTTTTGCCAGCGTGGAAGAACTTCTAGGACTCTCGCCACAGAACGAGTGCGGAAAAAGATATTTCCCATGGAATCATTGACGCGCTCAAGAACTGGGGGAATCATGTTACTCTCTAGCAGCTTTCGCGAGAGAGCCTACAACTGGAGTTTTTTTTACTGTCAACGGTAGGGACTGAAGAAGAAGAAGAAAAATTCTTCATACTTTCTAAAAAAGACCAAAAATTCTTACTGCCTTTGGGACATTGCAGTATTTTTTGCCTTAATTTTTGGTCATGAAACGACTTATGTAAAAGAAATATGGTTATCTCTACTTGTAGGTAACGAGATGGCGAGAGTAGTAAATGATATCTTGATTATACCAAAACAAATAAAGCTTCAATGGAAAAAAATATAAGTTCAGTGTTAGCAAGACAAAAAACGAAAACATTAAGTTATTTGATTTTGCTTTACAAAATTATTTCGTAACCCTCCCTCTAAATACGGCTATGCGCATACGCCATAGTGAACAATTGCCAATACAAACTCATATTTCTTCAATAATTTTACTTTAATATCGATGTTCCAGTTCTTAAAAAATGTCCTTCAACTTTTGTTATTCCAAACTAAACAAAGTAAAAAAAATCATATTTTTGCACAGCACAGTACGAAAATATTACGTTACTGTCAGAAGAGTATATTAATTAAATTAGTTTTTCTTCGTCATCTAATAAAGACACCGATTTACCAGCAGACAATATCACCTCGCATCCTTGAAAAATTAAATTCTTATTCGAGTTAATGAAATTTTTGGTTTAATTAAGTTTCAAATTTGATGGTGCACCCTAATAGCTCCTTAAACCTGCTACGAGTGAGTTCTTCCTTATCAATCACGTCAAATGTGTCTTCTCCTCAAATGGTGACATTGTAAATTTTTTGATCTTATTTTCTCCCTCATCATATGAGTTGATGAGTCATTAGCTGGCGGTTGCTGTGTGCATCACATCTTTTATATGGTTGTCGCTGCTGGAGTATCCACGTTCAAGGACATTGGGGGAAAGGAACTAATGAATGAGACGAGTTGTTTTTTGTGTTTTGTCTTTATATCAGTCAGCCAGTTTGTATTCAAGAAGCTTAAATGCCTCGAGGAGAATCGGTGTTGGTGAGTGTGTGTAGAGCATAAATGTCATAGATATTCGAGTAAGGACATTTCAAATGGAAATTGATGAGCTGGATCAGGCCAAGCAACTTGTCCTGTTGTTAGTGTTTTTTTCTGTGTTTTCATTTTCTTTCTTTAAGAAACTCACTCGCTTTCTTTTTGTTCTATTGTGTCTTACGAGAGAAACAATAGATAAATAGACATCGTTTTGTCCTAACGCAATGCGCAGGAAGGGTTAAAAACAGAAATATGAGTAGTTATGGTTGCTGGCTAATGGATGGGGTTCGCATTATAAGACTGTAATTCATGGTTTACACACAAATCTCTCTGGGTTTTGTCTTTGGGTTTGGGGGCGTTCGTGGGGGAGAATCCTTGGATTTGGTTTAACCCCAGACAATGATGATTTATACGTTCGTGATAGACGGATGGGGGTGTTTGAATTCTGAATCTAATTGCGGTAAGAGTCGATTTGTGAATACATGGTTGACACCCTTGAGAAATGGTGAGATATTTTTTAATATATGCAGTCTTCTAACCACTTAGTAAGCAAATATCCTTGAAATTATGTTTAAGTGAAATCGATATTTCTTTCTGTCCCAACGTCATATTGAATGGACTTTTGAGTTTTAAGTAAACAACATTGAAGAGATGCTGCAAGGATCTCCAAAATGATAACAAAAAATATCAATTTCTGTCATTCTTCATCGGTTGATTGATGTTTTAAAATGTTTAAGGTCTTACATGGTCACAAAGAACGTTGGATAGTGTTTTGAATCTGTGAAGCAACCGTCTACATAATTGCCTTTAAAAATACTAGAAATGCTCGGGACATTATTTTTCTCAATTTTTTTTTTACAATGATCAAGTTGATTGAAGTTCTCTTCCACTTGGACGCACCACCTGAGTCACAGTTTTCCTCTACTTCTTCGTCCCTTGGAAATAGTGTTGCAGGCTTTCCGGGCTGGAGTATTGGTGTCCATCCGCTCTAAATAACCGAGCCATCTGAATCACTGAACTTTGACATTGCTGGCTAGGCCCGTGTCGTTGTACAACCCGTGTTGAATCTTCTTCTCCATTCCCCATCACTGCACACGGGGCCATAGATAACCCAAAAGAACTTTTCTCTCGAAACAGCCTAAGGCATATTCATCCGATTTTGTAAGGGTACATGCTTCTGTACCATACAACTGGACTCTGATGATGAGGGTGTTGTATAGTTTTCTCACTCAATTGCTTTCTTATCCCAAAAACAGCGTCTGTTCTCGGCGCTGGTGTAATTTACCGTGTTAATAGTGGAGCCTATGTAGACAAACTCCTCTAATGCTTCGAAGTTATATGCGTCTATTGTGATGTTCTGTCCAAGCCATCTGTGTTGGATGTCCTTTCTTGAAGACAACATATACTTGGTTTTTCCTTTTTTTACCGCTAAACCCAATTTTGCTGCTTTTGTCTCAATTCTCACAAAGGCACCATCGACATCACGCTGTGTTCTTATCATTACATCAATATCATTGGCGTACGCGTTGTTGAACAGACTTTTGGAAGATAGTGCCTCTAGTGCTGACGGTGGAGTTTTGCACTATCCTGTCATGCACGATGTTAAAGAAATCGCATTACAGTGCATCGCCTTGTCTGAATCCTTTTTTGACATCGAAAGATTCCGTAAGCTCGTTGCCAACCTTGCTTGCACAGCGTGAGTTCTCCATCGTCACCTTGCACAAGCAAACGAGCTTGACAGGGATGCCAAAACAACTAACAAGACAGATGATTTGGTGCATGCTACTATCTAGATCGTCACCTGCTGCTTTGAACAGCTCGGCATTGACATCCGATCAGAGAAGGATCTGGGGATCTCTTACGATTGATTGTTGATGTGGGTTAGAGATCTTAAGAAAGAAAAGCTTATCAGGCAGACGAATACCTTCAGAGTTTTTGAAAAAGAACGGGAGGCATTAGGTTCAGATCGGTCAAGACTGCCTATTTTCTGATCCCCAAGGGTCCATTCCTGACAATAATTTTAATATGAGAGTTTTTCACATGTGTGAAAAGTTTCAATCACTGACGATACCAATCGCCGAGTGGCGTTAAAATTCTGATATCTTCTATGACCGCAAAACGGTGAAGGAGCTTCATCGAATAAATATAGTACGAATATCCAAAGAAACCTTCACTATCTCCCTAAAAATATCACACGAAATACTCAACAGGCATTGTTTTCTTGAAAGAGAGGCCTTGTTAACCTCATCAAAAGTGCAATATCATGCAACATTACTATTAGGCTTTCTTACTACATATCCAAGGCTTATGTTGAATTTATATATATACAATTGGACATTCTGTAGTTGTTTTTCGTTGCACTACTCACCGCTAAAAATGTTTCTCTTCGAAAAAAGCGGTTGACAGTTTGCAAAAGCAATTTAATTTGTGTAACCAAAATAGATAAATTGACATTTTCATTCACAGCAAGAAAGAATTGAACTTGAAACTCATCTCATAGACCTTTTTTTCTTCTTTTTTCAATTCGATATTTCTTATCTTTGAGAAATAATCTTCGCAAAATATTTCATTGAGAAAAATTGAAATCCTTCAAAGATATTTTCCATTCCATTTCTACTTCTTTGACATTGCAAGAGCACGTACACTTCTTTAAAACTACGTGCATACTTTCTTTATACATCTGCATGAAGGACTTTCGATTTGTAATTCTTAAAAAGTTCTGCATTATGATTGAACAATAAATCTAAACGATTTTAAGGCACTGCACTGCTTCTCCTCCTTCGAGCTTGTATTGAAATTTTAGATTTCCAAATTGATTTTTTCTGTATCGATATTGCACGTTCATTCCGTGAACTATTCATTAATGATTTAAGAACGTTTCATGTTTTCCTTGTTTTAAAATCTGTTGCAATTATTGTGAGAATAACCTTGTTGAACAGGGGAAATTAAATGTGAAACTAATGTCAAGAGGAACCTTAAGAAATGTATTAAACAGACCGGAAACAGATTTTTCAATGTTTATATACGAGTGAACATTTATTCACATATTTCCATTTAGTTAGAAACATTTGGGTCAGTAGAAAGAGAAGGGAAGCCCGAATGAAACTCAAGCAAAGCCCTTAAAAACAGGTTGACAGATGACCGAAATAAAATCATTAAAAATGTCTCCAGTCCTCGCCGGACCACAAAAGAAATTAGACAGGATGTAATGTTTCACGGCCAATAAATAAATGGAAAGTGGAATTGGTATACTTCCACAAAAACTCTCACGTCCACATAGAGAGACCATCTGGCACGTAAAATGAAAACACCATTTCTGTGACTGTACAAAAAGTCTGCAATAACCATCCTTCCTCCACACAATATACCAACACACATTCCGTACAACAAAGGAGGAACTAATTAACTTATGATGACCTGGCAAGTACCTCGTACCTCCTCTTTTTCGATTATAATTTTGCTCTTGAAAAAACATAATGAGCAGTAGTCAAACATATTCTCTTTTTTGCACTTAGTAAAAGAAACGAGTGTTCACTGTTACAAGGTTAGAAATAAGTTTCTATAAGCCATGGTGATAATGAAACAATTAGGTAACTTTTGCAATAAAATTTACTATACACGTTCTAAAAGCCATCGTGCATAGGTAATATTTCTCACTTGAAAAATTTGAATGTGTTAAAATAAGGAAATATTTATGAACCTTGAACTTTTGAACGAGTCAAATAACTTGGGTTCTGCATTAGCATAGAAAGTAAGAAAGTGAATTTGCTGCAAAGTCAAGCGTGAGTTGTCAATCAAATGTGATTGTAGGAATGTCGGAAAATTATTATGTTGCAGTTTTGACTTCATATACTTAATTAAACGGCTATCAATCCATGTAGAATATCAGACTGATACATATCAGTTGCAATCGTCAAAACAAAACGCTCTGGTATCCGCAGTTACCTGGGCTTTGTATCGGAGTCTTTCTGGTCGTCTCGAACCTGTGGGCTGCGAAGAGGAGACTTGCTTGGTTCGAGCATTGTCGTCCATTCGCTCGATGTGGCCGAGCCAAAGTTATCGTCTTTTCTTGGCTTTCTGGACTATATCCACATCTTGGTAGAGCTCGTACAGTTGGCGGTTGAACCTTCTCCTATACACTACCGATAATCCGTAGAAGAATTTTTGTTTCAAAAGAGCCCAGTGCTATTTCCTTATTTAACTTATCGTCCAGCATCGGTGCCAGCCGTAGATGAGCTCAGATGAGCTGTTGTTACCCATTTGCCCACTACACTGCGTATTGTTTAGCATCATTCAGCACAGCTGAAGCAGGTTGTTCGGGATACTGTAATAGTAGTAGTAGTAGTCTTTATTGAGATTTTCTTTTTTGACAGTGGTTTGTTTATAATTATATGCAGGTCACAATACTTTTCTAAAACTTTATACAATTTGCCGATTTAGAATTGGTCTTGCTAAACTATTTTAAATTTCACAAATGTTTCTTTTTTTAAATAATATTATTGTTTAAAGACAGTTGTCTAATACTTTTAAATTGTGAATACGTCCACTCAAAAAGACGGAGCCAGGGATACTGTAATCAGAAATCGCATATTGAAGATGGATGCTCTCACATGCAGCTTTGAAGTCGATGAAAAAATGGTGGGCTTCGACTTGAAATTTGTTAGTCTTTCCTCAGTGTGAATATTTGGTCTATCCTTGTTCTGCCTGGCCTAAAGCCACACTGGTATTGCCAATTATTGTGTTGCAGAACGGTTTAAGACGCTCACACAGTACGTTGGATAGAATTTTGTATGCAACATTAAGTAGGGATATGCCTCATTAGTTGTTTGCATGACATAGGATCCCCCCCCACTTTGTTGATGACCTGACAGTAAATCCGAACCAGTGGACTTGTTACTTTTTAACTTTTAAATTGCTCTTTCTATTTCTTCTGTGCTGGGGGCTTGGACTGGGTCATTGAAAAGTGAGACCATTATTATTCATCATTAGATCTTTTGATATTATGCGTAGATATTCAGCAGCTGCTGGAAGTGCTGCTTGAATACATTTACAATTCCCTGTGCTTCGGTGACGTGTCCGGTCCTGGAACCAGAAGCAAATTGCTTCAAGCTGTTCTAGGCTATTCGAGATCATTGAGCTGAGAATCTTCGGATACTCTATTATTATTTCTCCTATTTGTTCTCTTGCTGCTCTTGTTTTCCGTTGCATCTGCAAACGTTTTGAATATCGCGCATTCTTCATAGTACTACGCATTCATTTTCGTGGGTGGTTGGTAACCTATGGTTAGTTCGCGATACTTGTTTGACAGGGTGTTGACGCCGCCGGCGCGCCGGTAGAGTACGGCGGAGGGCCTCTCACTCAAGTAGTGTTTGGCATTCTCTTGGAAGCTAAGGAAACTCATGTGGAACTTGTTTCCTTGAACAGCACTTGTTTTCTTGTCATTAAATAGTCGAGCACAAAGTCGATATTTACTCCTCGGAAAGAGAGCTCGTTTAAAATTTCGGATGCGTCTGTTGTATCTGTTAGGAAACTGCAAAGCCGACGAACTCGTACAAAAATGGTAGAACATTACTCATTAAACCACTAATGGCTAATGTTGGTATACCAATCGCTACATGTAAACTTTTGCTACAACAAGATGCTATTAAGAGAACTAACATCAGGTGGAATAACATAACCACCTGTCAGGCAACGAAAAACATTTGGCCTAATCTGGACTTAAAGAGATCTAGGTGCCTGATATCTCTAAGCAGACTGCATATAAGCTCCTTAATTGGTGTCATTACTGGACACTGTGTAATTGGAAGACACGCTGCGCGACTGGGCGTATTTTCAAATGATTTCTGCAGAAAATGCATGGATGAGGAAGAGGAGGAGACAGTTCTTCACCTCCTCTACACCTGTCCTGCTCTTGCTCATAAACGTATGATTCACTTAGGAGAATACTTCTACAATGATCTTAACAATCTCGAACACATTAATATAATTAATCTTCTACGTTTCGTAAGGAACTCTAATTGGTTTCAATGAGCTTTCGAAGGAAAGCCTTTTTAGATTCATGTGGTATCACAATGAGCTTTCCAAGAAAAGCCTTTTTAGATTCATGTGGTATCACAATGGGCCTTTAATTGGCCTAAGTGTGTCTTTTACAATCCATGACAGCCACTTTAAACTAACCTAACCTAACCTGTTGTATTGACTTGCATATGGTCGGTTTGGTTGGCGATTTGTCCATCCGGAGATCGCCAGATTGCTGTGTAGATCTTCTGTCTTGAAAACCGCATTAATAGCTGGAGCAAAGCCGATCGCTGTTATTACATCGTGGAGGCTGTGCTTTCAAATCAACAAAGATGTTTTCCATTTCGATTTTTACATTGAAGTGTCCTAGTACAAACAGTTTTTATTATGAATATTATATGAATAAAACATTTGTTTGTTTGTATGTTTTTGAAAGTTGAACGGTATTGTTGGAAGTGAAAACTAATAAAAACAGACAACTGGCGTTCAAATTCCAACCATTGAAAATAATTAAAGAGTCGAAGTTTTTATACTGGAAAAATTAAGCTTGTGATGAGCGATAAAAGTCAGTATTTACGTACAGTTTGTGTTAAATCAAGATTTTTTGATAGTTTTCTTCGTTCTCATTGATTCTCATCGTTTCGAGTCTCTATACCTAATCTTTTGCTTGCAAAAGAAGTATTTTCAACCTTCTTGATTCATACATATTTAATTGCTGAAATCAGGTCCGTTGTTGATATAAGAAGTGAGTTTTTTTGCCAATTTTTTGCCGTTTAAAATATTGGGTGTGTGATTTTTTTAAGTGCTATATAGCTAGCGCACAAAATTTCACTTTAATTCGAATTAAGAATTCTTAATGAGTTGTTTGCATTTTATTTATTTACTTCACTTCTTGCTGGCCAAAAGGAAAAGCATACATGTTTTAACACAAGACTGTCAGAGTCTTAAAGTTATAATTTGAAATAAAGGTCTGCCCAAAATATGTATGCCTATGCAAGTGCTTTTCTTCTTCTTTGTAGAAGCGTTTTTCCATTTCCAGCCAATGACTTTGATTGACTTCGGGGAAAAATAAAGTAAATCAGAGTCGTTTCTCCGTCAGTATTCCAGTATAACTTTTTCCGGTGTCAGATTATCACTACTTATACTTTAGAAGCATCAATTACAATAAAAAGAGATAGAAATATCCCCTCTAATTGTGTACACAGGAACTTTTTGCATATTCTCTTTCATAATAAAATTACCCATTATTCTCGTTTTCTTAAGGAGAGAAGTTTCCTGTTTAAATAAAAACACAGATTATTTATTTCATAGCATTAATTTATTTCAGTTTTAGTTTACCATTTAATTTAATCTTATTACACTCATTTTAAATCATTAAGCAGTTTTTTCATATATCTATTTATTATTTGTTTGTTTTTCTTTTTGTCAACATTTATATATCTATGAATTGGATTTTCTCTATAAACAACATATATGTAGTTTTTTTCTCAGTTTTACAATTTTTTTAAATTTTACCCACAACATTTTATATTTAATTATTTACTTTTTGTTTTCTTAATTGACATTATACTTTAAGATAGTAATTGAAATAATAATAATCTACACAATCCAATACATAAAGTTTATAATTTTGTTTCATTTTTAATTGATTCTTATTAAAAATTCTAGATAATGTATAAAAATTGAATTGTTTTCTTTTTTTAATTGCAATTTTAAAGTTTTAAGAAATTACTTCTCGTTTTTGTTTCATTTAATTGTTTTTATGTCGTTTTAAGTTAAAAATTAATTTTACCAAGAGAACACTCACAAAAGAACAGAAACCTGTCAAGATTTTGATTTTTCTTTTTTTTTAATTTTTGTTGTTGTTTTTATTTGGAAAATTGTTCATGTCAAAGGGAATAGATATAGAACTACCTAAATCTTAGCTTGGAACATTTTTTTAAAGGAAGTTAAATAAGTGTTGTCAACTAATAAATATTTTCATTGTTAAATTTTTTATTTTTGCTTTTTAGTTCAAAAGTTGTTTCCTGTTGTTGTTTCAAGTGTTAGTTTTTTTTGGGAAACACAAACAAATTAATAATTTAAATATCAATCGTACAAATAACAATATTGCACATTAACAAAATATTGGTTTAATTTCGTTAAAATGAAGTCTTGCCAAAGATAAAGTTGCCTGGAGCATTTGGATCTTCTGCAGAGAAATATTCCTGCCACAATTGTGCGAATTGTTCACGAGTTACCTCTTCCCTTCCCTGGATGAAAAGAAATATAGAAAAAAACAAAATGAAAGAAAAAACATCAGCAAATATTATTTTTGCCATTATTTTTTATTTTAAGAGATTTCGGAATTCACCTGGGACATTTTCTTAAAGGCTTCTTCGCATTCCTTCTTATCCAATCCATAGCTAGAGCAAACAAGTGAAAATTCAGCAGCATCTATACCGCCATCGTTGGAGGCGTCCTCCAAGTCAAACATAAAGTTCATGTACCTGTGGATGGGTGAATCAGAGAGAGTTCGAGAAAAGAAAGAGAGGTAAGGATAAAAGTGAATTAATTGCAGGCGATAAAGCGATATGATTTGAGCAGGGCAAAAGTGTTCTCTAGAGTTGTTGCGAGTCATAAATTTATATGCGAATAATATTTTATATATGCCTCTTGAGAGTGATAGGAATTTGTTTTTCAGATTTTCAAGTAATATTGCCCTTTTGGCATTTTAGAGACCTTGACTTGTATCAAAATATTTAAATGTTCTTTAATGTCAATTTAATTCTGATTCCATATATATTTTGACTGTTAAACAAAGTTAATTTATTGAACATTTTAATACTTCAATGGCTTTTAAACTATAGTTTTTTTTTTTTATTTATACTAAACAAAAGATGAATATTTCATTTTTGGCGGGAATCCTCCAAGCTGAATGGGCCATAATGAGACTTTTAAGCAATTTTTTCAAGCATGAAATAGTCGAAAACCTTCAGTTTTGACAGAGGAAACAAAAGTGCTATTGTAGCTGTTGCCATACAAAACAATCTAAGAGTTTCGTCAAGTAAATTATCTGCTCAAATGGGTATAAGCTAAGCTGACAGTCATTGCAGTCAGTTATGCACAATTATTTTAACTTATTCTCACACAAAATTCAAACAGCCAACAAACTGAACGCAGATGACTCTCCGATTTGCTTGGTATTTTGCCAGAAAAGACTTCAAATAGTGGAAGAGGAAGGAAACATCTTGAACTTTGTTTTTATGTCTCACAAGACCCATTTCGATTAAATAGCAGCATAAACAAACAAAATAGTCGATTTTGGATTGCATCCAACCCACAAATACTCCATGAGACAGAATTGCATCCACTTCGTCTCACAGTGTGGTGTGCAATTTCAGGAGTGCAAACGGTCATACCGTTACTGGAGACCGTTGCTTGAGCATGTTGAGACAGTTTTTCTATCCAGGACTACGATGAATGAAAATATTATATTTCAACTCTCTGTGGTTTCAGCAAGATGTTGCAACTCCTTTCCCAATAAGTTGACATCCAGAAACTCCACATTCCGTTGGCCACTTGACTTTTTCTTGCGTTATTGTAAACATGTAGTCAATGAAGCAAAACAAACAAACAAACAAATTTGAATGAACTAAAGAAAACCATAAGTGAAAAATTTGCGGCTATTCCTGTCTCACAGTAATGAATAACTTTTTGGGAAGATGCCGCACATGCATCAAAGATGAGGGGAGACATTAAAATCTATTATTTTTAAAACAAATTAAGCTAAGGCATAAACCCATAGAGTCTTTGAATTCAACCCGGAAGACCGTTGGTCGGCGAAGAGGAAGACCGCGACTCAGGTGGAGCACACAAATGGTAGAGGACCTCAACCAATTTGACGTGGTACTGAGCTGGCTGGAAACGCTCGTTAAATGAGGCCCTTCTCCGACATCGACTGTAGCGCAACCTTAAGTATGTAAGTAACTCCGCGGATTAAAAAAAAAAATTGAAAACACGAACCACGGAAAATCAATTGACAAAAAACGGCATACCACTGATTGAAGATGTGTCAGAAAGCTGAGTCAGTAGAAATTTCAAAAGATATCAAGGGTTATCTACTTATATCCTGCATAAATTGTTCGGCGTGGAAAAGCCGTCGTCGCGTCGGTGCGATAGGTGCCCCGGTTGCTCATTCAGGACAGCAAGCGCAACCATTAGACCACTTCAGAGTGTTTGACGCTGCTGCATAGTCCTCCGAAAGTAATTCTGCGTGCTTTAGTGACAGTCGGCGAAAAATGGTTCCACAAGCACACACACAAGAAACCAAGGAAAGATTGAAGCAGTGGATTTCAACCAGCAAGCGTGATCCGAAGAAGGCGATGACGGTCCCATATCGAACCGAAAGATGGTGGCCACTGTTTTGTGGAATTCACATCGACTACTTGGAGAAGGGTAAAGCAGTAACAGGACTGTACACTGTGCAAATATTGGGCTGATTCGTTTTTAAACTGAGGGCAAACAAGCGGCCACACTTGTCACGTACAAATTAGTCAAATAGGGCTACGAACTGCTGCCTCAATTTTCCAGTGCGGTTTCCCGTGCAGCTTCTTTTTGTTTCCAAATTTGGTAACAGCGTTACAGCTTGTTTATTTTGTTTCAAAAAATTCAGAAGCGGACCCGTGACAAAAATTGAAAAAGCAAAAAATAGCCAAAAAAAAAAAACTTACGAAGATCCACCTCTGGAAATATCAAAGTGAAGCAACAACCGAAAAACATCAAATACAACAATAGAAAGCGACAACACATGAAACTCGTTTGGGAGTGATACGATTCACACTCAACGTCCACCGAAAAATCTTTAGGATGAAGTGTTGTCGCCAACGAAAGTCAGTTTCTACTTCGCTTCGATAAATTGAACACCTCTCTCTCCGATCTGATATTTTTGCCAGCCAATTATTGTGGATTTTCCCTTCTGGAAAATAAGGAGCAACTTTTATTCAGTGGAGAACTGCCGCTCGCTGACAGGAGCTTGTATTTTAGCTTAAGCGTTAATTTCACACCCGTCACAGAGAACAGGAGTCCTATTTCGAATAGGTTCAGTTTATTCTTTGATCTGTTGGGAGTGCCTTACAAAACGAGGATCACAATTTGAAAAAGTCACTCCCTGCATCGAAATTTAGGTCGTTTGAGGAGGCCTAGTTTGCAGACCTCGAGAATCACATTGGGAAGTTCTAGCATCTGTGAGTCAAGCGTATCGAGTTTAAAGGAGACTGAAAATAATTCACCATTTTTGTTAAAGCTTCTCCACCCTCAAAGTTTCACTGTTCACCGGCAGTGCGCTGGGATATTAGGTACTGCCGTCTTTCACGCTACCGAAACCTTAAGAATTTTTTGTTGTGCTACAAGTCTTAGTTCTAGGACATGAAGCTGCAACCATTTGGATGATATCCTGTTTTCTGGTTAATAGCATACTCCATTCCATAAAATCAAATCTTCCGAAAATATTTTGGGCAACACATTTTATCCCTCTCCGGAGCGAAAACTTTTAATTCAATAAACGTTTCGAACTCCTGACAAAATAGAAGGAAAAACTACAAGATAAAATCACAAAATATAATTAATAACAAATCCTTTAACAATTTCTACCCTTATTCTATTAATTTCCCTCCATTATTGAATGAAACCAACACGTCCCTTAATATCTAACCTGCCTGCGGCGTTTCATAATCCTTATAACCTTAATACTTACATTATTCCATGTACAAAGGACAACATACAAAACCCCGTAGATACCTATCACCCTACCTTTTGCATTGAATCTAAGTTCACTTTGAAATTCCTTAACTAAGTTTATGATATTTTCACAAAACCCTTTTATTTAGGTCAGACAGGAAAGGGGATTTGAAAAAATAAGCAAAAAAGAAGAAAATCCAACCCAAATTCCAAGGAAAACAAAAAAACATCCTCATCTCTTTTCCTTTACCTTAATCTGGTTTGGTAGATTCAGAAAAAAAGGAAACCCCCAAAGAAAAGAATACCCTTTAAATAAAAAAGTAATCCTTTTGTGGTTGTGCTGTAAGTCCTTTGGGTTTTATTCAAAAAAATCCTCACAGAATCAAACCCTATGGAGAACCTCTGTGCTCCGAAATTATTAAACCAATGGCTTTTTTATGTCCCACACAGAACACATATTCACAAACGTTTTTAAGAATTGATATTAATATCAAACTAAAAGGAAGAAAAAACGCTGTTAACATTCTTTTCGTTTTAATTCACGCCTTGAATTCTGTTCTCTGCCAAAAAGGACGAATTGTTCCACCACCAATTGATGAAGGAACACATATGGGCACAGAGCACTCTCTAAGGAGTCAACTTCAACTAACAAACCTTCAAGAGATAAAAATTTCTCAATTGACTGTCTGCAGGATATTCCATTGTCATAAGAATAACGATTGCTTTATGTCGCTTTATGAACTTCCATAGAATTTTTGAAGAAATAAAAAAATTCAAAAGTTTCCTTTTCATGAGAAAAAAAAAGAAAAATTTATCTGTCATCAATTCTACTCACCTATTTTGCCATTCCATTGCCGTACTGGGGTCCTTGGCATAGGCGTCCCACATGTTACACCATTCTTCGACAGAGACCTGAAGGACGAAAGAAGAAGAAGAAAAAAAAATTACTCAAATGAAAGGAAACAGGAAATTCGCATTTTATTAAAAAAAAACTCAAAGCAAAAAAATTTCGCCTGCCTGCAGGGATTATTCTTTTTCCATTTTCTTCTTCTTCTATTGGGATTGATTCAAAAATGTAAGTCCGAATAAGGATAAGGACTTACGGATAAAGTTAAGCAAAAAAATCCAACGAACTTTTAAAAGTCAATTCACTTGAGAATCCATCCCTTGCCAACAGTAGCAGCCGTTGCAAATTTCACTTTTGAATAATTTATCTGAAGAAGGATGCAATAATATGCGAAATCCT
The DNA here is from genome assembly GCA_943590905.1 of Sphaerophoria taeniata. Classification (NCBI taxonomy): domain Eukaryota; kingdom Metazoa; phylum Arthropoda; class Insecta; order Diptera; family Syrphidae; genus Sphaerophoria; species Sphaerophoria taeniata. Next base: position 288,467,485 of record OX016540.1, read on the forward strand.
AACTCGACAGGCGACGACGACGAAGAGGACACGACCAAGTTTCATTTGTCTCCCATCATTATGATGGTCCCTAAATTTCCACTGATGAGCCAATTAATGGACAAAACTTATGAAATACCTCAAAATTGTGCAGCAGCTTGCTCGAAACAGAAACACCGCGAGCACTTTGCGAGCACATCTTATTTGGTCCTCGCGGAAAAATGGAACAAGACAAGGTTGCATTATTATCAAACTTAAGAGCCCCAAAAGCATGACTCTGTGGAATGATGATGAGTTTAGAGAAAGCCCCGGAGTAAACTACTGCGTTCTGCATGTATCAAGAAAAATGTAGAACATACCAGCTTATATGATAGTGAAAATGAAGAACAAACAATGATGTATGAGAGTATCTTTTGTTGTAGACGATTGCTGTTTTTAATTGCTTCTTGCGCTGGCAGTTTTCAGTTTTAAGTTTCTACATAACACAGAACCCCAGCAGCAGGCAGTAATGTTCCTTACTGTTGTTCAAGTATAGGTAAGCCGTTCGTTCACATTGTTGCAAGGACTCTTGTTACGGTTAACCAGAAACTCGTTTTTCCAAAAAGAAAAAAAGAAGAACGACTAAAAACAATAAAGCAAAAAATTAAATAAACTGTGAGGCATTACACGTTGGCTGGCTGCCAGGTGGCGCAGTGGTTTTTCTAGTTGCTTACGGTTAAAAAGGAGTGGGTGGGTGGGTAGGGTTAGATGAGGTTTTGATATAAAAGTTCTAGCTGAAGGGAATGTATTTTGACAATTCAATTTGCTTAATTTTAAATTCTGCAGTGTTAGGTAGAGATTTATTGCTAGCTGCGGAAGAAAAAACAGGAAACACTTCTAAATGAGTGCTTGCCAACAGTAATTACACTCTTAAGATAACAAAGAATCGTGCAGCGGAATTTTAAGTTTTACGAGCAAATCTGACGGGTAATGCAGGTTTAAAATTCTTCACAGCAAACATTTGGTTAATTTGAAAATGAGTGTACTGTGGGATTTATGGCGAGCGATGTAAACGCAATTGAGTTGGTGTTGATGTATTTCTAATTTTATGAAACGACAGCATCAGTAGGTTACCTTGAACCCAATTTAACTTAAATTAAGCTGAAAATTTGAACAATTAACATTTTGATTGATTTTGATTTTTTTTTGGGATTGAAGAGTTTGCGGTGTTTAGGACACGGACTCAAAAGTGTATTTTTGTAATAAAGCGACTTTACTCCAACCTAAAGTTTAGAAATCGAATCGGTAATTTCAAAAACCTCATAATTCAATGAATTAGAATTTTTCTGAAAACAATAAGAACTGTTAAATATACAAACGATTGAGGTTTTTGGGAATTTTAATAATAAATTAAACTAGTATTTGAGAGGTCAAAATAAATACAGCGAATAACTTTACTGCTGATTAATAGAAGTAACATAGGTAAGCAAAGAACTTTTTCTTAGGCTTAATTATTATTTCTCTGCAAAGTGAAAATAAATGTTTAATTAATTTAAACTGCAGAACATTAACTTTGATTTGAAAACCATGTCTTAAAACTGAGCAAATCTGTTCGTTATAACTAGAAATTCAAATAAATTAATCAAGTTAATATCAGATCATCAGCAAAAGCCGTTACTAAAATATTTGAAAGACACTACCTTATCAATCCACCCCACCACTACTTTTACAATTTTGGGGAAAGATTGAAGTTTACGCACCACATTGTATCATGCTTCGTTGACTATTCTGAAAACCAAAGGGAAATATTGCACGCTGTATTAAATAATAAAGGTCAAGCGTCAAGCCCAACGATACCTGGGTCATGTAAACGGAATGAACATCAGTAAAGTTGTCCAATCTAGCCCAAGAGGACATCGAGGAAGAGAAAGAGAGTGAATTGGTAAAACACTCTTGTGAAAGATTACCTTCTCAAACAAGTGACGTGCGAAGAAGCAAGTACGTTAGCTTGATTGAGACACGATTTTGCAATTGACCATTGATAAACCTCTATGGTATTAAAACCTCAAAATACCTATGTTAAACGCACGTAAATACACTCAGATAATACTACACAGTAATTAGAGATGGTTGGTTGCTGGTTGCAAAGGCTAATCAGCAGGACCATCTATTCAATAATCGTGAAGCTGATTGCATTAAATGATGAAGACGCAGGAAAACATTTCCGTCTACCGGACCTTGAAGAAGTGAAGATAGCAATATCTAAGCTTAATACCAATAAATCCGCGAGAGCTGACGGAATCACTGCTGATCCCTCCAAAGCGGCCGGCGATGACATGGCCAAGAGATTTGCCTCCTATAGAGACATCAAGCCTCGTTAAAATCGTCTATAAGATCTTTTCTTCAGTACAATGTGACACCTTAATTTTTAGACCAGGAAAATTCCATGAGCACCAAATCGGCACTTAATATCTTTTCATCGATTTTAAGGCACTGTATATGACAGCATCCGTATACAGAAGAAATGTTTTAAGCCATGTCCAGTTTTGACATCACTACCAAGCTCATTCGTCTTAGCAGAATGACAACGGAGAACTCACACTGCTCCATCAACGTCGGTTACGACCTCACCGATACCTTTGATGTCAAAGAAGCTTTAAACACGGTGATGCAGAAATCCCGCGTCAACACTAGTCAACACAACGCGCCGACGCTATTGATATTATTCGGAGAACACAGCGTGATGTTGCATTGTACAGACAGAGAGTAATGTGTTTAGCTGTCAAGCAAAGTGTATGATGTCATCAAGAAGGGACACCGAATAAACCCATATTACTTCGAGGTAGTTAGGGGCTGTGCCTACCTTGACTCTGCTACCAACACAGGCAATAAGAAGGAGAATACCTCGGGCTAAGAAATCAATTGAGCAGTAAAGTCCTCTCTGGTACAACTAAGGTGACCCTCTAAAATACCCTTAGCATGCCCGTTTTGCAATATAGTATGGACCCTGTTAAAAGCGGATGAGAGTTATTTAGTGTGTTTCGAGAGAAAAGTTTGATGCACGGTGAATGGAATAGAAAATTTAACCATGAACTGTACGGGTTGTAAAGCAGCACTAACCTAGCTTAAAGAGTAAAGGACCAATGACACAGACTCAGACAATGACTTGGAGAGGATGGACAACAATGCTCTGGCCCGTTAAGTCTCCGAATCCACCTCGGAGGGACGACGCAGTAAAGGAAGACCAAGGCTCATCATTTGGAACCTGCAAGTTGAAGATGACCTCAACCAACTCGGGTGAAACTGGAGACAGCAAGCTTAGCTAGAAACCGAGCTGGCCGGAGAGGTTTGTTGGTTGAGGTCCAAGTCCACCACGTACCGTAGCGCAACCTTAGGGAAGGAAGTAAGCAGCTAATTGGATACATTGCGCAGAGCTTTAAAGAATACCGGTTAAAACCAATATACGGCCCCATGCTAAGTATCGATTAGGTTAAAACTAGTTGGTAGAAATAACCTTTGCTTGGGCTTAATTTGACTGATTGACTACTCTTTACAGATTGGAGCCGGTACCTTACGACTGAGCAGGAGCTAAAAGAACGCAAAATAGCAACAAAACCGAGTTAGAAAAAAAGGTTCATCAACATCATTTTAATAGAATAACAATAATATCAACCTAGAAGACATCAGCTGCATCATCGGACACCATAAACCAATACCATATCCAATATACAACTCATGGATGTGTGATAGAGAATTAAAGTGATCTATGACTTCATCTCAATTACGAACATCTCAAGTTGTGAAGCCCACTTTGTGACAGGCGACCATGAAATATTATGGAGAACTAAGTTTCAATTTTTCCACTCAAATGTAGAATCCTAACCTATGGAAGAACTTTCGAAGTCGCTGTAGATGTCTATGTAAAATTACTAGGATTTGCTGGTCCAATCGATAAACCAATAAGATCCTTCATTGAGGATTCGACATATGTTTCAAAAAGATTATAACTGCATCAGTCTGGGAGGTATCAGTTTCCTAAGGCAAGATTTGGAGGTTGTTCAAGCATATTTCTTGAAGTAAGATTGAAGAGAAATACCACTAATTAGACATTTTTGAGGACATTATGGTAATGACACATAATCTCTCTCAATACCGACCACACCAATAAAAAAAAATTATATGTTTCATGCTTACCTGTCCATCGTTGTCCTTGTCGGCCTTCGATCGAAGTCCTTCCCAAATTTTAATCATCACATCATGTGTCTCCTTGTTTTTGGGACTGCCAGCACTCCAGCCTCTAAGTTGGCAGACTTTCTACATAAAACAATTTAAGCAGAACAGAAAAAAAAACACATATTGTCATTGTCATTGTCATTGTCAGCTTTTAACATAAAATTTTGTATACAACACCAACAGCAGTTACAATGAAGGACATTATTTTAAAAATTCAAATAAGTATTTGTGTATACTAAATGCAATGCCCATTCCCATCCCATAAAAAAAATCACAATTTACCTCAATTGCCAATTCGAAATCCTTCAGGTCGATTTCCCCACTTTGGTTTACATCTGCAAGGACGAAAATTTCGACACTGTTAAGGCTTTGATTAAATTAAAATTTATTCATTTTATTTACCAAAGAAAACGTTGAAAAGGAACAAAAGCTTCTTCTTGCGGAAATCAGAGATTGACATTGTGATTAGGTTTTTTTTGTTTTATTGATTAACACCTGAAAAGGAAAAAAGGACACAAATAAGTGATGTCAACAATTGGGACCTACGTAAGAAAAAAAAGAAATGTTAAAATGAGGCGAAAACAATATCAGAAGCAATTATCTTATTAAAGATTTTATTTTTCACTCTTTTTTTCATTCTCGCCAAGTCCTTGTTTATTCGTTGATGATGAGGATGATGATGATGATGATGATGGCAAAAACTTGTCACTCATTCCAGGTAAACTTTTCGAGGACTTTTCCGCTTTTTCATTTTAGCAGTTTTGTTCTTATTTTTTTGCATTCTTTTCACAACAAGAAGATGAGATGAGAAGCCGGGAAATATTTTAATCCTTTTCTGTTTACATTTATCACAACTGGACAATAATGGATTTGGCCATGTTGCTTGGAGGAAACTAGTTCCCCCATTGTGTCTCTGAATTTCTGAGAGAGTAGTTGAACGTTGAAGAAGAAATTAACAAAATCACATAGCCGTAATGAGGACACAATTTCCTCGCTTCACAAGTAATTGGCGAGGACGAATTGTGGTCTTGGACATTGTTGACGTTTGCGGGTATTTTATTGATAGTTTAAACTTTATATGAAACGTTTTTCTTTTTATTTATTCAATTCGGTTGTCTTCAATGTTGTGGGACATCGAATTCAATGGACGTGTCGGTTTTATTTATTTCGAAACAACGACAGAAATAATTTCTGTTTTGCAAACATGCAGCCACAGCCACAATGTTGAAACAGGAAATTAACCCATCTTATGTTCGACTATATTTATTGAATCCCTATCTCATTGTTATCCTGGTTGGCTCTTCATTTTTTTTTACTGTCTCTCTTGCCAAAAGGCAGAGCGAGAGAGACATCTATGTATTTATATGAGAATTTGATTTTTCCGCTGAAAAAAAAATTGTCCTCGAGTTTAACAACCAAGCACAATGTAAGTTAAATTGCATTTCAGTGAATGAAGGAGGAAAAAGTGAATGTTACTGACACAATAAAGAAGGAAGAAGGCGGATGTTCTACAAGGACATGAGTTGTTTTTTTTTACATTTTAGGGTAGAAGTTGGTAACTTTAAGTCAATTTGTTTTGATAGCTTTTGATCTGGTAGACAAACTTTTCTTTGAAAATGTTTGTTTAGGAGAGGTGGGTCTTTATTGTTGCAGTTGGGGAACAAATTGGGAAGGTTGTTGAAATTTGGTCAAGTGCTAGTGTAGCTTGTAAGTGGCTTAAGAAATAAGTTGTAGGACGAAATATACCAACTTGAGGGTTATTTGTTTTGGAGTTAAAAAGTACCTATTTTTGTTGCATCTTTTTTAAGTTCTGGGGATTTAAAGGATTTTAAAAATTTTTGTATTAAGAAGGAAAAAAAACAAGTTAGCATGATATTAGTTTTTACGGACGTGATCTGTATATTAATCTTTGTTCTTTAGAATAATAAATTTTCAGTCGGAGGAAACCACATGTTGACTTTTTTCAGATGATGGTCTTGGTGCCTGTTTTTTCTTACATTTCAAATGTCCATTTCCGGTCAAGTCTCCTTAACTGATTTGTTGTAGTACAATTTCATGGAGCATTTGACAAGCCACAAGCATAGCGAACTAATGGCAGCACTTAAAAAAGCCATCAGAGATTATGAACCGAACTTAGTTATTTTCACTCGACCATCAAATCAAAAAGACCTGTTTGGAGGATGAGTGTTAGCAGGCAAATTTGTCTTCACAGGAAGTGAATGTTTTGTTAAATTAAGCTGTCTATAAATTGGAGAACTATTCCATGAGTATTGCCTGTTGCGAAGTACTGAGAAAGACTAACATTGTTGTGGAAAATTGCGTATCAACTCAGCCCTCACTCACTCAAGGAATTTTCGACGAGTGTTAGCATTAGGCATTGGTTCTTCGGGGCTGTCGTGCCATCCTATTATTTATCTCAGCTTAAATCGCGCACTGCAAAAAGTCTGTGTCATGAACTCAGAAAAATCTCGAGTAGAAACACACCCTGGCAGCATTTTAAGGCATCAATGGAGCTTAAGCATAACCATGCTTAATAGGGGAACCATAAATTTGTAACGTGGAAATACCTTTGTAAAGAAAGTTTTTACAAGAGGTAGGTACACATCAAGGTGGTGTATAATTGTTCCTCAACTTTGGGTTCTGTCTGTCAAAAATTCCATTGAAGAAGTGACAGCAATGCTATACCAGCAATACATGAACACGAACAGCTTGCGTGTTTTCACATCTCATTTCTACACGAGCTGTAAAGATAAGAAGAGAAACGCCTGCTTTGAATAAATTGCACCGATTGTTGGACAAACGGATCTAGCGCAGGTATTAATGAAATCTAACTAACTTATGGTAGCGCTATAGTCTAGGAATGAATGAAAAACCTGACTTAATTCATAGAAGCTATAGGTTAGTCCTTCGCATTATCATGCTTTTATTCTACTAGCAGACCCAGCAAACGTTATTTTGCCATTTTGGATGGCGCCCTGGACATTTTATATTCCCAAACCAGCAATACTAGCTGGCCCAATAAATAATTTCTAAGAACGGCTCTACCGATTAGGCTTAAAATTGGTGGGAAGTGTAGTTAGAAGTAGAAAATGGCTAAACGATAATTTATTTGTCCTACTTGCTAACCCGGTAATCGTTGTTTTGCCATATACGTAATTTCTAAGAATATAGTTAAACCGGTTTGGTCCAAAATTGGTGGTAGGTTGCATTTTATCCTTCTAGCTGACCCGTTAAACGTTGTTTTGCCATATACGTTATAACTAAGAAGGTCTGACCTGATTTGGCTTAAATGGACAATTTAAAAATTGGTTTGCCATATATTAAAAAGAAAGTAATCAACTCAGTGAATTTTTATTTCATTTTTATTTCGAGGAATACAAAAATTATTTACTATTTTCTTTCGAGCAGTTTTTAGACGAAATTATTTAACTTCGATTAGGCAAACAGTAAATCTTACTGTAAAAAGCTTCCTGTTTAGTTTTTCTACCTATACAAACTATGAAAGCGTTTTCAAAACCAGAAATTCTATTCCTCAAAATACACGTTGTCCGGAAATTGCTTGTGCACATCTCCAGTAATTCTGCTTTGATTGTTCAGTTGGCAAAATCGTTTCAACTCACAAAAGTTCATCCACTTACTTTTTCTCAACCCATTACCAGTCGTCAATCGAAGTCAACCAGTCAACAAAGAACAAAAGGAATCTGTTCATTCATCTGTGTGGAGTAAATAACATTTCAATTCGTCAAACTTACATTCAATTCACAGTCAGCATTACATTCAGCTCGAATGAGGACTTAAAAGAAAATGGAGACAATTCATTGCTGTTACAACAGATCCGGAATTCCGGATGAGAAAAGAGATCAATTATAATATCATACAAAAGTCTGTAATAATGATAGTTCATTTTTCTTGCTGTGACTTAAATACAAACGAAATGGACTGTTATGCTTTGGACGATGATTGAAGGCAAAAGATTCTTTATGAAGACAAAAGTGAGCAATAAAGTTTATGACAACTTGTCGTGCAGGTGTTGCAAGACATTAAGGTCTTTGTGTTATATTTTAGTGAACAAATAAATAGATGTCAGATTTTATATCCTGTTTCTTTTTTTGTTGTTTAAGGATTAAGCATTATTGCATGGGATGTTTCAGTAGAATTTTTTTGGGACATTTATTAACAAAAACTAATAATGTTAGCAAAGATTTATTATTTAATCTTTACCTATCGCATTTGCTTGCACCGTTTTTTTTTTTTTTGCTTTCTCATAAATATTTGTAGTTTTCTTATAACATAATCCCTCATGTTAGATGTTCACCGGAAGTTGGAAAACAAATGTCAGTTTTTCATATAATTAACAGAGTTTCTTTGCATCATTTCAAGAAAGCACTATAACCACTACACCACGCTTATTGCGTGGTATAATGTGTTTTTTAAGACGAACTTAACTCTGGCGTATGCGTACTTTTTTGTTGCAAGTACGTACACAACCATGAACAAAACAAACTTTAATTCAAAAACAAGTCTTATAACCACGCTGGTTTTTGTCAATTGTAAATTTTGAATGTGTATATCTGTTGTATAAGCGTCATTTTCTGTTTTGTTGTAGGGCTTCAGTCACTATAGTGTAGTTATGTTATGTATAAGATCTTACACCAGAAATAATGAGCTATATTGTAGACACATTGTTCCCAAACCATCCCGTCGCAAGATGGCTGCAACTAGAAATTCCCCGTTTAGCGAAGAAGAGCTTAAAATAAGGGAATTCCGGACTCTCCATCTGCATACACATACAGACCTCTATGCATGCTGGCAACAGTAGGGAATCTCCTAGAAAAACTACTGTAACCACGACTCATAACTGAGGTAGAAAGAATGTGAATATTGTCTGAAAGACAATATAACTTCGGGAGAGAGCGCTCCACAAGCAATCGAAGAAGTAGTGAAGGCTGTGGACAATGCTCAGCAAGGAAGCCAACACACCAATAAATTACTGCTGCTGGTTACACTGAATGTCCGAAACGCCATTAATTCAGCACGCTGGCGCTGGCCAAATATGATTGATGAGCTTGAAAAAATATTCCACATTGCAGTGTATCTCTTATGGATGATAAAAAATGATCTCAAAGAACGCGAACTTATCCTTCGAACCACACAAGCAATGAGACGAAAGGATATTGCAGCCGGAGCAGCACAGGGAGTATGATTGGAACAGACCCTGTATGGAAATGCGGTGCGGGAAGATTCATTTTGAGTTGGATGCGCTGATGACGTTGCTGCGGTAATAACAGCATGAGACACTGAAAGCGCTCACAGGAAACTAAATCAAGAGATGCGAAGGTCAAACTCAAGGATGAGGGATTACGGTCTGTCTCTGGCTACCGAGAGGACCGAAGTAGTACTCTTACCAAAAAAGCGAATTCTGACGGCTATCAACTTCAACATCGAAATCGAGCAAACACTCAGTAAAACACCTGGGCATAAAGCTCGATACGAGGCTCAGCTTTTGGAATCAGATATGCACGGGCGCAGAACGTGCATTCATAGTCACAGGCCATCTGTCCCGGCTGATGGCGAATGTGCGTGTACCCAACGCAACGATAGCAAACAGAATCTTCTAATGGCGACAACACATTCTACTCTTTTGTACGGAAGTGAGTTCTTAGCTGACGCACTTAAGCAAGAAAATTTCCGAAAGCAAAAAGCGAGTGCTTACCGCACAGTATTGGATTCAGCGGTTTTAGTATAGTTGCAGGTGTTATACCAGTTGATCTGCTCGCAGCACGCAGAAAATACGTAAGTACACACAAGGAAAGTAGAAATCAGCTTGGAAGCAGCGAATTAAAAAGCAATCACACAGCACAAGTGGCAGGAACGCTGGGAGTCGGAAAGTAGAGAGCGCTGGACTGCTAGGCTAATCGGAAACGTTACCGAATGGAGTAACCGGAAACACGGTGAAGTGAACTATTTCATCACACAGTTCCTCACTGAACACGGGTACTTCAACACTTTCCTGCAAAAGTTGCAAAAAGAAGAAGCCCTTCGTGTCAATACGGAGACTCGCCGACAGACGATGCCTGCCACACAGTGTTCAAGTGTAGTAGTTGGGAATCCCTTCGTCAGGAAGTAAACAAACAGGAGTATCGGAGAAATCAGCCAGGATAATATCCTTGAGAAGATGCTGGAAGACGAAGAACAGTAAACACAAATAAGCCCGTATCTGGCGCAGATCCTGAAAACAAATTAACTGGAGAAACTAGTTGAGGAGTCATCCTATAAGTGGTCCCGATCGTCAATTTTATGGAAGAAACTGTAACAAACACAGATCATGAATATTTTGAGATTAAGAAACCTTTCGATCAGGAGTATCCTTAAATAAACAACAAGGAAGCTTGCACTCAATTGAGTTAATGGCTGAGAAGCGTTGTATCATGCAAAATATTAGTAAACCAATCTTTAACCAAAATCAATAAAACATCAACACTTCTCTCAAGAGTACAAATTTGACTAAAAAATGTTTAAAATTTTTAGAAACAGAACCACGACATGACTTTTAAGCCTAATACTAATTATCAAAAGCAATTAAAAATTAAAAACTCGTATGTTTTCCTGAAAATAACCTTTTGAAATCGTTTGGCACAGGAACAACATAAAATTAGTTCCAACATCAACATGACCCATTTTGACAATGATTAAGCAATGAAATTTGCCAGCAAATCCCTCTCGGAATTCAAATTGGGCCAACACCATCACAACGGTAACATAATGAAAAACACACATCCCATATCACACAAGGACATCTTCCAAAAACAATCCACATTGGAATGAAGCCCAAACATTTTTCGAACGAACCTTGAAAGTTAATTAAAATATTAATTTCGTTCCAACCCGAGGACAACAAATACCCACAAAATGTCAAAACGAGTACCTAAATCAAAAGAACATTATCCCAACACACGTGACATTATTTAATTTCAAGCATTAAATCCTTAAATCAAGTTGAGATAAATTTCACACATGCTTCAACATAGTACACATATGCCCCTATGCATGCTCTACCACCACCACCACTGCCAGCACCGGGGGTCATAACTCGGTTTTTGTTTGAATGGCCTCAAGTTCTTGTGACTTGTGGGGTGCTTGAGAACAAATTAATTAGCGCGACGACTTCTTTGAGTTGCACAAATGTGCAGAGTCAAAGGTGGCATACGTTATATGAGACTAACATGTCCGTGGTATTTGACTCTGCTTTGCTCTTCATTGCACATACTTGTGCAATTCTTAATTTTCAAACTAAAATTTGAAAAAATACTCGTTTCTCAACGATGTGGCAAAAATGATATTTCGGGTTCACTTCATAAAATTTAAGAGCCGAAGGTGAATGAAAAAAAAAATTCCCAGAATGATGTCAACTTGTCAAAGATAACGCGAGTTGAATTTGTTTGGGTTCTTAAATTTAAATTTAATCTATTGTTACGCCATAAATCACAGTAATCTTGCATGTCTGTCTGTCTGTTTGAATTATAAAAAAAAATCCCTTGTCGCAATAACAGGTGTGTACCCGCACTTCTCTTTGAAAAAAAAAAAACTCACACCATTCTACCCACCTTGGAAACTTTCATTTACGGAAAGGTAGAAATAAATTGTCGTTAATATTATTTGCAAAAAGGGAGAGGGTGTCCTTTATGCTTTAATCGCATCATACACAACACACAAATAACAAAGGCAACAAATGAGGTGTCAAAAAAGGGAAATTTCATTCGCAGCGAAAATTTATCGAAACAAAATTAAGAAACATGAAAAAGTCAAATTGAAGTCAAAAAGGGGAGTGGCGAGGGGAGCAAGAAAACTCATAGCGAAAGAGAAATAACGGTGCCACGATATCGAAAAGTTTCAAATTGAAAGGCAAAGTTATTAAAAAAATTGAATCAAAACAAATGGGAGGGTGGATTAAATCAATTGAAATTATGTTAAAAACAAACCACGATAGAAGAAAAAAGAATGCTGAGTCAGGGTCTGTTGGGTTCTTGCTAATAAAGTGCTCTTACAAAATATTCGATTGAAATATCTAAATATCATTAAGAAATTAAAGGCTTGCGGAAAATGCCACCATCAGCATTTTGGCGCAAAAAAATAGAGAACGACTGAAACTTTTTTTTTTTAAAGCAAACCAAAAAGGTGCTTATCTATAGCCCATCATATAATGTTTCTTCTCCAGCCACAGCTCTTGAGCCCGTTTTTCAATTCAAGAGCCATTATTTTTTTTCAACATTAATTAACCAGTTGCAAACTGCGATTTAATAGCTGGCATACAAGCCAACAACATCGGACCAGACCTTTTTTCTTTAAAAAAATGGAAACTTAAAACTATGAGAATCATGGATCGTTCAATTTTTTCTTCATAAGCGAATGCTTGTTTTGTGCATTTCTGAACTTAAGTTTATCCAGTTTCAACGTTTTATTGGGAAAAGTTATAGTCTAAGATCCGACCCTATAACGACCTTCACCGAGCTGATAATTAGATGAAATATATTTTAAAACAAATTTAATACATAAGAAAATATGCCTTAAAATATCTTGAACAGACTATTTTTAATTATTTAAAAAAAATGATTTTTTATCAAAAATTCTAACATCATGATAATAAGAAATTTTTTACCCTGACTTAACGTACCAAACGTATAGAATGTGCAGACTATGGGTTGTCAGCAGACCCCTCTTTACCACTGGGCCCACTGGGCCCAGGCCCAGGGCCCCGCAATCACCAGGGGCCCCCAAATTGCTGAAACATCACTTAACCTCTATTGGTCTATTTTCAAGAAAAAAAAATATTTCGAATGATCAGAATTCGTACTTTCCTTGCTGAACAACTAACTGAATGGCAATGCAGTTTGCTTACTGACAGAAAAAAAAAAAACACTTACATTTTGAATATCACTGTATCTGTATGAAAAAATAAAGATAATGGTGTTTCTATATTTACGCCGCGCCTACAAGCTTGCATCAACGCCAGTAATTCATGTATAGGCGATTTAGCTATCCGTCGGATGAACGGCAGTCAATTTTTTTAAGATTTCAAGGTAAAGAGGTAAAGAGTTTTTTTTTTTGGCCATTCAATGAGCTAGATGAAAGATTACACTTCTCACTAGGACAGGCACGAGAGGCCATAGAGGAAGCATTTAGTCTGCAAAAAAATGTCCAAGCTTGAATTTACCATACTTACAGAACTTTGGGACTCTGTATCTGTATTGCAAAGAATTCATAAAACAAGTACTTTAATTCAAAAACAAAATATTACCCTGGATGTTGCAATAAATTTGCTGGGTGCAATAGATGAATTTATAATTGGGCTCAGGGACAATTTTGATAACTTTGATTTATCAGCCAGACAAAAAAAACCCCGGATTCCTAATATAAGGACCTTTCTGAAAGGATGAGGTGTAGAAGCTCACGCCAGACTTTTTTGACGGCTCTGGATCCTCAGTAATTCTGACTGCGGAAGAGAGATTTGAAATTAAAACCTTTCTTCCCATTGTCGACACACTAAGCGTTCATTTGAAACAGCGACTAGGTTCGTATACGAATATTGGCCAACGTTTTGACTTTTATTTTCGATTGAAAAATCTGAATTACGAAGACTTAAAAGAGAACTGCAAATCTTTTGCTAAATTTTACACGGAAGATGTGAACGGAGATGAACTACATGCTGAATGCCTGAATTTAAAAGACTACTTGAAAATAAGTCGACACGAAAATGAAAAAACTGACAACATTCTAGAGCTTTATAATTTTTTAAAAACTAATAAAATTGAAAATGAATTTCCCATTGTTGAAATTGCACTAACAATTTTAAGTATGATGGTGACCAATTGCAGTGGGGAACGTTCCTTCTCAGAGGCATCGATTTTGAAGACGTGATCAATGATTTTGGTAATCTCAAATCAAGAAAAAGACCCTTTCAATAAATATTCCTTTCTTTTACCTGAAAAATATAGTCTGTGTCACTATATTGTTCTTTAAATTACATTCTCAATTACTGATTTAATGGTCTGTTATTTAAATTTTATTTATTTTTGAATTTTTATATGAAATATTTATTTTTTGTTTTTATTTTTACTATGTTTATGTTTTAAATGCTGCAATAACTATTTATCTTTTTAATGAATTAAAAAAATCATTTATTTAAAAAATTAAAAGAATAAATATGAATTCAAAGTTATATGATTTTTTCTGTAAACCTTTTACAGGGGCCCCATTTTCGAAAAGTGCCCAGGGCCCCCAAAAGGGTAAAGACGGTCCTGGTTGTCAGGCTTAAGCGGGTATGTCGAAATCAGTTACTTTCACCGACTTGACTGCGAACACGCAGATATAGGGTTGTCTGCAAAAAACTTGTTCGTAATCAGGGTTTGCGAATTTTAGAAATGAAATTTTAACGCGAGTAGAGTATACAATTTTTTAATTTTTTTCTCTTCTTTCTTTAATAACTTCGAAAGTATTTAACTTAAAAATATGAAAGCAACATCTTCAGATCATAAATGAATTTTTATAATATGTGTACCAAATTTCATTGCAATCGGCTAAGTAGATTTTTCGATATCGTTTGCGGAAGACGAATGAACGAAATCGAAGTGATCTCATAAGGGTTTCGTTTACACTCTGTGCACGGAACCTTAAAAATGTATGTATGTTTATTTGTATAGAATGTGCAGCCGTTGGGTTGCCTATTCTTTGCTTGGACAAACTCCTCGGTTGTCAGTGTTAAGTTACATTCACTTGCTTGATAAATGAAAAAAAAAATTCTAATAAATAAAATTCATCTGTCACAGTTTTAGTGGTCATACTCCTCCGAAACGGCTTGACCGAAGTTAATGAAATTTTATATGTGTAATCAGTAGTTATGAGAATAGGTTACTACGTTTTTTGTATACCGCTAATTGTTAATGATGGCTCATCCACACATTTTGGTTTTGCATTTTTTGGGCAGTTTCTTTTTCAGTTTTCATGAAAATTTCGTCGATTATTATAATTGCTCATTCGGAACATAAATTTATGTTCTACTTACCTTCCCCTTTTGTATGGGGATTTTATGTGGAACTTAAGAATTCCGAAACGTCCCATATAAAAATGAAAACTTTAAGTTGAACATAAATTTCTGTTCCGAATCAGCAAACGAGTCTGTAAGTCATTTGAAACGGCTCCCAAAAATACCCAAAGACACGGTCCATTATTCAGGGAGAATGGGATATTTGTCAAATACTTTCTTGACGTTGAAAATTTCAGAACTCAAAAGAAAATTTTGTGAGAAACGGACTTGAAATTGGTTTTCACCCTTCTATGTGTTGCGTAGTCTGGGTAATAGGAAGGAGATGAGTGGACTCTAAGAAAAATAAAACTTAATTTTTTTTTACTGAGGATGATTATGGCATTGAATTAGAAAAGTAGAGAACTTGACTAATTAAGCAAAAAACAAACATTTCTCCGAATCTCCAATATCCTAATGACTGCAATGTCCACATTTTGCCTTATTTGTTAATCAGCCTTATTATATATTCAAACATTTGTCCTTTTTCTTTATAGCCAAATCCCTGTTTCATGAATTTCAAACAGAAGTTAAAAAATTGAATTTCCTGTGTCAATTTATCTTTTTTACTTTTCATTATTTCAAAATTCCATATTTGTTTTAAATTTTAATATTTCCGCCCGAAAAAAATTAATATTAATGTTATAAATTAAATATTATAATTAATGTTGTTTTTAATCATATTTTTCTTTCTTTTCTTTTGTTGCTTTTGTTGCTGTGGCTTTGGGTTAATTAATTTCATACAAATATTCGAATCGGAAAATGTAAAAAAGAAAGTGAAATTTCATTTTCATTTCAATTAGTGACGCTGTGGCTTTGGTGTGGTATAGTGTGTGTGTGGCATGGTGTTCCATCATCTTCCTTCCTTTTAATTTATATTTGCTACCGTAAACATCATCAAATTACATTTTGAGCTTTCCCTTAATTAACTCATACACCTTTAGTGATGGTTCCTTCAATCGTGGTCTACATATCCCATAAATTAAATAATCCCAAAAGTGTTTGATTTTACCATTCCATCATTTGTAAGCACGTTTCATTCGTACAACGTGTAGTGTTGTTCTGGGGGTTGTTTGAGATTTATTATAGTCCATTTCCGAAGGTGGACGAGAAAGTGGTCCTTAAAAAAAAGGGTCTCAACCGAAATGGCTTTCATCAATTAATCAGAGGTTATAGTTGTTGGCTAAGGGGTTGGAGTGAAGTCTTTACATTTTTCTTCTTCCTCTTGCAATTTAACATAATGCGGACTTTCAGGGTTTTTCTTTTTTCATCCGAAATTCAAAAAGGAAAAATTAATCTTAGTTTTTCCTATATCTAATAATTACTTGCTTTGATTTTGTCTCTTTTTGAAACTTATCCACTTTTGACATGAAAGGCAGCCACAGAAACACGTCGTATCTGTCTGTCATTTGGATACCTTCTCCCGTACTCGACAATCCTTCAAGGACTAAACTCATAGCACAGATAAATATTCCTCAACAAGTCTCATCGTCTTCGCTGTTGTTTCTTCTCTTTGACTGTTGAAGTTCCATTGAAATTACTGAACAGTGTAGCTTGCGGTTTGGTAATTTGTTCTATTTGTGGTTACAAGATTGATTATTCTCTCTGCCACTACTTCTATTTCTTGCAAAAAAGCAAAAATATATCACCCCCGAGTTATGCAAATTTTAATTGGAAAATTGTCGAATTGCATGTCGTGTGTACGAATACGCGCCAGCACCATAAAATATTCAACAATTACACAATGGAATCAGGGAAAACAATGCCAATTGCGGGATTCGGGTGATTTTGCGACCGAATTTATATTCAAGATTTATTGAGCCACTGTTAACACCCCCTAATGTGCTGCCTGTTGGGGGGATGCCCTTTTAATGGGCTTAGATTTATCAACGCTCAAAGTTTTTGTTTTCGGCATTAAAAACTCTCATGGAAATATCAAATTTTGTTACGAGGTCTCACAAAACGAGCTTCTTTCCGACACACAAACAACAATGGTGGAATATACTTTCATTGCTTAAAGGAAAGAAAATCGTTTGTTGCATTTAATCCTTTTTACTTTATTGCGACTTAATACTCTTTTGTTTTCTTGATTATGATTACATTTTAATCTTTTGTTTTGTTCAGTTTCGCAAAGACTCGCGGAAAACAGGATGATATTATGAACCTGAATTAGTCTCGCTTTCTGGATGTCGGTCGGGTTGATGTTGGGAAAATTTTATTTCATATAGAAATTCAAATCACTGCCGGGATTAAACAAATAAAACTTTGAAAAAACGTTTTTAAAAAATTAGAGAGATACGAGCAAAAGGAGGAAGGAAATCTCTTTTGTAAGGAAGAAAATTCCTTCAGCGGAAGTAAGTTGTTGGAATAAATTAAAACCACTGAGTAAATGTTATTCAAATTTTTTAAGTTTCTGTTCAGTTTGCCAACAAGAATGTTAAATTAGTTGCGCTTTAAAGTTTGGTATTTTTTTTAAGTTGGATAAGTTGGGGAAAACTAAAGAAGAATTAGAAATCACAGACAACTTGGAATATGTTTGCAGTTCTTGATTCAGTACTTTGGAGGTCTGTTTACTTTAATACTTGTTTTGCAATTGGGTAAATTGTGCATTTATGAAAAAAAAAATGTTAGAAATCTTGCCAGACATGGCATGAAAAAAGGTCTTCTTAATTAGCATATTGTTGAATGAACTCATAATTCAGGAAAACAAAAATCAAGCATGTTTTTCTATCGAATCCTGTTTCTTGTTTTGTTAAACGGATTGCGTGTTGCTACATAATAAAGTGTGTATTTGGGGAATTTGTAGCTTGGTCTGAGTTTTCTGTGATTTAATTCGAATTTCTTTTTATTCGACAATGCGATTCGGAACTTCTTCCGCTTCTGCTTTTGTTTCTGATTTTGAAGCTAGAAGAGAAATTCGCTTATTTAATTCTTTTTTCAATAGAGTGTTTCCAGAATTGTAAAAATGCAAAGCAAAAACGTGAATGAGATGACGGAACAGTTTAATATTCACCTTATTTGGGTGCCGGGCCACAGAGATATTCCACGAAATTGCAAAGCCGATGAGCTCGCCAAAAACGGAACACTTCTGTCTAATGTTAGACAAAAACATAACATAGGAACACCACTTGCTATCTTCTCAAACAATATGCTCTAGAATCAGCAAATGCTAGATGGTCACAGGGTACCACCTGCCTAGCAACCAAACAAATATGGCCAACCATAGACCTGAAACGGTCAAAAGGCTTGATTTCCCTGAGCAGACAAAATATAAGCTCTACAATTGGAGTCATAACAGGACACTGCCTCATAGGCAGACATGCTTTGAGGCTTGGGGTCTACGCAAACGACTTCTGTAGAAGCTGCATGGACGAGGAGGAGGAGGAAACAACCCAACACCTTCTGTGTACATGTCCGCCACTCTCCAATAGAATGTCGAAGTAGCAACCATAGTTTGGCGTTGACTGATCCAGGATATCGCACCTCCTGCGTAGATAATGACAACTCCAGTAGTTGATCTTCCGGTTTTAGTACAACCTCCAAAATCAGCATCACTATAGCAGTCAAATATGTTCTCTTTACTGTTTGATCGGTATAGGATTCCGGTATCTTTTGTTCCTTGAATGTATCGGAAAACTCTCTTCACTCTACCTACATCTTCTTGAGTTGGATTTTCCAATGATCTTGATAGGAACCCAACAGTATATGCAAGGTCCGGCCTCGTTCCCAGCATTAAATACATAAGAGCTCCAACAGCTTGTCGATAAGGAAAATTATGTTTTCTTGAGGTTTCCTTTTCAGGTGTAGGCAACTCTGAGGTCTTCAGTATCGGTGTAGAAACAGGTTTACATTCTGCAAAGTTAAATCGCTCTAAAATTTTGTTTGCATGAGCTTTTTGACTTATTCGAATGCCATCATCTTCGTATTTAATTTCGAGTCCCAAGAAATATTCGGCTTTTTTCGAAATTATTTTGAATTCTTTTCTCAACTTTTGTATGAATTCTTCTAGATCTTTTAAATCTGTAGCTGCAACTAATCCATCATCCACATAAAGAACAAGAATGAGTTTCTTCTCACCACTTATTTTTGTGTAGAGACATGGATCAGCTTCACTGACATTAAATCCTAATTTAGATAAGAATCCACCAAAGCGATTATTCCAGCATCTTGGTGCTTGTTTTAAACCATACAGGCTTTTATTTGGTTTGCATACCTTCTGTGATCCATCTGTATAGCCTTCAGGTTGTTGCATGTAGATATTCTCTTGAAGTTCTCCATACAAAAACGCTGTTGATACATCAAACTGTGATAGATGCATCTTTTCTGATGCTGCTATACTTATAATCGATCTTATTGTAGCTAATTTTGCTACTGGACTGTATGTCTGGTTATAATCGATACCTCGCTTCTGCTTGAATCCTTTGACAACGAGCCTAGCCTTATGCCTTTCAACGCTGCCATCAGGATTCTTTTTTAAACGGAAAACCCACTTGCAGGGTAAAGCTTTCTTACCTTTTGGTAAATCCGTCAAATTCCAGGTATTGTTTTCTTGAAGAGAGTAAATTTCTTTTTCCATAGCAACTTGCCAATGTACTTTATCTTCACTATTTAAAGCTTCTTCGTAATCTTCAGGATCATTGCTTACAAGGGAATCATCAAGTTCAAAGATAAAATTATGGAAGTAATTTGGTCTTTTTAAGGTACTTCGATCTCTTAATTGTCTTTGAACTATCGTCGGTTCTTCTTCATTGTCTTCAGCATCTTGAAATTCTTCATGGTCTTGCAAATTTTTATTATTTATTTTATTATTGAATGGTGACACCATCCCTAAACTTCTCAAAATCAATGAAATATGCTTTTTGGTTCGTGACATGTTTGGTGGCTCCATTGTCAATCCACCAATCTTCTTCATTTGGTTCAAACTGATTTACTTCGTTCTCAATAGTTGGAAGGGCAACGTTAGAATTTACTTCGTTTGGAAAATTATTGCAAGACTTCTTCTTCGGTTTTCCATCTGCAATCCATTTGTAGCAGTTTTTGACCCAGTGTCCTTTCTTTTTGCAATAGTTGCATACATCATTCTCTTTATTTGATGATTTGTTTTGTTTGGATAAACGATGTCTTTGTTGATTGTTGACTTTTACAATTAGAGCTTCTTCAGAATCACCTTCATTAGCTTTCTTTGTATTCCTCTCGAATAAACAAAGCTGCATCGTAAGTTCGTCAAAAGTCTTTTCATTGTCTTTTGTCAACAGCATCCAACTTGACCTAAACGTCCCAAAACGGTTGGGAAGAATCTGAAGCGTCTTGCAAACCAACAACAAATCTGGCAGGGCACTTTCATTTTTAACTTTCAGCCCATTGTTGATTTCACTCCAGACACTTTTTAGCTTTGCAACATGAGTTGAAACATCTTCATTTTCTGTCCAACCAAAAGAAAAAAGATCAGTGCACTTCTTAAAAAGTTGATCTTTTGATGTGGCTTCGAACAATCCTTTTAATGCTTCCCACATGTCTTTTGCCTTTTCGCTATCCATAACTTTTTGGTACACGTTATCAGTCATCGAATTAGTTAGCATTGTCTTTGCATAACTATTCGCTTTTCTATATGCATCAAACTCTTGTTTATATTTCTTAGCATCTGCTTCTGATGCATTCGCTGGTAATGGATTCGGTTCAAAAGCTTTCCATCGATTACATCTAAGGCCCCTTCATGGTAATCCAAAAGATCTCGGATCTTTCTCTTCCAAATAGGCCAGTCTTCTTCCCCAGATAAAAGTTTTATATTTCTTGAATGTTCCATCTCAATGAAATCGATATTCTTCTTTAAACAAAAAATTCAATATCTATCTTTAAACAAATTCTTCTCGTTCAGGAAACTTCTTCTTTCAAAACTATTTTCTTTTATACAAGTATTTTGCGTATAAGCAAAGATGGGACCATAACCTTTTATAGTTTTTTAAGTTTCCAAAGAATTTTTAACTCGTTATGAAATAAAAAACGAACTTGATAGATTGATATAATTTCGAATACAAAGTTTATTTCATATTTTTTTTTTATCGGTGTGTTTGCCAGTAGCCAGTAACCAGTAGGTTATTTTAGAGGGAAAACCGGATTTTGAACCTGCTGTCGAACTTGCAAAAAGGCACAAGTAAGACCAAACTATCATCATCATCTTTGAATATTTAGAGATCAAACAATGAAGTCGGAAAAACGTTAGGTATCTACAACCGTCGAGTTACTTAAGTGTAAGAAGATTCATAAGATCACCATATAAAAAAAGCTAATGCTTCTTTATGGATAATTTCATGAACATCAAGTACAAATTTAAGATAGGGCCACAAAAAATATTAAATCGAACAATGTCTTTGCAGTTAACATCGCGTTTGGAAACCAATTCAAGTCTTTAGACACTAGCTCCATCAAAGTTGAGAGTACCTCCACAAGAAGTTTACTTCTTGCTGTTATCCAATGTAAATGCTATAATCATTACTTTACTCTTATTCGTATGACGGCGGGCGGAGATTTAATGCTCTTGTCCTAAGATACTATTTTTTAAGCAATTTTTTTAAAATGACTGGGTCTTATAGAGAAACTCTAATTTTAGTGAATACTTTCTCATTTACGAAGTGTAATGTCCACTTTTGACCAAAAAAACTAGCAAAAATAAAGTTCTGTTGACAAGCGGTGGACAAAACTCAAAGAAAGGATGAATAAATGCACACTACGTTGTATGTACAAACACAAAGACTCAAAACATATTTTTCTGGAATTGTGTTTACTGCTGCACTTCAATTCTAGTTTACGTGTTTCAGAATAAAGTTGGTAGATTAACTTACCACATTGTCCCTTATTTACTTTAGAGCTCATGTTATGGATGGTTCGCAAAAACAATTGAAAGGTTCATCAGTACTGGTTGTTATAATTCTTGTGATGATTTCGCTTTAAAAAAAGCTATTTTTTATCCACCTATCCCACCCATTAAAAATAAATATAAATTGTATCTAAGTGCTTTTCACAAACAAGACAATTTTATAAAATAAATAGGAAGTCTAAAAAGGGTTAGAATTGTTGACCTATTAAAACTTAAGGCTCTGAACTCAAGCCTTTGAAACACTATAGCTAGTCGCTTATAACAATAACACTTTTTTCCAATACAAAATGAAATCTTTACCAAGAATTTTTCATTTTTCGCACTGCATGCCGATAACAAAATAAGTCAACTGAAAGTAAAAAAGTAGGTAGGTTATTTTTCACTCCTCGTTGTTGTCTCTCCATAGTTGTTGTTCTCCTTTTTTTTGATAACTTGCCAACTTCAAAATGAATCATAAAACACACGTGTAGTCAGAATTTATTGATTCATATGAACCTGAAAGTGAGAAAAGCCTACTCTTCTACTCTTCACAACCTCAATCATCTTAACTAAATGTAACACTTTCATTCAAGTGTGAGTGAAAACGGTTTTGCCAATAGCAAGATGTTGATAAGAAAACTTAGTTGTTTGAGCATGACTGAGTGACATTGAGTGTCAAAGTGTCGGAAAAGTATTTTTATGGAATGACTTCATAATAGAGTCAATCGTATTGGGTTTGAAACTTTTTTTTTAAGGAGGGTTGACAAAAATGTATACCATTGTCTCAACTCAAAGCGTAGGCAATAAGTTTTCCAATTAAAATAAACATCGAGTCTGGGTATTTGTCTCAATCGAGATTTTTGTTTTTTTTCAATTTTTAAACTTTATTAATTTTCCAAAAGTGTGCTGGAAACCGAATTGAACAGATGTTGGTCTTCACATAATGGACAAAGGCAGTCAAGGATGTTTAATACTCTGCTGGAAACTTTCAGTGAAATAAGTCAAATTGGGTACTGCAACATTATTTTCTTTTCCGATAAATTCTAGACCAAATATTCATAACGTTCATTGAAAGAAGTTGTCTCTTTTAAAGACGCTTTTAAAGTAAGTGATTATAACATCTTCTTATTTTTATCTCAATGCAATGCTCTTATTTCAGCAAATCTTACATCAAATATACACTGGAAACATTCTCTCTCTTCTTATCTGCAAATTTTGGAAGGAGTACACGAGTATGAATTTAAAAGTTTATGATAATAAAGGATAAGAAGCTCTTTGCATGCATTAACATCATATACATAAGACAAAAAGGATTGAATAAATCTTTGCTCAAGCGATTTGCTGTTCTAGTTTTCTGGGAAAAATAACCATTTTCAGGGATTTGAATGTTCTAATAATTCTAACCCAAAGAATACATAATTTACATTTTTAAGGCTCCTTAAAGACATAAAAAAGGTTAAAATTGACGTGTTTACTATTTATTTATGATTTGGAAAGCTCAAGCCTTGAGAAATTTCTTTAAAATTTTAAGTAAATTTGAAAAAAAAAACACAAACAAAAATAACTTGGAACATTCTGTTTTTGCCAAGGAATAAGTTCTTTATTTAAGAAAATAAACAAGATAGCGGAAGACGGCCTTTTCTAAAGAAAACAAAAAAATGTGTGAACTTCTTCAACTTGTGCCAAGTAAAGAAAACAGTAACGAATTTTCCTTCAAAGTGGTGAATTTGAATATAAGCTGTCAAGTATTTCTAAAAGAAAAAATGTAAGAAAAACATTACCATGTTTTTTGTGTCTTGAGTCTTAACATTAAATAAATAATAAAGGTTTAACAAAATTCTTTAATTGCACTTGTTTCTTTTCATCTTTTGAAAGACCTAAACAAATAAATATTTCTCTCCGGAGTAAGGAACAGTAAACACTGATATTTTACAAAATGTTAAATGATCGAAAGCAGTTTATTAAGAAAGTCTAAAGGGCTGACTATAATAAGCGGAAGCAAACGAAAGCAAAACCGAACGAAACGTTCACTACCAAACAGTCGAGAGCACACGTTACCCATAATGGACGGAGACGGAAGTATCTTTCAAAACAAAATATCTATTTTTTATTTTCAATAAAGTTGTGAATTTAGGTGGTCATACAACGAATAAACAATTAAAGAAATTAATTACTTAAAATCGACACAAAATCTTCAGAAAAACAACTATATCCAGTCAGCTGTCGTGCGTAAAAAGTGAAAAGGAGCGCAGTTTACGTCCGTAAACAAAAATAATCGAAAATTGACGGAACGGAGCAATCTGTCACTTAGGGCAAAATATATGATATTCGTGTTATCGCTCGGTTACGAACATTTCTATCTTAAGGTCGTTTTATCATCCACACTTAACGGTACGTTTACTTTTCTTTTTTATCAATATACTTGTTTTCGTAGAACAGAATTGAAAGCATTCATAAAGAAAATTAATAACTCTTAGGTCACTATGGCGTATACTTACTATTTATGAGTATCTATGAATTTTTTAAATATTTTTTTCTCTTTTCCCAAAAAGTATGAGAAAAAATCTTTCATACAAATTCTTGAAATCAATAACTATGTTGTTGGAAGAAAAAAAAACTATTGGACTAAAAGTACAGCTTGAATGCCTTGAGTATAACAAAAAAAATATTTAAGGAGCGTTTTATGCACAAATAAATGCAGCAAATTGTTTCATTTTTAAAATGAGGTGTCTGCAGATTTTGCTCACAGAAATAGGTGAAATGAAAAGTTTTAAATTTTCTTAGCAACATTTCTCTAAAGAGTGAGCTAAATTTCGTATTCAAGATGAATGCAGCCGTAAAGAGGAAAACATTAGGAGAGTATAATCAGATGGAAGTAATCGTGGCGTTATGATATTGTGCGTTGACAAATAATATAGAGGTCGTGGGTTTGGATCCTGATCATGTCTTAAATATATTCATTTCATCATTAATGGCTGTTGCGAAGTACTGACAAAACTTCCAAGAATATCATGTGTCACAAGAAAGTGGCTTGTCATAAAATTGAAATTTTTTTTCAAATCCATACACGCATTCAGGAAATTGCTCAAGAGTGTAACTCACTAAGGCCTTGGTTATTCGCATCTCTCGTGCCACGCCATAATTTTTATTTTATAGTATAATTATGACTGATTGACTAAGCATATTAAAACGTAACGCTTATTGATTGTTTGATAGGAACGCAAAACTTCAAAGTTATAAAAATAAAATCATTCAGATTAACAAAAATCTAAAATGGACCCACACACAACGTTCCCATGGGATTTTTATAATATTTTCATATCTATTCACTAAATGTTCTTTTCTCATATGAATATTTTCAATACTGTAAGCTTTTGACA
Organism: Sphaerophoria taeniata; assembly: GCA_943590905.1. Lineage (NCBI taxonomy): Eukaryota > Metazoa > Arthropoda > Insecta > Diptera > Syrphidae > Sphaerophoria > Sphaerophoria taeniata. The sequence goes on from OX016540.1 coordinate 288,492,986, forward strand.
ATGAAATTCAGCACACGTTTCATTCCTGTCGACATTGTTTTTTTGTCCATACATATCCAGTTACTTCCTTGAAAGTTTCCCACAAAAATTTAAACTTCAATCACTATTATTTCAAAACAAATTTTACAATTTTTGGATTTGCAGATCCAAACATAAAAGCAAAAATTTGTAATGTACCCTGATTTATTGTATAAATATATATATTTTTTTTTGATTCACCACAAAAACACAACATAAAAAATACAAGCATGTTATATACAAAAAAATATAAACATTTCAACCATGTTTTTAAAGCATTGCACACAAAGCGTACACTTTTGTAAATTATAAATTTGGATTAAAATTCCTCTTCCTAGTTTCTCAACAAGGTACTTATAGACTCTTACTTGGTGATGAGATTACTTGAAAAAAAAAAATTAATAAAAATAAAATGAGCATATCCTTTAATAAAGAAATATTCTGCGCTTTATTTTCCAAAGAAACTGTGATGATTCCAAGTTATATATCCTCTCTTAAGGCATATTCAAAGAAAGAGACAGCTTATTATTACGATGTACAGTGATTTACATATGTGAGAAATTTGTTTAGTTTACAAATTAATACGAATCACCTACTCGTATTAACGTAAAATTTTGTGCAAGTAGCAGATTATGGCTTTGAGTTTAAAAACACGGCATAATTTGCAATCGTCCCTGGAAAGTATTGTCGTTTGAGGCTTTTGGCACTTACAATATTCCTCTAAATAAATTCACTTTCCAATGTTTGGAGTAATTATCCACGACAGACGTGAATTAAAACCGGAACACTTACTTATATTATATTATATCTACATTTATGTATAGTTTAATAAATTATAATAATAATAATAAAATAAAACCGAAACAACGATTTTTGGAAACTAAGCACTTAATCTTAATTATGTGAAAGTCATCATTACTCTGTGTCTATAGCAGAAGAAATTAACGCTGTGCATTGCAAGCTATCCAGAATAAAAGACTTTTCTGAGCATCAGTTAGCCTCTTCAACATTTCATAATTTTAAAAAATGTTATCAGAAAGATTTCTTCGCTTTGAAAATATAAAAATTGGCCACAAAAAGGTTTGGCGTTTGATGCAAGCAAAATTCAACTGCTGGCCTGGCCTACATTAGACTTGTAACTGATCGTGACAAAAGGACTCATCATGGATCTGTGTACATACATGAACTCGAAACCTGAAAGCAACCAAATATCCGAAAAAGTTCTTAAGGCAAAGCAGTCCCAAATCTATGCGGTCTATTGTCTCTTTGGACTCAATTAACATATTTTTTTTTAACCATTTGATCAACGCCATCAGTGGGTTTAAGGTTTTCCAATCTTACAAAAATAAAAAGTGAGTTGCATTCATTGAATTGAATTAATGTTAATATGTTTTGTTTTTTGTTTCTATTTTTTTATCTAAGAAAGCAAAACAAAAATAATCCATCCTAAAAATCAGGAAATTCAATTCAATAATTTAAAAATAATAAATAAAAAGTGTGTGGAGACTAATCTATTGCATTCAAAATGGTTGACCTAAATACCATGCGACTATACCCCTCTTTTTTTGCCTTGAGAGAGAATTGGATTCTATTGGACTAAATGCCAGTTTTTCACACGCACTTTTAAATTATTAAAAAAAAAAAAATAGAAGCATGTTTTGAAAATTAAGTCTTAATTCTTTAATAGAATTGCTTTAAGAAAGTACAATACTTCAGGGTATCACAAAGGATCTACATTTATCTAAGTGTTATGGTAACAAAATCAACCGTCAGCCCATATAACCTAACCTAACTTAACCAGAAGTGCTTTAAATTGCTTTTTTTATAGGAATAAAACTTTTCTTGTAGAATAAAATCTAAAAATTCAAATTCATTGTATCTACTTTTCTTAAAGTTCAATTTCTAAAGAGCCATCTCAAATCTTGTAATTAGATCTTGATTATTCGTTACCTACAGCAATAATTGTTCAAACTTTGTCAATTAATTTTTGTCCTAATTTAAAAAATTACATCCATTCAAGAAAAGCCTATTTGAGCCTCAAAAAGAGGAAAAAACAAAATCTCTCAATTGTCTATCCCCCAGCCTATATCAATTCTTATGCAAATTGATTTCTTTGTAAACTGCACAAAAAACGAGAAGCACAAAAAAATCACCAAGAACAAACTTAAAAATGATTGAACTTGATTTGCAGTTTACAATTCTCCTCAACCTACGCAAACGTCAACTTTTGACGAAGAACAATGTAAACGAACATTGTCGTCTCTAGTTGGACACTTGAGTATATGAAGACACTACTGCAACCCCCTCCTTTAAGAGGGGGCCTTTGGATGATATGACTTTCACCATTTACCTCCATATAAGAGTCTTGCATTCAAGTACCGACAAACGCAATCAATTCTATTTTACGATCGTTTTACAAGGTCTTTATTTTGAATTGAATTACTAAACGAATAATGCAATATGCATCATTTCATTACAATTGGCAATTAAGTTTGAGTTCTTCTGTGATCTCGTACAAGGGGGCCGAAGGCACGACCCAAATTATACATTGACGTCAGGTAACGACATCTACTTCTACAAGAGATGCAACAATTCAAAAGACGATAGTTTAATCTAATTCAATCAAGTCGAAAAACAAATTTCAAATCCATCAAAGTTGGATTTTAATAGAAACATTCTTCACATCGTTAGGTTCAATCATTTTGGTTCCCAATTCAAAAGGATTCTCCGAAAGACCATAAAAGGAAGAGTGTGAGGGTGGGGGATGACTATAAAAAAACATCCTTGTCTCACCAGGTAATACATGTCAGTATTATGTATGATAATGTATATCTTCCGTGTTCTCGCTTAAGTTTTCGGGTTTTTCTTATTTTGTTTCCTTTTTTTATTATTTCAAAGGATTTGGCCCCCCGATATGTTGGCTGTTGTTCATTTTCATGCCACGGAAAGGAGAAGGATATTCTATAAGACCTACGTGAAAAGCATTAAAATATCACATGCAACGAAAGGCTCATCACGCTCCTTCTACAAAAGGGATACCTATACGACTACACCTGAACCTGAGCTAGTCGACGAAGACGACGTTTTCGTTCGTCCTGTATTTATTTTTTAGATGGCCTTCCCGAATTGAGCTTCCGTTTTAGTTCGGGATTCGAACAACACACACTCCACACACCATCTGCAGCACCTTCAACACTAGCACTAGAAAATTACACACGTCCTTCGATTTAGTCCTTGTTTTGTTTTTTGCTTGCTTTTGATTTTGTTTTTTCTTATTTTTTTTATGGTGCTGCTGTGAGAAATTTAAGGTCCTTTGAGCTGACGAAGAACGATATTCCTTAATTTATAAGAAGAACACCTTCAAACACCAGCAGGATACTCTTTTTTTCCGATTTCAACGGACGTGGATGAATGAGCAAAAAAAGACCACAAAACACCACTCAAGAACTCACCAAAGAATTCACTTTTAAATTAAACGCACGAAACCGTAACGGAAATTCAGGTAAGCACGATTAAGGTATTTCGATCTGAACGAGAGACCTTCCACAACGGTACTATGCCCACCTTAACGATTGTAACTGCTTTTATACCCCCGATACAAATTCGAGTGCAGACAAGCCCCAACAAAAACAAGGATGCAGCGCTATCAGTATCAGAACAGAGCATTTCTGCAAACAGAAAAAGCTTTCGAACGGTATACTGTTAAATCAGTGAAAGCTTTCTCGCTGCGGATACCCGACTAAAGACCCGATAAACGAACCCAGACTGTGAAAGACTGGGAGAGAGGAAAACCTGCACTATAAAATGTTATTTTGTCTCTCGCTGTCTGAGAGGGTTTGAGCGAGGTGGGTGGGTGGTCTATTGGCTTGACACGCTCCCCCGGATGGATGGGTATTTGTATCTGTAGAATTGGTTTTTGTTATCAGTTGGCAGTTTGCAAAGCAAAGTTTGGGGTTGATAGAGGTAGCTTGGTGATATGTTGGAGTACTCAGTCGGTACGTGGAGTTTGTCTGCATTGGAATTGAATTTTGTTTGTGCGGTTTGGTGTTTTAGGGAAGCAGCATTTTGAGTGGTTTCAAATGGAATGTTTAAAGAAAAGAAAATAATAGCATTTCTCATTGTTCCCTGTTTTGCGGGATATTCTTATTGGAATGTAAATATTGCTGGCGTACACACATCGTTTTGTCATTTGAAGAATGGATTGAATGTTTGATTTTCTTGGCGTTTTTTTTTCGATTTCTTAGGAATGTCTGGTGTTTGTTGGCTCTTGAAAAATTGAGATCTGAAGGTGTGGTGTGAATATTAAATAGGGCTTGAGTCGGTCAAACTTTGCCACCTTTCGAACATGAATCATTTTATCGAAGGTAGTGCGTAGAGCCTTACAAACAAAAAAGAAGAAAAACAGCATCTTTTGGGGGATGTGTTTTATGTCTTGTTTTGCTGTTGATTTATTTACTCGAAATTAATATCCATTAAGGTGTAATATTTTAGTTTTGCTAAAGGAACGGAATATAAAGTAATATTAGAAGTTGTTTTGAGTTTTTGTTTAGGCTTGTTTTAAAGATGATTAATATATCAATCTGAAACGACATTTTTAAAAATGGGTCAGTGGGGAAACAGTTTGGGATCGATTTCTTAAAGACATTTGTTTGACATTTCGGAACTTAAAAAAGGTTTTGCTAGTCAAAAATGATAATAAGCTATTACACTTGTAAGTAATAGCAGTACCTTGCATAAAAGCGTACAATTTTGATGAATTAAAGAAAAGTAGAGTAGGGTTCTAGGAACGACTCACGGTCAAATGGGTGCAGTGAGACTGTCATCTGATAACGATTTTTTAGTGTTTTAGTGTTTTAAAAAATCTCAAGCATCAGTATTCGTCCTGACAAATAAACATGACCTTGTTTTAAAATTAGTTCTTTCGTTAAGGATGCAAACGACAAAACTTTAAACATCAACATCGTTCACTGATTTCGTTAAACATTGCTGGGATTTGCTTGATATAAAATGTGCTGGCATTTGTGTAGAGGTATGGAAAAAAATCTATGTGAGGAACACATTTTTTTTATTTCTTTTATAGTTTTCAATTTACGAATTTTGTATTTGAAATTCGTCGGAGCGGAAAATTAAATTTATTTTTGAGATTTGGCAAAAATGTAAAATTAATAAAACTATTACTTTTAAACATCGCATTTTTTGTTTATATTTTTTACATTCGGTTGGAGGGGTGGAAATTACCGATCCGATTGGACCCTTGAAATCGGGGGTCCAGAATTTAGTTTTTTTTTCAACGAGCGAAATGAATTTGTTAATTTCATTTGGTTGACGGAGTTGACCATTCGTTGGGAAAAATTGATATTTTACTCGCCCTTGCACTTCATTGGCAATGAATTATTGTTAGTGTAGTCAGACGACCGCGGCACCTTTGTTTCGGTGAACGAAGCTGTAAACAATTGTCGGTTTGAGCCGGGGTGTTTTAGTTGCTGTTATTGTGGTTTTTTCGACCAGAGAGTATGGAAATCGTCTAAAGGCTTATCTTCATTTTATAGGTTGGGACAGCAAAATTATACTTGCAGCAACAATTGGAGGTGTTTTTTTGACGTTAAATAATCAAAGGATTCTAATCTTGTTAGCAAATGGCCATAATATTTTTTAAGCTGAAATACCTTTACTTCGCTGGTAGCGACAGCTAAAAGAAACCCAAAACCTTGGTGTTAGCCAGTTATCGTCAATAATTGTCTGAGAGTGTGTGAAGGATTAAGGGGACCTACAATCAAACGTCGAGTTGAGAAAGAACTTTTTTTTCGACAGTTTATGGGCATGAGTAGGATTCTAACCCCACGTCCAATGCACATAACCACTACGCAATTACATGGGCAGGTACGTTCATCAACTATAGACGGCGCGTTTTCGACCGGAGGCACCGGTTGACCTGAAGTGATGCTGTGACCGCGCGCTCTCCGCCCTCTATCTCGAAAACGGTTCACCGTATAAAAAAAAATTTTGAACAAAATTTGTAGAGAATTTTGTATTCTACAATATTGATATATAATAGCAAAAAACCCATAGGAAATGAGATATTTCCAAAAAAACGATTTTTGTGACCTTGGACCTTGAAATTATATAGTTGCTTACACCCTACCATATGTAGGTTTTGAGACAACTTTAAGGGTGTCTATATACAAGTATTTACAGACTTACAGCTGGGTATCTCAAATTCCGAGATTCTTACCAAATTTTAGCTTAAATGACTGGATTAAGATGTGAAGAAATGCCTGAGTTCCAAATATTTTAAAAACTTAGTTCTAACGTTGAACCGAGATTCACAAAATCGAGTTTTAATACTCCAGTTATTTTAGGTTTTATCGGCAGGAAAAATCCTAGTGGGCTGAATTTGTATTACGGTGGTGTATCAAGATGTGAAAAATCGACATTGATATCGTGCCGGCTAACTAAGTATTATAAATACTCAAAAGGTCGCGGAATTCAGTTTTGCGTGAATACTTTGCGACCTATTGCCCAGAGGTCAATCAATAGAGGGTCAAGGATAAATTTTTCGTCTTGAAATTATGTAAAAAAAACACGTTAATCATTTTTCTGTAAAATTAACCGTTTTCGAAATAGAGGGAGTAGACACTAGAACGCACTCATATTTGCTATAATGTTTTTTCTTCTTCTTGTGGGCGTTTGTGATGGAAATGACGGGTCGCTTTTTAAATGGAATAAAATAAATGGGCAGTTGCCCGTAGCTTAGTTGGTAAGCGCGTTGGGCTGCTAAGCTGAACGTCGTTAGTTCGAGTCCTACTCAGGCCAAGTTTTTATTTCATCTTTCACGGGCACTGCCTCTTGCGAAGACCTGACAAATCTTCCAAGAGTATCAATCTGTCATGAAAAAAGTGCTTCTCAACTCTGCCGTTCGGAATCGGCGTTAAATTGTAGGTCCCCTCAATTCTTCACACGCACTCAGAGAATTGTTGATGAGAGTAAGCCACTTAGGCCTTGGCTCTTCAAGAGCTGTCGCGCCACTCTATTTATTTATTTATTTTTTATTTTTAAAATAAATGGGCCATTCAAAAGGTCCAGTAGTTCTCGATGATTTTGGCCCATAAATCAGACTGAATTTTACCGATGGCATCGATAATGTTGTTGTTGAGGACCGCGGTGGTTTGCGGCTTATTCGAGTAAGTCCATATACATACTTAAATAACTTCTATCGACCTCCGGGAAATAGGTCGCAAAATATTCACGAAAAACTTAATTCCGCGACCTTTTGATCATTGTAACTTTTTTAGCCGGCACGAATGTCGCTTTTTCACATCTTCATAACAGCACCGTAATAAAGGTATACACAAAAATCTAGCATACTAGGAATTATTCCGCAGATTAAGGTTTGAAATTACTAAAACGATTGGACTTTGAAAGGAATTTAGAACTTTGTGAAGAAATTAGGCGTTGAGAAAACAGCGTTTGAACATTTTGTCGAAATTTGACGTGGTGGAGTTTATTTTGTTTTGGAAGTATTGAATCCAAATTTGTGCCTGTTTGATCCAAGTAAGTGCTAGGTTAAGTCACACAACATTTACTATAATAATAAAGAAATCGCAGCAAGGAACCTTAGACTTGGCACAACTTTGTCTAGCTTTTATTACTTTTTAGAGATAAGCAAGCCACTCCATCGAAACTTCGCTTTACTTCTTTTTGTAAAACATGGGCTGGGCATATTGATCTATTTTATTAGATTTTTTTATTTGACACAGTTTTTGCTTTTTAGGAGTAGGTTTTTTTTAGCATTACAAATCTTTCTTTTCTCTTTTTCGGTTTTTTCTTGTACAGTAGCAACAGTTTTCGTATTGCCCATTCACGTTGGTTATTTATTCTTTCAGACGGGGCATTTCCCTGGCCCCCGATTCTCTCAAAGAGCTTTCATTACAAGTGAATAGTTAAGACATGAAGACCCTTGACACATAAATTGTGGCCGTTGTTCATATTCAATGAGCCTATTGTTTCTACCGTCATCTTAAAAAAAACTGGCTCGTAAGCGCTGTATACTGTCAAACACAGCATCAATTATAGGCTTTGCCATTCGAAAACCAACGAACATCACGTTTTTGAAGAATTTGGTAAGCTGATAAAATGTATCGTAAATTATGTAATGAGCATAAGCTGCCCGTGGCTTAGTGGTTAGGTGCGGTGGCTGTTAAGCAGAACTTCGTGGGTTCGAGTCCTACTCCTGCCCAAAAAGTTTTGTATTTCATCTTTCACGGTTACTGCCTCTTGCGAAGAACTGACAAAACTTCCAAGAGTATCAATCTTTCATGAAAAAGTGCTTTTCAACTTTGCCGTTCGGAATCGGCGTTAAATTGTAGGTCCCCCCAATTCTTCACACGCACCCAGAGAATTGTTGATGAGAGTAAGTCACTTAGGCCTTTGCTCTTCAAGAGCTGTTTTTTATTATTTATTTTTATTTATTTATTTATTTTAATAAGCATAATCTCTTGTCGGACTTGTTAATACGTCATGTGGACATTTCGAATGAATATGATTTACTGCTTCGAATTAGACATACTCTGCTACTGGGAAATCAATGTCTTCTCTTCAAACATTAGGTACATAAATTGAAGCACTGAAACTAAAATGGAGCTACAGAAATTCTCTTTTAGATCCACTCATTCGCTTCCCCGTTGTTACGGTTACGGTCCTTCAATTAGTTTAGAATGTATTGAAAAAAAGAAAATTTAATTTTTAAAACTGTTCAAAGTACTACTGTAAACTACGAAATAATTTTTAGAAATTATTCAAGAAATCAGAAAAGATGTTAAAGCTTTATCAAACAACGCTTAAGTTAGGCTTCGTGCCTTAGATGGCAACTCCAACCACAAAAATTAAATGTTGTTCCAAATGAAAGAGTACTTACCTAGCAAAAAAGCATTATCCCCTCGATGAGTTGAATCATAATAATAAAACTTCTGCGAATTATCAATTCAATTATCCTTTGAGATTGCTACTTCAAATTCTACAAATTTTTAACAAGCTCCAAGCTCACTTTAAAGACTAGGTTTTGAATAAGTGTTCATGCCTTTTTCAAATAAGGTTTTGAAATCTATCTAACGACTGCAAATTATATTGAAATAAAATTAATGCCTTTATTGAGCAATTTCAATGCCTAATTGCCTACGAAGTATAATGTTTCTTGGCCATAAATGCCACTTTTAAATTTTCAGCAAAATCCTTAAAAACAGGAACTTAATAACGTAAACTTGATCCAAATACTGAAATGACAACCCCTTTCACTAAAACCTTTTACTAGTTGAATATTTTACTTCATCATAAAAACGGCTTTAGCAAAATTCGAACGCTTCTTTTCAAGCTCGAACAGCTCCCAAAAGTACTCAACTGCATCGTCCAGAACGCTAGTTTTTTCTTCTTTTTTTTTGTCTTAGCCATAAACAAAATTTTTATGGAAGTTCGTTGGTTTTTATAGCCAACCAAATATGCATTTCATTTTAATACTCTCAAGAGTTGAAGTAATGGCAAGGTGAAACACGAATTTTTTTTTATCATGCTAGCTTTTTCGTAGTGTCTTATGTAGTCAAAATAAATTTGCATGTTCGGTGAACTATGAATTGTTTCTCTTGACTGGAACTTTTTCACTGTCTTTTTTTAAGTTCCGTTAAGTAATTAAAATTAGCTAGCTAGTTGGAATATAAATCATGGAAGAAGCGAACGAAGTGAATTTGGAATCGGAAAAGCACTTTTTATGGGAGCTACTGTGTTCTCACTAAGTTGAATTACAAATTAGCTATAAACTAAAATTACGATGAACATTTTAAGAAATAAGTTATTGAATGAAATATGTAGTTTTTTTCGTTCTGTTTTGGTTTTAGAATTCATCATACATTTTAGTTAGTTCATGAGTCAGATATTGCTTTTGTGTCTCATTCCGAGTGACGAGATATAGAACTTTTTGTACCTAGGTTTTATCTTTCAATTTTTAATAATTGTAATATGTTGCGGAATGTAATTTTTAGGGAATAGTTTTTGGAATAGTCTTTTGAAGATAGTTAACATCATTATAAAGGAAATTTTTGAAATTAATGCCACATTTTCATTTTCATTGAAAATTTAAATTGAAAAATTAAGATAGATTTCACCAGCTTATGTGGAAAGTATTGAAAACAAATCAACAACCCTAATAAAAAAAAAAAAACAATGAAAAAAGTATTTTTTTTTTATAAATATATAATACTAGCTGATCCCGCGAACTTCAACTCGCCGCCCTTCAGAGGAACTCCAATAACAATTTTCCCTTTGAAAACCAATGAGTTTTCCGAGTTTTTCATCAAGAGCTTTCGATTTTCCATTCGAAAACTCATTTTGAAATTTTCCAGTTTCTCATTTGAATACCAATGCACCTGCAATAATATGCAATTTTGAAATTTTTTCCCTAAGAACCATCTACAGACTAACACGAACAAAATAAACAAAAAATTAGGCAAATCCGTCCAGCCGTTTGTGAGTTATTCGATCATACACGAACAGGATTTCATTTTTATATATATAGATTTAAAAGGAACCACAAGAAGAAATTGAAAGAAGTTTAAAGTAGATTTGACTGAGAGACAAGGAAATATGTCTTCGACTCTTCTATCCTGCCGTTGATAGTGACGCATTATAAGCCCTGAGCTTGACTTCAAAATCACTCGATCAGCCGAATCTTCTTCTCCCTTCAATTTTTGTCCGTTTGCACTTACGTCCGTTCTTTCTAAAGTCATGGAACCGCTGGTAAACTTTCAGCTTAAGAAATATTTCGAAGGCTGAAAGCTTCTTAATGACCGGCAGTACGGCTTTGGCTGAAACAGAACCATTGCTGATCTGATCTCACAGATCAGTGGAATAAGTCTGTACATCATTTTGGAGAAAGTAAGATTGTTGCACTTTCAAACGCATTTGATAAAGTCTGGCATCTTGCTCTTTTTTCGAACATGTGTGCTTTCCGTATCCGCAAATCCCTTCTTCATAAGATGTATTGGACGGATTGAAGTCCGAAACCCAAAATATACCTATATATGCTGGAGTGCCCCAGGGCTCTATTTTATCTCCGACCCTGTTTCTCATTTTCATAATGTATCAGACCAACTTATCCTATAAATCGTTTCGCTGATGATAGTACACTTAACATCCCTATTATAGGCTTATTATACTCTTATTTTATTTATACTCTGATTAAAACAGCATTGTGCAATGGGGAATAAGAAACCGCATTTAGTTTAATGCTTCGAAAACACGATGAGGTACAAGTGAGGTACAAGATACATTGCAAATGCCAATAAGTTTCATTTGCATTAATCACACCAAATGTCTAGAGATTCTCAAAATGTGCAACGATCACATCCGTGATATCGCCATAACATGTAGAAATTTTTCTACCCGTCTGATCTGGCTACTATATATTAAACTTAAATCCCTCCAAAGCTTGAGTACAACTCCCATCTCGGGGCTGTTGCACCAGCTTCATACCTAAGGCTCTTGGATGGTTATTGAAAAAAAAAAATTCTAAGAATGATTGGTGATAGAACTACCAAGTACTCAATCACTTCATTGGAACACTGTCGTTACGTTTCATGTCTCGGTAAGTTCCCTAGTGAAGTAACTAGCATTCCTCCCCTTAAATATGCTGTAACGAAGCGTTACATGCTCTCATACAACAACATCAATTTCTCCATCAAATCCTAAAGTTACATCACAATTTTGCATTTTGAATTTATAAAATTCACGCTCGCTTTGAAAACCATATACGCAGGCAAAACTAATTCGTGCATATATTTGCCTTGAATCTATACCAGACAATGCATAAACAAAACATCTCGTATGACTCATTAACTCATGGCGTGTTTTGCATTCATTAATAACAGTGTTGATACATGACACAAGCAATTAAACCGAAACACATGAAAGTTTAGCTTTCGCATTCGTACAAATCACACTCATTTTTAGTAGTAAAGTTCTTATGAGGATCAGTACTTTCGTAGTAAAATCACCACTACCACTACTTTTCATCACTACCTTTAGTTGTCATTTCAACTTTGAGTTTTGGACTGAGTGTTTTTGGTCATTCCCGCCGCGATCGCAATTTCGTTATTAAAGCTTCCCCCCACCAGTGGTAAGGGGTTTTAATATCGAAGGAAACTGTCCTCATTACCGACCGTGCAGCAACCGGAATTTCAATTTTAAAGCTTCCCCCCACCAGTGGTAAGGGGTTTTAAATATTGAAGGAGATTTGTCCTCCGTGCCACCAGCGGCCGTTCATTTACCTGCTGATCGACCAGAGCTATTGACTGCCGTGAAGTGCCACCAGTGCTCTTAAATATACCTGCCGATCGACCAGAGCTATTGCCTGCCGTGAAGTGCCACCAGGGGCCTTAAATATACCTGCTGATCGACCAGAGCTATTGCCTGCCATGAAGTGCCACCAGGGGCCTTAAATATACCTGCTGATCAACCAGAGCTATTGCCTGCCGTGATGTGCCACCAGGGGCCTTAAATAAACCTGCCGATCGACCAGAGCTATTGCCTGCCGTGAAGTGCCACCAGGGGCCTTAAATATACCTGCTGGTCGACGAGAGCTATTGCCTGCCGTGAAGTGCCACCAGGGGCTTTAAATATACCTGCTGATCGACCAGAGCTATTGCCTGCCGTGAAGTGCCGCCAGGGGCCTTAAATATACCTCCTGATCGACCAGAGCTATTGCCTGCCGTGAAGTGCCACCACGGGCCTTACATATACCTGCTGATCGACCAGAGCTATTGCCTGCCGTGAAGTGCCACCAGGAGCCTTAAATATACCTGCTGATTGACCAGAGCTATTGCCTGCCGTGAAGTGCCACCAGGGGCCTTAAATATACCTGCTGATCGACCAGAGCTATTGCCTGCCGTGAAGTGCCACCAGGGGCCTTAAATATACCTGCTGATTGACCAGAGCTATTGCCTGCCGTGAAGTGCCACCAGAGGCCTTAAATATACCTGCCAATTGACCTGAGCTATTGCCTGCCGTGAAGTGCCACCAGGAGCCTTAAATATACCTGCTGATCGACCAGAGCTATTGCCTGCCGTGAAGTGCCACCAGGGGCCTTAAATATACCTGCTGATCGACCAGAGCTATTGCCTGCCGTGAAGTGCCACCAGGGGCCTTAAATATACCTGCTGATCAACCAGAGCTATTGCCTGCCGTAAAGTACCACCAGGGGCCTTAAATATACCTCCTGATCGACCAGAGCTATTGCCTGCCGTGAAGTGCCACCAGGGGCCTTACATATACCTGCTGATCGACGAGAGCTATTGCCTGCCGTGAAGTGCCACCAGGGGCCTTAAATATAACTGCTGATCGACCAGAGCTATTGCCTGCCGTGAAGTGCCGCCAGGGGCCTTAAATATACCTGCTGATTGACCAGAGCTATTGCCTGCCGTGAAGTGCCACCAGGGGCCTTAAATATACCTGCTGATCGACCAGAGCTATTGCCTGCCGTGAAGTGCCACCAGGGGCCTTAAATATACCTGCTGATCGACCAGAGCTATTGCCTGCCGTGAAGTGCCACCAGGGGCCTTCAAAATACCTGCCGATCGACCAGAGCTATTGCCTGCCGTGAAGTGCCACCAGGGGCCTTAAATATACCTGCTGATTGACCAGACCTATTGCCTGCCGTGAAGTGCCACCAGGGGCCTTAAATATACCTGCTGATTGACCAGAGCTATTGGCTGCCGTGAAGTGCCACCAGGAGCCTTAAATATACCTGCTGATTGACCAGAGCTATTGCCTGCCGTGAAGTGCCACCAGGGGCCTTAAATATACCTGCTGATTGACCAGAGCTATTGGCTGCCGTGAAGTGCCACCAGGAGCCTTAAATATACCTGCTGATCGACCAGAGCTATTGCCTGCCGTGAAGTGCCACCGGGGGCCTTAAATGTAACTGCTGATCGACTAGAGCTATTGCCTGCCGTGAAGTGCCACCACGGGCCTTACATATACCTGCTGATCGACCAGAGCTATTGCCTGCCGTGAAGTGCCACCAGGAGCCTTAAATATACCTGCTGATTGACCAGAGCTATTGCCTGCCGTGAAGTGCCACCAGGGGCCTTAAATATACCTGTTGATCGACCAGAGCTATTGCCTGCCGTGAAGTGCCACCGGGGGCCTTAAATATACCTGCTGATCGACCAGAGCTATTGCCTGCCGTGAAGTGCCACCGGGGGCCTTAAATGTAACTGCTGATCGACTAGAGCTATTGCCTGCCGTGAAGTGCCACCACGGGCCTTACATATACCTGCTGATTGACCAAAGCTATTGCCTGCCGTGAAGTGCCACCAGGGGCCTTAAATATACCTGTTGATCGACCAGAGCTATTGCCTGCCGTGAAGTGCCACCAGGGGCCTTAAATATACCTGCTGATTGACCAGAGCTATTGGCTGCCGTGAAGTGCCACCAGGAGCCTTAAATATACCTGCTGATCGACCAGAGCTATTGCCTGCCGTGAAGTGCCACCGGGGGCCTTAAATGTAACTGCTGATCGACTAGAGCTATTGCCTGCCGTGAAGTGCCACCACGGGCCTTACATATACCTGCTGATCGACCAGAGCTATTGCCTGCCGTGAAGTGCCACCAGGAGCCTTAAATATACCTGCTGATTGACCAGAGCTATTGCTTGCCGTGAAGTGCCACTGGGGGCCTTAAATATACCTGTTGATCGACCAGAGCTATTGCCTGCCGTGAAGTGCCACCGGGGGCCTTAAATATACCTGCTGATCGACCAGAGCTATTGCCTGCCGTGAAGTGCCACCGGGGGCCTTAAATGTAACTGCTGATCGACTAGAGCTATTGCCTGCCGTGAAGTGCCACCACGGGCCTTACATATACCTGCTGATCGACCAGAGCTATTGCCTGCCGTGAAGTGCCACCAGGGGCCTTAAATATACCTGCTGATTGACCAGAGCTATTGCCTGCCGTGAAGTGCCACCAGAGGCCTTAAATATACCTGCCAATTGACCTGAGCTATTGCCTGCCGCGAAGTGCCACCAGGAGCCTTAAATATACCTGCTGATCGACGAGAGCTATTGCCTGCCGTGAAGTGCCACCAGGGGCCTTAAATATACCTGCTGATCAACCAGAGCTATTGCCTGCCGTAAAGTACCACCAGGGGCCTTAAATATACCTCCTGATCGACCAGAGCTATTGCCTGCCGTGAAGTGCCACCAGGGGCCTTACATATACCTGCTGATCGACGAGAGCTATTGCCTGCCGTGAAGTGCCACCAGGGGCCTTAAATATAACTGCTGATCGACCAGAGCTATTGCCTGCGGTGAAGTGCCGCCAGGGGCCTTAAATATACCTGCTGATCGACCAGAGCTATTGCCTGCCGTGAAGTGCCACCGGGGGCCTTAAATGTAACTGCTGATCGACTAGAGCTATTGCCTGCCGTGAAGTGCCACCACGGGCCTTACATATACCTGCTGATTGACCAGAGCTATTGCCTGCCGTGAAGTGCCACCAGGGGCCTTAAATATACCTGCTGATCCCCCGGAAATAAACCGGTCGAGTGATAATTACCAGACGCTCAAACGGAAACAGAAACAGGAAACCCAGTAGTGAAAGCCCTACCACCAGCCAAGACAGCAAGGAACCGGACGTCCGACAAGCGGAATTGTTACCTAGATCCGAACGTATACCGGAAGTGACACCAGCAAATACGCATTTATACCAAATTCGAGAAGTATCGAGTCATAAACTAAAATATTGTTACTTTAAGCATAATTGTAGATAATAAGTGTTTCTAATAAAGAATTTGTTGCTAGGTTTAGAAGACCTATCATTGGAGTTTCGTGTTTTCTTCAATAGACCTTGGCACCGACGAGCGAAACCTCGGCTGTTAAACAAAAAGCACATCACAATGCCTTGTCTGCAGAAAATCAACTTCTCTTCTACTATCCTCTGCTAACACTGGCAGGGAAATGGTTGCTGGTACCATTTAAAGATTTATTTATGAACTTGGAAGACGTAATGCACTGGTTTCTTCTGTAGTCATTGTTCTGGCATTGGAATCGTTTGAATTTCCATAGCTCTTTGGCAAATTCAGTCTATCTATCACAGCTGAGTCCAATTCAAGAATATTACTTTTTTTTCTTCTCACCTCCAAACTCAGTTTGCTAAGCACTATCCCTTTTGCATAAATACGAAAATAAATAAGACGAATTTTATATTATTCAATGATCAGCAAAAATAATTCGTCTGACCTTGTTTGAACTCTTTTTCAGTTTGAATTTCGTCCTTCTTATCCTCGTCATCACGGATACAAATTAGAATCCAAAGAATGTATTCATATCTTTTGCTTTCTTCGATTACCATTTTCAAGCTGTAACAATAGAACCACATTTATTCTCCCTCATTGCTTTCCATTTTTTTCTGAAATTTCAACGATTTTTTGTCTGTCACTAATAAAATCCTTTCTCGCTTGACAATATCCTCGCCCATATGTTCGTTATATTCAACAACCCAGATGTCAGATACCAGTCCAGAGACGAGACGACAAGGAACACTACGTTTAGTTTGGCGTGAATCTGGTTTCGTATGTTCGTTTTCATATAAATGTCGACTCCTTGTAGTGTCGCTATACCTTCCAAAAGTTTTTCGCACCATAAATTCCATTTTATCGCTGAGTGTTTAGTATGTGTTAAACAAAATTTGTCTGTTTCTTTTCTTCTCTCTTCTTATAAATCGATTTGAAGTATATAGAGGATTAAGTACTCCTTGGATGCATGCGAACAAATTGGATGTAAGACAAAATTGCACTACATTTAATCGAACGAAGATATGTCTTTGACGACTTGCAGAAGAACTAAATTGAATTTTTATGGGATTATTGACTTTGTGATTGTGACATTTTGAAAAGAAAGAAAGCGAGCTAAAAGAATTGATATCGACGCGTTTGTAAGGAACAATCTATGTGACATATAAGTTTTACTCAGCATAACCAAGCTTGATGGCCCAAAAATAATGTACAGATCTCTTTAAATACAATGTAAGTGGTTTGATTTGCTTTAATACTTGTTAGACAGCTGTTTGTCGATAGTTTAAAGGAACTTTAAGAATAAATTGGTATTTTTAATTCTGCGACTTCAAATGTGTTTGCATGAGTTTTCCTACAATTCTTTGCATATATATGCGCAAAAAATATTTGCATAAGCCTTTCATGAGTTCTTAAGAATCTCTGGATATATTTATCGAATTTAATTTATAAAGTTCATGACAAAAAGCCGCCAAACATTCTATTTGCTTTTTACCCTAGCCTTCCAATACAATTGCTTATTAAAAGCAGAAACACCATATCTGTACATGACAGCATAATCTCTCTGGTAAAATAATTTGACAGTGCACTGACATCAAACATGTCTCATGTCCATGTCATAAGCTTACAGTCAAAGTGGCTTAAGCCTTTAATTAGTTTATAAATTGCACGTGAGGTACTTTGATGTACACTTATAAAATTGCTTTTTCCATTTTTCTAGCTATTTCGTTCCTATTCTACAGGAAAATTTAATCTACAACATGTTGAGCAGTGTTCACGTAGAACAAATGTGTTATTATGTGAAAACAAATCGATTTGCATTTTTGTCGGTATAACTACTAATTTCGAGGTTGCTGTAGTCCTGTATTCATGAATAACAAGCACAAAAAAGTACTGATAAAGTATTTTGTTTAATTAAAAATTTAAACCAGACGAATTAGAACAAAACCCAAACAGCAAAATGAATTTAAATCTATGTAAGCTTCAAAGACATGGAAATGGAAACTATTCCTCAGTCAGGACACTGTGCAAGGGAGTTTTCCTTTTATTTATTATTCAAAACAGCTATGACCATTGAGTCTTGTGAAGATAGTTTAGTTGTCTCTAAACGTTGAAATTATTATATCGTATCTTATCTCCCTTCGTCAATATTTGCTAGATGAATACATGATAAATATTTGTTCCAAGGCTAAGGAGATCTTCTTCCAATAAACTTTAGAGAAGACAAGATAAGACAAGCGATAACACCATGCATACACATTCGCAATTGATTCACATTAATTTGCTTTGCTTACATACCGCCTGAGACTACAACAAAGTATTTATGATGAAGATTTAGTCATGATAAGTACTTTGGCATGCATCAAACCCAAGAACGAATACATTTTGTAAACTTTTCATACATACGCTCACAGTTTATTTTGATAATTCTTTTTTTTTGTAATTTGCTTGGTTTCACATAATTTCTTTTTCGATTGTCTGCAATTATGGCGGGCGACAACAAAGCGCATTGAAAAGGTTCACTATGGCGTATACTTAACCAAAATAAGTAAATCGTAACATCATTTTTCCGGGCTTATTTGAAAAAAAAGAACGAAATTCCGTCAATCGAAATCGGCAAAAAAAGTCGTAAATTTATATAATCCTGCTGATCAAATAAAGTTATTGCCTTCCATACTGAGTGCCACCAAGGGCCAAGCGAAAGCAGAACTGAAATCCGAGCACCGAAAGTACATCCACCAGATATGTACATACATATTCGTTAACCGTAACTACAAGACTTACAAGGAATAAGAGAGCAAACTTAGAGCCGATTTTTCAATCGTCAGATAAGCAGATAGTGTTTATTCGACAAATAACAAAATATTGGATTTTTCAATCGTCAGATAGACTTTATCTGACGAAAAACGCTCTAATTTATTCGACCGATGAATACTCAGATAAGTTTATTTGCCAGTTTGTTATTTTTATTTTTGTTTGATGATTGAAAAATCGGCTCTTAATTGATTTATTTTCACTATTGTATTTGTAGTTATTAAGTGTAATAAGGAATAAGGAATTTGTCATTAGTTTCAGAAGGCATTATCATTGAAGTTTCGTGTTTTTTTCAATAGACCTTAGCAAGACCAGCTAGCGAAATCTTGGCTGGAAAACAAAAAGCACATCGCAAGGTGCATATTAACAGTATAATTCCTATTGATAAATCAACTTAATTTGATCGCTAAACGCTCTTATAAAACTGCCAACATGCAACATCCACTCCAAATTGCCTGTGAAACCGATAGATCTCTATCGGTCAAAGACCGATATATAATTTCCATCCAACACTGAAGGAGCAAACGGCGGTGCCAACTCTGAAGCAGCAAACAACTGTAAATTTCGGTAAAAATTCAACAACTACTTTCTCCTAATGATAGTCGCAATGGTGGGAAATGTCCGGCTACTCTAAATTTGTTATGTAGTTAATATTGTAGGGAAAAAGCTCCGAATTATTGCTGATATCGCACTCTTTCTTCATAAGTTTTGCACTAAAACTAAGTGTGAATTGTATTATATGAAGTGAAATTTTGTTGTGTCCATCTGATAAAAACTGCTTGCTTGTTGTGTACGCTGTTGGTTGTCATCGATGTGACATGGGGTAACGGTTTGTTATAAGCGGATAAGTTGAGAAGCATATTTCCCCGACTAATTATAGTCTTGGAAGTCCTGTCAGTTTCCTTTTTAAGGAAAAATGAAATATAAATCAATTTGAGCGCATGTAGGGTTTAAAACCTTCTATGAAACTGGTCAATATAACCTACATAATCATTATGCCACAATAGTTCACGTGTTCGAAAGCCTTTCACTATATTCTCAGCAGTCACTATCACTCGACAATCTTTCAAATTGCCCAAAACTCAAAGTCTTTTAACTCAAAGATTCTTTTAACATCTAACAATTCTTCAAAATGTGTCAATCGCTTAAATTCCTCCTCTTTTACTGTCAAATGTTTTTCAGTCAAGTCTTCTTGCACTCATAAAGGTGCATTAAAAAAAACTACCTCTCCACCGCCCTCAGCTATACTTTTGCTTATTATGCTCTCCATAAGGCCTCGATTAACTTTGTACATCATTCCGAATGAAAGAAAAAAAAATCTCCCAAACATTAAAAACACAAATGTAGCAAATGAAAAGCAATTCACAATAAACGATTCATGGTCAGTGCATTTGCATAAACAATTTAGAATTTCCTCAAGTGCATACCTAAGAGCCAAAACGTTTCTTGACATTAACATTTACCCTTTTGAACTCAGAGACTCATCTCGTATAAGTTCATCCTTAATTCACACAAAATCTCATAAAAAGGATGAACAAAAAGTAAACAAAAAACCATCCATAAAAACTTGCCACCAAGTAAAACAGAACAGAGTGTTGGTTCATTTGCGTGCCGAGTAAGGACTCGCAATGTGGCAATGACACACATACCACCTCTCTTCCCATCTGTCGCCGTCGTCATCGTCATTCGCTGCACGCCTACTCCCAAAGCGAACTACATCAAAATCATCGTCGTCCGACAGCATTACCCAGATTCCAAACGTTTAAGTCTCACTCATCTCTTGCCACTTCACGTTTACAATGTGCAAAATTTAGCCTTCCACATGTGAAATCTCTCAAAAAATCTACATACCGAACAGAACGAGAGTTGATGGGTTTGGAATATTGTTTTCTGTTTCACACGGAAATAAAAGGACTTCTGGGTTTTATATGGGGCGGCTCGGCTGTGTGCTTGCCGTGTATCTTCTCCATCGACGCGATGTGTATTGTTCAAAGCTGCAACAAAGGAAGCATGCACATTTTTTTGTTACAGTCTTTTTTTTGCAACCACTTTCAATTCCAAGTAGGTATAGTAATGTTCCTGTTCGCAAGGACCATTCCAAAAGGATATCACCCATTGAAACCACCCCCAGGCTTGCAGACGAGTTATAGTAGCAGCCGCCCACTCAGAGAGCACACAAAAAAGTGTTAAATTCCGTAAAATGGTTCGTGGGCAAAAACAAACGAAACGAAACGAAACGAAAAGTGAGCGCCAAGGTAATATTTATCCAGGTGAATGGTGGTTGGACTGCATTTGGAACAATAGTCTTCCGAGCTGGGTGGCTTGGTCGTTGTAAGGTGTCAATGGCAGAGAGAGAGGTTTTTCAAGTGTCAGTACAGGGCCATATGAAATAATTGGCCTACTATGGGCGAAGAATAAAAGGTTGAACTTAAAGTGTCAAGATTATGGTGGAAAATCCATTCGATTGATGTTTAAGTGCGCAAAGAAGTTATTGTTTTTTGTCACTTTTTTATGGGATTAGCCAAGGCAATTTTTTAGGATTGCTAGCAATGCAGTAGGTGCTGTTATAGATTACTGGCTTTTGTTTTCTTGGGCTTTTCAATTTGTAATAGCGAAAGCTGAGTCAAGTTTTGTATGGTGCAGGCAGAAGCAGATAAAAACAGTAGAATAAAACAAGCTTAAGCCAACCAAAAACTCTACTCATTTGAAATTAATTAATTCAACTCAACCTCAAACTCAACTCAAACCAACTAAACTCAATATAACCTTACTCAAATCTAAAGCAAAGGAACACCCCAAGGAGGTGTACTGTCTCCTCTTTTATGGCTTTTGGTCATGAACAACATTCTTGAGAAACTCGAGAATAGTGGAGTGAAAGCGATTGCGTAGGCCGATGATTTGGTTATTCTAGTTTTAGGAAAACTTCCAAGCGTGATCAGCGAAAACACTAATATGACTTTGAAGAAAGTAAGCACCTGGGCCGCGAGCTGTGTGTTGTTAACAACAACAAAACCGAGTTGATGCTTTTCACCACCAAAACCAAAGTACCACCATTCACTCTACCTCGGTTAAACGATCAATAATTAACACTGTCTTGCAGTGCTAAATGTTTGTCCTATAGACTTCCCGACTTGGCCAGTGTATACCAGGCAGAATTGTTAGCGGTAAGAGAAGCTTGAGCTTGTACAGCCTTTAAAAATATCCGACAGAACCAAAATGTAGGTATACTAACAGTCGGACAGCCGTTAAAAACATTGATTCAGCTTTATCATCTTCTATAGTGGTCCAGCAATGCAGAAAGTCCCTCAAGGAACTTGATATGAACATCACTCTAATCTGGATACCGGGCCATAGGGGCTATGAGGAAGTTGAAAAGGCAGATGAGCTAGCTAGGCATGGATCAGACCTTCACAACTCATTGGCAGTGAGAGTATTTGCTCCTCTTGGAGTTGTGAAGGGCTATATCCTGACCAAATACACATCAGAAGCAAACCATAGGTGGAATAGTTTAACGAGTTGCGTTATATCTAGGAAAATCTGGCCCGCCTATATCAAACCAAAATCAGTCAATTTAATTTCCAAACCAAGGCATGACATAGCCAGGATTGTCGCTACCTGCACAGAGCCACAGGCCAGTCCTGTAGGGGAGCATGTGGCAAAATTGGGCATACCTCATAACTCTTTCTGCCGTAGCTGTGAAGACCAAGAGGAAAAAGAAACAGTCTCACACTTTCTATGCCATTGTCCAGCTTTGGCTAGGAAAAGAGCACTCTACTTAGGTAAAGAATTGTTCAACGGTATTGAGGAACTCTCAGAATTCAAGATCAAAGACATGATCTCATACCTCAATAACACAAAGTGGCTTTAGCATCCCCTTATTTCTCCTAAACTAGATGGCACAATGAGACAATATAGGCCGTAGTGTAGTGAGATTAATACTACATTATGGATGTAGAATAGAAAACAGGAACACCCTACCATATGCACCCTATAGCAACAACGCCTCTTCACCTTTACCTTTCGTCAAACAACGCCCCAACATCATTATCTATCTCCAAACAACGCCTCAACATCATTAATTGTATGTTATAATCGTGCGAAACATACATCCTTCCTAACCCATCCCTAAATCTCTTTAGAATCACATGAGGTATGGTATCAAAACAGCGCACTCAGCGCTAATTGTGTCCTACACGGAAATGGGACAGCCATTTCTTCCTATAACCTATACTAACCTCCTTTCCTTACTCAAATCAACTCAATTGATTTCAAAACAAAGTATCTCTTTCTTTTTCTCTCATCTCATCTAAATTAAGTCAATAGAACTTAACTCAACTCAAATCAACTGAATTAGAACAATACCTAAAATTTTCTCATCTCTCCCTACCTCGCTTTCTTTTTCTGTCTATCTTTTGTCTCATGCCAACTCAGTTGCTCACTTGAGATTTAAACTAAATTTACTTTCAAAATATGCGAATTATCATTAAAATGGGAGTGGCAGTGGGTGTTGATACTGAAGAGTATTCCCTTGCATGGCTTTTCCGCTCTTAATTTTTATGATTTTGATCATCAAACTTGTGCTCCTGTGTCTGGATAAGAATGATAAAATTACTACATTGTGCACACAAGCTGTCTTTACAGAAAGCCATAAAAAAAGTCCTCACACAAAGTGGACGGGAGCAGAAGGACATCAAAAATGACTGTGACATGCTTTCGCCACTCGAGTATAACAGGAAGTACCTGAAACTGAAAGCGAGCTCTGCGAACAACTAAACCATAAACAAACCAAACCCTCCGCAGGCAATGCAAGAATGCAAGAGACAGGATTCACGCGTTATAAAGTAAAGCAAAAGTGGCTTTAGGACAAGGACATCAAACTAAAAATTGAAATTTATTTCTACCTGCTGCATATTTCATTTTATTACGAAGACATCAAACCAATTTGTTGCGCAATTTAAAACTATACCACCGACAAGTCATCCAGCCATGCAACGATGTCCTTTGTCAACGACAAATCCTGACACCGATTTGGATGATATCCGTGTCCATATCTGTGTTGACATGTAGGAAAGTTCGTCAGATTCCTTTTATGTGTGTCATGAGCTTTTCGAAAATTGAAATTTCACACATGGGAAATATAATTGTTCCTCCTTTTTGTTCAAATTGTAAAATATTTTCAAATATATTTTCGTCGAACTATGAACGGAACTTTTTTTGTCACAAAACCAAACTTATTGAAGAATGGAATTGGCCTTGTGTCGTCCTGACTGCACTCTCGTGGCTTGAATTGGAATTCATTTCGGTTTTGTTGCTTTTTCGAAAGAGAATGTGTGAGGGTATTGAATTATTTCAAGCCATTAAACAATTGGGCATAATGCATGCAAATACATTTGTAAATTATTTGCAAAAATGTCGGTTAACGCTCATATTGATTTTCGGGTTCTTAAATTGAAATTTATTTAAGTGAAAACTCTGAGGGAAAAAGATGTTAATGAAAAAAAACCTTCCAACCGCAACTGTTAGAGTGGTTGGTGGTTCTTTTTAAGCACTTTACAATCAATTTAACTGTCGCGGTGTACTTTCTTCGTAACATTAATGTTCTTATTAAGAAAAGACTTTCTTAAGTGTGTAAGTTATGTTGGTGAACTCGGTCAGAAGACAGGAGCTTTAACGTTGCCGTCCTTCAAAATGACTGTCACTCGACATTTTTACAATTATTAGAGAGTCGTGCCATTGCAATAATGGCTATTTGGTTACTTGCTGTCCTGGTGGTGATGTGGCCCCATGATGAGTTTTAAGTGAAGATTTTCAATGGTTCAGGAACGTTTAAAGGTCTGTCACTCAATCAAGAGGTTTTTTTGTGTGGATGTGGTGTCAGTTGAATAGAAAATATATCGTTTGGTATTTTTGGTGGTGACACGTGGACGTTGGGGAATGTTGAAAGTATACATCTTATCACGTCACTGATGACATGGAGTTGAAAAGGCAAATTTGTTAATTCTTATTGTGGTAACATTAAGAATGGATTTCTGGGCACTCAAAATCTTGTTGTGAACTTGAGCATGGCAAACATAAATGAATAAGGTAGGGGCTGTAAAGTCCAAGCTGAAAGCCTCGGCTTGTTCTTATACAACACTTGATGTAAGCTTAAGCAGTTCAAATGAACACTTGGCCTCAGTATTAAACAGCGTGATCGAAAAAATATGTTCAAGCACTATAGGTATCGTCGGATCAGGATATCGGATTTTTTGTAAGTACCTTCACTCCTGAAAAATCAAACTTCGATCTTAAAGCATTTCCACCAAAATCAACAGTTTCTTGTTTAGAGTTTGGGACAACTTTAAAAATGTTTTCTCGCAAAACTCGAACCAAATGAAACAAATCATAAAAATGAAAGCAAAACCAAAAAACAATTTTGCTGACCTCTGTTTTTTGTAGGAAAACAAAATTTTTTACGAATGTTCGTACCATGTTTTGTGAACGCATTCTCGGATTGTCACGGGAAATAAAAAATAATTTTAGTGCACATTCACAAAATTATTAGTTTTTTCAGGATAAGTTCTTAACTCTGCTATTAAGTTTTTATCACATTCTCAGCATTGCGTGATAAATTGCATGGAAGTCCCCACAACTCTTTGCTATATTTGCAACCCCATTTGCTTCAAAAATTTTATGTTATAGATTTGCACAACTTCATCGTCTGACTCCGATCACATGTTGAACAATACTAAAATCAAATTGCAAATTCCGTTGTTTCATAAAAAGCAAATAAAATAGAATGATTTGCTAAGTTTTCTGTTTCACTTGGTGTGTGTTAAAAATAAAATCATAAATGATTTTTTGACTACCGAAAGAAAAAGTTTTGCTCTATCCTGTGTATTCAGTCCTTATATTTTGAAATTATTGTTATTGTTATTGTTGTTGTTGTATTATTGTCTTGTTCTGTCCCAACCGATGGCCTCAGTCGGCAGTGCTGCTATGTGTCTGTAGTTCGTCACATTCATGTGCGAATTACTGTATTTATAATGTTCAATCAATATTTATCAAGTGGTATTCGACTTTTACCTGAGTTTTAATTTTCATGAACAGCAGTCTGCAGATACTGTGGGGCTTGAGTTGAGAGTTGGGCTGGACATCTAGTTGGTATGAGCTAGGAACCAACCCGGAATGTTTAATTCATGGCGTTGCAAACCAAGTTTGCGTTATACGTTTACGTTATAGCGCAGATGAAAGCAGATATTCATCGGCCAGACTGACGGTGATGATTAGGATGATTAAAGAAATATTAAAACGGACGAACCTTACTTTTCGGGGTTGCCGTTATAGACATATGCTACCCTTCCTTGTGAATCAATTTGAGCCAGGTTTTCGAATTTTTCTTAAGTTTTCTATTGCATCGGAAAGCCACAATTTTTCCCAGCTCAAAATAGACAAAAGTGGCTTATATGTTAGGTTAGGCTTAAGTGGTTGCGGATGCAAGACCCGCACAGATAGGCGAGAATAAAGCCCATTGTGATACCACATTACTTCCCGCTAGTTGAACCATTTAGAACACTAAATAAAGCAAAGGAGATATTTAATGTTTTTGTTAGCCAGTTCACTAACTTCACCGTTCACCCAGGTGAAGTCTTCGTTTAAGCTCCTGCAGAAGTCATGTGAGGCTACACCAAGCCGTATTGCGTGTTTTCCGATAAAAAGTGTTCTGTAAAGACAAAATTAAGGAGGAGATATGAGCCTGTTTCGAGATAACAAATTTTTGGAGTGCTTTAAGTCATATAAATTTAGCGACATGTTGATAAGTTATGCCACCTTGAGCTTATTTTCGTTATGGCAGTTTCTTCTAGCATTAGCTTACATGTATAGCGATCGTTATACCTATCACTTCCTTTTCAGATGTGATGTTCCAATTTTAGCGAGCTTATCAGCTCTTCAATTTCCTATAATATCTCTGTGGCCCGACACCGAACAAAGATTATGAATATCTCAATAAGAGACATTCGTTGACCATTTGAGAGTTAATCAAGACACCACCGCACCGTTGTCGAGGGATTTTTCTACAGCCTCTCCGTCACATTTTCCCAGGATAGAACTTCCAGGAATTTCTTGTCTGAAAGTGGCTTCTAGACCAAAACGATTCTCAGGCGCGCGCCGTAGTATCTGTGTACCAATCGAATCAATCTCGTGACAGTTTGACAAGATCTAACACCGGCCCGGGTCACATTATTTCAATCTGAAGAACTCTCTCTTCGCAAAGAAATCTTTCTACAAAAACTCCTTTAAAAATGAAAATCGACAGCAGGTAGAAGAACCATACTTTATTAATTGCTTAGTAATGATCAAAAAGTATACCTGTGCGGTTCCCTTGACGCAGGGGTTATACGCGTTGGTTGTTGGTAGAACATGTGTGTTCGAATTTAAGTCGTAAAAAGTTTTTATTTCATGTTTCACGGGTATACTGGCCTCTTGCGAAGAACTGACATAATTTCCAAGAGACTTCACAAAGTTCTATGTAGTTCGTTCAAGAAGCAGTTGCCTAAAAATGTTTTCGTACATAGTATGGCAGAGTGCTGGACAGTGGCAGAGGAAGTAAGCGGTGTTTTCATGCTCTTCTTCGTTGCCGCAGCCTCTACATATTAGATACTAAACCCCATCTACTTTTGTGGTAGCGAAGTATGTTATGTCCCGTTAACATGCTTTTAATTTAATTCACATTGAGGGAGTCTGATTTTATGGGTTATGATATCGGGATCAAGTTCTGAGCCGTCTCTATTGCAAGCTCATCCGCCTTTCGTTGCCTGATACACTACTGTGATCGAGAACCCATGGGAGTCTCCGGCTGCATACACAGATCCCTTAACTCTTTGCGACAGCAAGAAACAAGCTTTGACTTGATTCGAGTGGCAGCAATAGCTTTTTTTGCTGCTTAGCATTGAAAAAGGTGATGTCAGCGTGTGGCATTTTTGCTTAGCAGCGTTTTTCACTGCCAAGATCTCGGCTGGGAAAACACTGCTACGGTCGGGGAGCCTGAATGAACTGGCAAGGTTAAGGTTTTCTGAGAAGAAACCGGCCCCTATTCCAGTAATCATTTTCGAACCATCTTAAGACGGTAAAAGTCGATTAATTAGTGTAAGGAACACTGTTTTCCCAATTTTGTCTATTGGGGAAGATGGTAATAAAAGTTTTATTGAAGGTAAGTGAGAAAATAAAAATAAAAAGAGTGGTGCGACAGCTCTTGAAGAGCCAAGGCCTAAGTGACTTACTCTCATCAACAATTTTCTGGGTGCGTGTGAAAAATTGAGGGGACGCCGATTCCGAACGGCAAAGTTGATAAGCACTTTTTCATGACAGATTGATACTCTTGGAAGTTTTGTCAGTTCTTCGCAAGAGGCAGTACCCGTGAAAGATGAAATAAAAACTTTATGGGCACGAGTAGGACTCGAACCCACGACGTTCTGCTTAGCAGCCAACTCAACTAACCACTAAGCTACGGGCTGAAGGTAGGTAAGTGAAGGTTCATAAAATCTGTACAGACGTGCGTTGTTGCTAACGTATTTTGTAAGAATAGTGGTATGACTGCTTAGTCGCTTGCCAATAGACAATTATATTTATTTCACCACTCGTGGGAAATAATTTCACATTTTTTCTGGTGAAGTTGTTTCCCACCTAAGATGAAATATAAAGGTAAAAGCTTCACTCAGAAGTATTCACTTCACTGGCCCAAAAATTTTAGAATTCTAGAATTTCTTGATACTCAATTCTGCCTTGTCTTCTCCCTTAGTGAATCGATGTTAAATCGTTAAATGTCTTGAATTTCCGAATTTGAGTCCAAAAATTAAATGTTATTATAGTACCGTAAAAATAAAGTCAGCTTTTTGCTTGTATGACTCACATTCTTATCACATTTGTATACTACCAAAATTTTGCAATATTGCGGAAATATAAATTTTTTTATCATTTTAAAATCTCAGCAAATCAAATAAAGAGAAATTATCTTAAGAAATGTGCTGCAAACATTTAAATTCCTTAAGTAAAGAATGCAGAACATTGCTCCACTTCTCCAGAGTATATTAAATCAAAAATTATTTATAGCCCCACCTATCACCATCCCAACAATGCTTGACAAAACTCCCAATCTCAGCCCTCAAGATTGTTAAACATTTATTTTTCCAAAACAAACACAAGAATGGATTCGAAACAAAATAAAAAGTAAATTGTTATTGCTTAACAATTCTTATCTCATATCCCAATTCCATTTTATTAATATTTAAACACATCAAAAAGTGCGCTGCGCTAAAAAGAAATTATGAAAACCGTCAAAAAGCTGCAAACAAGATACAGAACTTATCAGATATCAACTAGATACCAATGCGGCAGCGGCAAGTTAAACTAAACTCTTTACTCGACGAAACGATAACGTCACATGCAGCAATAGATTTTGCGAATCCCTAAAATAGCTTTTATCGTCGTCGTTGTTGGGTAAATATAATTTTGCTGCATTTGATAAGATTGCTTGAGTTCGGGCTCGGCTCTGATGTAGTGGGAGTATATTTGCTAAGTTATATGACTTTGCCAAAAATTACACATCATCGCATTCGTGTACAGCAGCAGATTCCATATAGAATAGACTACTCCCAATGACCTTGATTCTACCTGTAATGGATTGCTCTATGATTCTATGGGGGTGTGGTAAATCATGGCAAAGATATCAGCTTTCAAATTGACTATTCGATGCCAGCAGAGAGATATATTCTCCGATTTCGATACCACTGCAGCAGGTGACTCGTTTGCTAAGGATATTTATCAGACGTCATCATTATGAACCTACTTGTGTGTCAGTGTCGGAGTCGTGTTGTCGATGCCAAGAGTGCTTTTTTGATGCAAGCGGCTTATTTATTGCCATATAATTACATATGGAATTGGGTGACAAGTCCAACTCAAGAATCTCGTACATGTTTTCTTTGGCTGCTTAAAGTCCTTTTGGCATTGCCAGAGTCCGTTGAAAAGGATTTCAAATCAGAACAAACAGCAAGGAAAAAATCAAACACACAGAAAAATCAATGCAGTCCTGGCGACACAGTTCCTTCTGCAGAGCTTGCCTATTTTTTACCGCTTTTTGTAGGAATACTTTTGTCTGACTAGCCAGGAGCAGACTGCCGCTTGTGCAGGATGTGCATGAGTAAAATTTTTGTGTGTCCTCTTCTTTTGGGTCGTTTTCTATTCTATAACGATAACCTACGTCCTGCCTTATAACCTAATAATGCAAATTCTCTAAGAACTATTGAACTGTGTCCCGAGAGGCTTTGGGTAATTTAGATTTTGTTCAATGTTGTTGTTCGCAGACCTGTTCTCTCCTTCTAAGCCTTCCTTGAACATGTGATAGAGAAACTAGAAGCAGCAATCGATGCAGAAGAATGTGTTTTTTGGTCTTGCAGAGGATTGCGAACAATTTACGTACTGAGTTGGGTGTTTTCGTTGCGTCCCATTTTTTCCCAAGCGTTCGGTAGGAAACACAAATATTTGGACACCTTCTGTTTGGCATGGTAATTCGGGATTTAAAATGCAAAATCCGTTTTTTCGTGTCACATTATTCTTCTAAGTCTCCACCTTTTCTGTTTCCTCAATCAAGGAATGCTGTCCCTGATTCAGAAGTGCGTCGTTGTGGTTCTTTATTGGATGGTGTTTTAAGCTGATTTATGTGCAGATAGGATTTTTTTATGGAAGGCAGGAAATGTGTGTTGGTGGCCTGGTTGAATTTTAAAAGAAGCATTTAACGGATTTTGTGGTTTTGTTTGTTCTTTTGTGTTGTGGTTGACTTAATCTTGGGAATTGATTGTAGCAAAAGCCTTTCATGTTTGTTCATTAAATTGATTAACTCAACTATTCAGTGGGTAGGCTATGGAACAATGTACGTTTTTATCGATTAGCCCATGGAATCAGCAATTGAAAAAAGTGACTTTAAGTTTGACTTCATCACTGATGTGATGTCGCTTCGAGAGTTTTTGAATTATGTATTTTAATGTCATCGGCGTATGCAAATACTGCCGTATAGTTCCTTTGTGTTCGAAAGTGGATTTTTCTGATACACACCAATCCTATTTTTGATGATCAGCTTCAGAAGCTCAGAAAATATGACGGATCGTGTGGTTGATGCTTATAGCCCCAATTGATGTTAGTTCAGAATGTCCGCAAACCTTCATTTACATTATACATGCTTTCTTCCAAAGAAAACGTGCAGATGAGCTAAAGCTAAAGAACACTCTTAGAAAATCATCTATAATTGTTATTTTGTCAGGCTTTTCGATGTCACTTTCTTCTTTATCTAAGGCTGAGGTAAAATCACCGTTGGTTAGTACCTAGTCTTTTTGACTTAGAAAAGCGTGGTCACCCAGCGTCTTCTTGAAATGGTCAATGCGACATTTTTTCCTTAAGCTAACGCACATCAAATTTATTGTCTTTTTTGTAGCTGTATAGTTAATCCACTTTTGTGTTCGTTTTATTTTGGAACCCTACATTTCTCGTTTACAATCGAAATAATCACCTAGTCTTACGCTACCGTGTCCTGTACAACCAACTTAAAGCGCTGCCGGATTCTGTTATTGTTAAAAGAGATTGGTTAAGTGAACAGGTCAAACTCCAAAACATGACTGTATGGCAATAACTTCAAAGAATCCAGTTTTCATCTATTTGCAGACTGAACAAACGTATAAGGTATAAGCTTAAATTTAACGTATAGTTCGGTTTTTGTTCACGTGTTAGAGTGCTTTCTATCTCCTTTGATGTTCTAATATACATGTATGCATGATGCATCTGTATTATTTGTCGGCATTAACTAATAGCTCTTTGACTACTTGCTTCCATACTGTCCTTTTATACATCAACTAGAACTATAGATTTCAATTTGGCGACATCGTTTCGTGAACGGAAGAGTTCCCTTAAACTGATTTAATTAAATTTTCAAAACGTCCTTAAATCATAAGGGTAAACGCCAATTATTATTAACTGCATTTCGTTCAAAAAGCAAACTTGGTTATAAGCCTTTCGACCTATTCCTCCTCACCTTTAACTTAGCCGATACCCCGACAGCAAAATTGTGAAACTATATGAAACCATTTCAGCCACTATCGTTTTAGCATTAGTTTGTTCTATTATAACCCCTTTGACGTTTAATTAAAACAATTAGGCGCCAAGCTAATTGTATATTCCGGCTGAATAGCTTATCTCACACATGGAAAATCCTTTTTAATAGCCTTACAACAGAAAAAAAGGATTAAACGACATTGCTCCCCATTTTGAGGTGCCTGCCAAAATGACATAAGCACATACTGTTCGTTCAGTTTAAATTGTTGTTGCGTGACCGACCACAGTGGTTGTTCTTTTGCTTATAGAGGACCCTCGCTCGCCCGCGAGGTATTAATTTTCGAGCTGGCAAACGCGACAGACCACATCTACTAACCCCAATTAGGGGCCTACGCATACTATAAATGCCAACCAGCTTGAAAACATGTGCTCGGCCGCCAAGAGCTCTGGGTTTCCAAACCTCTGTGTATCCTATCTATGTCATCGGTTAGGTATAGATAAGACTTTTGCCAATGGCCAATAGACGAAATTTGTCCATTAAAAAGGTGTGAATTAATGAGGATGTGAAGAGGCCAATTGTTCGAAATACAAGGCCAAAATTTGTATATTGATATTTAAGGTTGGTATCGGTATGGTTTGAATATTTTTGCCATGTGCTGTGTTTGCTTACATTGCTGGTTTTATTGGAACTATACGAGGACTCGATATGGCTGCATGTGTTGGGAGCCGGAAGTCCTCGTTTATTTGTCCAGATAACATGAGATACCTTTTTGTTTATGTTCTCTTTTTTTGCTTTTTTTCAATTCGGTGCACAAACATGCAATAGATATCGAAATTTAAATCAATTAAACCAACGACGGAAATTGCTAAATAAAGTGAAATTTGGTTATCGCATAGCAATTGTTGACTATTGGTCTGGGTTACAGGAATAATTATTCTAGAGGTTCGACGAGTCAAATGAACAGTGTTGGAATATTTGCGGAGCAAATATTTTACAAATGAACCAACAATACAGAATGCATTCATTCCTGACAGTTGTGCGCTTTTGAAAATATATCGGGGTTTAATTACTACAGTGGTCCGAAAAATGTTATTGGATTTCAACGAATACACGTCAATTGTTCGTAGTGGCATAACTCAGCAGGTCAAGGGTTGTTCCCAAGAAGCAACGTAGGCATATATAGGTAGCCTACCTATTAATAGGCTTGGGTTAACAACTTCTAGACTCCGAAATAACAACCAACCGCTTGTTTACTTTTTCCAACTGTTTGTTTATTTATTAAGATTAACCAATTTTTATCGCTTAAACATCTTTATGTCTTTAATAAACTCTGAACGAGCAGATATTCTTAATATTCTTACTATTAGCAGTTTTGTTGTATCGAAAACAACACTGGTAAACGGCAAAAACTCCTTACCTTCCATAGTTCTGATTACTCCTTTTATGTTTTTTTTTCTGGCTGTGACTGAGTGTGAATTATGAGGATGTTGAAGTGAAATATCATCGATAAAGGAATTTACATTGACGGTTGATGGCCTGTACAGTGAAAATGGTATATACAATACAAATATACAGGGTGGTACTCGGGTGGGATAATGCAGGTGGAAAGTTCGGTGGGTGAAAAAGTTTGTTTTACAATTATCTAGTTTTTGACATAATGTCCATCGGTATGAAAAGAACAAATCAAATTCACCCTTTTGCAAATCAAATTCACCCAGTATTTGTAAAAATAAAATCACAAATGATCATTTTAATGTAAGATAAAAAAAATAAACTTTATTGAATTCATTTTTGTTCAAAATGAATTGTTGATACTATTTCCAATCTTCTCCTGCAGCTGCAGTGTGTAATTAATGCAATAATTAAGGACAATTTTCGGAAGTTACCGTCTCCTCAGAGACGTGTCCACTTCCTCAACCAAACTTTGGTTAGTTATTAGATCAGCTAGTTAGTTTCTTGCATGAAGTTTACATAATTTTCGAATATTATTTTTTTAAGTAGGGTAAAAGCACCAGTACCCGGACAGATAACTTCTTTTTTGACTTTCAATGCAAATATCTTTATTTCTGTTAGTATTTCATTCAAATCTTAATATTTTGCTAAGACTACAGATATTTCTCAGTAGTTTGGTGTATGAATGAATTGAAAGTAACTTTAAACATTGATTTAAAAAGATGAATTCTAAATAAAGGCGATTTTCCGGAGTCTCCGGACGATTGTTCTAGTCTCCGGACGATCTTAAATGGAGTTTCCGGACAGTTCCACTTAAAACTCAATATCTTTTTTCTCTTAAGTGTTGACTATAGAGCAATTCATTTTCTGTATTGGTAATTACTTCCTGACTGTTTGACATCTAATTAATTTAAAAAATATTACCTAGTTATTGTTATTTAAGACGAAATATAAAGAAACCAAAATCGGTACCAGTTACCGGACGATCAGAACAGAGTCTCCGGACGACTTTGAACCTACTTCGTCATACTTTATTTCTGCTTGACTGATACCTAATTTCTTCGATCTAATGTCGTGCAAGGCTATCTTTTAAGTTGTTTGCATTCATCTTCAATAAAAAAAAAAGTTAAGACTGTTCATATCCTCACTATCCAACTAAACCATGGCAATTTTATGCATCTGAAATACATATTTACTTGTTTCAAGGTTAACTAGTTGTTGTTTCTTTTTTTCGAACGTTTCCAGGCACTTGGAATCCTTCAACACTAAACTGATGCACTGTTTTTTTGTGCACATCGCATTCAAATATTATACCTTCGATAGGGGTGGTTTTGGTTTTGGTTGGTTTCTTTTTGTGTTTTTTGTATGTATATGGTATGCATCAGTGAAGAAAAATGTTATTCTCAAATAAATAGAGAAGTGGAGTAGGAGGGAAGAAACTGGTTTTATTATTCTCATGTTCAGGTTTCGGTAAAAAGGAAAATAGATATCGCACGATCGATTTACACCATTTTGATTTCAAAATATTGTGTTTGTGTGGCAGAAAATAAAAAATGATATTGAAATACAATTTTTAGAGTTTTTTATTTGTCATTTTTAATCCATCAGAGGGATGATAGTAAACAAATTTTATTCTGGATATAAACAAGTACTTTTGACAATTAAATTAAGGGTTGCAAAAAGAATTTGAACATAAAAAAGTAATTAAATAAAACCTTGGAGCTGTCCGGAAACTAGATTTTCGTTATTTTTTGTACCAGTACCGGACACTTAAACAAATCGATTAAAAAAAAAGCAAAACTCAATTTTTTTCTTTAGTTATTGGAAGTTCATTATATTTTCTTTGAAACAAACCCCATTTGATTGCAAGACTTCACAAGATCAACTATTCCCAGTATATTTTTCCAAGGTCTGCCACTATTTTTTTTGCTAAGAAAACAGCAGAACAGCAGTGGTTGCTGCTTAAACTACCTATAACTTTTCCGTTATACATTCGATCGGCTTCAAACTTCGTATGCATATGTGGAAAATGTTACTGATTCTGTATTTTGTTGTTTTTTGTCAAGTCTGTATTTAGTTTCTCTTTTGTTCCACATAAAGGCAAAATCGTCCGGTCACTGGTGCCTGTCCGGAAACTGGTGCAGTTACCCTATTTGTTTTATCAACTTTTTATTTATTTATTTAATTTATTGGAAGAGCATAGCTACACAAAATACAATACAAGTATTGTTTCGAATTTGACAATATTTTTTGATATTGTTTCACTCAGTAATTAACTTAAAAACAAAAATGAATTCTGATAATGACTCTATAGACTAGTGCCGATAGCTTCAAAAATGGAAAAAAACGAAAAAAATCGCAGTAGAATAAAATAAATTAGAAATGGTGGGGGATGCGATGAAAATGAAAGGAAAAATAAATTACGGGCCATCCGAGTTCGGGAAGTGGGTGGGGGGCGGGTATTAAGGGGAAAAAATGGTTTATCTTGATTTTCGGAAAAACTAGAGGCTCTAGGGAAAAATATTAAATGGCAAAGTTGTAGGTAACAAAAAGATATATAACTTTTGTTCAGACAACTTTTTCACATAACCTCAAAATATATATGAAAAATTCAAAAAACCAAGTTTTTGGTTTTTTTATTTTTATCTTTTTCAAAAAAAAAAAAGATTTTTCTACGAAATTTGGTGAAAACTTCCCTTATTATATCCCAGATACACTTTAATTTATTTGGTTAAAAATATTTATTTTTTCCTCTTATATTGACATAATATCAAAAAAATACCCTAATTTTGAATCGAAAATTCACGTGTCAAAATTTCGCCTTTTCTTAAAAAGTCGGCATGCTATTTATTTGTTCAAACCTCTGCTTTCCGATGGTGTAAAAAAAATATACATTACAATAGTAAATATTCTCAGAAAATGCAAAAAATTGAAAAAACTCGAATTCGATTTTTTTTTTAATCATGATTTTTTTTTCTATACAGTATATGTAAGTAGAATGACTACATTTAACAAACACAAAAACAACCTTAGTTAAAGCCAAACATATGAGCACTTACACTTTTTGAATTCACTTTAAAATCATTGCATTTTTATGAAAAGACTTAAGGTTAGACTTAGACTAAAAAAAATTTAAAGTAACTAATTTTTATTCGGTCAAAGAATTACGTTATGAAAAGTAAAGTGTACGACAAGAAAAGTCAAGCTAAGAAAAGTAACGAATTGAGAGCAATAGATTGGGGCTGGAAGCAACACCAAGGTGGCATTATGCCCAAATTTACAGAAAAGGAATTAATTCCGGAAGTTTTTCTTAAAACTATTTGTATTTGTATTTTTTTATTTATTTATTTTAATTGAAATTACAATGATACTACAAGATAAAATCTTATGATTAAGTATCAAACAACAAAGTTAACAAAAAGAATAAATTAACAATAAATAAAATAATTTTAACACAATAAGCAGTTATATAAATAATGACATAATTTTTAAAAAAAAGGTTTATTAAAAATTCTTACACAAGATTTATAAATTTTTTTTTTTTTTTTATCATTTAGTAATTACAAATTTTTAAATTTTTGAGACAATTTATAAGTTTGAAGTGAAGTGTGAGAATAACTTTTTCTGAAAAAGGGATGAAGAAACTATTCTCTGTAGTTCGGATGGAAGATTATTCCATAATCTAATTGCTGACACAAAAAATGAACGCTCTCCAACCGAATGCAAAAAGTGTGGTGAATTAAGTCTCAAACCTCTAGGGGATTGTGAAAACTGAAGTTGTTCGCTCAAGTATTCAGGACACCTATTATGAATAATGTTATGCAATTTTAAAACGTTTCTGAAATCATAGTATTTCTCCAGACTCATACCAAACAAAGAATTGCCATATTGCCTTACACTAGTGTACCTAGGTTTGTTATAAATAAAACGCAGGCAATCATTAAATGCAACATTCATTTTTTGTTTACAAACGCAATCTAGGTTGGGGTAAACAGAACAATTATAACTAAAGAATGGCAAAACTAAACTTTGAATAAGACGTTTTTTTATGTCTATAGACAGAAGACCACAAGAGCATCTAAGACTACGAAGACCTCCATAGATTTTCCTTAGGGAATCAGGAATCAGCTGCAGCTGTGGAAGTGGAAAAATTGCTCAAATATGGAAGAAAAAACTCACGAGGAAGTAAATGAGGAAATTTTGGATGAAGAACCAATGCAGACGGAAAATATCATTGGAGACGAGGAAGGTGGTGGTCTTGAAGATTTCGAAGATTAACTGCAGTTGGAAAGGTCTGTCACATCCTACGATGAAGAAATGCAATCAGAATCAGCTTTTTAACTTATATGTATGTATATTGTTATATGTAGAGGAAAGGTAAGGATTTAAGCAAGAACACTAGATTTTAGTTTTAATAAAGTTTTTTTGTAATTAATTAATGTTAAATATAAAAAATATAGAAAAATAAGTAATTTAAATTGGATCTTCGATTTGACTTTCACTAGACTTTTACTTTTCTTAGCTTGACTTTTCTTGTCGTACACTTTACTTTTCATAACGTAATTCTTTGACCGAATAACAATTAGTTACTTTACATTTTTTTTAGTCTAAGTCTAACCTTAAGTTTTGTCATAAAAATGCAATGATTTTAAAGTGAATTCAAAAAGTGTAAGTGCCCATATGTTTGGCTTTAACTAAGGTTGTTTTTGTGTTTGTTAAATGTAGTCATTCTACTTACATATACTGTATAGAAAAAAAAATCATGATTAAAAAAAAGTCGAATTTGAGTTTTTTTTTTCAATTTTTTGCATTTTCTGAGAATATTTACTATGGTAATGTACATTTTTTTTTACACCATCGGAAAGTAGAGGTTTGAACAAATAAATAGCATGCCGACTTTTTAAGAAAAGGCGAAATTTTGACACGTGAATTTTCGATTCAAAATTAGGGTATTTTTTGATATTATGTCAATATAAGAGGAAAAAATAAATATTTTTAACCAAATAAATTACTGTGTATCTGGGATATAATAAGGGAAGTTTTCACCAAATTTCGTAGAAAAATCTTTTTTTTTTGAAAAAGATAAAAATAAAAAACCAAAAACTCGGTTTTTTGAATTTTTCATATATATTTTTAGGTTATGTGAAAAAGTTGTCTGAACAAAAGTTATAGATCTTTTTGTTACCTACAACTTTGCAATTTAACATTTTTCCATAGGACCTCTAGTTTTGCCGAAAATCAAGATAAACCATTTTTTCCCCTTAATACCCGCCCCCCACCCACTTCCCGAACTCGGATGGCCCGTAATTTATTTTTCCTTTCATTTTCATCGCATCCCCCACCATTTCTAATTTGTTTTATTCTACTGCGAATTTTTTCGTTTTCAAAAATTATCTACCCTGGTCTACTAATAAAAAAAGTTTTTTCAATAGTGACGGGTTGATTTTGACAACACGTGCTTGCCACGTTGTTTCTTTTACTTTCTTTCAAAATATCGTCTTTTCATCAGTCATCATGAAATCATGGCAAGTTACAGCATCATAAGCAACACATGCAAATGATAGAACTTTTTATCAAAATGGGTGTTCTCTTGATCCCTATTTTGGTCGAAAAATTCTCTCTAGGAATAAGGCCCATTTTTGGATGAATGGGTACGTGGATAACCAAAATTGCTTGGTTTAGGACGACACCAATCCACGCGAGATGCACGAGGTGCCAATTCACCCAAATAAAGTTTGGTGTTTTGTTTGGTGTGAATTTTCAGTACCACCCTAATGAGTTATGTTCTAAAAGTTCAATAAAATTTGTGGTGTAGAAATAAAACAAAACACAGTATGCTGTTCGACATGAATGAGTTATAGTTATTGGTATTCGGTTTGGGCACATTTATGAAAAAAAAGCTTTTTCAGAGTAAAAATAAAAATATAAAAACCAAAACTTACAGCTAAAATAACAACAAAAAAAAGACAGGAAAAAGTTAGTTTTTTTTTTTATTAATTATGTATTTTCAACACCTTTGTTTATGGTACTCGTATATCGACATCAATTTAAAGTAATAGTACGATTAATTTAAAAACTAAATGGAAAAATATAATTTGTGTTTAAATAGTTTGAAAAGGTGGTTGCGTAAAGTTCATAATTACAAATAAAATTAAAGACAAGACACCTGTCAGCTGTTTATCAACCTGTTAGGGATATTTTGCATATTTTAAAATTTGTGATTTTTCCATTCGTTAAGAAAATCCAACTTGATATGTGTCAATAGTCGTGTCAAGATCTTTCTCAGCTTTTCCCTCAATCCATTGATCTCCTGATTGAAAGTAGGTACTTTTCAATTTGTGTTGAAGCACAAGTTCAGTTCTGGGAGATATCTTAGGGCAAAAAATGAATATCTGCCTGCTCTCAATGCTGAGAATATGGACCTAGGACTTTACCAAGCTAAATGACGAAGTGCCCCAACGACACCAAGAACGTATGTCAATTGAAAAATTTCCTTTTTTAAATCGCTGTTTTCAAGGATTAAGAAGGAAACTGAGTATTTGTTATAAACATCAGGTGTGTCGTTTCCACAGTGGAAGGTCTGGACACAAATTCTAAATTTAGAAATATGAACAAACAAAACAATCAACAATTTATCCCCAAAGCTGTTAACACCACTAACTTGGGTTGCAGCTGACAAAATTCTGGGAGACGATGCCGTTAAAAATTCCAAGCAGCTATAGCAACTCTCGCTAAAACTGTTAACCCCACAAGCGCACCTTGGCCTCGCTGCGCCTCGGGTTTGTGGTCTCTCGAGCTTAATGGGGTTCAAAAATTCCATACCTCCGATTTTAGGAACGACACCCCTGCTTATTTCTACTTCGGAGGAGTAATACGCCATGCTATCAGATATGAATATGCTTCAAGAAAAAAAAGTTCTACTCGCAAGAACAGTCTGATAGAATAGTACGGCAATACTGGACATGGCTGAAAAGAAAAAGTCCAGTGCTTTAGACATCATGGCTTTTGTACAAAAACTTTTTAAAATTAACCGCTAAAGACATTGTAATGAAGACAGACCGCTACCTAGGTTGAAAAAAATGGTGGTAAAGTACCTCAACCGACATTCAAAAAACCCCTATTAAATGATGGAATGAAATGGAAGCGAAAATGTAGACCAGCTTCAATATGATAGATAAGAAAAGGTTGCTAACTGAGAATAACAGAACGTAGCACAAAAAAATTAAAATTTAGGTGTGACTGACCAGACCGGTTTTTGATAGAAAATTATTACCTTATTCGTAAGATGCAAATTAAAAATATTCAAAAAACGGAAATGTTTCAATGTTGTTTTTCCACAAGTGGTTTATTGAATTTTCAGCTGTAAGTAAGTTCATATTCTCGTGATTTGTCAGTGATAAATTTATATTTCCCCTTTTTTAATGTATTCGTTTTTTAATTTGTACTTAAAATTAAAAATAATGAAAATTCATAATAAGCCATATATTTCCAATATAAAGAAGACCGAACATTAAATTTAACAAATGAAATATGAATAAGTGATATCACATTATGTTCTTTATTACTTGTGGGATGTATGATGTAATATCATCTGCATAAAATTTGTCATGGTTACTCTCATTCATATTGCTCCCGTTCTTTGTCCGGAACAGTAGGAGGTGGTGTTGAATTTTTCACATTCATTTTAAATGAACATGAAATGCAGCATTTCCCCGGTTTATTTTATTGTAATTTCAATTTTTATTGATTGAATATGAATACAAGAAATATTCAATTAAGATATGGTTCAGACAAAGAAATAAACATATTTTTCGAAAAAAAAAACAATTAATTTATTTGAGGAACTGCCAGGAAAAAGGACATTATCTGTATCCATTAAATTTACAATTAAACAAAGATAAAATAATGAAATACCGCTCAGCGACAAGGAGGAAAATGAATTTTTGAATAAAGGGCATGTAAATAATAATTATTATCCTCGCTCGCTGACCAACGGATATTCATATTATTAAAAAGGACCAATTTAACAGTATAAACAAATAAGATGAACATGAAATCTTTCGGCTTCATTGTCAAAAGGCGATAATAAAGTATGTAAGCCCTTAATCCTTATTTGCTCTTTAAAATTGAATGGGATTCGATATGATCGTTAATTTTTTCAGTTTCCGCATATGTAATATGACTAGACTACAGTCCTGCACAACAGATTTCCTCGGAACATTCCAAATAACCGTTCTGCAAAAGAATAAAAAAAAACATGGCTTTACTGTATGAGAATACGAGGGTAAAATGTCCTGCATTTCAAAAGAACACGACCATGACTTTATTTTAAGCCTCTTAATTGTCATGTAGTTATTACAGGCTCAGATTCTGTAGTCTATTCTTGTGCAGGTCCTGGCGCTTTTCACACTTAAAAAAATTGTTTTATATCACTGGAAGTGAACCGTTGCTTCTTCCATAGTAAGCAGGAAAAATAAAAATACTACCAACAAAAATGTGAGCATTAATTTTCACATTACCATCTATACACGGTTGCCGTTCTCCGAAAAAAAATTCTACCATAAAATTTTCCAAAATCTACCAATTCAAAGAAAAATCTACCAAGATCAATTTTATAAAACATCACATTTATTTTAGATAAAATATGATTTTCAATCCTTTTTTTGTACTTTTGAAGTATGTGTAGATAGTACTACAGTCTTTTTAAAAGTCGTACCGGTTGGAGGAAAGCGGTCCTCTCGATGTTGTTGCCTTGGTTTTTCTTGGCTTTTCTTTTCTGACTACTAAATATCTTTGAAGAAAATTCTCTTTTTAATTTATGAAACATAATTATTTCCATTAAATAAAGGGTGTCTCAATAAGAGTGCACTTTTTAATTTGCAAATAAAACCAAGTATTTTATGACAAAGGTGTTATATTTTTATTGTATTGTAAAGAAGACATGTTCCGATTAAGTATGAAATCCGGCAAATGACCCCCCCCCCCCCCCCCCGGCTCCGATGACAGGCCATTACTCTTTTCATGAATTTTCCATGACTTTTACACAGAGATGAGGCTTTATCTCATCGATAACACGTTGGATTTCCGATTTGAGCTCAGGAATTGTTTTATGTTTATTCGTATAACCCTGAGCCTCCACAAGAGTAAAATCCAATCCAACTTCTCTTCTGCAATCTCATCCGCAATCCAGTGTTTTTTTTAACTGGGCATATTATGTCTTGCCATCAGCAAGTAAATGTGTCAAAAAGTCTGTGGAAAATGTACGCTCAACACTACATACAACACAAACGTCAAATTGATGACAAGATTTTGATCCGCTCAAAAAATCCAGACTGCGATGACCGGATCATGGACTGGATGTTGGATTGTTGGTCTCTATTGGATTATCTGACGACAGGCCGATAGTCCTGTCATCGGAAATGTTCAATGGAGACCCCAAGTAAACACGAGATTTCACAAAACCCCAAAGAAAAAAACGCACAGCGTTAAATCGCACGATCTTGGTGGCCAGTTCACATCGGAATTTCGTGAAATAATGTGTTCTGAAAATCATCGCTGCAATAAGCCGATTGTTTCATGCGCAGTATGGCAAGTTGCGCCGTCCTGCTGAAACCACATGCTGTCCAGATTCATGCCGTGCAGTTTAGGCCACAAGAAGTCCGTTATCGAATTCCTGTAACGAATGCCGTTCACAGTCACTGTCGAATTGATGTTTTCCGGTTTTCGACAACACTCTCGTTTACAGCAGCAATGTTTTCAAGAGACCGACCAGTACGTTGACGCAAAGGATTCTTAGCATCCATAATTGACCCAGTTTCTTCAAATTTTTTGACCACTCTTCGGATGGTTGACATATTAGGTACACTCTCTTGACTGAAAATTTGGTGAAATTTGCGAAGCGTAACTTTTCCAATTTCTGTAATGAGTTTTTACCATTATAACGTGTTGTTCTTTCAAAAAGCGCTCCATTTTTAGTAATCGGAACAAACATAGGTGTCATCTGTCAAATTTCAGAGTTGCCACTTGCATGACAAAAAAATTATTTCAATTTTAAAAAGTGCGCTCTTATTGAGAAACCCTATACTTATTTATATACATATGATTATTTCGTTATATTCGAAAATTTTATTATTTTACTTGACAACCAGAATTTAATTTTTGACAGAAGATGCAAATAAGTGTATTCAGTCTAACAAACTTAGCATAATGGGTTTACACACAACATCTACTGTTCAACCATTGATTGTTTAAAATAATCTAATTTGAAAAGTAAATTTAGGGCAGGTTTGTTAATATTTTCATAAACATTTGCATTCGAAAGGATTAAAGTCTACCAAATTAAACATGAATCTACCAACCTACCAGAGCAATTAAAATCTACCAAATTTGGTAGAATTCTACCAAAACGGCAACCGTGCATCTATATAAAAAAAAGAAAATCACGAAAACACGACATTGTAAGTGTGATGACAAAGTGGCAAGGCAGTTTTTAATTGGTCCCTTGTCTTTATTTAACACGGGTTGAGGTTCAGCCGGAAAAAAGGACATTATTTGTTTAATTATTTTGAGTGTTTTTTTTTTCAAAATGAATAATGCAAATGTTAAAGAAAGGTTATCTTTAGAGAAGCCACGAAAAGGCAATCATCCAATTTTAAAAATAGAAATCTTAAACCAAAAAAAAATAAAAAGATACAAAATGCTTTAATGATTCTTTTTGTGTGAAGTGTAACAAGACATGTAAATGGTTTGAATTGGTTAATTGCTGGTTATACATTTTTATTTGATATCTATGAATGTAACGTTGAGAACAATAAATGCATTACACGTTGACAAAGTTTTTTTGTTT
Source organism: Sphaerophoria taeniata (assembly GCA_943590905.1). NCBI lineage: Eukaryota > Metazoa > Arthropoda > Insecta > Diptera > Syrphidae > Sphaerophoria > Sphaerophoria taeniata. Next base: position 288,537,026 of record OX016540.1, read on the forward strand.
GGGTAAATTCATTTTTATTTCTTTTCATTTTACACGTTTTAGATAGATAGTCATAAGAATCAGCATTACTTCTATTATTAAACAAATGATTTAATATATTCAAATAATACTTTTTCTTTTTTTTAACTCGTTCTCTCTATATACATACAAATGGATGTTTGTTTTTCTGTTTGTATGTATACTGTACATATGTCGATGTCCGGTATGAAATGATGTCCAACAGAAATGTATGAAATTTTCATGGTTCATACAGTTGTATTCAGAGATGGTTCCTGTGCAAAAGAAATTTTGGAAAATGATATTAAAGAGTCGGAAAACTGGAAAACCCAAACACAGATGGAAAACTTTAATTTGTGTAGAAATTTTTTGTTCCAGAATGCCTTATCGAATAAAAATTATAAAGTTCTTGGTGGAATACTCAGAAAGCTCATTGGATTTCAAATAGAAAACTGCATGGAATTGTAGGTGCATCGGTTTTAGTTTAAACCAGGGGTGGAATCGTGTAAGCTGATTTTTGATAGTTGACAGTCAAATTCAAGAAAGAAAGGAAAACTGAATGACAACTATCAGCTTACACCAAATCCACCCCAGAATCGAATACCAATCGAATGTCAGTTGAGAATTTTCAATGAATTCAAATTCAAATTTATTTCATTTGCCTCCTTGCAATTCATATTTTGTTAATGCAACAAAATTCATAAAGTGAAGTGAAATTTCGAGCTAAAATAAGTTTTTTATGCTTCTCCGTTGTTGAGTACCTAGTATCTATAGTGTACAAAAAGTAAGAAACGCCGGGAGGCAAAGCGCTATTCTTAGTGTAGGAGCTAGTAGCTTCAGAACCGGGTTTCTTCTAGAATTTAGTGGGTGTTGCAAGATCCTAGTTCTTCCTGAATAGCTCTGCTTTATTGAAACGGGTTTATATTGCAGCTTCTTGTTATACGGGAAATAATGGTCGTTCTTCCAGCAGCTTAAGATTGTTTCCGAATAAACGATCCCAGCAGTCAACAGTCGGATATGGCCATTCAACAGGCGAACCTATGAAATTAACGGGCGAACCCGGCAAATAACGGACGAATCCTACAAATCAAATAACGGGCGGATTACGCAATGAACAGGCAAACTTAGCAAATCAACGGATAAGCTCGGAAAATCACGGTCAAATCCGACAAATTACGGATGAATCCGGCAAACCACGGACGAATCCAGCAATAAACAGGTGGACCTGGCAAATCAACGGGCAGAACCGGTAAATCGACAGATAGGTCCGGCAAAAATTTTATAAAACCCTTAGCACTGGTAGGGGTATACCTTATGGTTAGTATTACCGCGATCGCGGATTGGCTCGTTGAAAGACGATATTTTGACTCATTTTTATGTTTCTTGCTGTGAATTGGAAGAACACGTAAATTTATTTATTTAAATAATAACACCACCCTTTCGTGATTGAATGTAGTTGGTGACTATAGACCAATGCCCCAATTTTAAGTAAAGATACATTACAGTACATACAGGATCTTACAGGATTGAATATCAGTTAATAAATTTAGTTTTGAAAGTCGCCTATAACAACTCTATCTTGTTTTCCAACGTTCGCCGATTTTTTTGCGAAAAGTATAGAATAAGACGATTTTTTAGCCAATTTCACTGTGAAAGAGGTCATTCTTGGGCGTTACTTTGAATAATGTTGCCTTTATAAACACAAAATAGGAAAGTGGACTACGAACAACATTAAATCTTGTGTTTTCAACATTGTATATTTGATAAATCAGCATTCAGGTTTAATAGCTTGTAGCTTATTGGGTGGTATGCGAAATGCTTTGTCTCAGTCTCATGAGATTTAGCTCTGAGAATGAGCTCGAGATTGTGAGATAGAGCATTTGCAATGAGACAAAGCTCAATTTGGTATGCAAGAGCTTTGTCTCATCTCACTATCTCAGTCTCAAAATGTCTTCTTCAAGTGAAAGTAGTGTTTGTGATATGATAACTCTTCATCGCCAATTAGTACACTTGTTGAACTTTCAAGGAGAGTCTGGTAAATATCCGAATTCTTAAAGATTCTCGAATAGTGCACCGATCCTGGCCATGAAATGTCCACACTTGTAAACATTTCTGCTCCGTCACATGTCGCTTGAATATTTAGTGAGTGAAAACCTAAAAAAAATATAAATAATTTTAAAATCACTAAAGCTACCTACCTACCTACCTTTTCTATTTATAAATTCATCGCTATGCATTGAAGGTTTCTTTATTCGCACATGAGTGCAATCAATTGCTCCAATACAGGATGGAAATTTATATTTTCTAAGCCAAATTATTTTTGCAGCATCTTTATCCTCTACCGTATTCCTAATTACAATTTTCTCAGCTACTTCGATAATAATCCTGGAAACTGTGCTTTGATCGATTCCAAAATCTTCGCCAATACCGCTTTGAAAGCCAGGATCACCAACAAATCGTAAGAACACCATTATTCTGGTCTTATTTGTTAATCGACCGCCTCGAAAAGTATCGCGATTTTCAAAAAAAAATAATTCGGTAGGATTTCAACTTGCGTTGGGGTAAACCTATAAAGATTCTTAATATTTCCTGTTGACTCAACAGGAGCAAACAAATTTAAATAATCAGCCATTGCGGTTCCTGAGACAACAAATTTCCAGTCTCAACATTTTACAAGCTTTACCTCATTTAAATGAGATAATGCTTTCTTTCTGCATACGGAAACATCTCAAATGAGATAGATCTATAAAATGAGATCGATCTCATTTTTGTGAGATTTGTCTCAAAACAATTTTGCATACGAAAGCTAGCAAAAGCTCAAAATAATGAGATTTGAGACTTAGACAATGCATTTCGCATACCACCCATTATTTCAATTGACTCCTTATGAAGTCAACTATCCCTAAAGACTTTCTACATCGACCTCTTAAACATATCCAAAACTACATTGTCACGGTGATGACAGTAATTTAGGAAAATCTCCTCATTGCAACTATGTAATTCCAATTCATGTGAAAACACCAACACCCACTCTCCACTGGCTCAGCTGTCTCGCCTTGTCATAGGTCAAATGCTTTCGGTGAAGATAATCACTCTCTAAATAACCAATTCGCTCCCAGCCACCAAAGACGATTTATTCCATTCATTGTCATTCCGAATCTCTTTGAGTCTCTAAATCTGCGATCAAACCATTTGTGAACAAAACAACATTCAATGGCTCTTAATTTACATTTCTTTAAACTGTTAAACTAACATGACCATGATGATGCTCAATGTTCATGGGCTTTTGACAACGACTATACAATTCAACTCGACTCGACGACAAACCAACGATTAAACTACCCAACATGGATCAAGTCACATTCAATTGCTGTAACGTGAACTGCCAATTAAAATTTCAAAGCTCATGTGATTAGGGTTTCCTTTTCCTCCCCTTTCCCTTTTCTCATCATCAATGACAATGAAGATATGCGGTGTTGAGGATATCAGCTTAAAGTTCAAATTAGTGTTCTTCTCTGAATTGACCTCCCAACTTGATGGAGCATAATCATCTCCCTCTCTCTCTTTACAAGACGACTTCAATTGTCATTGCTGTCCGTTGAATGCAAAATAAATTCCTTATTTCCCAGAGACCTCTGAACACGTATACAAGTCGGAGCAGAGGAGGAAGGCAAACGAGAAAAAATTTGACGATATACAAAAAATAAACTCACTTTCCCCTTCGATACGAGAGTGTAACGAAGATAGCTTCGATGAAATCGAAAGTCATCAAGGAATGAAAAGAAAATTCCTTAATCCGACAGCACCGTGTAGTTGTTGTCGCCTCGCGTCAAAAACCACAAAACAACTCTTGCAAGACGCAATCCAACGATCCGATGCTTTAGCCACTGATGCAACCTGCTGCTTCATCTATGACACCACGTCAATAAGTCGATGTTCGCCTCACAGCAAAATTGAGTTAGATTCGAAAGGTTAAACGGAAGGTCTTAGATCTCTTTTTTGATCCCGATACCAACAATTCCGATTGGAAATGCCAAATCTCCGGTCTTTGTTCCGTTTTTCCGGCCAACCACGCAGAACGAATGGACGTCGAACTAGCAACGTAATCCGTTGTATAGTCAAGCTCAGTGAAAGCTGCAAGAATTAATGTTTTCCTGCTTTTCGTGATGATGATGATGACGATGATGATGGGGCTACTTTAAGTCTGCCTACCGGTAGGTGTTGCACACGGAAAATTAAAACGCCAATTACAACAGACAAAGAAGATAACTTCACTGTTTGGTTGTTGTTCCATCGTGTGGGATTCGATTTCGGATCCATTTCCATAACAATTTACCCCAAGGAATATGCCACCATCACTTAAGTTTGCACACTTCCCCGCAACTGTCTTTTTTTACAAAGTGGTCTTCTTGGAAACAAACTTGAGCCAGATATCAGGCAAATGCAGAAACAATGTTTTTAATTTTTATTTCCATTTTTCATTAGAGGTTTTTTTTTCATCATTGGGCCTTTGTGGAGTGAGTGAACTTCAATAGTGTCTTAAGAGTGCGCAGCTGGCGAGATGGGACCCCCGGGTGTCGTAAGTTGATATTGATACTATAAAGGTAAACTACCTTAGTTATATCTTCAGATAATCAGTTTACTTCCAGGCAGATAAGTACATACTCTACTCAGCTCAAATTTTAGCCATCAACGGTTAGAAATTTTTGCTGTGACCATGTTTCAAATAAGACTTTTCAGATAGCTGGAAAACAATAAAGTATTTAGCAACATGTTCGCAAAAGTAAGATTTAGGCATTATAAGGGTACTTTTGCCAGAAAAAATGTTACATTTTTTCATGACAATTAACCATTTTTTGTCACTCTAAATTATCAGAATAAGGAGATCGAATCCTAGTACCTTTTTCGATTTTTCTAACAGCCCTACATTAGGCCACACCTTTTTTCAAAAATGGAAATTTTATGAGACACCAAATGCTGAGAATCATGGAGAACGAAGCATTAAAATTCTTCGTTCAAATAAGTATCTTTCGCTTAACGTATCCAATATACAAATATGGTCACCCCAGCTTCAAAACATTCCGAATAACCGTACTTGTAGTTTTAAGAAAGAAAAAAAAAAGCGACAACAAAGAAACAAAAAAGGGAAAAATCAAAGAAAATGTATAATTTCACTTTCAAACGAATGTAACCAACCCATAAGCCGTCATTTTGAATGGTTCGTTCGGGAAGGTATATCTATAGCCAACATCTAGCCTGGGCCATTTGACTACCAAGCTACTTTGATTTTCGCGGTTGATGAAGTACACTATCTTTGGCTACGGTGCGAAACAATGGCTAGGTTGTTGGTATTTTATTTATCGTTTGATATAAAATAAAACTAAATGATTTTTTTAGACATTTATGCAGATTGTGCGGTTTTATTATATTTTTGTTCTATCTTTTTTTTCGGTTTTGGTAGTTGGGGTCGGGCGGTAGGTGCCATAAGTTAAAGTCGTTTACCACTCACCGTTCTGTGGTGAGGACTCAGTTCAGTTCACTAATCGATAGACGGATGGTTTTGGGGTTTGGAAATCAAATTAAATTTTACTTTAGCGAACTTTGTCGGGAGGTTAACAAAAGAAAAAACAAATGTGTTGGCAGAACTGCAATTACTTAAACTGGTTGTTTCGGTAGATGGATATGTTTTGGATTTTATTGTTTTGTGTGGTAGCTTACTTGCGCTTAAGGTGACTAGTTTGAATTTTATGAATAAGTAGTGATTTTTTAATGGCAACATAACTTTTATGAAGATTTGGTCAAATCTATTACACGGACGATGACAGCTATGTAATTGAAAAATGAATGTCATATTTGACAGGAAATACATGAAGAATACCTCAGCTTTTAACGAACTCAAATGTACTAAATTGATGAGTTTTATAACAAAAAAAAGAAAGTTTTTAACTTCCTGAAAATTGAAACTGTATTTATGGTTTTCTTTCAAGTTGAAGTTTACATCACTAACTTCTAATATTTATCGTATGGCGAAATTGTATCAAAGGGATTGAAATTTTCCAGGAAATGGAATTAATTTTTCCTTTCACAAGGAATATCAGATGACCTATACAGCGGCGGTATCAAAAATTAAGGAACCTTGTATTTCGTAGGTTACCAAGGGAAGCGCGTTACTGACAGAACGCTGCAGAGAAACACAAGTGCAACAAAAAAAGACATTGGTAACAACTTTTGGATCCAGGTTTGAGAAACGGATGTAACCGAACTTTTTATTAAAGGCTGTGTACAATTATTATTTTTTATTACGTTTTTATTTCACTATGATTACAAATATATGGTTTTGTAGATGTTTTAAGACTGTTTTTACGGTATTGTGTTGGTCACCTTTCCTGGACCGCTTCAAACTTGATTCATCTGGGTTAGATACGTTCTTTCCTGCTGTTTGCTGCAGTTGCTTTTAGTCTGCTAGTCTGCGGCTTTCACTGACTTGTCTATGGCTTTCACTGACTGGTCCAACGGCTTTCGCCGGCTTATCTTACGGCTTTCGCCATCTGGTTTTACGATATGTACTTCTTGATCTTGACCGCTTTCAGATGACTGTTGGTTGTTCTGGTGAATTTTCTTCCTTCTTTACAACTGATGTTCACTCCTGGATGTGTCTTGCTCGACGGACTTGATGAGATTGAACTGATGCAGTTGATTGAGGTTAATGCGTAGAACTATAAATTCTTATATTTTTAGAGTCGAACATCTATTAAGTGTTTTCGAATATTTTTAACTCCGCCATTCCGGTCTTCAGCGAATAGTCAGCTTATGTCATTAAGCCTGGCATCGTCATTCGGCCTAATATCGTCAATCAGCATGTGCAGAGCGTTGTTTTATTAAGCAGCAGGGCGTAGTGGTTTTGTGCGTTTGCCGGTTCTGTTACACAGAACGTGTGGGTTCGAAGCTGACCCGAGCTTATAAACTTTTTATTTCACCTCTCACCTCTCTCAGCCTCTTGCGAAGAACTGAAAAACTTCAATCTGTGAGGAAATAGATGCTTCTCAAAACAGTAGTTCCGAACAGACGTTAAATAGTAGGTCCCCGAATGCCCGAAATTCTTCACATGCAGTAAGAGAATTGTTGATGAGTATTCAAGCCACCTAGGCCTTGGCTTTCCTGGAGCTGTTACGACACCCTATTCATTTTTTTTTTAATTTGAGAAAAGGTACACAGTCCCGTTAAACTAGTGAATGAAAGTAGTCATTGAATCACAGGGAAATCGGACAGTGTAGATCGAACAGAATATGAAAGACATAAATTAAATTACATAATCCTTGCCTCTGAATGCACACTTTCGAAATTCTTCAAGAATGGATGATCGAAGACCACGACGAAGAATGCACCGAAAGTAGTAAATACGAGGTAGTACATATTGGTATCGAAAACATTGACATTGACATTTCACAGTACTTCGCACATGAATGTAACGAACTACAGACACATAGCAGCACTGGCGACTGAGGCCATCGGCTGGGACATAACAAGACATTAATGAAACAGAGAGAGACAGATAGACACATAGAAGGAAAGCACACATAACATAAACCTACGTGTATGTTGTTTGAACAACGATAGCAACTTTAACTTAAACTCAGAGGAGGAGACATAGTATTAGTAGTTGAAATGGTGGCCACGAGCAGTCTAGCTCGGTGACACAATTAGCGCTGAGTTGCGCCGTTTTGATACCATAAAATACTCGCTTGACCAATTAGTTAAAAGAAAAAATAAGCCTCAAATCCACTTTGTTGCGTTTAGAAAGGAGATCAAATCTTTGGTCTCCAGTTCTGAGAGCACATTCAGGTCGTTGAAGAAGGACTTTCCCAATGTTTTGGCTCTCGTTTTGGCTAGGGCAGGACACTTGCATAAGAAGCGAAGAACAGTTTCCTTTTCCAACTACCAGGAGGCGACATTGTCTCATGTTATCGCACAGGTGGCCTCAGATAAGCTGGCGATTTTTTTAAAGTACTTGGTATTGAATCAAAACAACGTTGAGTGACTTCTTTTACATATTCAAATATCTCTATTTTTCTATAGTGTAGTGTTTTTTTTTTTTTTTTGCAAAATTCGTTTTTGTTCATTTTCAACTATGAACTATTTTGTTTATTTTTATTATTCATTTCTTGTTAGAAAAACTTGAAAAACTAACATCATATCATTTTTATGTTTGTTTCTTATGTGCTACTTAAAATTAGGTCCTTAAAAATAAAACCTAAAATTAACTAAAACTATAGTGTAGTGTAGTGACTAGCGCGTGACAGCCTTACTTACGTATGATTTTTATCTCTTTTTCTCTGAGCTCGACACTGTCAAAACTGCTTCTGCCTCTGCATTATACACCTTCAGCACAGAAAGTGATAGTTTACGACAGTGACAATACGATCTTACGAAGAATGATTTTGAGTAGTCATCAGTGATCGCATAGTGTCACAAAATCAATGATATGGAAACATTTTACCAAAACAAAAGATACACTGCTTCTAATTTGTTTAAACATTCGAAAACACATGAATTCGAATAAATTATGATATGAGCAAGTATCGAGGCTTTAGGAGTATTTATATGAATAGTATCGAAAAATCATTTGAGTTCCTAGATATCGAACCTCGGAACATCAATTCAATATGCATGACCATTGCCCATAATATGTTCAATCTACGCAGAAAGCAATCTGCCTTGTACTACGCCGAGTATAAAATTCACACTCAACCGAGCGGTGCAGAAACCCATGCAAGTTATATGAAGGTTAAAGAAGACATCATTTGCAGGATAATTTTCAACTTCTTCCTACTTATTACTATTAGAACTAAAGTCGGAAAGCAAGTCGGAAACCCGAGAACAAAGAATAAGTATTAATAAGAAGTGAATGCGTGAAGTACAGCTGAGTCTGACGTCGACCGCAGGCGAGTTATTAAGGACCATATAGGTAAATTACCGAATATTGAATATGGAAATATTCAAAACGTTGCTAGCCAATCAAAAGAACAAGGTAAGTTATAATACCAGTTCGACTGCGATTGTACCAGTTTCGACCGCGAATTACCCGTTTCGGCGGCAATTGTAGAGGTTTCAACGTTTCTTTTGCAGCAGTGAATACCTGCTGTAAGGAGGCATACCTTACCAGTAATCGTAATCGACGGCTCAGCAGGAGCAGGATAGAAACACACTCCGGTACTCGGACGATTCAGTAATAAATGACAATTGAATAAAATAAATAGAACTTAAGTTAAATTTCGGTATTTTATTTAACAAACTCTGGACTTCCCTGAGCATTCCTCAGCTATAAACCTAAAATACCATCTCAAAACTGCATGCAAAATTCTATCCGGAGTACTTTGTGAGTGCCTAAGGCATTTCTGCAACCTTATCATCAATACGTAAGAGTGTAGCTCTAGGCCAGGCAGATCAACGATGGGCCAAATGCTCCAGTTGAGATTCCTCCAATTCTTCCTGAAACTGATTGTTCGTAAGGTTGATGAGTACAAATTTCAACATCATCCTAAGTTTATACACAAAGACCGAGGAACTGCGAAACCCAAAGTGGTTGGTTTTTGAGACTGTCATCTTGACTCTGGAAGAGTTTTGCTGCATTATCAAAAAAAGACATTTGCCTTTAGACAGTGTCATAGGCGAACTTGAAATTGGTAAAAAATAGAATAAGTTCGTATAAGTATATACCTGACGGTGGCCTTCCCTTATCTTCAACCACACTAATCTAATCAGGATCCATTAAACGTTGGGTAGAAGATGATTTTATTAATCGGTAAAATTTTATGTTGCATATGGCTTTCAAAACACAAAGAGCTGAATTTGAAGGATGTCAAAATTTGAACATGTTATTTAAAAAATCTCTAGTTTGCTGATGGTTAGGTTAGGTTAAGCGGGCTGATAGTTGATGTTGTTAACATCACACTAAGATCAATGTAGATCCATTGTGGTACCCCGAAGTGTTGTAACTTCCTGAAAAAATATAATAACCTATGAATCATGTGGTTCGTTTAACCTTTTAGAGGTCTTGACAAAGTTTAGTAAGAGGGAGGGTTTAATAAGAGTTAAAATCCAATCAGATCTTTTCTTATCGTATCTAGGCCATAGCTTCCTGGTGTTAACACAGGTTTCTATGAGATTCCATCTGTCGTTGGATTTTTTAATGATGGTTTTTCTGACGTTATGTTTCAGTTCACATAACGGGATCCCTATATGATGGTTAATCAGAGAGGGTTCCAGTATGGAGCCTTTTCTAGCAAGTTCATCCGCCTTCTCGTTGCCTGGTACATCACTGTGGCCAGGAACCCAGCAGAGTCCTACGTTATGCTGTGTGCCAATCTACATTGCTGATAGAAGCCATCTTATTGAATTGGTTAATCAGCCAATCTGCGTTTTATCGATGAGACCCATTTCTGTATGAACTATTATAGGTACCTGAACAAAATAAAACGGTCAAATTTTCGAAGACACCAATCCACAAAACAATCAATACCGTCGACTGCATCAAAATGAAGTGATCCTTTAGTGAATTGACGTTAACAGTTCATATTTCTTTGAGGATGATATTCGCCAGTTCATTACCAAGTTCTTTAAGCTTGAATTCGACGGCAGGAACGCCAACTTTATTCATTTAAATTTTCAACAGGATGATGACTTGTAGAACAGAGCCCATTTCATATTGGAAATTCTGAACGATGAATTTAAGAACATAGTTATCTCGCGGTGATCTGAACCGAAGTTGTGTGGTTTGACCTTATTTAGCTGTTTCTTGAGGGTTTTTCTTAAGTCACAGGTATGGCGATTTATTGGTCCCCAATTCCACACGCACTTTGTTTTATTTAAATATAATGTCTAGAAGCGCCTAAAAGAAACTAGAAATCTACCGTAAAAACAACTTATCAAAGACATTCATTTGATAGACAAATTTGGCAACTTCAGGCTGAACATCTTCACTCCAAGTTTATTGAATTTCATAGAAAATATTTAAAGAAAAAAAAAATAATTAGTGGGAAATTAAAGCCAAAAAAAATTATTTACTTTCACTATTAATTTCTGCATGTTTTTATCCATCCAGCTCCGCACATTCAAATTCTTCTTTCCTTAAGGCGAGAGATTAACAAAAGATTTGTCTGAAGAAAAAAACCTCCCAAGAAGGTGGTTGCCTTTCATCTTACGCAACACGCTGCATGTTATCACCAAAACAACATCATCATAATCAATTAAAACTGTTGATTGCATCGATGATGTCTCAACAAAAATATCTTCTGAAGTGATCAATTTTAAAAGAAACACGAACAAGACGATGCAGGGAAACAGAAAAACCATTAAACTAGCAATTACAAAATAGCTCGCCTCAAGCCTCTGGCTGCAAATCTAACGAAAACCCACGAACATGACTGCAGTAACACATGATGCACATTTTATTTTGATGCATAACACTCTTACTGTCATAACCGCCAACGTCATCATCATCATCATCATTATGTTGGGAATACCATGTACCACGATCATATCTAACATCACCAACATGGCCAAGACCAATTGGTCGTTGAAGTAGCGTCGTCGACTTTGTCAGCGAACGAACAACCTTTCGAAGCAGAGAATAGAAAGATGCCATAGAAATCGAAAGCATTTCCATTTCTTTTTCCCGTTACCACCACCACGGTCCATGGATTCCCCCGGTCAGGGCCCCAACTACCACAACAAAATCGAGGAAAATTTGCTTCTCATCAAAGCCAGCCCCCAACTGTTTTGTCAGTCTGGCATGTAAATCGCGAGTAGCTGGACGGAACGGAACTTAATTCGAGTGATCACTTCCAGCTGTTAGTTGCAGTTGGTCTATGACAACGATCCCGTGTGCAACAATCTCTCGCGCATCATAACTCTTTCGAACGTCTGCATCTTTGAATATTTTCGTTGCAAAATTTATCTAACATCGCATACATCGTTGTCGGTCGTTGTTGTCGTTCGGTAACAGTGTCGGATAAGTTGGATAAATGAAAACGAAGTTGGTGTCGATGTCGGCTTCTTATAGCGATCATTGAACGCGTGCCTTGAGGCGAGAAGGTTAATGAAACTTTTGCTTTTATTTTCCGTTTCAAATGTTAGATTACTTTTTTTCTTGTGTTGTTCATATTACCACATTACGTATCTTGGCTTGTGTGGAAGTGAATTTTCGCACGGATCTGCGGGAATTAAGTGCAAATAGCTGTCTTAATGAGTTTTATTATTAATTTTCTTTTTTTTCAAATTTTATGTGGTTATTAATCGGATTGATACAATTTCTTTTTGAAGAGTGAGTTTGTACGGAAATGAACCGAAGTTAACAGACTGTGAATGATAAATTAGAATCTGTGATAATATCTATGAAAAGGAAATCACTTTCCATTTAATGAGATACTTAACTTTGCACAAATGAGGCTAAGAACACTTAACAATAACTCTGAGTTGATGTTTATAGTCATTTATGAAGAAACTGCTTCGATCAGAAGGACTTTGTATTTCAAAAGTGTTGGTCAAAACCATTATTGTGAATTTGTTCGATACGACTTTCAATTTGTTCGTTATTAGATCATTAGACGAGTATAAAGTTTTTTAATGGCTGAGAAATGTATTGCTCAATAAAATGGAGAACATACTTCTGTACGACACGTTTCCGATCCGGCTTTCATGTTCTTCTCGCTTCTATCCTCGATACAAATGGTACTCGAATTGTTTCGCTTAGTGTCAAGGCTTATTAGTCGGCTGCCAAGCATGTAGCAGACTCACCAATCAACCTTTGTACCTCTATGTTGAGCGTAACGCTGTTACCTCTAGGTCCTTTATAAGTAGGCCTTTCTTTTCGTTTTTGCGATGTAGAAAGCCTTTGTGTGATTACTGTTGTTTTGGAAACTGCTGGTCCGTAATGTGTTAGTCTGATCAATACAAGAAATACATGAGGATCCAGTGACTATTTGGCAGAGTCTTTACGTCGAGTCAGTTCTCAAGGTGATCTCCAGATTAATTTTTGCTACTATTGTGGTAACATAAGACAGGACTCAAATGACGGTTATTTCTCTCTACGCTTTGGGAGACAGTTCGTTTACCCAGGCTGACTTCTTACATGGCTTACACTTGAAGTCGTTTGCATCGCTTGTAAGATCTCTGCAGGAATTCCATCAAGTTGCATTGCTTCGTTGGGCGTTGTATTGTGACATTAATGTCATCTGTGCTGGGTGCGTGAAGAACGGGTGTTTTCATAAACGTCAGCCTAACTTAGGCCTAACTTAGATCTGTTCATAAACTCAGAAACTGCGTCGTACAAACGCAGATGAATTGCAGTAGGCATGTTCATAAACGTCATAAATGTCATCAGCGTTGGGCAGATTGTGCAGCTATTTTACACTGGCTGCAGACAGTTATTAATTTTCTTTTTATGACTTTATTTCGTTTCTTTATTGTGAAATTATTTTTTGAAATGGTGTTTTTGTTTTCTTTTTCATTCGATAATTGATCGCATATAATTTTCAGGACAAATTCTTTCAAAGCAGCCATTTCTGATTTTTGTCTGATGTTTATGAACATTAAGTGACTTACTTAAAATTGTACTTAAGCAGGCCTGCACGCGTTCTGCAAAATTGGTGGTTCATTTATGCAACAAAGCACAAAGACGATTGTACTAACGCAGATTTCCGACGTTTATGAAAACACCCAACCTTTCAATAACTCGGATTTAGACAAATCAACATTTTTCTTTTCGTCTCTAAATGTGGTTCTATCGAGTTGACTCGAGTTAGCCCGAACTCCAGTTTATCGGTTTATTTTTTTGTTCAACTCCAATTAGCTTACTTAGTTTACCACCTCGAGTTGAACAAGTCAGTTCGCGGTTGAACTATTCGCCATCGTCGCATACAGGACCGAAACTTAGTCGAAGAAATTTTCTTTTAAAAAAGCCCAGTACCATTTCCTCTTTTTCTTATCGTCCAGCACTCGCCGACCACTGTGGTTAAGATGTCCGACCGACCTTGAACTGAAGGAAATTCAAAATCCCACAAGAGATGTCCATTTTACTTGATACGAATTCCTTTCAGATAAAAATTTTAGTTTATAACCTAACTGTGAAGAAAGCTATAGGAGCTCTCTTTTCATCCTATAAAGTCATTGGATGCTGATGGGGTTCTTAACCTCGCTTCATATTCAACGGATTGTTTTTGGAGTTGCATTTGCAGCAAGACAACATGTTGCTATAAACTCAATAACATTCTGCTCGTCTTATGTTAGCCGAGCTTCGTATTTTTAAACTATTTTCTCAGAAGCCTTATGAACGAGGAGGAAGAACAAACGATTCTGTATTTCATGTTTTAATGCAAAGTTCTCTACTCCTAGACTGATTTTACTGACAAGGACATTCGTTCTACTTCATTTAACAAGCTCCAACTGGTTTTAAACGTGGAATGTATTATAAATTCATTGGAATGATTTGCCTTAGTCAGCAAGTCAGATTCTTAATAATAAAATCTCTGGATACAAATAAAATTCTTTATTTGTCATGATGTCGACCTAACCAACCAACCGAGGGGTGCTAGGATTTTGCTCGTCCTTGCGAATAAGAGTTTGCCATAAATATAAATTACCTATGACAAAAACCTTTGTCTGAAATTTTCTGATCTTTTCATCTTGGGGGCCGTCCATAAAATCCGTTCGCACTTAGGGGGGAGGGAGGGGTCACGCTGAGCGTGACAAGATGTGACAAGGGGGGAGGGGGGTCTACGTCTAACGTGACGTTCGCTAAAGTTAGACTAAAAAAACGTAAGTTTATTGCCACATTATTTTATTTTTTTATTAAAAAAAAATGGAAATATAACAAAAAATATAAAACATTTTTTATGTTTGGAAATTTGTGTTCTATCAATTAATTTTTGTTTGTTAAGGGGGGGGGGGGTCCTTGTTTTGTGACGTAATATTTGAGGGGGGTTAAAGCAAGTGTGACAAAGCGTGACACCGGGGGAGGGAGGGGGTCAAAACAGCTAAATTCAACGTGACGTAGTTTATGGATGGCCCCTTGATATAAATTCCATTCCCCTCATTTTTTGATTAAAGAGCTTCAAATCCTTCAGGTCCGTAATATGAACGATTTATATGAAAATAGAAGAAGTTACCGTAAAAAAGTGATCAGACTTAATTGACTTGAATCTGTTGAATTTGAGGACCAGGGTTAATTACAAAAAAAAGAAAAAAAACAGCGTATTTAGCATAATGGAGAAATTTGAATATGTTTGCACTTCTTTCCAAGCCATTAATCGGATGTAATAAAAATTCTTACAAAAACTTTTCGACAATAACATTTAAAAACAAAGCAAGAAAAATATTTATTCCTTCTAGAAGAGAACACACAACAAACAAAAGAAAGTGAAATGGCCCTGCAAAGATACTACACAATAGTATGATAAGAAAATAGTGATGGACAAAAAAGACTGCCAACTAAAGTGCTTGTAATTAACTACCGAAGAAGATCCATGAAAATGAACATAACTCAAGAAACAATAGATACAAAAGTCTGCATAATAGTTGGTTTTTAGTGACTGTTTTTTTCTCACAAGACCTTTAAAAAAAATTAAATAAAAATAGTTAAAAACAAAAAACAAACTAACAAAAGAACATCAAAAACAAACAAACTGTAAACAACAAAAATAAAAACAATGCTCATTACATCGGCTATGTACGAAAATGATTTACTCGTACTTTCTGCCACTGACTATATTCGCATGTATACATTCAGCAACTGGCGCACAATCTTTTCAACATTTATCAATGGCAGAGAAGCGAAAGTTTTCCAATCAGGATAAATATCAGACTCCTGGTGAGTACCATATTCTCTTATCCTACTTTATTAATTGATTTTATTTTTTATGTGATTCGAAACCAGGACAGTCATTGGAAATTATTATACCTACTTTGTTCCTTTTTGTGTGTAAATTTTGTTCTGTAAGGATTTTGTCGTTTTTGTTATTTAGTGGCATGTGCGGTTTAATGATGATTTTCAATAAGGTGGAAGCTTTAATAGTGACTGTTCGAAAATCACTGCTTTTTAATAAATGAAGGCTGTTTGGATAATTTTCAATAAAGATTTAAAATCCACATCATCTTGGGTTTATCCATGGCAACAAGCTGTCTGTAGAAAAATGTATATTGGTTTTGCCTTTAAAGTTCATGTGTGACATATTGATCATATATTTGGTGAATATAGTATTCAGTTGAGGTTTCTAGAGATATTAGCTGCTTAAATTTTTTTTTTTTAGATTTTAAAAACCTTTCTCTAAAGTTTATTACTGGTGTGATATTTTAAAAGCTCTCAATGAAATTGTGACAAAATTAAAAATGTGTGTGCAGGTGGCCATGGCTCAGAGGATAGAGTAGTTGATTGCTAAGCCGAATGCTACGGGTTCAAACCCCAGCTTCAGCAGCATTCTTTTTCTACAAAAATCACCAGCTTATCTGAGTCCACCTGTGCGATGACATGAGACAATACAAATCTAAGTCTCCTCCTCTGAGCCACGTAGGTTTCTGTTATGTGTGCTTTCCTTCTATGTGTCTATTTGTTTCTCTCTGTTGTATTAATGTCTTGTTCTGTCCCAGCCGATGGCCTCAGTCGCCAATGCTGCTATGTGTCTGTAGTTCGTAACATTCATGTGCGAAGTACTGTGAAGTAAATAGGTCCGTTCCTTTACTTTTTCAAGTAACTTCAAGCTGTTCAGTTACTAAAAACTGCTAAATCCTGTTCCCTAACACTGCTAGGGAACAGGATTTAGCAGTTTTTAGTAACTTTCGGCAGCTTGAAGTTACTTGAAAAAGTAAAGGAACGGACCTAATGTCAATGTCAAAGATTTGTGTGTGTAGCTAGCAACTTTTAAAATGGGTTGGTGACGTTTTCCCCAAGCCAAAATCCCCAAACGAAAATCCCCAAACCCAAAATCCCCAAACTGAAATCTCCAGCAGCGAAATCTCCAAAGAGAGAATCTCCATGGACAAAATCTCCATGCCAAAATCTCCAAAACAAATATGTTCAAGTAGTGAATCATGCGATTAAATCGCGTGATTTAATCGCATGATGCACTACTTGAACATATTTGTTTTGGAGATATTATTGTATTCAGTTAAGGTTGTTTAAGAAATAAATGTTTAATTCATTTTCAATGTAATTCATTTCATTCAAAATAAATAAAAAAATCAATTGAAAAGAACTTTGTTTAATGTTTAAACAAATAAAGAATGAATATAAAACAAAACACAGAGCTGAAAGCCTTAGCAGATAGGCTCTTTTTTTTCTATGTATATTTATTTATAATTTCAATTATATGTAAATAAATTATAATAATAATAATATAAAACAAAACATGTCGTGAGAGGAACGGTGTAAGTAGACGTACCTGAATATTGGAGTTTTGGAGATTTCAAGGAGATTTTGGCAAAAAGTATTTTTTCTTTGGGGATTTTTTCCGTGGGGATTTTGTCGTGGAGATATTGGCAAGTTGGATTTTTTTTTTTTGGAGATTTTGTCCCCATGGTGATTTTGTCTTTTGGGGATTTCGTACTACTCCCTTTTAAAATACGTGTGAAATACAAACTGTAATGTCAATGATAAAAATTTATTAAAATTGGGTTGGGGTCGAAAGACTGAACATAAAAATCCTACATATTGAAACCCGCATTAAGAAATCCTGCAAAGTACTCCCCAAGTAATTTTGCCCGCATACCATTTGACCGGAAAAAAATCTACCGTTTTTCATGACAATCTTATCCTTTTCGTCACTCAAAGTTATGAGAATAAAGGAGATCGAAATTTGGTACCTTTTTCGATTTTTCTAACAGCCCTGAATAAGTCCATACCCTTTTTCGAAAACAGACATTTTATGTGATACCAAACTCTGAGAACCATTGGAGAACGAAGCAAAATATTAAATAATACTTCGTTCAAATAACTATAACTCTATTTATAACCAATTGCTTTTTTAGGAAATCAGTCAGTTACAGATTGTTCCTGCTGCAGGTTTGACTAGTTGACTGCTTTTTTTTATTTTTGAAATTTTTAAAATTCGCGCGAATTGTCTTTTAAGCTGTATACAATGTTCTAATAATTTGTTGAGCATAAAATCACAAACAGTTTTCCCAACATCGTGTATGTCGTCTATCTTCAATTAATGCGCTTACCCTTAATATCACCATTTATAAAACTGGAAAATTTAGGCACTGTCCTTTTGCTCGATGTTGAATCTTTTTTTAAGCAAAATCACACACGAAAAAAATGTCTAAAAAACGGTTTTTCTTTCAAAACATAAACAAATTAAAATATTATTAATCTCAATCTAAAACCAAAAAATAAAAATGGAAGCTATACAGGAGATCACAAAATATCACGAACATCAGTTTTGGACATTATCTCAGATTTTAAATTAAGCTAGACAGTTGCATGACTGTGTAAATACTTAGGAATTATATAGGTAGATACTTGAAACATGTGGCTTACAAGAACAAGCTAATATGGAACTCATTTCTAAATGGGGTTGTATAGGTATAAAACTTTAAAATGACCAATTTCCTAATGACTCTAACATTTTTAAAAGCTCTTTAGAACTAGTAAGAAAATTGTATGACAAAATCCAACACCTTCTCCGCCAAGATTTTGTCATCCAATAAGAACACGATTTTGTTGTGCATGAAACAGAGAGGAAATAAAACATGTAGAAACAGGTGAGAGAATTGACAAAAACACAGATAACAAACGCCAATGTATATTTCTGACTGACAATGTTAGTTACCAAATTATGTAATGCGGCTACAGGCATTTCCACGAATTGAATGTTACGAACACTGAGACTACACGCATGAAATTCTTGAAACGCTTTGGCATATTGTCTACAAACTACCACTAAAAAAATGCCAATGTAAAAACAACAAAAGAAAAAATTCAAAAGTTTATCCGAATAAAATTAGGGCTGATAATTGATATGCCTAGGGCTAGTTTTGTAAACTCTAATTCAGAATCCAGAAACATCTTAAGTAATACCCGCCCAATACGCATATGAAATATGACTGAAATCCAATGACACCAACTCTTCACAAAATACATGAACATGGTCTTGCTATTATTAAACATGCCATTTTGCTTATTGGGCAACTTTCAGAAGCAGCTGCAGAGTCTAGAAACAAACATTTTTAAAGCTTAAGACAAAGGTTTTTCCAGAACTGTGTAATAAAGACGTATTAAACAGGCTACTACAGACTTCTGACCCATTTTTAAGCTATGAACGGAAACAACAAAAGAGTAAAACAAACAGAAGTTTCTTGCCTGCCAGAAACACTAGAATTGTTTTCGGAGAGCGACTCAGATGATGTATGATTGCATTTAAAAAAATATATAAATTATTTAAAATAATTACAAGAAGTTAAAAAAATAAATCAACTTGTATTTAAATCTTGTAGCTATAGTACCTACTCTTGAAGCTAGCTTGCATTCGACATAAAACCAGTCGCTTCCATCTCTGGGACTTCTGCCTTGGAAGCAATACTGACATTTTATAGGGACCACATTACGCTGTCTTCGATGACCGCTGTCATAAATGTCATATTCCTCTTTTTTGCGAGACACCATTTCTTGGCCACCTTATTTCTTGTAGTGTTATGTCACCTTTATGCCCATAGACATCAGAAGGCTGGTGTTGATGTAGATATCTCGCGCTTAATAGAGCGATTTAACTTTTCATATTATATATTCTCAAATCGAAAAGTGGTTATCATTGCTGGGGTCATAATTTTAATTATTTGTTTCCGAAGCTTATTGTCGTATTCGGGCCTAACCTTGCTTGTAAGAGACTAGTCATAATAATATTATCCATACCTTCATTACACCATTCTGACAAAAAGAAGGTGTTGATTCAACTCAACTGACGACCCCTCTGGGCCAAAAGCACACATCATAAACCATAAACTTGATTTACTTCTTATCAGTTTAAAGATTACAAAACCGATCATTAAAATCGAAAACCATAGAACTGCACTTCCTTGATAAATTGTAAAAGCAAACCAAAATAATAATTTTAAAGTTAGATACCTACTCTTAAAATTCAAGATTAAACTATTTTGTGCCCGGAGCGGTCAATTTATTAATTCAGCTTTGCATTATGTAATTTAATTCAATAAAATCCAAAAATCATAATGAAGTTCAACAAAAATTATTCTCTCTATAAACTTCACAACTCACATAAACTAATATTTTCCTAGAAATCATCGTTTCAGATTGCGGTTCCCGGCCAGCTCGCCGCCAGCCCCGATCCACCTTCAAAGGCAATCAATTCTTCTACAATGACCGCATCCCGAAAATCATTGCCGGCTCGCCCACCAAAGAGGGTCAATTTCCATGGCAGGTCTCCCTTGAGCTGTTGCACCCATCAATGGGCTTCCTGGGTCATTGGTGTGGCGGTGTTCTAATTCATCAATATTGGATCCTATCGGCTGCACATTGTGTACACAAGTAAGCCTCAATAACTTCCTTTTGCAAACAAAAACAACCACCAACCATCCGTTTTGTCTTATCCTGCAGCGATTTATTCAATTTGCCATTGCCACCATTATGGACGGTTGTCCTTGGCGAATACAACCGTGTCGTCGAATCTGGCTACGAACAACGCATACCAGTGGAAAAAATCGTCCTCCACAAAAGCTATCACAACTTCCTGCATGACCTCGTGCTCATGAAACTCTCTGTACCTGCTGACTTGACTAAAAAGTCTAATATACGCCGCATTTGCCTGCCTTTCATATTCGATGAAAATGTCCAGTCCAGCCTAGAGACACCATCATCGTCATCGTCGCTTGAGGAAGTCGACACCTGGAACTCACTGGACAAAATGGATAACTTCCTGCGGAGTGTGCAAACACGTCGACCCAATATCACTCTGCCCAGCATGAAGGAGCTGCTGACAACAAAAATTATGAGTCGTCTCAGGATTAGCAATCAACAACAGCAGCAGCAACGCACTGGCAGGATGCTCAATCCTCCATCGCGGAGGCGCAATGACAAATTCATGCGAGGCCATTTTGACGATTATAACGACGACAATTACCAGTCAGGGGGCCAAATGTCCAGTGACAATGACGAATCGGAACCAAAGCATCCGCCCCCGTCCATGCAACATCATCATTACCATCATTTGGACGAATATAGGGACCTGCCGTTCATTGATTGCGTTGCCACAGGATGGGGCAAATCGAACATTACCGGCGACTTAACGGATATACTCCTCAAGACAAATGTACCGCTACATCATAATGGCAGGTGAGTTCACACACACACACATAAAAATAAATGTATCATTAAAACTAATTGGATTCGATTCATAATAATGTTCCCTTGACGTTACTCCATATGACAGATGTAAGGACGCTTACGGCAGCTTTGTTAACATCCACAGAGGACACTTGTGCGCTGGCAAGCTCAACGGCAAAGGGGGAACCTGTGTGGTGAGTGTGGTCAAGTCAAACGAACAGAAAAAACCCTCTCATGAATTTAATTAAATGCTCGACGCCTCCATTAATTTCAGGGCGATTCTGGCGGACCCCTTCAATGTCGGGTCACGAAAAATGGCCCCTGGATTTTGGCTGGCATTACGTCCTTCGGCTCGGGGTGCGCCCTCGAAGGCTTCCCCGACGTCTACACAAGGACCTCGTACTACATGAAGTGGATAAGTGATACCATACAATCCGAATGAGATTTTTGTTTATTTATTTAATTTATTAATTTTATTGTTATCCTCTTGTTACATCGTTTTTTATATTAATTTATTTATTTCTTACTCATATTTATAAAGAAGTACAAATATTATACAAAATACATACAAATTAAAAAACAGAAAAAAAAACCCACTCAACCACAAAAAGTCTAACTCACTCCATTCCCTTAAAAAATAAAATTGAGTTCACTTAAAGTAGAAATAATATATCACAGCATGTTACTTTGTCCTTAATAATTTCCTTTAGCCCTTAAAATTTATTCGGCTTGTTCGTCGCGTCCTTATCGCCTATTCCGTTGTTGGTAGGAAAATTGTGTTTTTTTGTGTGTTTGTGTGTGTGCAGTCTTCTTGTTTCTCTGGCGTAAAAAAAGAAAAAAATCTGATTCTGTAAAATTTCGAATCCAAATTCAAATTTTTCAATTCAATTCTCTTCGGCAGGCATCTCGGTCAGACTCTGCAGCTGTTCAGCATCTTCTTCGTCAGCAAATTTGCTGATTTCTTTCTTAATTATTGGAAATAGATACGCCCCCGAGTAGCGACGAAGTTCGAACTTCTGGTCGATATCTCGTAATGGTTTGATTGGTTTCTGCACACAGAGGAATAGGAGGGAGGCAAATCCGATTGTGGTGATTCCAGCTGCTCCCATTAGAATGGCAAAACCCATTTGCACGTAGGGGCAAATGTTGAAGAGTAACTGCAGTAGTAATATCAGATCGGGCGTTAGTTTTTCCACACCCTGTAAGGACAGAAGAATAATAATAAAAAAAATTGTGAGAGTCCTTGAAATACTACTGAATTGATTGTAATCAAAGAAGGTTGAAGACGTTTAGATATTTTAATAGAATTGGAATGGTCGAGTGCTGTGAAGGGTGATTACGATTAGGGTGATTTTGCATGTTGTGATTTTTATTGCTTTTGTTGCAATGCAGATATCTTGTCATTGGCCTTCATTTTAAATGACCCTTCCCTTACTCAAGATGTACCAACTCATTGAGGTTTTTAGAATTTAGAGGAGAGAGATGGTCATTTGCATTAACTAGAGAGCGTAGGTTAAATATTTTGTATAAAGAGAGACTGAGTATTGATAGTTTAAACCTTGATCGTAAGTTACTCAGTTATCTTGGTGCAACTCAAAAATTTGAGTTTGTTCTTGGAATAAGGCAAACGTTATCCTAATTTTTTGATAGAAGGTTTAAAGAAAGGATCAATTTGAAATGAAAAAAAACGTACATTTAAATGTTGATTCAAAAATCGTATAGAATAGATGGGTAAGAAGAACAATTTATGGCAGTGAGGTACTTTTTGAAAAGTTTTAATTGCACACCCCATCGCTCATATAGAGGTATTGACACCGAATCTTCAGCAGCGCCTGAAACCCAAACTGCAATGAAAATTCTCAATAACAAAAAAAAGCAGCGGGATTGGATGGCAGACCCCGTCACAACGTCCGTTAACAACATCAGCTTGGGTAAGCGAAACCTATCCAAGGGACTGGAAGGATGGGGTACATGTTAAGTTGACAAAGAAAGGCGACCTTAAAATCTGCAATAACTGGCGTGTTTTTACCTTTTTGTCTGTTTTTCTAAAATTACTGGCTACTATCATTCTCGAGCGGATTAAGGTAAGAATCGAGTCTATTCTCAAGAAGCATCAAGCGGGTTTTTTCAGTGGTCGATCGTGTGTCGACCATAACAAAACCATGTGGATCATTCTAGAGCAGTCAGCGGAATTTCAATTAGATGATTGAGATTTTGAGAAGGACCGAGTTAACTACGAATGTAAATGGAGATCACTTCTTGGAAGAGATTTTCCCCTAAAAGTAGTTGCTATCATAAAGGAGTCAAATAATAGCGCACGATGTTTTTTTTGCACATTGGGCAGCTCTCCGACGATTGAAGTGCAGCATGGAGTGAGATAGATGTTGTCTTGATTACTACCATAGGTATTGAGATAAGAGACAGGGTATTCTGTGGAGACATTGTCAAAATCTTAGCCATTTAGACTTTCCTGGCAAATAGCATCACTACAAGAGAATGGAAAATTTATCGGTCTAAGGATAAACGGCAAAATAATGTAAGTTATACCACAAGTCGTTCCACACCTCAACCTATTATTCTGCAAGTGACACCTGTCGAAGACGTCGAACAGTTAATTAACCTTGATAGCGGTACAGATCTAAAAGCAGAATCCATAAAGCTCGTCTTGTTTTCGGTACCTTATCTCCTATCTGTGTAGTGTCCGTGGCTTAGTGGTTAGGTGCGTTGGTTGCTATAAGCAGAACGTCGTGGGTTCGAGTCCTCCTCGTGCCCATAGTTTTTATTTCATCTTTCACGGGCACTGCCTCTTGCGAAGAACTGAAAAAACTTATAAGAGTATCAATCTGTCATGAAAGAGTGCTTCTCAACTTTGCCGTCCCCTCAATTCTCACACACACCAAAAGAATTGTTGATGAGAGTAAGCCACTTCGGCCTTGGCTCTTCAAGAGCTGTAGCGCTACTCTATTCTAACTCCTACCTGGACATCCATTTAAATTTCCTAACGCATTAAGTTGAAATTCTTCGAATCTAATTTAAAATGCTAGATATTTAGCAGCAGCCCGTAGCCGTTTGCCGCCCTATGCCCTGACTGGGGTTACAGGACATGAAAATGATATATTAGGTATGTAAATGTTGGTAACAACAACGTGATGGTCGTCCACTCTGAAGGTCCAATTTTGAGCGCCTCAATTGAGCACAGCGACTAAAGCGTGTAAGAAATGTATACTGAATTTCTATTTGAAAGCTTCGAATAGTGTCCTTTTAAAATAATAATAAACAAAATTCAGGATGAATGTTGGACTGTCTTGATATAAACTCCAAAAAGACATTTATTGTGTCCAGTTTACATTGATATCTTGAAGGATATAGGTATAGGTACATTTCATTCAGATGGTTCAAAACTGAGCCATCTGGAAACGAAGCCTTGGTGGAATAAGGAATTTTAATACCTAATGCATAATCCTTCCTCTAAAGTCCCTGAACTTCAGACAAATATTTTAGCGATTCAGGACTGTTAGTCTTGTCTTTCGAGTTTCGGTATCTACAATATGTCGGATCTTCATTTAAGGAATTCGTTCAATTCGTCTCTTCAAACTTTTTCACCGCCAGTAGTCGATCGATTATGGACATGCTGTGGCGTTATTAAAAAATACAAGGAAATAAGCTCTGTGACTTTTTCCATAAAAAAGAAAATGGATATGAAGGGAACAGTATCTAACATCACAACAAATCAACTTTTTACAGATTCTGATCGCATACAGCACGATAAGCAGGCTAGATAAGGCCTTTGCGTTTGCGGTTTGCAGTACAATTCATGACAAAAAAACGGCAGACCAAATTCTGCTTTGAACTTTGAAAATAGTTAAATTTAAACTTATAGACAATAATGTTATCTACAAATTATTCATTGCGAATATATGAAGTTAAAGAATCTTGATATATAAAGTCCCTTCTCACACGAAGCAACTGTTTTGCAACTATAATCGGTTGCTATAATCGTGTGCGAAGGGCCTAAATAACCCTTCAAGTAGCTTGTTCTTCCAGGAAAATTCGTCCTAAAACTTCAAATTCCTTATTTTCCTAACAAAACCAAAGCAAAAGAAATTAAGATGTCAAAAGTTCAACATCGATTTCTCTCTTAAAAATAAACAATAAAATCAGAGAAATAATGAAAACGCAAGGGGGGAGACATTTTGTCCTTATACGTTTTAAATATCCTCAGTTTAACTCTCACTGAAAATTGTCTAACAGACACTCCCCTAAACCAAAATATAATTTCCAACATAAACACCCCCCAAAAACAATAAAACGAACAAAAGCCAAATCAATAAGCTCGACTTTAAAAGGTGTCAGAGAAAATTGCTGGTTAATTTATTCTTATTACTGACTGCAAAGTTAAATCCTTCTTTCGTGCAAAAAATACCGATTGTTGTTTTCATTCAAGAAAACTTTTTTTTTAGTCAAATGCGCGATAAGGAGTTTGGTTTGTGGTTTCAATGAAAAAAAGAAGAACAACAAAAAAAAACCAACTCTAACCAAGCGAATTGCCTTTTGTTCCCTCAAGTTTGGACTTTAAGCGAGCATATCATATTTTTTAATATGAAAGTGTTAATAAGAGTGTTCTTGAAACTTTTTCTTATAGAAGTCAAAGTCATTGAAAGTTATGAAATGAGATATTTTATTAAGTGACTCCATCTGGGCACAGGAGGGAGCTTTGGGTTCTTTATTGTTTGGGTTCGTTGGGGTTGAAAGAAAGCATGAGAACCACGCTCCTTTTAAAGCAGTTATGAAAACATTGCTTTGCACTCATTTTTTGGATGTTGGAGACTTACACTTGGCCAAAAATTTGGTACCATTTTAAGAGGTTTGCTTATTTTTTTAAGTTAAACAGTCACAGAACGTGAATGGAAAATTCAATGCTTTCTTTCAGTGTGTTTTCCTTAAAAACTAAACCCTTTCCGGCTTATTTATTTTTAACCCCAAAAATAAGATTTGTCAAACGGAATGAGCAAAGAAAATGATTTGTAAAATGGGATAAGCATGAAGGGCCATAAATTGTTTCATATTTAATCCCAAGGATTTTAAAGATTACTCGACTGGAAAAGCTTGAAGAGGGATAGTGTTTTAAACGTCTTACAGCTCTTAAACGATTACAACACTTTTTCTCAATCCAAATGCAACACATGGTCTGTCTTTAATTTGTCAGGGGATAAAGTGATATTTTACTTACGATTTCCAACCAAAATATTGGCAGCACCATATTTTTGAACACACTCATCTCCGAGTTGAAACTGATGTCACCCATCAGAAGGTTGACTTGAAATCGGGTGAACACCCTCATTGGAACTCCAAGTTGCTGATGGGATGGGACATTCGTGAAAAGTTTGTTGACGTAATTTTTGATTAAGGTACTCACCGGTTGAATGACAATTTCAGTTCCATGTTTCTCGATGTCTGGTTTGAGGCCTTCGATGTTTTTGAATAAGTTGGGATCCGCATTGAAAAAGTGTGGGAAGGAAATAGCACTTGGGATATCTTCAAAGTTAATGCAAATTTGATGGTTCAATTGAGAGTGTTGGGAAATAGAAAAGTATTGACTTACTGTAATAACAGGGTGTTATTTTGCCTAATCCTTTTTGGAGACACATTTTTTCTTGGCAAAAGCAAGCTGTTTGAGCATCCGAGGCATTTGTATCGAAAGCATACTCGGCCAGTTTGAAGAAATACGCATCGACACCATCAAGGGAACCTGAAAATGTAATTTGGGAATATTTGCAAACAAAATAATTATTACAGGATTTAAGGATTTTGAATAATGTAAAATAAAAGTGGAATTTTTTGCTTAACTTTCTCAAGACCTAAGGGATAAAATGGCGTGACATAAAGTTGTTTTAACCCTTAACAACTTTTTCTCAACCAAAACTTACTCATCGTAAACTATTTCCTCAAATCTTAAGAAAGTCTTAAAAGCAAAAACATGAAATCAATCATAATTACCACTTACCTGGATGTGAATAAATAACTGGCAACGTTCGACAAAAAGCTTTCCGATACACCCGAAATGTGTCTCCTTGTGACATATTCTTCGGAAACAGGGTCCCATCAAATGATCCTTGTAGTGTATTACAAGCGGTGTTTCTGCAAATAATGTATAATCATTCATCCAAAAACAACAATTAAATCGAATCAATCATTAATCCAAACACTCACGACGATCCCTCTTGATAGCCCCAATGTTTCAACCCTTTCAACCCATTCCAATTGTCTATCGAATAGTCCCTCGTCAATGGTTCAAAGTTATCGAACTCATCTTTGTCTCTGAAACCGTCCGCTTCTTCTTCCTCTTCTTTAGCGTCCTTCTTTAACACCTCCCTACCTGGTTTCACGGGCAGATTAATTGTCACCAAATTGCTGCCCTCGTCAAACATCTGTCATGGAATATTTAATGTGAACACAATTAGAACGAAGAACCCTTTTAGAGCCACAAAAAGCCACTAGGTCAAATTAGACTCACCCTGTCGAGAAGACCAAACTTTTGGAAATTTATCACACTTGGCACCAGCTTCGAGGCAATATTCACCAGCGGATCCTCATAGCCCCACAAATACTCATGCACGCTGACCTTCAACATAACTTTCGCATCGAACTGCCGCACCAGTGTCCGCACAGCAAATGCCATGAAAATCGAAATACTCGATGCTGCCGCAGTTATGCCCATGTACGGGATGTTCGGTGAGACTATCATGTCCGTATTTGGATCGCCAACTGACTGCTCCCGAATAAATTTCACTCGACGCAGTGGATTGTAGGAGAGTGTGTCGTTGGCATTGAATGTGGCGTTATGATGCTCGAGGAACTCCTGGTAAACATATGGGCCGATTTCTTCGAGCTTCAATTTTGCATCGAGTCCCCGGACGAAGCGTTCATAGTTGGTTACATTGAACATAAAGACTTTAATGAACACATCCAGTGGTGGCTTCTGCCACAATTTGTACAGAAACGAGCCTTCGTACATTGAGAGTTTCTGGAAAATAGGAATTTATTAAATTCAATATGAATGGAGGTCGTTTTAGAATGGGATCCTTGCATACGTAATCGGCAACCATTTGAACTGGATTGAGGACGACTATTAGTATTGCTGTTGTTAGAAGACCCAAGCCAATTGCAGCACATTTTAAAATTCCTGAAATGAAAACAAATTTCTCGTTTCGATTATTAAGTTTTTGATCTAATTCGATTTTAATTGCGATTTCTTGGCATAGCGAAAATAATTAACTGTGGTAATAAAAGGCAATGATTTAAGTGATTCGAACACTCATTTGTATCATTTTAATCTGTCGTCGCTTATTAGTGATTATAGACATTTTATTGTTTGAACAATTGCTCGAAAGGGTGTCATTATAGGTACTTAATAATTAAATTGTATCTGATAAACAATAAAGTGGAGATTAAATTATTCAAACGAACTGTCTGGATTAATTTTCTTTATCCACATGTTCAATTTATCAATAAATTTATGGAAATTAAAATAGATTGAACTATGGCGTTACTGATCCCATTCATTTAATGTCTTTTCATAGAACAATTATAGAACGTTCAAGATATTCTTACTGTCACAAGCACGACTATTAAAGACTTTTTAAATTCAAAAATATTTTAATTGGTAAGAATTCTAACATCAACAGAACGTGAAAGAACCACATGAACCTATATTGAATATTGAAACAAAAGGTGTAACAAGAGGATGTATAATTGAATTTGTGTAGCCTTTCATAACATTTCGTTTGAAATAAATCCATAGACAAACTTGTCTATTTCGCCGAAAATGGAAAACTATCGATAGTTTGTCTACCAATAGACAGGCGCGGATCTAGAATTTTATTTTGGAGGGGGTCACAGGATAGGAAAAAATCAAAAATAACAAGAATAACCAAATAAACAAAGCAGGAAAGGTTAAAACGGTTAGAAATTTTTCATAAATTCACATATTCCCTGGGTCCATGTTCTGTAACTTGGTCGAAAAGTTTCCCATTCGATTCAAGGTGGAACACAATATTCCAACGTTTCTCTATTTTAGAAAATAAACTGTGTCTATAACTTGATACGAAAACAGCGTTTGTGAAAATTACAATTTCCAGTTTTCCAGTCACAGTGACAGTTAAAGGGCGATTTTGTTCACTCAAATTTGAATTCAATTTTGTGACTTTCATTTTCAACTTTTGAAAAATAGAGACAATCCTTGTTTTTCTCTCTCAGCTTCTTCTATTTTTGAAAATTGAATAAATCTAAAGTTGATTAACTCAAGAGTTCAAAACTAAAAGTTGGAAACTAACCTTTGACTAAATAAAAAGAAATTCAAAAGTCCCACAGTTGACTTCAACTTTAAGTGAACTAAACCGCCCTAAAAAAATCAAAATTGATAATTATAAAATTATCCTCAAAACACACAGGCAACAAAAATTTATGCAAACAAGACGGGAAAGTAAAAAATAGAAAATAGTGCAATTATAATTCTTAAAAAGTTTATTTTCTCCTCAAAAAATAAATAAAGAGTTTAAAGATCGAGTAATAACAATAAACGAGCTTGAATTCAGCTTCAAAATATTATCTCACTTGCTTGAGAGTGGTCGAGTTATTTTGACCGATTATTCGAAGAATTATTTCGACTTCAGAGTTATAGTACACAGTTTTACTCACATTTTTCCAGGATTTCCAATAAATTCATTTCATTATAGGGTAAACTACCCAATGATTGGCACCTTAAGGATTTTTGCTTTTATTTTGTTTTATGAAAATTCAGGGAATTGACATATCTATTGTTAATATTTTTTTTTCAGGTGCATTAACATTTCAGCTTTTGATTTTCAAATAGAAAGATCTGAATTCATTGTTTAAACAATTTATAGAAAACTATAAACAAAAGAACTCAATTTTTCCAGTGATTGGCACAGTTTTGCCATACATTGGCACCATTCCTTCCAATGATTGGCACACCTTAAAAGAGTTTTTTTATGGAAGAAAGCGTGTTTTATTATTTATTTGTTATTTAATTTTGCTATAATTTACATATTATAAGAAGAAAATTAAAGAAAAGTTTTAAAAATAAATAATTATTATATACTAGCCGACCCGACGAACGTTGTTTCAACAAGGTTTTTTTTTAGTGGATTAATTTTTTGTGAATATCTATTACAATATCAGTGTAAAGATGCGTTTAATAATTGAAAATAATATATTAATTTTATTTTATGAAAATATATCTTAAAAAATAATATTAAGAATGCAGATATGGATAAATATGGATTGAAATGAAATACTGCTTCATCAATCTATAGGTATATATTTCCTCATATCTCAATTGTCAATTCTCAAACGAAACGCAAACTTTTGACAGATTTTTTAATGATTTTAATTTCAATTTCTTAGCATTATCAAACCATTTTTAAATCGATTTCAAACTTTTCGACAAACTGGCTGTAAAAACCTTAATTGAACTTCCACGAATATTTCAAGACTAAAATAAGCCTATTCGGTTCAGCCGTTCCCGAGATCAAACGATACTAACGAACAGCAATTGATTTATATATATATATATATATAGATAGATAGATATTTCAATGTTTCGATTTTAAAAGTTCGTTTGATGCAAAAAAAACAATTTAATTTTGACGTGTTAAAATTATATTTAAGTGTTGTTTTTTTTTTAACTTCATGCGTTGTAAATAACAATTAAAATAATTTGAAAATTATTATACACATTAACAAAACATATGAATCAGTACTTTAAAAAAATACATAAAAATACATAATTGAAAAATTGAAATATTTCGTTTTTCGTTTGGGCTTTGGCATCTAAAGCAAAAGGTTCAAAAAGATGTATTTAACATTTGGTCTTATTGAAAAGTGCATAAAACTCTAAGATAAATTTAAAAAAAAATGTATCTACTGCAATTTCCAATTGTTGGCATTATGCCAATAAACCCAATGATTGGCCCCTATCCCTATTGTTGGCACCCACACCAATGATTAGCACATTGCCAATCAACTAATAATTGGCACCTACCCCTATTATTGGCACTCACTCCAATGAATGGCACAGTGCCAATCAACCTAATGATTGGCACCTACCCCTGTTATTGGCACTCACCCCAATGATTGGCACAGTGCCAATCGACCCATTGATTGACACTCTACCCAATCATTGGCATGGGCCAATATATGGCTTTTCCATATTTATGTTACCAAAGAGTTAACACCCATAAAATAACAGTTAATTAATAAAATAACTAAACAAAATTAAAACTTACCTTTTCTTTGCGCTTTAAACTTAAAAAAAATAGCAAACTTGACCACTTTTAAAAAATTATCTTTAGCACACAAGCACTTTACTTTATAGACGTTCCTTACGATTTGGACAAGGTTTTCATCAAAAAAGGCGCGAAAACTGAAGTGAGTTTTTGACAGATTTTTCTGTCATTGCTACCAACCTTGAGATTTTAAAAAATTGATGCCAAATTAACCAAAAAATGCTAAGGAAAATAGTTTTAAAAATATATTATCGAAAACATGTTAAATGTGTGGCGTAGAGCTTATTTATACTTTGGTGCCAATCATTGGAGGAGTGTCAACCATTGGGCAGTTTACCCTATTCCTGATCGAGTGAAAACAAGTTACAGAAACAGTTACATGCGAAAAAGAGATTTTCGACCCATTTCCGTCGTAGTTTTGTTCTGATTCGTACTGTTTATGCGAAAACTTATTCGATGTGAGAGTTACAGAACATGGACCCAGTTATTTTAGTAATTTTAAACTCCAATCTGCGGAAAAATTCCTAGTGGGCTAGATCTTTGTGTACACCTTTATTACGTAGCATAATCGTGAAATCGAATTGTACATCTATGCAATCATTTGGTAAACAGATGCTATAGCTACAATTCAAAACAATATAGAAAAAAATAATAAAAAATGTTTTTTTTTTTTATTCTATTTCTTTTCAGAGGGCAAAAAAGTAAGTTAATCGTGGTCTTTTGGTTAGTTCCCGGTTCTTAAGTTTGCAAAAACTAGGTTTTGTTCGTTTGGTTTTTTTTTTTGTTATTGAGTTTTCAAAATATTGGTTCAGCTCTATTTTTTGAAAAACGGCTTGTTTGGAGGGGGGGGGGGGTCATGACCCCCGTGACCCCCCTCTGAATCCGCGCCTGCCAATAGATTGCCAAAGATGAAAACCTTAGACACAATAATTTATCATTTGCAAAGCCAACGAATAAAAATTGAACAGCTTTACGTTTGGTTGGGCTTGATATCCACTTGCAAGCAATACTTTTGGGGGTGTTACCTTCATTTCACTAGCCCGCAGGAAAAAACTGCCATTTTCTATATAAAACCACCATGGTATTAATCACTCAACACCATTTCAATCAGAAAAAAGAAAAATTTCCTGCCTAGTTAAGAGAAATTTGGTCACTCGAATCGATGAGAATCATGGAGAACGAAGCAAATTATTTTTTTATTAATTTCTTTCTAATTACCGTCGCTTTCTCTGCTACAGGGAACATTGTACACACCGTTTTTATATAAATAAAAAAAAATACAAGTTGATATTTTAACTATTTGTTTATAATGATAACCTTTTCATCGCTGAAAAAAAGCGCTTAACTACTTTTTGAAATGAACTGTCCTATAAAGTTCATTATTTTGAGGAAACTTCTTTCGAAGGCGACGCAATGAGTAAAGACCTGAATAATCACAAATACGTATGCTCAAAATGCAAAAAAATACACATTTAATACGAACCATTTCCAAATCACAAACTTTGTGATTGTGATTGATTGTGATTGTGCAATCACATATTCCTTTCGAAAACGTGGTGATGATTGGCGATTGAATATCAATTTTTTTCAGATTTTAAACTTTAAAATCGATTCATTACTAGTGAGTAGTGAGTCATTTATTTTGTGGTTTCAAGATGGTCTTGGTAGCGCTATAATTTTATACGTTTCAATTTTAACTGTCATAATACTAGTCTTCTTTCGCGATGAGGCACATTTCTCACTTGGCCTTATATGGGGCTCAGAAAATCCGCAAGTGATCGAAGCGGTGCCATTTCATCAAAAAAAAAAGTGACTGTTTGGTTTCCTCTTTAGTCGAAAGGTGTCTTTGGTACGTATTCCTCCGAAGATGCAAATGCGCGGACGGTTACAGTCAATTCGGAGCAATATGGTCGAATGGCAACCGATTTTTTTTTTTTGGCCAGCGGCGACTGAAAATCATGACTGGGACGATATACGGTTCCAAGAAGACGTTAACAAGCCACAGAACACGAATAATGGCTTTATTGCGTTAGAAGTTTCCTGGTTGCATAATTTCACGTTCACTGTAGGGCCACGCAAAAGACCGAGCTAATGCAAACTGTCCCCGAACTCTAGACGCATTTATAACCAACATTACTTAAGTTTTGGCCGAGAAACTGCCCTACGTATATACGCGAGGCAACCATTTGAAAGATATGGTTTTTCACACTAACTTAATGGCACAGTGCATTATAATATGAAATTAAGAAATAAAGTTCTCATTAAAAATTTATCGTTGAATGTGTTTTATTTAGCTTCACTTTAGAAACCGAAAAATATATGACAAAGGGTCATTGATTTGTGTGAGTTTTTGCAGCCTATGTTATAATATGTTTACTTTAGCTATTTGCAATAGTAGGATTATTGTCGGTTGGGGATGGGAATTTCGCGTAAGAAAGAGATAGCACAGTGTGGAAGTGAGAGAGGTGATAAGAAGGTATTGTTTGATTTGAAAGAAGATAACATTTGGTATTGAAGACATGTTCCTTTTTTTTGGCTTTGTGGTTTTATTTTGAGATTTGTTTTTGCTATCTCTTTCTTACGCGAATTTCCCACCCCCAACCGACACTATTAATATTTGCAATGTTATAGCTGTTTGTTAAACTCAGGGTTGTTCTCGGAATTGCCATAGAAAACTCTTCATACTACAAAATTTCTACATCAGAGCTAGCTTAAAGCTTCATCGATTAGTTCAGGATAAAGTAAACGAAAAAATGAGGATGAGCTTGTTCATACATTTTTTGAAATGTTTTGCTGCTCAGGGGTATTTCATAGTTAAGATAGAGGTTTCTGAATACAACCTGGTCAGAGCTTTGGTCTAACCGCTCAAGGATTCCCTCAAAGCCAAAAAAAAAAAACTACCAATTACAACCGGAGTTAGATCTTTTAAAAAATACGGTTGAGTGAGGGGACTCACTCAATAATTGTTTCCGAAATTTTTTTCGCAAGAAGCAGTACCCATACAAAAGATTTTCATGGTAACAAGAATTTTTGAAACCAGAAGGGTTCGAACGCACAATGTTACTTTTACTCTTATAAATCGAGGAAAGCATTTTGAGCATATTGCCATTTTATTAATTTTCATACTGAATTTTTCATGCACAAATAAATTTGATTTTGAAGTAATAACTCAATTTTCTTGAGAGCAATTTCCTTAAACGAAAGCGTACCATGGGAACCATTAACTGATGGTCCCACTTTTTACTACTATTATACAGATGCAAACACCACCTGGCTATATTTCAAGCAATTAGACTGTTGGGAGTGAGAGAGTTAACATACATCACGCATGGCTTTTCCTCGTGCCGCATATATTAAAAATGCTAAATGCCTGAAATTGGAATAATTTTTCCTTTTTCTTGTCTCGACTTATCAGATAATAACTCTGAGTTATGTTGTCAGCAGTGCATATTTCTTTTCTGAATGCTTATTCAATTAACCTTTATATATTTTTTGTCAGAAGCTTCAATTTATGTAGTTTGAACAAGATTTCTCCATGATGAAATGACGTACCTACCAGGTTCTTAGAAAATGGATGTTTTGCATATGAAATGCAGTTGATTTGATAAAGGTACACCATATGAGAAATATGCAAAAAGTTATGAGGAGTACGATAGTTAAGGTTTGTCCAGGATTAACTATTTCGAAACTCTGCCCGATTTTCAAAACAATCTTAGTGTCGAAACTACCCTGTAAGAAAAACGTCGCCCTAGTATTGAAGTGCCGTATACGCCATTTTTACATTTTTGGGAAATCGCTTTTGAATGTTTGGAAGTCTATTACGAAAAAACTAACCGCTGACATTTTTTGATTTTTTTGTAGGATATACAGTTAAGAATTCTCTTTCATATACATGTTATTTATCATCTGTTATTCTTTTAGTTTTCAAAATATTTTAATTTTTGTCCAAAATGAGTTTGCCGTATACGCCATCAAAATCAGAAGTTTCTTTCCTTTTCATACACATACGTCAAAAAAAAAAAAGATTCTGTATTCTCACTTTGAACAGGATCGAACTCAAGCACATTTTTAACCCCCCATAACTTTTGAACCCATAGAGTTAGAAGCTTCAAATTTGAATTACGTATTAACTTCATGCAAACAAAGGCCCTGTAAAAAAATAATTTTTCAGAACCACTACTTCCTGAGATTATTTAACAGTAAAAATATCAAAAACCGTAATTGACTCACTCACTCACTCACTGATCATCAAAATTATGAAGCACTTCTTACAATAGCAAAATCTTGAAATTTGATACAATTGTAAAAATGGTAGGTTTTCGGGTGTATACAAAGGAGAAAATTTCAATTTGCGCATTCAGGGGGCGTGGTATCCGCCCACTTTCTTAAAATGGCCGTAGAATGTTGAAATTCTAATAGGTTTTTGGTTGAATACAAGGAAAATATTTTGGTTACATTTACGGATGTAGGATTTTGAAATTCGGAATTATTAAAATAGTCCGGGAGGCGATCGTAAGACTACCTACCTCCTCAGCTTAATGCTTAATGACATGAAAGTCGGACAGACTTTTCCTGGGCCTTTTGGCGGCTTAATTGCACTTCCAGTTACGTTTATACAATGAGAAATTGGAAAAGTACGTAGAAGTCAATAGACATTTCGTCGAAGATACCAAATCATATGGTCGGACAGAAATAACCCGGGCCTTTCTCTTTGTCCGACCATGTTTAAAATGGTATTGTTGGTGTTGTCCTACTTCATCGAGTAAATGGGGTATCAAATGAAAGCTTAGAACGTCTACATTAAGAATCTACTGGTCGGACAAACTTTACATGTGGGCCAATCATGCGACCGACCGTATTTTTCAAAAAAAATCTGTTAATTTCCTTAATGATTTTCTCAACTCAGCATCAAAGTTTGTCCGACCAGTAGATTCTTAATGTAGACGTTCTAAGCTTTCATTTTATATCCCACATGTGAAACATTTGTATAAAACTTAATTCCTTATGAATTTATGTAATTCCTACGTAAGAAGTTCCGCACTGGAGAATTCATTTTGGCACGACCTCTCTTCACGAGGCTTAGCAGACTACTGATAAATATTTTGTGTCCGCTTCGGTATTTATACTTTTTTTCGATACTGCGTAGGCCAGTACACACATACGCATACGGCAAATGAAAAGTAAAATATTTTTCGTGACTGTGACGTATGTATATACGATTTCTAAGCATCATACTAAAATTTGAATGCACATAAGACAAATCAATACTGAACGATCATTTGATTTTCTATGACTTATGTTCTTAGACTATAAGACGTACGTCAAAACAATTCTCAATAAAATTTTTTCGTAAATTGCATGAAAAATTTGCCGTAAATGCCAAAATCTGGCGTTTACGTCAAAACAATACTTGAACTTGTTGATTTTGATGGATATACGTCAAAACCATTCTGAATATCTCAGCAATGAAAAGAGATAGAAGAAAACGGATAACAGATTTGAAAAGAGCGCCCTCGAAAATATAAGACTGCATACCCAGTTCAAAATATGAGTTTTGGCGTATACGGCACTTCAATACTAGGGCGACGAAAAATCAAATAATCTCAACATGTCAACCTGTCAATCTCAGCTTAATGTAAACAAAAAACTACTGTGATCAAGATGACATTTCTTCTACATAGGTACCTAATGCCTTTAATTATAAACATATCATTGATTTTCGATAACAACTTACTATTCATAAAGTGTTCAATACTTGCTCACCACAAACGTTCGTGGGGAGACTATTGAATTGATCACATAACTTTTCTATTAAACAAAAACATGAACAGGAACTTTTAAGTATACTCACTTTATTCACACATTTTGTTCTATTTTATCTTTCGGCGACACAACATTATCTTTTCACGATTCAGATAAAAATGAAAACGAAAACTTAAAAATAGTAAATCTTTGAATACGAAATAAAACATCAGATGTAAGACTTGACTAATGTCTTATAGAACAAAATAATTATTAAAGCCTTATGGCCCTGTCATGAGTAACCTCCCAGCCGCGACAAGGCGCCGTAGTCTCAATCATCAACGATTGATTATAAATGACACCAAATCTCATCAAAAGTGAATAAAAATGCGCGGAAGATGAAACAGAACAAACAAACGAATTCATATCATATAACGCAACCTTGGCCTTAAAAGGGCGCACTGACCCTCTACGAAATGCCGTGCCCTTAATATGAAAATATGTCTCAGTATCATGCAACACTGTTGAAATGTTTATCTCAAAAATAATATGTTCCTCCTCAAAATGTTTGTGTATCATGAAGTCGAGATGAGATGATGCTTGCCACTGCCCCTTACTTTTGGCTTATCATAGCATCACTTGATTCTAGAGTTGCCACTTTTATGATTTCAGTAAAATAAGCTCTCAATAAAAGATGTAAGATTTCTGAACTCCATATTTTGTATCGAATCTTTGCTTAAATTTGCGCCCATAGGTTTTCCTTCAACAACTTGTAGTTTCTTTAAGGTTTCCTCAAAATGATTTCAAATGTTTACCTCTCCTTTCCTACCAGTTCAACTTTTATCAACAATCATTAAGTCACTGCAAATAAAAAGCTGTCAAAGTTGAGGTTTTAGCCCACAACATCATTTGTTTGTTTTTTACACTTTCCTACCTTATGAAGAACTGGTGTAATAGAGTTAGAAAAAAACAAAGGCAAAGAGGAAGTTAAACATTTAATTAGTTTATTTGGCAAAACTGGTGTTGATGTTAAATACATTCTTCTGTAAACAACTTCTATTCGAGTTCTTAAATATTCATAAAGCTGCTAAAAAGCCTCCTTAAATCATCAAAATAATTCTTTTAAGAAATACTTACACGTAGCGACTGAAAAGTGACAATTTTATGTTTTTCTTGTCAAATGTTAATTTCATTGCAATTTGCTAATACGGCAACACGCGTCAACGACACTGGGGCAAAAAAAAAATACCAAGGTTACACCATCAACTGATCTTGTCGATCTTCTAAAATTCGACTTCGTTTTGTTTCGGCTTTCGGGTACACTCTAGGTGGGCATGACTGCGACAAGCCATGGTCGAAGCTTGTCACACCTCTTCGGTGATAAATAAATGACAAACAAAATATATATCCACCGCCCGCTGTTGGACACAATGAGATTCATGTAAACATTGAACTAAATATACGAATATGAAGATCGCGGAAACTAGCATCGTTTGACCTTAAGAGACACTGAACTTAAGATCTTTGTGATTATCTCTCTTTTTATGGAACTCGGTCGTCTTCGCTTGAAGCACGTTTTCTCGGTCGACTCAGGTTTCTTTTTTTTTCATCGTAGGTACCGCACGTCATGCAAGTCGAGCATAACTCAGCCTCTTGAAATCTAAATGGAGGTAAGAGAAGTATAAATCTTTCAAGATTGTCTGCTAGGTATTCACCATTACACCGCCATCCACACCGGTAGCCTGAGTCGATAAGTCTTGTAAAATGTAAAACAGTTTCCGTTTACAGACAGGCCGTTTAGTGCTTGAGTACTCAGACTCACTTATCGATGAATCTTGCATAATTTCATTGACTTGTTCTTAACTCTGACGCGAGATCAAGTTTTCGAAGAACACCGTCTGAAGGAGATACACATCATGGACACATGTTGCATGCAGCTTGTTGGTTATCGGATTGAGAAGGATACATTTTATAGTGAATGTTTGGATGTAGAGCAGTGGACGATTAACTGAGGTGAACTTGACATATATTCGAGTTTAATGGCTTTTTTATTGAGTACGTGACGTTTTTGGTGGCAAATGATAAATGTCATCACATAATTTTGTGAATTGCGGAAGAATTGAGTGTAATTGAAGCAATTCACTTTCACGTGAATGTTTAAGCGTTTTAGATACAAGAGAGGTTGCAGATTTATGAAAAATTACATGTTGTAAAGAAGGCCACCTGAGGAAGATAGTGTTTTGTTCCCAGGCTTACAAATATTAATATCAATTGTAAATTATACATTTTTCAAGGTTAAAACGGTGGTCAGGAAATTGGTTTCCTTTCTCAGGTTAATCGCAGTGCTTCATATTTAATTACATAATTACTGATGTTAAAATAAGGTAAGAGGGATATCGTGGGAAGTATATTTTCCATATTGTATGCGGTGAAGTGTGTTCAATTTTGTACAGTTCTTCAACGTAGATCATTTCCGTAATTCAAATTTGAATTTACCTAGTTAAAATTAATATAACTAACACCGGTAAAAATTAAAACCTTTAAGCAAGGATTTTGATGATGAAAGGCTGAAATTCAAACTGTAAATTGGTTGAGATGAATGTTGAAGGAGAGAGTTCAAACAAATTATATAAAAGAATTTATTGACAAAAAAAAACTCCCAATACTTACCTCAAGTAAATATAAGAGTGAAGGAGGAGGTCATGTCTTTAAAATAGTTTTCGTACAGATTTTTTAAATACAGAAACATATGAAGAACTATCATTTTTTTATTTTTGGTATGGGATTATTATCAACTGAGTTCGTTTTTCAAAAACAGCAACTATGGTATCATAAGTGATCATTTTCGATTTTAAGTTTTAACTGTAACTGAACATATTTCCTTTCCTGCAGTTATACATTTTTTCTGGCAGAAAACACCAACTAAAGATGAAACTTTCAGTGTTCATCAATTTAAATTACCTGACGAAACCTTTTTTTATGACAAAAAACACCTACATCTTTTTTTAATAATCCATCATAATTTTCCTTTGCCAAGTCAACCAATAAAAGTGGAATAACTATAATCAGATACAGTATGTTTATGTTTGGGTACAATAGCTTACTTTCCAATTGCCAGCCAGAGTTGGGCATTATTCGAATAAATTGTTATTCGAATAATTATTCGAATAAAAAATTATTCGCCACTAATTTATTCACGAATAATTTATTCGCGAATAAATTATTCGTGATTTTATTCGTTATTCGTAATTTATTCGTGATTTCATTCGTTATTCTGAATGACGAATAAAATCGACTATGTACCTTTTTTCATTTGTCTGTTTACCTTCAATTTTTTTTATTTATGTACGTTTCCTTTGGAATTAGACGGATGAAGTAAATGAAGTTAAGGATTAAGAAATGAAAATGAAATGAAATCTCAATCAAATCAAAACATTTTGAACATCTCAACAGGTTCTAATGAATGTGTATATGAATCAAATCTGTGCAAAAACGACATTGACTTTGTTTAATGCAAATTTGTTTAAGTATCGTGATGACATGTACAAAGTGTGAGCCTAAAGTTGTAAAAAATAAAAGGATTCCCAAACTCGACGTCTGCTGCTCGTGAATGCTTATCCTGAAAACCCATATTCGGACTTCAAAACCGATTCAGGAAGCGAAAATGACATAGAAGTACAATAGCAGCATACACAAACAACACCAAGAACCAGAGCTGATGACATAGTATCCCAGTGTTTTGCTGAAGAAGACCGTACGCTGAAAGTCTGGTTTGCTATCCAGAAGTAAAAAGGATATTTTAAAAAATATAATACACCATTGCCTTCATCTGCATCAGTCGAACGAGTTTTTTCATAACCTACCATGATAAACTTGCCAAAAGCAAACAAACTGTTTAATTGTTCTACAAAATTTCTTATGTTCATTTTATTCGTTATTCGTTTATTCGTTATTCGAATAACGAATAAAATAATTTATTCGTCATTCGAATAAATTTTCTTCGAATAAATGAAATTATTCATTATTCGTGAATAACGAATAAAATGATTATTTATTATTCGAATGATTATTCGAATAAATTTTGCCCAACTCTGTTGCCAGCAATACTTTTGTTGGGGTGCCGTGCAATAACGCCGAGCGAAAAAACGCCGAATTCTGAAATTCGGCCTTATTGCACTTTACTAAAGTGAAATAACGCCGGATTTTTGCATTCGGCCTTATTTCACTATGGCAAAGTGAAATAATGCCGATTCGGCGTTATTTCACTTTGTCAGTTTAAATTTTTTTAAGTTCTCATCAGGTGTCAATGGCATTTTCTATACTTTATAATACAGTTTTTTTACTTCAAATTCGCCCTTTTACAAATCAAATTCACCTTTTTACAAATCAAATTCACCCTTTTACAAATCAAATTCACCCTGTACTTATAAAGAAGATGGTTTGTATTTTGTAAAAATAAAATCACAAAAGATCGTTTTTATTTAAGGCCGTGTGTGAATTGCGTTAAAATGTGTATTAAAACTTGACGTTTGGTTAAAATTTGACGTTTAGTGAAAAAAGGGAACAAATTTAGCCATTTGCTGTGTGAATTGCGTTAAAAGGGATTTTTTTAACCTACATTTCTGCGTAGTACTAAGAAATTTCCCTCATTATTTACGAAATTCCCCTCAACGAAAGATGTTTTTGTTCTTCTAGGTAAAATAAATTTGTCTTCAAAACCAAACTTTAAGCAACGAATTTCATGAAAAGTCACTAAAAATAACAAACAAACTTTGTTTTATTTATTTTTCTAGATTTTACAGTGGTAATATGATATTTTGAAGCAATAGTAAGAAAATCTTCAAACAAAAATTTCCCTTTTTGGATGATTGTTTTTTTCCGTGTGGTAGCACTGCAAAACATGTTCTCCCAGCTGACATCTGTTATCATTCTCAAAAGAAAGAAAAATTATTTCGTTTTTTGGCTTTAAAATATGATGAAACAAAAGTATTTCATTTCAATCTCTCGAAATATCAATGCAATTATTAATTCTTTATTACATAGAACTAAATAAAACGAAGAAAAATGGAACAAATCAACAGAACAGAAGAAAACGTCTCTATCATTCATTTGAAAAAAACACACGTCAAAATTTTAACCCATTTAACCTGCTCCACAGCAGGATAAATTTTAACCCATTTTATTCACCACGCTAGTATCAAGTTTTAACCAAACGTCAAGTTTTAATACACATTTTAACGCAATTCACACACGGCCTAAGAAAAAAAAAATTATGTCAACCAAACCTTGGTTATTTGTTGGATCGGCTAAAAAGTTTCTTGCATGAAGCTTAATTTTCGAGAAAACTTCTTCTATTGAATTTAGCATTGGGGGGTACGGTGGTTAAAACTGAAGCGTATGAGTTGTTTGATCAACAAGGTTTTGAACATCTTCCGTTTTGTGAATACTTGCATTATCAAGAATTAACCACACATGGCCTAAATGTTGTCTCTGTAGCTCGTCAAATAATCCATACAAAAAATTACAAAATACATAGGTATTCACCGCAGAGTGTTCGACTATTTTGTGGTGGACTTTTCCTCTAATATTGATAGCCATAATCAATGACACATTACGGCCTCGTACCGTTGGCACTGTGACTCGAGCAGCGGTACATTATAAGTAAAGGGTGAATTTGATTTGTAAAAGGGTGAATTTGATTTGTAAAAGGGTGAATCCATACTCGATAAATTTTGTTCTACAGTTGATTTTGCGTTAAGTCCAGCTAAAATGCTCTTTCCAAAAGTTAAATAAAACCGGCTTCCTTGTTTTCTCTTTCTCGGCTTTATTTCTCAGTTGGCATTTGGCGTTATTGCACATTGTCGAAGTGAAATAAAGCCGAATGCTAAAATTCGGCGTTATTTCACTTTGGTAAAGTGAAATAAGGCCGAATTTCAGAATTCGGCGTTATTGCACGGCACCTTTTGTTGGTGTTGACCGGAACTACACTCAAAACTATAAGAATCAGAAAAGGCGAAGTTTCCTGTCTTCTTCGGAGAAATTTGGACACTCGAATCAAGGAGAATCATGGGGAACGAAGCAAGTACATTTTTCATTAATTGCTTCTAGCTAACGGCCTTGCTACAGGAAACGTACACGCACCAACGAAGTCGAGTTTCTTTTATTAAAAGAATAAAAACTTATTTTATTTGGGTGCCGTGCCATAAGGCCATATTTATAAATATGGCCTTATGACACATTGTGAAAGTGTCATAAGGCAATATTCGAACATATGGCCTTATGCCACTTTCTAAAGCGTCAAACCGCCATATTTATTTGCGACTTTATGCCATATGGTCAAATGACACTTTTAAAAGCGTCAAATTGCCATATGATGGCAGTAAGGAACATTGTGAAAGTCATGGGGCCATATTTACTTTCGACTTTTTTGAATAAATGGTCACTATTGAAAACATTTTGAATTTACAAGAATAGACTTTAATTTCGGGTAGGTAGGTACTTGATATAAAATTTTAATTGAGAGAAAATTAATCGTCATCCGCGCAAAGCGTAGCGAGCGAAAAAATATGTTACACCTCAGAGGGAATAAATTTGGGGTATGAAAATAAAAAATCCGGGCGAGCGGAAAATTTGTTTGGCCCAGAGAGAATCAATTTGGGGTGTGAATTTCAGGGAAAAAATTATTTAAAAGAGTCATTAGGCCATAATGGCCTTATGACGCTTTAAAAAGTGTCATAAGGCCATATTTGCGAATATGCGATAACAACTCAGAAACGACAAATTAAAGCAGATCATTACAGAAAACTTTTTAAGAGAAGTCTAAATGACAATAGGAAAACATGGGAGAATATCAACAGCCTTTTGTACAATAAATCAAAAAAGAATATGGATTGTCCTTTGCTCAATAACTGCTCACCAAACGAAAAATTAAAAAAAATAAATGATCTTAACGAATTTCTCGCTACGGTTGGCAAAAAAATCACAACTAAATGTCCGACTCAAAACATAGTCTATCCCACCAAACTGCAATTGGAAAGTTTTATAATAGAAAAGACTACACCAGAACTTATAAAAACTATTATGAGTGCACTTAAACCATCAAAAGCTAAGGATGTAGACAATGTTTTTTCTTCACTACTAAAGGAATGCAGTACAGAGCTTTGTAAACCAATCTCCATACTAATCAAGAAATCATTAAGAGAGGGATATGTTCCAAAGATGATGAAAGTGGCCAGGGTTATCCCTATCTTCAAAAGTGGGGACGTAGATGACTTCAATAATTATCGCCCTATTTCAATTCTACCTATTATATCGAAAATTATGGAAAAAGTTGTAAACCAGCAATTAGTGGAGTATATCGAGCGTAATAATCTCTCAACCTCTAAACAATATGGATTCCGGAAGAAGTCAGGTACGAGTAC
Source organism: Sphaerophoria taeniata (assembly GCA_943590905.1). Classification (NCBI taxonomy): domain Eukaryota; kingdom Metazoa; phylum Arthropoda; class Insecta; order Diptera; family Syrphidae; genus Sphaerophoria; species Sphaerophoria taeniata. The sequence continues at coordinate 288,581,821 of OX016540.1, forward strand.
AGTGCTGATAGATATGGTATCACACCTTCAAAAAAATAAGGACAACCGAAGTAATGTTAGTGCACTTTTCATAGACCTATCAAAAGCCTTCGACACAGTCGACCATACAATTTTGCTGAGAAAGCTCTTTGCCCTAGGAGTAAGAGGCTCCTCCTTCAATTGGTTTGGATCCTATCTCTTAGAGCATTTTCAGTACATCAAAATAGACGATTGCACGAGTGAAAGACAACCGGTTACGACGGGAGTACCACAAGGAAGTGTTCTTGGACCAACCCTATTTTGCTTATACGTACAGGACTTTGCAAACCTCCCACTGAATGGACATCCAGTTCTATTTGCAGATGACATAAGCTTGTTGTATTCCACAAACTCACCTGCAGAGATCGAGTGGCAAATGAATACTGATCTTAAAAAGATTGAGACTTGGATGAACGCGCAAAAACTATGTGTAAACGCCCGTAAAACGAAGTATATCGTATGCGCCAAATCCAATACCCCACTACGAATTGTATACCAAGAAGATGTAGTTGAACGAGTCAGTGAATTCAAATATCTTGGCCTCTGGGTGGACTCAGCGTTAGATTGGAACTTCCACATTTCGAAACTATCGAAAAAACTGTCTTCACTTGCTGGAGTTTTTGGTCGAATCCGATACAGCGTTCCTGAAAACCTAAAACGAACAATGTACTTTTCTCTTTTTCATAGCCATTTGACCTATGGAATCAACATTTGGGGTACAGCAGTTCATGGCCTTCTACAAACCGTGCAAGTAGTGCAGAATAAGGCATTAAAAAACTTGTTCGGATTTGATTGGCTTACAAACACCCGATGGATTTATAAACAGCTGCAGATTTTAATGGTCAAAGATGAAATCGAAATAAATATGGTGACTCACATTCACAAGATAGTGCTTACGGAGGTTCATACAAACACCCAGCTGACTACAAGAAGTAACTTACACCAATACAACGTAAGGAGTCGAAATAACATACACCTAGACAGAATATACTCAAAAAAATATGGAAGCAGCTCAATTTTATACAAGTCTATTCAGTATTATAACAAACATTCTGATGAGATCAAGAAATGTAATATTTTAAAATTTAAACTTCACGTTAAAGCCATGCTACTGTCAAAATACAATGTTTAAAAGGTCAATGTTAATTGTCATAGAGTAAACTGTAAGAATAAATTTTGTCTCCTTTTCTAATTTTTTGTCTCTACGGTATCTTAGTATGTCACACAAATTTGCTATTCAATTGTTGCTTGATGTTTAAATTCCCACTTTTTATTAAATTTTTTTTTTTGTTGTTCCCATTGTCAAATACTTATTGTACTTATATTTAACACTATATTTAACACTATTTTAATTACATAATTACATAAACATTATTGTAAAACTATACAGCCTGTCACGAGATTCATCTCATAAGGCATTCTGAATAAATAAAAATAAAAAATAAAAGAAATTTCTTCCAAATAAAAAAAAAAAAAAAAAACAGTACTTTGGAAGAGAAATGTAAGATAGAGAGCACATAAATCTGGGCTGGCATATAATAACTGAACGAAATATAATTGTGTGATTGTTTTAGTTTATGCAAAATAACACTGCATGTTTTCTCTTTGGATAAAACTAAAGAGGATTTATCCAGATATTGGAATTAAAATTCTATTAGTAAGTTCACTCGGGCACTGGTTATTTTTCAGAAAAGAAAAAAGCAAATGTCTTACCGCGCTTTTCTTCAAGAACTATAGTTGAGAAAATTTTGCGGCAACAATTTGCAACAAAATATGCCGTTAGTTTCGTATCGCCAGCTTCATTGGTTTTTTAGATATCGCTATGGTTCTCTTAGCGTAATATCAAAACCGCGTCTTTTCCAAGAACTCAATTCTTGCGGCAAAATTTGCCACAATTTAGCACAAAATACTGAATACTTGCTTTTATGCGCCGGCTTATGAAATGGTTCTGCAAGGATAGTAGACGTGTCTTTTTGTTATGTTGACTTACATACATGTTTCTTTAGTATAATTTCTTCACTCCGAAGATACTTTTTCTCACTAAATTGTTTATCATTCTGAAGATACCCATCCAAACCTCACCAAACAAAATCAAATGAATCGGTTAATTTACAAAAAAGGACTGCTCGACCAGACAGATAAAAATATATATGTAATCGACTTGTGAACCTCCTTCATTTTGTGAAGTCGGTTAGTAACAAAAAACTGGCTTACGTCAATTAGCTCAAATCTATAATTTCCAAATTTGAAGTAAATTGCACCAGTGCTTTTAACTGTAATTGCGAATAGAGGCAGACATATAAACGGATTGAGTGGCCGGACCCACTCTATCAAAGTAATGTCTTTTTGGATTAAAATCTAAAGTTCATTTTTTTTACCAATGTAAAATTTGTCACATGTTTTATTATTTGCAAGTAAAAAAGTGTATAGAAAAGTGTAAGTCCAAAAATGAAATGCAAAACTGATATTAAAACGATATCGATCAAATCTGTTCTCTTGTATGGTTCTACTCTTTGAACGCTAACTAACGGTCTATGGGATATAGGCCTAATTCGCAAGTTCAATAACAACAATACCTATCCCTTATTTAATTTAAAAATTATCATCAATTATGGAACACAAATGTGAAAGAGCTCACAGTTTCGAAAGGTTAAGGAACTATTCATATTATTTTCTATTTTCTAGGCTATTCCTCTTTTCTATTTTGACTGACAGTGATGCTTCATAACAAAAATAGAAATAAATAAACTCAAATTTCAACTTATCAGTAAGTCGAATGATTCCCTTGTGCAATTATCTAACCCTATTATGTACCTGTATTTATAAGTTTTCACGTGGTTCCAAATATATGGTCCATGTGCTCTTTGCTGTAAAACGTTTTAGTTTACTTTTCTTGAATCATTGAACTTTAATTTATTGAGTGTTATATTAATCAAATGTTTGCATAAGTAAAACTAAAGTGCCTAGTCCCACATAGATGATAATATTTGTCAATGATTAAGCTAATATTGACTTATCAGTTATTAATAACAACAAATTAGAACTAAATGATTAATTGAAAACAAAAAAACGTTTTCAGCCACGCTTTTGATTCCGAATAAAACGATGCAAATAACTAGGTATTTTGAACTCATTTCTTCTTTTGAAAATGGCACTCAAAAACCAAAGTTAACTTCCTATTTACACAGTCATTAAAAGCTTATATTCACTTTTGTTTTCAAAGATTAATTATTGTCATGGTCAGGAAATGTTTTTGCTACCCAAAATATGGAAGAAACGATTCTGAAGAGCATTCATTCACCTTCAACAACTCTCCAAAAACGATTTATCCTCCATTTCTGTCTTTTTTTTTAACATCCCACATTCCACTAACGTAATGTATTATTCACCCACATTTTCTCTCAAAACTGCAATAAAAAACCCCGTCATTCCTGCATCACTGAGTCTGAGTACAATACCGATACATGGCTACAAACTTTGTCAAACAAACTTTTTAACCCAAACCTCAGACATTTCGTCACAGAAAAGTTACTTTATTTATCTTTTACAACACAACCCGGCTATCAATCAAAACACAAACAACAACAACAAATAGAAAAACAAAACAACACCACGCATCTCAAATTGATATTGATACACTTTAATGAATGACTAATTTATTGTTTCTCCAAAAATAGAGGTAGGTAAGTTGGCTTAAAGTTTACACCAACTCCAACAAGCTTAACAAAATTGATCCATTAGCATGACAACAAAAAGAAAAAAAATCCAGCAGCATAGACTTCATAAAAAATGTATTACGCAACTTTCTGATCAAAATGTATGGGCAATCTGGTATATACGACGACATTCATCGCATTCAACATACGAGACACAAGACACGAACGACATACGACAACACACCGCACCTCGTAAAATCTCAACAACGATAACTTTGTAAGTCTTGAAACTATACAACAGTCGGCTTTGACACTGAACTTGATGAATGTGGCTACACAGCTCTTTTCCAAAATAAACCAAAAAACTACAACTGGCATGAGTGCATATTGAGATGCTTATAGGGACTGACGACATGAGACATAGAGAGTAGAGAGCTGCTAGAGCAATATATTTGTTTTTCCTTCCTACGCCATTGGCTTCGGTAGCAACTGGCTTGGAATGGTATACCAGTACCCATGCTTCATACTCTATGTCAGTACCTTGCATCACTCTTAAGTAGTTCTTATGGCAATTTGAAATTTTGGCTAAAGTGTTTTTCATCATGTCATTGTCGTCGTCGTGATGATGGCGAGTTACTAGTAACTACCGCTCTGAATGTATGGACGGAAATATGTAGTGTTCATGCTTCTACGTCTGGTAGTTATTTTTCCTGGCTTGACAAAGAATTTGGGACATTGAATCTAAAATGTTGCTTACGATGCGATGGGAAAAATGTCCTTAATACTTCTTGACAAAGTTGTAATTTTCAGTTTTGTGCAGAGATTGGATAAGAACACTTATTGTTTTCGTTGCAAATTCTAATAACTCTTTTTCATTTAATAAAATAGAAATAAAAATCTGTACAGGTGCAAAAATGAATAAAGTAAATTTTACTATAATATTAAGACCCCTATTACCGCTGGCGAGTCGAACTTAAAAACATGTGAGTGTAAGATTTTCGTATTACGGTTGGCGAATCGAGAACCTTACATTCGACTTTAATGTCACACGTATTTCGAAGTTGGATCTCACTGTATTATGAGAATCGAATGTTCGTTAATTTGAACGTCGTTCGTGTTTTAATTTGTCGAACGTTACACATTGTTTGAGAAGAGCTCGAACCTTGAATAAAAGTAATTATTTTGTCCAATATTGCTAGATTTTCGAGAAAAAGTTGTGAAATTCAGAAAGAGAAACTTCTTGATGTATAAAAGGCAGCAAAAAAAAGAAAAGAAAATGAAAATCTGGACAAAAACCGTCGAAAAAAAGAATACCTAGGAATGGAAAAGAAAAATCCTTAAATTTGAAAAATCAAATTAGATTTATTGATTTTATAGAGTCAAGACTTAATTGTTCAATAGAATGGACTTGACTTGAATTGCACTCCAATGTTTGCTTTTATTATCTGCAAAGATCCCATTATTTCGTTTTTGTCTACGTTGGGCTTTTATATTGCTTGGAGTGTTGTAGGTATTCCAGCTCTTGGCATGGTATGGCTTTCTTTACAATCTCAGGATCTGCAATTCAAAACGAGTTTTAATTACACCAAAAGTCCTTTCTATTATATTTCTGGCTTTAGCGTATTAAATAGAGTGGCGCGACAGCTTTTGAAGAGCCAAGGTCTAAGTGGCTTACTCTCATCAACAATTCTCTGAGTGCGTGTGAAGAATTGAGGGGACCTACAATTTAACGCCGATTCCGAAGGGCAGAGTTGAGAAGCTCTGGCGCGAGTAGGACTCGAACCCTCTGCTTAGCAGCCAACGCACCTTACCACTAAGCTACGGGCAACTGCGGCTTTAGCGTATTGCTTATTGAATAAATTGTTTTGAACCAGAACTTACGTTTCTGAAAGGAGCAAACAACAAAGAAAAATTAACATGGAATGTTGAGCGTTCTCCTTTTTGATTTCAAGGCAATAGACAACACATTTTAAATAGTTTTGTGCTGAACATTTATGATTTGACGTTTTATTTATTTGTTTTTCTTTTTTTTTCGAACTCAGTTCGAACACGAATTTTTTAGTTCGCCGACTGTAATACGTCGAATGTGTTAGTTCGCCAATGAGAACATCTCACATCGAACATTCGACTCGCCAACGGTAATAGGGGCCTAAATTAAAAATCGTCTGGAGCCTAGTTTTTCAACGGAGGATTGGGATTTCACTCATTCTCACTTTCAGTGACCAGATGAATGACACTACCTATGGCTATAAACTGGAAAAATATTTTATTAATTTATTTTAATTACACAGCCTGCACAGCATAACGTCGGAAATCGAATTCAAGTTGATTGACTTCGCTGCAAGCGAGACTTTACAACAAAAAGACATAGTTAGTAGGTTACCATGTCATTTAATCATTCAATAACTAGATTAACCACTATAACGACACCCGACACTTTCATGGCATCTACCGACTCCCCACGATATTCTGAATGCTGATATCCTGGCAGAGATCAACAAAAGAAATTGCTATGATTAGACGAAATCGTGTCTCAACTTATCTCCGTTTTAGTTCGCTGTCACCAGCATCAAGTGTATAGAGATCTAGTGGAAACCAAGCAGCCAACAGAGATACTGCTAGATTTCAAGCACCCACCAAAAGAACTCACTTATGGCTCTCTTGTAAAAAAAATACAATTATCGAAAAATCTTAAAAAAAGTTGGGCTCATTTACAACCGTTGGATTTTCTGCCTTTTCATATCAACGACGACAAATTAAATTAAGCTTTAAATGAACAAATTCGCGCAAATATAGATCAATTAATAAAATACAAAGTTATAGTTCGTGCAAAAAAACAGCAATCTGGAACTGACTGATTTAGTGATTTCCCAAAAGGGCAAAAGAGCAACTGGTTAAATTACAAAATTTGAACGAAGAATTTTAATGCTTCGATCTCCATGATTCTCAGCGTTTGGTGTCTCATAAATTGTTTCTTTTTTTAAAACGGATGTGGCCTTATGCAGGGCTGTAAGAAAAATTGAGAAAGGTATCAGATTTCGATCTCCTTGATTCTCATAACTTTGAGTGACGAAAAGGAGTAGATTCTCAATGACATTCGTGCATATATAGTGCAGGAAAGTTGAATGCGGTCTACGGCTTGTGGTCTTTTGGTTGATGGTCATTACGATTATCGGTCTTTCAATCCCAATCCACAAAATACAATTAACCCAGAAGCTGAAACCAAGCGACCATACGCACTGTCGTGTGTTCGCTAATTTGGTTCTGAAGCAGTTATAAGTTGATCACATTTTTGGTTGAAAAATCATATTTAGCGATGAGGCCAAGATGAATGCAAATAACCAAAATTGCCAAATTTGGAACGACACCAATCCAGAGATTCACGAGGTCCAAATGCTCCCAAATAAAAGTACCTACTGTTTGGTGTGGTTTTTTTTGGTGGAGGTGTCATCTATCCATATTTCTCCGAAAATGATGCAGGCCAGGCCATCACCGTCAACGGCGATCGCTAATCACCAACTCTTTGTGGCCTTGGATGTTGTGGACACCGTAGATATATGGTTTCAACAGGATGGCCCTAAGTGGTTTGGTAATCTTGCTCCGAGGCCTTACCAAACCCGCGTGACTTTTTCTCGTTGGGATTTCTCAAGTCACTTGATCGATGTTACATTTCACACATGATGTTATTAATAGTGCTATCTAAAATAAAGATACAGCCTTATTGATACGAAACGAAATTGTTTTGTGCTTTACATAAAAACGAGACTGCTTTCGATTTATTTTAGCAAACTGAGTCCAAATGCAGGCCACAAAACCCTTCAAAAGCATTTAGCAGTACTGAATCGGCATAATTGTAAGTCTTCTAATTCCTTACACTCACTCATGAAATGTTCAAGAGTGTGAGCCAATTTCAGCTTTGTTTCTATTATTATGTTCCAGCATGACAAAATGCTTGTATTTTCTTTAAATAATTAAACTTTAAATTTAATTGCATGGACTTCGTTTGTACCTTAGGTTGGACCCAGTTCCTTTTACTTAACATTAATTTTCCAAACTGCTATTTTTATAAATAAAACTAGCTGGTACCCGCGGCTTTGTCCGCGTTAAGTTAAAGTTAACTTATTATTTTAATATGGTGTTGTAGAGGATGTAAGGTGAAAATGAAAAGATTATGGGCATTTTCGAGTTCCAATCCAAAATTTTCCATTTTTCCTTTTGCACCTACAATTACATGCGATTTTCCCATTGAAAACCAGTGAGTCTTCCGAGTTTTTCATCAAGAACTTTCTATCTTCCATTCGAAACCACATTTTGAAACCTCTGCCTTCTGTTTGGATTTTCCAGTTTTTTTCAGTTTTCCCACTCTTCCATGAAGTTCTTACATTCTTGTTTCACAGAAACTATACCACTGAATACAACAGTATTAACCATGAAAATTTCACAAATATTTGAGGGGCCATTTTGGATTCCATTGGATATATTCATTCATACATATGTACATTCATTTTTATAAGAAGAAGATAATTTGTAATACAGAAGCAAGTTCGTACGACCCAGTCGTGCACATATTTTTTTAATTTTCATTGGTGTTTAGCAATAAGTATTGAATCAATAACTTAAGCTTCGTCCAACCGTCCTTTCTCAAATCCTTCGAATAAAAAAAAAAAAAACGAATGTTCTGAACAAAAAAATATTGACAACCTATCGTTGGAGAAAGCAATCCGTGGTTCTGGCACATCTATCAGCGGGAATATCGTCACCAAATCCACCCAATTATTGGCATACGCAGACGGCATTGGAAGGAACCCACTTAACTAAGTACATGGTGGAGGTGCACGAATTCGAAGTTGTGCTATAGTTCAATTAGCTTGGATATGTAGTAGCAGCCGATAAGAATATGAAAGAAGAAATACGCAGGCGGCCGGCTGCTCAAAGCCCACAGAACCTACTTAAGTCTTTCAAGGCTATTTGTATCCCAAAAGGTTACCATTGCATTACTTCTAAACTGCTACTTTAAGACGATAGTCTTACCAGTATGTACTCACCTACGGATCTGAGACCTGGGTGCTTAGCAAATGGCACTTTGCATTCTTAGTTCTCCCTGTTTTAGAGGAAGGACGATTCTGGAGACGTTGAGCTATGTATGTTTATGAAATTTAAAAAAAATTTAGCGTGGTAGACTCTAGTGGGCACCAAGTTGTATGACCGAAGAGGAACGGGTCGGGAATTCTTTTGAGGTACAATTCATGGTAGAACACAGCGTTGCAAACCAAATTTGTGCTGGGATAGTATACATATGTATGAATGTTAGTACACCACGACGCTCACAGTCTGAGAGTGCGAAACTGGATTTCGATTTAATTTGATTTCGATTTTGTTTATTATACAGATTGTCCATTTAAGTTCATAAACGCACTTATATTAGCTCTAGTTTGTAAATAGTTGTTAGGTAGATTAGGTAGTTTAAGTTAATTTTAAGTTTTATTTTTTAAGGACCTAATTTTAAGTAGCTTGTAAGAAAACATGAAAGGACAATGAGTTAGTTTTTGCAATTTTCTAACAAGAAACAAAAATAAAGTAAATAAAAAAACATAGTTCATAGGCCGAAAGGCATTAATTTAAAGAAATCATGAATTCCTTAGAGCACCCGGTTGGGGCCAGTAAGTTAAATATAAGATTTAGATCATAAGCTAGTTTTGAATTCTTTTGTCTAGAAATAAGTAGTAATAAGTAAAATGAAATAAAAAATGAATTTTGTAAAAAAAAAAAAAAACGCACTTATATTAGGACATTTATCTAATTTCTTAGCATCGATTTGGAAAACCTTGGACATTCGTCTCCAAGTCTGTGCATCGAAGTAACAAAAGGTTCCTCGTTCTTTTGTACCATTCTTTTCATATTGATTAAGACCTGGAATTATAGAGTTATCCAAATTTTATCTTCTATGTGATACCGACATTCTCGATTATGTAATTCTGCAGCGGCCATCAATTGCATAACATCACCATTATTTGTGTAGAATAGAAAGAATAGCAGGTCTTCTTGCAATTAAGGACAGATTTCCCCAGAATATATGCAAGAACTTGCTGATCCCGGTTGTGGCTCAGATGAAGGGGGAAAATTCATTATCTCTTCTTTGTCCATATACATATGTATATGTGTGTACATACATATGTATGTACCTATACATACATACATACATATAGCAAATATAAAATTTTCTAAATTTTTTTCGATTTGTCAATTTTCGAAAATTGAAAATGAAATCGATCAGATTTGTTTTTTTTTTTTTTTGGAGTGAAAAAAATATTTTTTTTAACATTAGCACCGTTTGTCATTTGATTGCATTTGAAAAATATACATTTTATTTTTTCTAAACCTTCTACCCTAAAACCTCTTGCATTTAGAGAAAAAATTAGGAAAATCGGTCAACCAGTGTGCCCGGTTAGCGAACGAACACAAAAATTAAGCTGTTCTTTTATATATATAGATTACCTAAATAAGTACTTATTTATAAACTCCCTAAAAGATTGTAAATAGCAAAATTATTTTAATTGTTCAGCCTAAACTCGCCTAATCTATTCCCGCATATATTACACACGAGCATGTTTATTTAACAATTAGAATTAAAACAAAAATCCATTACACTGAATTTAATGATAATAAACCTATAACCGACCTAACTTTGCAACAATCTATAAAAATCAGATTATTTTGCATTTTAAAACAATTTAGAAATTTAATTAACCAACACATCGATTGCAATTCATTTTATAAGTCCGACCGAATTCATCGTCATTACTTTTAATCGAATATTCATTTCCATTCACCTCACAGCTTTAAATCGATTTAAACAATTCGATATTGTAGGTACGTCCACCTCAGGCTTTGATTGTATTTATAGAAACTCCAACAAAAATGTGCAAATAATTAAAATGTAGAATCCTTAAATTTTCAATTGCTTTTAATCATAGAGCAATTCTGTTGTTTTTGTTGAATTCTTTTTTTCGCGAAAATTCATTTCGAAGTGTTTAAAATTTTTTTCAAAGGTCTGTTTTAATTCATGCTCGTGAAAACCTTAAAATTTTGTATTTCGACAGACGTAATGAACCAAAAATCACTACAGCCTAAGTAAGGGCTACTCATATTATGTTTGTTTTTTCTTTATCATCTTACTGCTACACTAATGTCTCTCAATGGAGATAAATAGCTTTGCGGAAAATTCCAAATCTATTAGGAAAGTTCTGCTAATGTGTTATTATGATGTCCTCTCTTGCCAAAGCCACTAACTAAATGATGTTCTACGCAATTTATTTCCACTTCCGGCCGGAAATATGTTTTGGAGTCCTCATCGTTTCGCAAAAATATTATGATAATAAACATACATACACTCGCGCACAGCCACTCAATCAAGAAAATTCATCATTTAGAATAACTTAATTTCAAGCTATGTAAGAAAAAACAATTCACTTGTGGGTCATTTAAGGTTTCCTTATAACAATTTCAACGGAGTTCACATTAATCCTCTAGCCAGGTTAATTACACACAGCAATTTGAACTTTTGAGGTTAAATAGTTTTGTCTAAACAAGCTTCGCTGGATGATGCATGCAATTATAGAGATGTTCATTTTTGTTTCTTGATTCCAGGGTGACGTACACGCCTGAGTTTAGGTTTGTTATTGAATTTTCTAGAAAAGCTTTAAGTCTAGCGAGACAATTAGGTGAATTTGAATATTACATTGAAATCTATTGATTTTGTCATGCACTTTTAAATTAAAATTAAAATTTGCAAATTAACTACGGTTGAGTCAAAGTTCAAACGGATCTGTTGTTTTATTTGTCATTTCATCAATAACTCTTCAATAAGCTATTAACCTTGTTTTTTGTTGTTAATGATGGGACTTCAACTGAGATTTTTTTTAGGGTTGTAGAGACTTGGGTTTTTCCAAACTTGATTAGTTGTGACTTGTGAGTAAATATAGACAAGTTTTTCTTTACTTTTAAAGGGTGGGTGGCAGTGTTTGCTTTGTAAAACTACGATATTGTCTTTTTTTAAGATGCTGTTGGTTGAACTTGTCAGAGTCGTGATGGATGCAATTTTGTGATGAATGTTGATGATTTCAAATGGTTGTTGGCTTACTCGAATATTTTAAGTATTTAAGACAAAAAAAATGAAAGAAACTTGTATTAAAGTCAAAACCTAAAATGTATTCAACAAACGAAAATGTAACATTTTGCATCCAATTTATCACTCTGGGTAGTTGCATTTTAATAATTATGTCAATGAGGTTGGCAAACTATGAACGAAATGGGTGTGGGGAGAAATTCACTTAGCGTAAGGCTTTTAGCTTAAAAAAAAGAGAAGCAGTTTGTTGCTATTTATTTCTGTTAGTTACATCAAACGAATCATACAAAAAAAAAACAATAAGACTGCATTCCCATGGAAAGAAAATGCTAACGTAGGCGTTGGTAGAAAAGCAACAGGTTTAATGGTATGAGAGCACGTATTCAAGGGAATACAAATACGGATCTAAGTTTAGGGTGCTTTATTTAGAACATTCTGAACTATTAAGTGGGTATAGGCAGAAATGGCTGTTCTAGGCAGCAGTTGCCCCAAAAACACTATAAGCGGTTGTTTTGCGCCGTTTCGCAGTTCCCGGTGCGTCTTTTTGGTTTCGCAACAGCTACGACTATGACGCACGCAAGGACGGACGATTAAATAATTGACATAACAAAAGATAAAATGTTTTTTTGGGCGGGCATTCACACAAAAAGTACTGAAGTGATTCCCTTTGCTCCATATCTTAACAACTTCTAAGAAGCCGTTGTAAGGACTATCAAGTTTAATGGCATTTTTCCGATTGTCCAATAGCCTGTACAACTGGCAACAATCTCACTAATTTCTGACCTAGACCAATTAAGAAGTACCCTGGTACCTTTTTGGCACGAGGAGGATTCGAACTCACATGACCACTAACGGGCACACATGGAGTGAACTATATCTGCCTTGAAATAGAGTAGTTAGTGAGATTTGTCCATTTTACGCTGGATTTCTTAAGAAAGTGGTGTCTGCTTTCATATGGTTCCTCAAAGAGACATGCAGCTATAACCCCGTACTTTCCACTTCATCAGCGATTACCAGACAAGATATTAAGTCTTATGTTGTAATAATTGAAGCTTGCAAGTTCTAGTTTGCAATGTTTTAAAAGATTTTAGATTTTGTGAGGCAGCTGTTCGTAGCCATGATAGTTGGTTGGATGTCAATTTAAAATTGTTATGTTTTTGGTGTGGCTACTTGTTTTAGTTTCCTACGTCCCATTCCAAGAGCTAGTACTTCGACCTGAAATACGCTGCACCTGTCGGGAAGTCAAAATAATTTTTAATACCGATTTCTTCAGAGAAGACACCAGCCCCAGCACCGAGTTCCATCTTGGAGCCATCAGTATAAACGGTGATGTTCCAAAGTTTATGGTTGGCATAGTGTAGTCGAAGGGTATACTAATTTTATTTCTTAAGGCAATAGGTTTGGAATAATTTTACTATGAACGAAAGACTTTGTGTTCCACATACCTGAATCCCTAAGGTTGGATCCTTCGCAGGATACTGTTTCATGAATGTTTTGATCAATGGGAAGGAGGTCCAGAATGGCTTCCTTACTCTTTCTTCTATGTTACTTTTCACATTCAGCTTGGGATCCAGAATAACTCCTAGGTATTAAGCCTTGTTGGATAAGGCAAGTGATTGCCCATTTCATCTTGGAAGTGGAAAAATTACGCCAGTTTAGTCTTGATCTGGTTAGCTCCAAGTATACGCATGTAGTAGCCCACTTGCTAGCTCTTTTTAAGAGCCGTTTCCATGTTCTCACTGAAATCCTTTGGCCAACCCGCCTTGGGGTGTTCTTCTTTCACGCAAACCTAGTGAGTTAACTGCTACCCATCGATTGATTGGTGAAATCTTCATACCTACTCAAAAAATCTCTCGTGTGGTGCAGTATCAGTTGATTTGCCTAACAGGTATTTTTTAGATAGATGATTGAATTTTTTGCTCTGATGTTATCATCCAAAAGCCATATATTTTTTTTAAGCACAAAGGAATAAAAAATAATGGGTCTGAAGCCTTTGGGGTTTCATGGCCTCTTCTCCTGACATAAAAATGAAGACCACCATAACACTCCTCCAGCATTCAGAAAAATATTGCCGGGTCTTGGCGATTAAAATGGTTCGAAGCTATTGATAGCGAATGAAATCTTTTCTTTGGGTTATTAAGGCTTTATTGTTGTAAGGGTTTGCTACCTGAGCATACCTTGAGAGTTGTTGTTTGGAGATGCTAAGTCTTTTCATACTCTCTCTGAACTTGTTGCACTAAGACTTTGTTGGAGTTCAAATGTATTGAGACATAAAGTTATTGTCGCCATGTACGTGAATATACTGATTATTTGAAGCAGTTGAAAGAATTGTCAGCATTGCGTCTTAAAACTATACTCGTATAAATGTTGAATCTATCGAGCAATAAAAACTATGATGGTATCTCAAATGAAACAAATCGGATAGGTAAATTAAAGTTTGTTTGTATATTATTTAGTCATCGAGACTCAAAGTAAACAAATCAAGTAAGTTTTATAAAAGAACTTGTTCAAATTGTGAAACCATAAAATCATTTGAAATGATTGAATTAAAATAAAAGCTATCAATGAATCATTCTTTATCACCAATTGGACATTGTGTAAACTACAAAGTAAAGGATCATAAATCTATTTGTTTTAAATTGCTATTCGTTCCACATCCCGGCCTAAAAGATCTTAAAATCGCAGATCTATTTAATTTAAATGCCACACACCACTCTTCGGCTCAAAAAAGTCCCCAAAGTTGCGAAACTTCTAAGCTCACTAATACCGCTCTTTGTCGGTGGAAACAAAAAGTGGAATGGATCAAATGTTTACAAACGCCACATTCACAACAACTATCTGCACAACTGGACTGGTACTGGATAAACAACCATGCTTTCAAATGCCACTTCAAGTCTGGTTTAAGGTGTTGCTTCTGTTGCATTATTTTTTCTCAATTAAATGTGAAACTCTTTTTTTCCATTTTCCATGTTGAGAAACATGTTAGAGGAAAGAATGCTTTGAGACTTCATGACCGGTGCTCTGCTGCCTGTATATCAGGTGGTGCGATATAAAGAAAAGTGGTCCGGGATCTTTATGATTTCTTATGTAATTTCTTTTTCGCAAGACACTCTGTTGGCAAATAGTTTGTTTTTTATTCATTGAAATGCGTTATGGAGAGCTGTTTATAGTTGTTGACTGCGATAAAATTGTTGCAGAAAACTCACAGAATTTGTTGACAAATCAAATTGAATTTTACACTGATTGATTGGGTTTATTTGTACTCACTTATATTATTTCGCTTATTTGAACCCAGCAGTTTCATGATGATCTGTATCCAGCACTTTTAGTTTCTCTCACGATGATTTCTTCTGAATGACGTATTCACAATCACGTATTAATTCACTTCCTTTCAAACTTTGATATACCTCGCGGCATCAAAAACAAATGACATCCACATCGATTCAATGATAACTCACTGTTCTGAAATTGATAAAAATTAAACAAAAAATGAGTAACGATATGAGAATATACAAAAAATAATTTGAATTAATATGCAAGCTTGGCTCTTCAATACACTGTATTTTGGCTGCCTCATTATTTTGACCACCGTCACTGCGCTACTGAGTAAAAAAAAAAAAGAAAAAAGAGAAGAAACGACTTCCAGCATGTCTGCCTGTTTTAAATTGGTAACGCTTCTTTCTGGATTCAATATACAATTAAATTAAAATAATTTAAAAATTAAAGAATTTGGGTAGGTAGGAAGCTAGTTTTAATCTCAATGGATCATCGTTTTTGTTGGTGGGAAGATCTTTTTAAAAATGTGTTTATTTTAAAACTAGGTTAGGTATATTTATGAATTTTTCTTAATTATGCATTAAACCTTAGTGCAAGGCCTGAGTTTTTAAAAAAATGTAAAATGTTTTGACTTTTATAGTCAGTTACTGAAAATTGACCGCAAAGCTAAATCGGGTACAATAAATCATGAGCATATTGGTATAACTGTTTCAATAAAAATCAATCTTTTTCAACAAGTTTTTTTGTGTCTTAGCCCCTCAACGCCAGGAAAATTCAGAAGATCTAAATTCTGAATCAGGTTACTTCTATGTTTAGCATACAAAGTACTCGAAACAGTGAGAATCAAGGAGAACGAAGGAAAATAATTCTTTGTTCAATTTGACAAATTGACACTGACAATACAATACGTTGCACATGAATATAATGAAGTACAGACCACTGATCAGAAATAACAAGATCGGAAACCTACCTACGTTTTACTCTCCAAATACCTCAAATTTCATTTTTTTTCATGCAGTCATACTCTTGCAGCAAACTTGCTTTTTATTTTGTAGGCAAATGTCATTTTGACAGCAAGCTTTCCTATCTTTTTATAACTGATCAGTGGTAAGACACACAACAGCACTGGCGACTGAGGCATTCAGCTGCGACAGAACAAGACATTAATTCAAAAGAGAAAGAGATAGATGGACACAAAAAGATAAAACATTTAACAGGCACAGAGGAGAAGACATATGGCGCTTTTCTTTTTTACCTCCGAGCAGATTAGATCAGATCACGGATGTGTCAAAAAAAAAATCTGTGTTTCTTTTTTTCTGTGTTTTTTTCTGTGTTTCTTTTCCATGCTCTGAGCTAAATCTGTTTGCTCAGGATAAAATGATCGAGCAAATAGAGCAGATAGCTAACCGAAGACAACAACCGTTATCTGATCTAATCTGCTCGGAGGTAAAAAAGAAAAACGCCAATAGATTCATATCGTCTCATATTGTCAAACATGTAGCCTCATATAAGCTGGCGATTTTTGTAGAAAAGGAATAATGCCGAAGCTGGGGCTTAAACCCGCAGCGTTTGGCTTAAGGATGCGTGTGCATTTCAGAGTAAAAACACTGAGAGTCGCTCTCAGGCCGCACACGAGACCAAACTCTCAACTCGACACAGCCTTGAGAGTAGCTTGTGGAGAGGTGACTTTCTACTTGCGATATTTATTCATAGTTACTCTCAAGTCGACACACTTTCTTACAGCTATCGGAGATAAGCTCGCAGAATTCAAACATAGGTCGTATTCTGCGAGGAACTCTCAGCAGTCAACATGGCTAGCCAGTAAACGCGATACAAGAAACAAAATTAATGAACTTTGTTATTTGAAAAAAATTAAAGGACCTAGCTATGCCCTCAGTGTTACCCACGACGATAACTGTATAAAAAGTAGCCCTTGTCATTTTATAAACGTGACCACCGCTACCAATGAAAAAATCATGTTAATCCTTTGCTCTATGTAAAAAGAAAACAAATCTAGCCACCGGAACCAGACATCTCACCGGGATGAAGAGCCTATATGCAATTTGACATTATAAGCCATCTGTGTGCGAGATTTCATCCAACAGGGGCGAACGCAGGCAGGGGTTTTGGGGGTATCCATGGTAGAATCGTAGAGAAGCAAAGAAAATGGGACCGGAAACTGTCTTTAGTTCAGCCGAAGAACACAAGCTTGTTTAGTGGCTCATATATGCATGTACCTTGCCAAGTGTGGCTTTCCTCAGAAGCCCACAGACCTCATGGTGAGGACAAACGTAGATAGCCTACAAGGGAAAACGTATTACTAGGCCTTCTCAAGATGTCACATTATATTATGAACTGAGGGACTCAGAACAGCAGAGGACGAGCGATCGGGACCGGTATTTTAGAAGACCCCTCAAGATTTTTAATGGAGATGAATTCAGCCTATCTCTAAAACCAGGAGTAGCCAAGAGGTTTGAACAATCTATATTAATTAAAAATAAAATATTAAGTGGAGTACCCTCAGAAATTGTTCTCTCAGACCCGAAAATGTCAACTATCGATAGTCAACTCTCCCAAATATACCTCTCAAATGGACAGGCACCTGAGACACCTTAAGAGTCAATTGCTGATTCCGTGATTCCTTCTGTTTGTGAATAGTTTATATAAAAAGTTTCCATACACTTTATTAACTTAAAGCAACAAATTAAGGGATTCAGGGGCATCTTCTCCAAAACCCAATCGGAGAACGTACATCGCGTGGATTCAAATGGTCCTTCGGCTTCAATTTTTGAGTCAGCTTGATCTTGTGTTGGTTAAAAAACCAAGAACCTAACGCGAAAAAGGCCATAATAGTTTTCAAGTACCTATATGCTTTCTTGCGTTTCACATATTTTCAATGAGAATTGCTTTACGTCATATCCATTTTTTATGTTCCACACATATTAAAAAAAAAAAATTCAAAGTGAAGGAGGTGTGACACAAGTAAAAAAAGTGGACTTTCACGCCGCCTTACATACTTATCTTATTAACTGTTTCGCGAATTTGTACATTAATTAAAAGGTGAAGTCTTAGAAAGACTTAAAAAAAAACAGTTAGCGAGCCTTTAATTGTGTTTTCTCGAAAAAGTGCCAATGGCATTCGGAACAAACCAATTCTAAGGAGATGATATGCTTGCCGTACTATGCATAATGGAGGGTTCCGTTATTTGCAGTTCAATGCTGAAAGTAGCTATATTTAATGATTTAATTCATATTTTCTGAATTTTTAGTTCAAAAGTAAGATGTATGTAAAAGAAACACTTTGTTATTTTGACAGTTGAAATTCAGCCAGAATTTTTGTTTTTTTCTTACAGAATAAGTAAAATCGTGCAAAATTGAAACACAAACCATTTTTTGGCATAATACAATCAGGTGTCCATTAAAATGAAATTACGGCTGGAAAATGTAAACACAAATTTATGAAACTGACCCTTTTTTGTTTGATTTCCGATCAAATACCAGGCTTATGGCATTAGTGTTGTTAATCGTCATTATGTAAAAATAAAATAAAAATAGAGTGGCGTGACAGCTCTTGAAAAGCCAAGGCCTAAGTGGCTTAATCTCATCAACAATTCTCTGAGTGCGTGTGAAGAATTGAGGGGACCTACAATTTAACGCCGATTCCGAACGGCAGAGTTGAGAAGCACTTTTTCATGACAGATTGATACTCTTGGAAGCTTTGTCAGGTCTTCGCAAGAGGCAGTGCCCGTGAAAGATCAAATAAAAACTTGGCCTGAGTGGGAATCGAACCAACGACGTTCTGCTTAGCAGCCAACGCACTTACCAGCTACGGGCAACTGCGTCATTATGTACTAACATTTAAATCAAAGGCGAGACAACTCAGAATATATGTGTTTTAAGTTCGATACTAAGTATGTATTGGAAAAAGAATTCATATGACTGCCCAAAATATTGTTTAAAAAATTGTATAAGAATGTCTAACAGACAATAGTCTCACAATCACACCTTCAAAGTAAGTGGTTTCAACGAATTTTCCTTAGTCGTTTTTTTTTTAGAATCAACATAAAGGGTAGCTCCCATATAAATTTTTTGCCAGCAATAAAAAAAAATTAATAACATATCTCAAAACACTCTTTTCATAATTTTTTTTTTCAGAAAAGATGTGTTTAAATTTTATTTATTAAATCGTCGACAAACTTTGACCTACAGTTTTTACTAAGCTTTACTTGAGCCAGTAAGGGCCATTTGCTGAAACGAGTCATAAATATTTAAGTACCTATAACATATTCTCTTAAGTTTCACTTATTAGTTTGCACCAAAAATATTCTTAATCATAAATGTTGCTAAGTAGGACATAAATTAGGGGGAAGAATATGTACAACCTTAGTCTCTTAAGTAAAACATAGTGACTGAAGTTTGTTTTGACAAATAATTTTGCTGTGAATAAAAATTAATAAGTATGAGAGAAAGGAATATTTTTATTCTTTTGATGAACTTTCATTCTATAAAATATTACGTTTAACGAAGAATATGACAATTCATATTTTGGAGCAGATATGTTTATAGCAGTTTTAGTGCTTTACTTAACACAACCCTTAAGTTCTGATGACATTCTTATAGAAGGTATTTTAAGTAGATACTTCATGGGGTTCTTTCTTTTTTACTTTTCGGTTCTTCTTGGTTCGCGTGTTTTATTTCACCATTTAAATTATTATGATGGAGGGATAAATTTTCCAACAGCGAGCAAAAAGTCAATATTACAAAGGCATTGATAAATATTTTTGATTCCCAAAACCAAGGCTTTTAAGTTTACCACTTGAATGCACAAAGTTTTCTTTGGAAAAATTGACGAGTTTCGGGATTTGTTTGAGGGTTCGGAGGTTGATGTAATTGCGGTTTCTGAAACATGGTTTAAAAGCGATTTAATTGACAAAATATATTCCATGAAAGGATATACACTTTTTAGAGCAGATAGAATCGATCGAACTTAAAATGGAAACGCTTCAGGATAGCCGAGGATCGTCAACAATATCGACTGCTTCGGAACAAGTTTGTTGTTCTTATTAATTCTGCAAAAACAAGGTGGTTTTCTAATCATTTGAACATTTCACAGAATGGTCGCAAGCTCTTTAAGAACCTCCGTGAAGTTGGAATTGGCAAACAAAGGTCACCGTGTAAAGAAGTGGATTGTAATGAATTGAATCAATTTTTTAAATCATCTGTTCCCCAACCCACAAATCCATCTATAGTACAAGTTGAGCCTTTGCTATCCTACCTCTGAGATTCTTTTAACTTCGTAGCTGTTACTCCTCAAGACCTTGTGGAGAGTTTTATGTCAATAAAATCAAATTCCATTGGATTTCATCAATTAAATCCAATATTTGTTAAAGCAGCATTGCCACTTATTTTGCCTTATTTGACCTTTGCCATCAATTCGATGTTTTCTAAGAGCACATTTCCATCTTCATGGAAATCTTCAAAAATTATAGGTACCGATATCTAAGAATCGTAGTGGAACAGAATATCGCCCAATTTCAATTCTCCCATTTTTGTCCAAAGTTGCTGAGAGATTAATGGTAACAAACCAATCGCTTATTCAAAACTCACAGTCTCCTGTCAATCAAGCAATCTGGATTTCGATCGTGAGCAACATCAACGACGATATGAATGTGATTTTGAAATGGTCGAATGAATGCGGTCTTGTTTTAAATCCACTCAAAACAAAATGCCTTGTCTTATCAAAGAAAACACTTGATTTGACATATTTTCCCCCTGTGATATTAAATAACAACCCTGTGGAGTTTGCCAATAAAATTAAATTTTATTTCAATTATTTGTCAAACCGATTCATAGCTGAGACGAAATATTATTTTTCCTAGCAACGTAGAATAAACTAAGTGAAACTTAATAACTAAGTTTTACTTAGAACTAAGTTCAGAATACTTAAAAAATAGATTTATGACGAGTTTCAGCAAATGGGCCTAAGTAATTTTTAAGGAATATCAATTTTCTAAAAAGATTCTGAAAGCGAAACCTCGTCAGCAAATAAAAAACATTTTTGCAATTTTTTTTAAGTCCAAGTCAAAAATTCAGACAAAATATTATTACAAAATTTAAAAAAAATATTAACTTAAACAATGGAACAGGGATTCCTTTTTCCTAAGGGAATTCTAAGATTTTTTTTGCTTTTTAGTTTTCAAAAATACATAAGGCTTTTACTTTTTTAATTCGGATGTTGATTCCAGTGAAATGAAGTTGGTTATGTAATGTATTTTTAAACTTTTAAAATGAGCAGGGCTTAACAGAAATAATTTTCAATTATATTTTGTTTGACTTCAATTTGAATTCACATAACACTCAATCAGCAAATGATCTGCCAACGGCCACGTTATATTTCATTTGTTTTAGTGTTTGATTCTGTAAAAACACGCACTTTATTGTTATGTTTCATTTTCACTATTCATTTCTGCAGAACCAATAAACAATTAGAAGATTATAGAAATAAGAGCATCGCAGCTCAATGAACCATCAAACAGCGATTTGAAGCAAGAGCACTATCTCATCCGTAACGCGATCTTAAAACTAAATGCCCCTTTGTTTTTATCTCCGTCAGAACCTAATCATCCATTGGATCTCTGTTTTTGTTTTCCTCAAAGCACCTAATTCAAAAGAGTAGAAACAATGAGAAACAAACAAAAACTTTGATTGTTCTAAGCTTGCGTATTTGTGATCAACGCGACGGTAGTAAAATCTATTTTATCCATTTACATACTTTAACCTTCAAGACCAAACGAACAAAAAATAAATCATTTCCCCCTAATCCCCCATAGTTTCAATAAAAAAACAACTAACTCAGTAGTGGGGCGGGGGGGGGGGGGGGGAGGGGGCAACAAAAAACTCATAAAGTTCAAAAAACGCATTAATCAATTAATGTTGCGAATTCATTTCATTGACCTTAATCTTTTAATCCTTATGTCTAATTGTCACCTTTGCTGTTTTCGTCAAATCGGATACTTACTTACAAAACGTGCAAAGCCCACAAATCGCACTTTAATTCAATCTCAAAATCTGTGCGCTTAGATGTATTAAAGGCAATGTAACACAAGTCGGTAGCTAGTAAGCTAGTGTCTATGTGCTTGTGTACCCATCACCAAACATAAAGCTATCAGCACTATCAGCACCCTTCAGTCAAGTCGAGTTAAGACGAAGTAAGGTGTGAGGCTATAAGTGAAACATATTGACAGCATGTTGACAGTGAGTCCAAATAAATTAGTTAGTTCGTCATGAATGAGCATTCAAACACTATCAATCGGCAAGTTGGAAGCATCTGTGAACTATCTTCAGGTTCAAATACGTTCTAGCCCCCGGGGTCTGAGTTGAAGACTAATTATCAATTTCAAAACAGAAGCACAGTAAAAAAAAAATTGAGTTATTAAATCTTCATTATGTCAAAACGAATGGCAGAGGGGCGGATGAAGTGAGTGGTTTATGTTTGCCTCAGAGACGTCATTAGACGCACATTAAATTAAAAGCTCTTCAGAAATGGTTAAATTGTTTTGGTTCGAGCCTATAATTTGATTTAATGTTCGGTGTACACTTTCTTTGAAATTGATAATTTTTCAAGTTATTTTGCTTCATTTGAGTTTGAGATTTTGATGTTAGTGGATACGTCACAAGGTGTAGTTGACATTATTTGAATAAAACAAAATATTTAAATACTAATTACTTGTGTGCCGTGTTGTGAATATAATTTTTGTTCATTTAGTTTTTGTTTGAATTGCGACTATTTTCAATGATGCATAGGAACGCACACATTTTTTGTTTAACTGTGTGTTCAAGTTGAATACAGCTCAAGGAAGATCCTAATATTTTATAACATTAGAACAAAAGCTTGTATTTGCAACATAGAGAAGAGAGGAGAACAGTATTGAAAAAATGAAGTCAAAACATGTTTGTTTTCTTGTCCTTCAGGTCGAATACATTATAAAATGTGTTTCATTTGTAAAAGTTTGACGTGTACAACGTTGTATAGTCAAAACTATTTTCTTCAGTTGAGGTTAGTTTTTTATAACAAATGCGTTATTAATATAAGTATTTATAAACAAAATATATTAAGGTTTAAAGTTAAAAATTAGCGTTAATTTGGACTCTAAAACTTAATTTATTTTGATTTCTCATAAAAGCAATTGCTTGTATAGAATAATTTGAACGAAGAATTTTAATGCCTCGTTCTCCATGATTCTCAGCGTTTGGTGTCTCATAAAATGTATGTTTTTGGAAAAGAATACGGCCTTATTCTGGGCTGTTGGAAAAAACGAAAAACGTACTAGATCTCGATTTCAATAATTCTCATAACTTTGATTGACGAAAAGGAGTAGATTCTCATGAAAAAAAGGATTTACTCCGGGCAAATGATATAGGAGCAAAAGTGTACTGCGGAAATTTTGTTATCCAGGATTTTGATTTCCAATATTCCGACCCCGACCCGTTTAACTTTACCTAAAAACAATTTTAAAGAAAATTTTCCTTTTATATTTGTTGTTGGTCCAGCTAAGGACTTATTGAAGATTACACGAAACTTCAATGAAAATCTTCAGAATCTTTATTAAATATGAGGTGAATCGTGAATCGGTAAATCGGAAATAGTGCTTTGATACATTAAATTTACATACTACGGTGGATCTTGGAGAAGTCCCAGGAACTTCAAATTGATACCTACCACCTTTTCATCGATTTCAAGGCTGCGTATGACAGCATCTATAAAGATCATCCCAGAACAACTCGTCCATTTGTGTAAGATGACAATGGAAAACAGACGCTGTTCCATCATGGTCGGAAAAAACATAACGGATACATTTGATGTCAAAAAAGGTTTTAGACAAGGCGATGCGCTGTCATGCGATTTCTTCAGAATCATTCATTAAAAGATTGTGCAAAACTCTAACGTCAACACCAAGATCACAATCTTTCAAAAATCCGTCCAGCTACGAGAATACGCAGACAACATTGAAATAATTGGAAGAACACAGCGTGATGTCAGAGGAGCGTTCGTTAGTCTTGAGGCTAACGAGGGCAAGACCAAGTTAATGCTGTCAACGAGAAAGGACAACCAACATCGACGTCTTCGAGAAAACGTTAGCGTAGGCAGATTTAACTTTGAGGTAGCTAAGGACTTCGTCCGCTATAAACTCAGACAACAACACCAGCAAACGAAGAATCGCGCTTGCCAATCGCTGCTTCTTTGGACTTACAAGGCAATGGAGTAGTAATGTCCTGTCTCGAACAACTAAAGTGTCACTGTACAGGACTCTCATCA
Source organism: Sphaerophoria taeniata (assembly GCA_943590905.1). Taxonomy (NCBI): domain Eukaryota; kingdom Metazoa; phylum Arthropoda; class Insecta; order Diptera; family Syrphidae; genus Sphaerophoria; species Sphaerophoria taeniata. The sequence continues at coordinate 288,606,211 of OX016540.1, forward strand.
TCCCGGTTTTAATGTGTGGTGCAGAGACATGAACCATGACAACATCGGATAAAACGCTGTGGGTTGCTTCTAGAGAAAAATTCTTCGGGTGATTTTCGGTCCAGTCTGCATAAATAGAGAATGGAGATGAAGATTCAATCAAGAACTGTACGAGCTGTTCAGCGACACCGGCCTAGCCAGAAAAGTTAAAATCCAACGACTTAGATGGCTCGGTCATGTAGAGCGAATGGAAAATAATGCTCCCGTCCAGGGAGTCTTCGAACGTCGACGTCGTAGAAGAGGAAGACCGCGACCCAGGCGTATCACACAGGTGATAGAGGACCTGAACCAACTTGGCGTGCAAAACTGGAGACAGATAGCTAGGGACCGAGGATGAGGCCCTGGTCTTACCTGGACTGTAACGCCACCATAGTAAATGTTTGAGGAAAAGAAAGAAACAAAATGGCTGTTACTTGGCTTCCAAAATATGCAGAAAAAAGGTTTACCAAGATTGGCAAAGGATGGCAGGCAGAGGATGTAAGTGTTTTAGTTCAGTGCTAGTACCTCTTAAGATTCAGGGTGTCACAAAACAATGTTTAAGCAAAAAAATAATAATTTCGACCACGAGAGCAAGATATAAATATTGAATTGAGGTCCTTGAAAGGCTTTTTCATCAAAAGGAAAAGGAAAACGCAGAGTTCACTAGTTTCCTCAGACTAACTCAGACACAAGAAAACAGACATTTCTAGTGAACTTAAATTGACAAGACGCCATATATAAATGTAATTACAGTTTTTGACGAAATGACTCGATTAATAATTAAAAAAAAATGCATGCATTAGTTTCTATTCCAATCAAAAACGAAAACCAGCGGCGCATCGATAAAAAACTTGGCAAATTTTCAACACAACCGGCTCCGGTAAATTATTCAACTTACTTTGGTTCACACGCGCCGTTTCCTTTCATTTTGTCTTTGCAGAGCACCTTCGATGCTCATCAAAAAAAAAAATGTAAACATTTTTGTGCAATATTAGCTAAATGAAATCGCACATTTTCACATTTTGATTTATTTTGTTATCGTTAAATCGGAACTCCATACACATTTCGCCACAATATTGGTATTTCCAATAGTGACGACTTCTTTGCTAGCGTTTGTGGTATGCTGAAGAAAACAGGTTTCCGTTAAAAATGCAGCCGTTGATACTCAACTCACATTATTTCCGGCGAGGAATTTATTAATCAACCGCTAAATACCTAGTTTTGTTTTTTAACAAATCACACTTGGCTTGACAGTTAAGTAGCCATGGGCTTAACAATTCCTCATCGTTATAGACAAATTATGTGCATGGTTAATGTTCAGACAGTGGCCTAGGTTTTTTCTAATTTAAATAAAACATCAAGAACCGACAAAATTCCGCACTGAAACCAAAATCACTATAGTTTGTAATAAATTAGCCATTAGTCAGAACCACGTCCAGTTCATGTTAATTTTACAAGAAACTAGACCATTCTATCTCTAGGAACTCGTAATTGATATTGAATTATTTCCTAAAATTCATAAAATTTAACGACTTCTTGCCCAATGCCGTGTCTAAACAACTAATTAACAGGACAGTCTAGTACAATATTTTGACCTATTTTCAGTTCAAACTAAATGAAAAACTAGCTTTAAGTCAAGCTAAAAGAAAAATACAAATAAATTAATTGCACTGTTTATGTTTGAACGTTTTACAGTTTGCTCAGGTCGTTGAATGCAACAACCGGCTGCTGCTGCCGGCTTGTTGGATTACCAATCACTCGTCGAACTCGACCAATATTGGTTAAGACATTTTGGACCAAAATAATTATAGAGCTATAAGTTTCAACGGACGCCGCCGCCGAATACTTATACTTTTAAACGAACCTGCTTTGGTACACTTTTACTCAATGAAATTCAGAGACGAAAAATCAAAACAAGAAGCTGTCATTATGACATTACAACACTACACACCTTGTATCTTATGCAATATAAAAAACATAAACGTATCTAAATAAATTCGTATTCGGTTGGTATAGTCGGAGTCTGTCTGATATGACAGCGATGTTTGTTGTATCGATGGACGTGATCGATGCTGTGTGATTGATACTGACTGTTTTAGGGGGGACAAACAGTGGGATTTTTTATTCTTATTTTGTTTTAATATTTTTATTCTTGTGCAGTGTTAAGAATAAAAAAAAATCAAAGCAAAAAAAATCTAAAATATTTTGGATAAAAATCAAAAATTCAAATTTTTATCTTTGTCTTTCATTTCTAAATGCTATCTTGTGTTTTGAGTTTTTCCAAAACTTTTGCTTAAACTCAGGGTAAAAAAAATTAAAAACGGGGACAAACTTTGAGAAGGAACCAGAAAATTGAAAACCCAGTCCTTCTCTCAGACCGTTCTGCACTTCGAAAATTACTTCGCATGCCAGAAATTAAAACTGCGAAATTTAGATGCAATATGCCTTCCCATTACCTAATGAGGATGACCAGTTACCAAGGTAGGTTGGCAACAACACAGCGACTATACAGATCCTCTAAAAGATTCGTGAGAGCTACTGAGTTGAAGCACCCTGTAACGCTCAGTTAGAGAGACAATGCTCTCCTTAAAAAGGCAAATAAACTATAGTTTAGAACTTCAAGCGGTAGTAAGCAGAGATTGCTATTGCACTAAAACCCAGCAAATGAGCTCCAAAACGTCAGAGGGCGAAGAAGTAGATGCTGCAACATCTATGTCTATACCTTAAAAGATAAACGTTGAACTGGCTGGTAATTAATCAACTGCTCGGAATGACAAAAGGAAAGTTCAGACGACTTCCAACGAGAAACAGCCGGCCAATGCTTCGAAAGATAAGAGCTCAGGCAAGCTACTCATCTGGGACGAATTCGGGAGCATAGAAAAGAGTATGATCGGAGGAGTTATCTGTGCCAAGAAACGGAAAACAAACACCACCCCGATGGAACTACAAGTTGCCATAATAAGTCGGGATGATCCGGATGATAAAATTTCTGCAAATAATTGCCTACTCGTAAAAAATGAGATTGAAGTCACGAAAGCACGGGACGTCCTTACCCGTTCAATTGCCAATATAGGGGTACTGTTGGAAGGATCTTCTTTTGATATTCTTCCATGAGGACTCCATTATTAATTTAATGACGAAGCAGAATAAAGAGCTTCCCATTCTGGATAGGAAGCTCCTAAACTCAAGAAAAAGTCGTATTTGTTGAAGTTGTTAATATAAAACTTTAATACTTTAAATATGAACTCTACTTGTTGTATTTTTGATCTTTCGTAAAATTGTTTTTATTATCAAATCAAATATGAAATAAATTTTGTACTCGAAATTATATCAAACTTTCAACATCGTTTTTTATTTCATAACGAATTAAAAATTCTTTGGAAACTTAAAAAAAACTATAAAAGGTTATGGTCCCATCCTTGCTTATACGCAAAAATAGAATTTTTTAAGATAGATATTGAATTTTTGTTTAAAGAAGAATATCGAGAATCAAGAATTTCATTGAGATGGAACATTCAAGAAATATAAAACCTTTATCTGGGGAAGGAGACTGGCCTATTTGGAAGAGAAAGATCCGAGACCTTTTGGATTACCATGAAGGGGCCTTAGATGTAATCGATGGAAAGCTTTTGAACCCGAATCCATTACCAGCGAATGCATCAGAAGCAGATGCTAAGAAATATAAACAAGAGTATGATGCATATAGAAAAGCGAATAGTTATGCAAAGACAATGCTAACTAATTCGATGACTGATAACGTGTACCAAAAAGTTATGGATAGCGAAAAGGCAAAAGACATGTGGGAAGCATTAAAAGGATTGTTCGAAGCCACATCAAAAGATCAACTTTTTAAGAAGTGCACTGATCTTTTTTCTTTTGGTTGGACAGAAAATGAAGATGTTTCAACTCATGTTGCAAAGCTAAAAAGTCTCTGCAGTGAAATCAACAATGGGCTGAAAGTTAAAAATGAAAGTGCCCTGCCAGATTTGTTGTTGGTTTGCAAGACGCTTCAGATTCTTCCCAACCGTTTTAAGACGTTTAGGTCAAGTTGGATGCTGTTGACAAAAGACAATGAAAAGACTTTTGACGAACTTACGATGCAGCTTTGTTTATTCGAGAGGAATACAAAGAAAGCTAATGAAGGTGATTCTGAAGAAGCTCTAATTGTAAAAGTCAACAATCAACAAAGACATCGTTTATCCAAACAAAAAAAATCATCAAATAAAGAGAATGGTGTATGCAACTATTGCAAAAGGAAAGGACACTGGGTCAAAAACTGTTACAAATGGATTGCAGATGGAAAACCGAAGAAGAAGTCTTGCAATAATTTTCCAAACGAAGTAAATTCTAACGTTGCCCTTCCAACTATTGCGAACGAAGTCAATCAGTTTGAACCAAATGAAGAAGATTGGTGGATTGACAATGGAGCCACCAAACATGTCACGAACCAAAAAGCATATTTCATTGATTTTGAAAAGTTTAGGGATGGTGTCACCATTCAGTCTGCAGGGAGAGAGAGCCTAGCTGCACTTGGCAAGGGTACCATCCGAATTGTTTCAACTGTTGGAACTATGAAGAAGACGATGACTCTTAACGATGTTTGGTATGTTCCTAATATATTTAGAAATTTATTTTCAGTTTTGGCAGCACAAGACAGAAATCCGAAAAGTGAGTTTACTTCAACATCATGTCACTGCTGGTTGAAGGTAAACAACAACATAGTGTTGAAAGGTTCACGACAAGTAGGGGGATCTCTGTTTAAGGCCAATATAAAAGCTGTTGTCAAAAGTAAACAAGAAGATGGAAACATGGCAGTGGTGTCAAAACCTCTACTTCAGTTGTATCATGAGAGGTTTGGTCACCAAGACAAGCGTCATGTGAAATCCCTGCTCGAAAACCAATTAGGAATCAAGGTCCAATTAGATAACGAAGTTTGCGAGTCTTGCGTATATGGGAAAGCTCACCGACTCCCATTTGGCACCAGGGAGAAATCTTCTGAACCTGGCCAGTTGATTTCAGCCGATGTTTGTGGTCTATTTGCAGAATCGTTTACCAAGAAACGCTTCTTTGTAATTTTCAAAGACTGTTACTGTTTCGATATTGTTATATTATTCGCCACAAGTCTGAAGTCAAAGATGCTCTTAAAGAAATGGTTATTCATGCAAAAACATTAGGGCATTCAATTAAAGAATTTTTAAGTGACAATGGTGGTGAATTCAATAACGAAGAAGTTCGAAAAACTCTGACTTCATTTGGAATAACACAAAGATTAACTGCACCTTATACACCACAACAAAATAGTTCTAGTGAGTGTGAAAGTCGAACAGTAGTTGAAATGGCAAGGACTCTTAAATATTGTAATAAAGATGTCGTTTTTCCAGAAGCCATGTGGGCTGAACTTGTTAATACAGCCATTTACATATTAAATCGAACAAGCAAGTCCTCAGTTGAAAATATTACTCCGACAGAACTTTGGCTAAGACAAAACCCCAGAATTCACCATTTAAGAATAATAGGCTCTACTTGTTATGTACACACACCTGACCAACGACGTAAAAAGATGGATGCAAAAGCTCAGAAAGGCTACCTTATTGGATATGATGGCGAAGAGAGGTATAGAGTTTACATCAAAGAGGAAAATAAAGTCATTTTCTCTAGAGATGTTAAATTTAACGAAGGATGTGCCAAAGATCATGAATCCGATAACTACACTTCAGACCAAGCCAAACAAGAAAATAGAACAATCGTTCAGTTACCTACCAAGCTAATCGAAAATCAAGAAAAAGAAAAAGAAACTCAAAAAAAGACTCAAGACATACAACAAGACATAGATTTAGAACAATATCTTAACCAAAAAGAAGAAGTTATAGAATATGAAAATCAAGAAGATGAAAATAAAAATTTGCAAGATCATGAAGAATTTCAAGATGCTGAAGACAATGAAGAAGAACCGACGATAGTTCAAAGACAATTAAGAGATCGAAGTACCTTAAAAAGACCAAATTACTTCCATAATTTTATCTTTGAACTTGATGATTCCCTTGTAAGCAATGATCCTGAAGATTACGAAGAAGCTTTAAATAGTGAAGATAAAGTACATTGGCAAGTTGCTATGGAAAAAGAAATTTACTCTCTTCAAGAAAACAATACCTGGAATTTGACGGATTTACCAAAAGGTAAGAAAGCTTTACCCTGCAAGTGGGTTTTCCGTATAAAAAAAAATCCTGATGGCAGCGTTGAAAGGCATAAGGCTAGGCTCGTTGTCAAAGGATTCAAGCAGAAGCGAGGTATCGATTATAACCAGACATACAGTCCAGTAGCAAAATTAGCTACAATAAGATCGATTATAAGTATAGCAGCATCAGAAAAGATGCATCTATCACAGTTTGATGTATCAACAGCGTTTTTGTATGGAGAACTTCAAGAGGATATCTACATGCAACAACCTGATGGCTATACAGATGGATCAAAGAAGGTATGCAAACTAAATAAAAGCTTGTATGGTTTAAAACAAGCACCAAGATGCTGGAATAATCGCTTTGGTGGATTCTTATCTAAATTAGGATTTAATGTCAGTGAAGCTGATCCATGTCTCTACACAAAAATAAGTGGTGAGAAGAAACTCATTCTTGTTCTTTATGTGGATGATGGATTAGTTGCAGCTACAGATTTAAAAGATCCAGAAGAATTCATACAAAACTTGATTCGAGAATTCAAAATAATTTCGAAAAAAGCCGAATATTTCTTGGGACTCGAAATTAAATACGAAGATGATGGCATTCGAATAAGTCAAAAAGCTCATGCAAACAAAATTTTAGAGCGATTTAACTTTGCAGAATGTAAACCTGTTTCTACACCGATACTGAAGACCTCAGAGTTGCCTACACCTGAAAAGGAAACCTCAAGAAAACATAATTTTCCTTATCGACAAGCTGTTGGAGCTCTTATGTATTTAATGCTGGGAACGAGGCCGGACCTTGCATATACTGTTGGGTTCCTATCAAGATCATTGGAAAATCCAACTCAAGAAGATGTAGGTAGAGTTAAGAGAGTTTTCCGATACATTCAAGGAACAAAAGATACCGGAATCCTATACCGATCAAACAGTAAAGAGAACATATTTGACTGCTATAGTGATTCTGATTTTGGAGGTTGTACTAAAACCGGAAGATCAACTACCCATTATTTACCCATGGTTCTATCGTATGGGAATGGAATAGCAGATGAACTGATGGCAAGGAAAGGGTCAGAAGTAAATAGAAGTAGTATAGCAGCCATCAAACTAGGGGACTATACGTGTTCAAGAGGAAAATAGACTATAGAACAAAAATGCAGATCAATAACTTATGGAGTTCCAAGAACGATTGCGCTGGTCTCAATGGCTAACACGAGGAAATTCATTGATAGCACAGGTTGGTTTGTAAACGAAGAAAGCATCAATGCTACTTCTCTTAAATAGGCGATCAGGATGGACCAATAGGCCCCCTCTATACAACAGCACACCTCTCCCTATCTGACTATCTACCTAACTAATCCAATCTTAAGATTTATGTGACGAGGCTGGCCCATTCTTTGCTGTCCAGTGTGCACAAGTAGTTTTCTTGTTCTAAAAAAAGATATTGCTAAGATCATCTTTCTATTATTCTCTCAAGTTCTCGTTTAAAAAAAAAAAAATCTTTCAAGGAGATATTTTCTTCTTATATTCTGGAATAATCAAAAGAAATAAATAAAAGTATGGCCCACTTTTGGCTACTTTTGCCATTAAATCAACTCACTGTAGTCTGATTGCAGGGCTATGGCTAACAAATTTTTGTTACTTGTTTGCTATGGTGAATTGGTTTGTAAATATCTACCCAAAGGATTGAGACATTTAACGTGAAACTCAACTTTAATCCCTCGTTTCTACTTTTGAACTAGTTTCATATTAATAAAAATAAAAATATTTAAATAATCCATTTGACATAGTTATAGTATCAAGTGCATTCGTTATCCAAAAAAAATGAAAAATAAAATCAATCAATTTCTAATAAAATTCACTATCGCATAATTAGCACAGTGATCAAATGCAACTGACACCATGTCAATCGAACAATAACAAGCATCGCACTTGCAAACCAAATCAAATCAAATGTGACATCATATTAAAAGTGAACTTTTAATTTTATTCAAAAATAGAAAATAACACACACACACACACACACAAAAACACATCTCTCTGACTGTGAAAGATTTTTTACATTTCTTTACTTTGATCGATTTGCATAAGTGTGGTATCTATATCGCATAAGTTATTTGACCTCGAATAAATTTGCCAATCGAAACAAGCGTCAACGTTTGAACAACATGAATGAATGACAAAAAAAAATTAGACAAACTGAAAGCAAAAGTATTTCGATCGCTCGTGTGATTGGGTATAATTGATTTCGAATAACGAATACCTTTTGGAATGATGAGTTGAGGAGATGATGATTTGTGAACATTTCAATATTAAACTCAAAAAGCGTATCGAATGATTATGATGCTCTTATCAGAAGTGCTAGATTTAACGAGTAAAATATCATCACGAGCTACAAGTAGTTGATTTAACAAGCTATGCAACATTAATTTATTATAGATTTGTGGGTGGGGAACGATTACTGACGACTGGAGTGGCTTTGGGAAATTAAATGGGTTGTTTGTTGGTTTTTTGTAATTGTAAATGGAATTAAAGTGTTATTTTTTATTTTTATTTAATAGCCTATTTTTAGATCCAAACATTAAGGTCGCAATATTGTGGGGTTTTAAGAATAATTTTTTTTGAGCAATTATTGGTTTGATGATTAAAAATGTTTGTAGCTCTTGGTTTGAAGAGAGATTATGTTAGAGATAATGTTTTCCAGGTTAACGAACTCAGAGTAAATAAGAAAAAAAAAAACTGTGTTTTTACCAATTCAAAAATTCCAGTTGAAAAATGCCGATAGTCGCCCATTGTCAAAGTTCCAAGGGTTTGAGTTATGACAGATCAACAAAATGTTCGGGAAATGTTGTCAATTGCAGACTTATTTTACATTCAAAGATTTATTTGCTTTACTTTAGATTTTATTCATAAATAAATAAAATAGAGTGGCACAACAGCTCTTTAAGTGGCTTACTCTCATCAACAATTCTATGGGTGCTTGTGAAAAATTGAGGGGACCTAAAATTTAACTCCGATTCCAAAAGGCAAAGTTGAGAAGCACTTTTCATGACAGATTGATACTCTTGGAAGTTTTGTCAGGTCTTCGCAGGGGCAGTGCCCGTGAAAGATGAAATAAAAACTATGGGCACGAGTAGGACTCGAACCCACGACGTTCTGCTTAGCAGCCAACGCACCACTAAGCCACGGGCTTAAAAATCCTGCTTTTATCACTGGATCACTGATGATCATCAAAATTCTTAGGGTGTTTCCCAAAGTCATAGTACATAACAAAAAATTATAAGACTCTTTACTTTTACCCAAACTCTTAAACTAACAAACGGCCAAGACACATATTTTGACTAAGGTGTAGAGTTTGTGAAGTTAGTCCTTGTAAAGTTAGGGCGTATTGAGTAAGAAGCGTTGCTCTAGAAGCTGATAAATTTTTGACATCGCGAGTCATATGGTCATGTCTTGACAGCATTTTCATGAAATTCTTCTTGGTTGAACTAAATATTCCAAAATTAAAATTTTTTAAAGTTTAAAGTTGAGTCTTTTTTCCAAAACAAAAAATCCTGATTCCTATTTTGAAATACATACACATTTTTCCATTTCATTCTTGCTCCTTTGTTTTTATTTCACTCATTGAAGACAAAATAACGAAATTCTTAAAGCCCAAAAATAAGTAGGTCATCGATTTCTTTAAAAAAGCACTCATACGCCACAGTGACTTTTTCAATAATTATTGTTTTGCACGACAATTGACTTGATTTAGATAAAAATATTAGAAGGTCAAATAAACTAAATCAAATTACCAAGAATAAACTAAATTTTGTGTGCAAAAATCACTCAACAAATTTAATAACAAATTAACACCCAATTACTTGATGGATTTCAAAGTTTAACCAAAAAACAAGGTGCAGTTTCCCAAACACACCATATTCTCCCGTTCTTCAAGCAACCAATAAACGAGTCCTTTAGCAAACAAAAATTCAGTTTGAATGATTTATCAATGATCTATACATATAACAAAACCAAACAGTTCCTCGCCATTCATTTCATGCGGTATTCTACCTTTAAATTTCAAATCATTAACGTCCAAAGTTTACCCAACTCTTCATTGAAGAAGCTAAGTGTAAATATAAATAAGAAAAAAAAAGTATCTTTTATTTTTAGGTTTGGATTTGAATTTGAACGAAAAATAAAAATCACAATAAATCTATCGTTATCACCAAGGTAAAATTAAATTTTTGTTGTGGCAAAAAATTCACAAAATCAATGTTAAATCTACACGGAAATTGGCTTAGCAAAAAGGTACTAAAAATTGGATTCAAAATGGAAATTCAAATATTCATCTGCAATAGCCAGTTCTTGGGCCAATATGAATTTTAAATGAAACAAAATATATGGTTTGAAGTTTGAGCCAACAATGTGAATACAAAAATTGGTTTAATACATTTTTGAGATTTATTTTGTTGCACAAAATTAGTTCAAAGTGTGACATCTTAGATACAAGAAAAAAAATTGATTCGAATTTAAAATTTGAAAACTTTTTTAACAAAGCAAAAATCAATGAAGATAGAGTTTGGGTATTTGTCAATCATCAAATTATCCAATTTAGTTAACATAACTTACAACACTTTGAGCTGTCAGCTATTTAAGTTCCTTAAGTTCCAATTTGGGCTTTGTACTATTTTATTGCTTTTTTACACACTTGAAATTCCTTTTTTGAGAATCCTCAATTTGTTTGTTTTCAAACTAGATCACAACTTTTCAGTTCCGCACAATTCAAACAAAAGCACTGCACTTGGCTTATTAACTTCCGTAAGTATTGTTAAATTAATTTTTGCTATCAACAATTTTTTCTTGTTTCGTTTTTTTGTCACAAAATATTTGGAAGCTTTTTTTTATTCAAATCTTTAAATTATTTATTTCACAGGAAAATTGGGAAACCAAAGAGACAAAAATGTATTTTATTTTATTTTTCCAAACGCGTCGTCGTCGTAGTCGCCGAGAGCACGAGCTAATCGCACGTTTTAAATTCACAACGGAATGAGAGGTTTAAGCTTATTGCCTAGACCTTTATATGATTATCATCTTTCAGCAAGACATCGATTGAGATGAGAGCCAACTTAACAGCAGTTCGACAAAACTTAAGTCAAAAACCAGGCTTGATCTCAGAGCGACTCGCATAACATAACATTAATACAAAACGCATTTTTATAAGTTTTCTTATAGATACTCGCAAACTAACTGTGAGATACTTGTATCTTTTAAGTCTAGTCGAGCTCTCAAGCTGACTTTTTGTTTCGTTTGTTGCAAGTAAGTTGACTAACTCGCAATGTCGGTCGATCGGACAACAACGATGATGATGGTGTGAGTAGAGCAAAGAGCACATATCGAGACTCTCAGATGAAGGCTGATATGTAGGCTACTGGTTCGGTATTTTCATTGAAGAGGGAAGTCAAAATCTCGCCATATGATCATTTTTCGCTTTCAGGCCATACTTTAATATGCAGTCCCTTTGGAGAGTTGAACTTGACTCCTCGGACGAAGATTAAAAGATAAATAGTTCTCAACAAATCGGGTTTTAGTTATAAATGCAAAGATAATCACAATTCAGCAGATGCTGCTATGTAATTCACCGTGTACTTATCGCGCAATGTTAATTGATGTTTAGCAAGCAATTTTGACGTTCTAGATATCTAGAATGAATATGTGTTAACTCTCAGAGGAGAGGTAGGCTTGCACTTTCAATCATCATTCATAAATTAAATGGATGGATGGTTGACATTTAACCTCAAGCTCGTCATCGTTTAATAATTCATGCGATATGTGAGGAGATATAAGAGACATATAAGTGCAAGCTTATTAGATAGCTACTATTGGCCATAAACACGGCTATCTGAGGGCGTAGGGCACCCACCTGTTGGCCTATTCGTTCGGTAAATTGCTTCCGATTAAATATATTATACAACTTCGTACATTATACTGCATATTTGTAAAAGGGTAAAAGATTATTTGAAGTTGACGTAATTTTATTGTTGTACGAGTAAACTAACCTGTTTAAATTATCATTAGCAATAAACGGATCCATTTGCACATGATTTTGCAGTTATAAGGGGCTGTTTTTAAAACTTCAGAAGACAAAAGATTTTTCGAGAAGAAAGACAATTCATGTTCAAATGAAAATAAGCAAATAGACAAATTGCTGACACTAGGGTCAAAAGATGCAGTGAACTAAATACTGCAATATGAAAAAGATTTGGTCACCTTTCAAAAATTAAGGCATATAATTAAGAAATAATTTGAAGAGTGTCCACTTAGTTTGAAAAAAAAAGGTTTGTGTATACGGTCTCCTAATTTAAGCCGGTTTGGTCTCGTGACAAAAAACTACGTTTAAAATAATAATTCTCTGCTGAATTGTATTTTCAATTTTTCTATTTCAAATATGGGAATCTAATCCCGTAAAAAATGTTTGCTCTCATTTTCTTTTGAATGTGAAATCAACTTGACTTGCAAGATACTTTTCCATAGTACTTTTGCCTGAAAGACGTTCGACCACAAAAAATCCTGCTTTTTTTCAAGACAATCAAAGTTATGAGAATTAATAGATCTGATGCCTTTTTCGATATTTCTAACAATCCTGAATTAGGCCACAACTTTTTTGAAAAAAAAAGAAAAACAGAAATTCAAGAAGACACGAAATTCTGAGAATCATGGAGAACGAAGCAAATTATTTCCTCGTTCCAATAATTCCATACAAGTAATTTCTTATTTGTGAAATCAGCCAGTTTTGAAACAAGAAAATTGTTAAAAACCTTAATTATTGTGTATGATTATTTACTAAATCGAAGAATAGCTTGAATCAACAATAATATTTTGAGTCACCGAACGAAAAAACCTCTGCATGTATTGTAGAGGTATAGTTGAAACGTCAAAAATTCAAATGTCTTTACCTCAATTTATGCCGGCCTTTCAGCTGTATAATGTTCTAGTTATTTAGTAAGAATAAAATCCCAAACACCATGTAGGTATATCTCCAACTTTTTCATACTAAATTTAAAATTAAAACAATGTTTTACTTGAAAAAAATTTACTTCAAGCAAATCCAAAAAGATTGATCAAACGATCACAAACTCAAATTAAGATAACAACAGTTTTGCATAGTCATACATTCCAAAACTCAGTCCCACAAAAATAGTAGATACTTTTTCTTTTTCCAAAAGATAGTTCGCAATGGAAAAAATTGCGTCTTAATGGCATGCCACCAGCCACCATTTGATTTCGTTGCTTTCAGGTTGCACCGATTGAAATGAGTTTAATTCAAATCAAACTAAAATAACAGTTTTGGTGTGAAGAGGAAATACGCAGCGATTTCCGTTAAAATAAGTGCGACATCTCTATGTCGGAATTGAAAGAGACAGACAAAATTAAAGTTCAAAGCTCAATTAACCTACTGGCAGTTAAGAAAAGCTTTCATTTTGCAGAACAAATTTGCATTTAAATCATACTTTTAAATTGTTGTAAAAGGCTGATTTCAAATGCTTCATAACCTTTTCCAGTTTTAAAATGACACATTGCTTGACAATCTAATACATGAATTGGAATATATTGAAACTTAACAGATAAATGAAATAGCTACTTAAAACTCATCAAACTCTGTCAAATATGTTGAAAGGGTGACTCAAATGAACATCGTTAGTCTTTTTCCTAGTAAGTCAAGTCACCATGGACCATGCCTTAGCGCCATAAACAAATGGACGCTATTTTGCAAAACTTGAATTTGCAAGCTTGCAACACAACATGAGTGTGAGTTCGATTTTGGTTTTATAATTTTAAAGAGCGAGCGAGCATTTGACCTTTGGAATTCGTGAGTGACATGGTTTTTGATTGTTTTATTTATGAGTAAGAATGAAAAAAATGTATGCCGTATATTTTTGGTGTACATTCTTTAGGTATAATTCTAATCTGTTATTAGACACCCACTTTCCAGGTAGCTCTAATATACTCAGCGACTTAACATCAGAGTCTCAAGCCTCTACAAGCGATTTAGTGGATCTAATAACGCGGGAAAAACTGCAATGGGCCGTAGATAGCTTTGATCCATATAAATCTCCAGGACCAGACGGAATCATTCCGGCCGAATTACAAAAATGCTCAGATATGATCATTCCACCATTGGAAATCATTCTGACAGGCTGTGTAAGGTTGAAATATATTCCCAAGGCCTGGAGAATGGCAAAAGTAGTCTTCATTCCTAAAGCAGGGAAACCCTCCCACGTTAACCCTAAAGATCTTCGACCAATTAGCCTATCATCCTTCCTTCTTAAAACTTTGGAAAGACTGATTGAAATTTACATTAGACATAGCTTAAAACCATGTCTCATTTCCACAGCTCAACATGCGTACTCTAAAGGAAAATCAGTAGAAACAGCACTTCATACGCTGGTACGTAGTATTGAATATTCCCTCAAATACAAAGAATATAATCTTGTAGCTTTCCTAGATATTGAAGGAGCTTTCAATAACGTCAGTTACCAGGCGATCACAACAGCAATGGACAAGCTGAAATTAAAGAAATCACTCAGTGATCTCATAAGTCACATGCTCAAAAGCAGGACAATAACTTCCAGCATGAGAAGTTTTACTACCACCAGATCGGTAAATCGAGGTACCCCCCAAGGTGGGGTCCTTTCACCTCTTTTATGGAATATGGTAGTAAACGACCTACTAACATCATTGGAAGCTGAGGGTTTCAGGGTGATTGCCTATGCTGACGATGTTGCAATATCTGTATCTGGAAAACATCCCCAAGTTCTCTCGGAACTCCTACAAAATGCCTTAAATAGGCTAACAAAATGGGCTAATCAATGTGGCTTGGACGTCAATCCACATAAAACAGAACTAGTACTCTTTACGAGAAGGTACAAAATTCCTCAGTTTAGCCCACCCAAGATTAAAGGAATACCATTAAGCTTTTCCGACCAAGCTAAATATTTAGGCCTCATTTTAGACAAAAAACTAAATTGGAAGGCAAATATTGATGAAAGAGTAAAAAAGGCTACCGTAACGCTTTTTACTTGTAAAAAGGCCATAGGATCAAAATGGGGCTTCTCCCCAAAGATAACCCACTGGCTATACACTTCGGTAATCAGACCGATACACATTTATGGAGTTGTCGTATGGTGGACCGCACTGGACAAGATGGTAAATCTAAATAAGCTCATCAAAGTTCAACGGTCAGCAGGTATGTGCATCACAGGAGCACTTCGCTCAACACCAACCGCAGCCCTGGAAGTGCTTTTAAACCTTACACCTCTCGACATCTTCTCCAAAATGGTGGCAGCCAACACATGTGTGAGGCTTAGAGCCACCTCTCAATGGAACAGTAACAATACTGGTCATACTACTATTCTAGACAATTTCAGATCTATCCCAGATCGCTTAGATTATACCACCCCAAAAATGGTGTTCGGTAAAAGCTTCCATGTCTCTATCCCTTCAAGATCCTCCTGGGAAGAAGAAAGACCCCTGGAAGACAACGCGGTACACTTCTATACAGACGGTTCAAAGACCGACTGCGGAGTTGGAAGTGGTATCTATTCAGAACAACTGAATCTCAGTCTATCATACAGACTTCCCGATCAATGTAGTGTATTCCAGGCAGAAGTAATGGCGATTAAAGAGGCACTATCCTGGCTCAAAGAAAACGTTATATCTTGCAAGGATATACGAATCTTCTCGGACAGCCAAGCCGCTCTCAAATCTCTCGCGTCTGTCTCCATAAACTCTCAAATAGTCCACGATTGTCGATCATCTCTGAATGAGATGACGGAACAGTTTAATATTCACCTCATTTGGGTGCCGGGCCACAGAGACATTCCGGGAAATTGCAAAGCCGACGAGCTCGCCAAAAACGGAACACTTCTGCCCAATGTTAGACAAAAACACAACATAGGAATACCACTCGCTACATGCAAATATCTTCTCAAACAATATGCTCTACACTGAACCAAAAAGGTACGTAAATACAAACAACAAGTTTATTGGGACAATTAATTTAGTGATGGAATTTGTCCAATAAACAGGTTTATTGTGACAATAAATGGCCGTTTATATTTTTTAATTTCTGCAGAAACCATGGTTGGAAACTTTACTAACCCTTAATAATTTTCGTTTATAACCACAATAAACAGAGTTAATTGATTTTAATAAATCCGTTTGTTAATACAAAAAACCGTTTATTATTTTCGTTTATTATATTAATTAATCCGTTTATAGCACCAATAAACAGAATTTATTGATTCTCAAAAAAAAAAAAAATCAGAGAATTCTGTACCTATCTATTTACTTCTCTGGTTTTTATTCTTATTTATTGATGTTTGTTTTGGTTTCTTCTGCAAGTGTCATTGTGTGTATTTTCTCGATATATACAGTCTCTTTCTCTCCAATACTGCGCCGCCGGGCGCCTTAACTTTTGCTTGATTACTTAAATCCCTTGAACTACTAGCACCTTGAGTTGTTATTTAAGCAAGCAAATCCATTCGTATTAATACAAGCACAGTTACGAACAAAAATCTGTGAACTCTAAGAATCACAAGAAAATGATATATAGATAAATAAACAAGATTTTTAAGATGGTCTCTAAAAGATTTTATCCCAACCTTCATCCAATACCACAACCAAATCTAAAATTTACAAGTAGTTGATTATTTTTGATGAAATAATAAACGTTGGTAATTAAAATAATAAACCGTTTATTGTGTGTAAACCACAGTAAACGGTTTATTATTTTAATTACCAACGTTTATTATTTCAGTGAATAAAGTTATTAAAAATAATCTTGTAAACTTGTAAATTTTAGATTTGGTTGTGGTATTGGATGAAGGTTGGGATAAAATCTTTTAGAGACCATCTTAAAAATCTTGTTTATTATCGCAATAAACGATTAATTATTTTTAATAACTAAAATGTTTGTGGCAATTAATAAAGTTTCTTATTTTAAAAAACGGTGATTAAGTGCTTTATTTTTCATTTAATAAATGGTCATTAATAGTATTAACAAACGATTATCAAACGCTGACATAATTTTTAATAAACCGTTTATTGTGACAAGAAAAACTTTATTGTGACAATAAATAACAAGTCAATAAACGTCGTTTTTTATATTAACGAACGTTTGTTTTTTCAGTGTAGAATCAACCAATGCTAGATGGTCACAGGGTACCACCTGCCTAGCAACTAAGCAAATATGGCCAAGCATAGACTTAAAACGGTCAAAAGGCTTGATATCCCTGAGCAGACAAAATATAAGCTCTACAATTGGAGTAATAACAGGACACTGCCTCATAGGCAGACATGCTCTGAGGCTAGGGGTCTACACAAATGACTTCTGTAGAAGCTGCATGGATGAGGAGGAAGAGGAAACAGTCCAACACCTTCTATGTACATGTCCAGCACTCTCCATTAGAAGGAACAGCTTTCTAGGTAATCACTTCTTCGATAATACCAGTGAACTGGCAACAATCGACACAAAATGTCTCTCTAACTTCATTAGAAGCACGAATTGGTTTGTTTAAGCTCATTACTCTCCCATGAGTATTTTGTGGTATCACAACGGACCCTTGAGGTCTAAGTGAGTCAACAACATCTGGACAGCCACTCAAACCTAACCTAACCTAACCTAGGTATAATTCTGGAAATATAGTTGAGAAAAGTTTCTAAGTTTTAAAACAAAAAGTAAAGCAAGTACTGGAAGAAAACACTAAATATCGATCATTTAATTCTCACAAAAACGTAAATAACAACATGGTTCTCCTGGTGTGGGTCTTCCGTAATAAAAGGGTAATATGTCCTAAAATACAAAAAGATGAGAAAATAAAAATAATGTCAATGGCTTTCAATTCCCGTAATAAAACTGAGAGCAACGAAAACCCAGACCGAATTTTCTTAATCCAACTGACAAAATGTTTAAGGCTTAGTGATTCTTAGTTGAACATTCTTTTTTTTTAATTTCTAAAAAAATTTAATGATTGAAGCACCTCACTGCAGCAAAATATATCAATATAGGTACCTACGAATACTCAATTTCGTTTGAAAATTTCGTCAAATTTTTTTATTTTCGTAAAAAAAAAAAAAAAAAAATGTCAGTGAAGAAAAAATATATTCGTCAAATATTGTTTTTCATCGACAAACAAGAAACGTGCACTTGACTTGACTTTATTTCAAATTTTTACCGCAATGTGTTATGGAAATGTATAAGACCTTTGATTGTGTTTGTGGTATTGAGTTTGACTCACTACTTTTGTATCGTGGAGTGTTTGGCACCAAATTTTGTACAAAATCGATTAAGCCATTTATGAGATATGTCCAATGTAGGGGGTAGTGGAGTGACGTAAAGCGGGGCAACGGAATAGCGGTTAGCGTGCAGAAGTAGTGGGTAGTGGGTAGCGGGTAGCAGCTAGAAGAAGGGGTAGCGGGTAGCCGGTAGAGGTTAGTAGGGTTTAGGGGTACAAATGTTTAGGTTTATTTAGGTTTTTTATTTATCGATTGAGGCAGTACGAAGTCTGCCGGGTCAGCTAGTTTAATATAATAAATATATATACATTTTTGTTTATAGTTTTTGGGTATACATATTTCTTACAAATCATTAGATACAAAGTAAGCAAGGTTGTTTCGATCAATTTCTTCAAACAGTATTTGTTATACATAGTATCGGATAGTCGGATAGTGGGAGTAATAACTCAGGCATATTGCATATATACATATATATGTGACCATATAAACATTCTATTCCAAAAAAGTGCCAAGCTTCAACTTGGTCAATTTGGAGCTAATAACAATTTCTATACACATGTAAGAATTAATTATCCTGCCAAATGATACCGAATACTCTATAGAAGTCGAGGACAGATAGTTCTCCAATTGGAAGTCTAATATAAGTAAATTGTTTACTTACTTACTTAACTGTCTCACAATCCATGTAGGATGTCAGCCTGTAAAACAGCAGTTTTCCATCGGGAACCTTCCCTCGCATGCATTTTCCAGTCATCAAAAACCAAGCGCTCTGGCAACCGCAGTTGCTTGGTCCTTATAATGGAGGTTCGGTTTTTGTGTTCGTCTTTAACCCGGGGGTGGAAGAGAAGACTTTCTTGGATGTAGCTTTATCGTCCATAAACTCGATCTGGCCGAGCCAATGTAATCGTTTTTTTTTTTTGGCTTTCTAGACTACATCCACATCTTGGTACAGTTGTATAGTTAGAATAAAAATAAATAAATAAATAGAGTGGCGTGACAGCTCTTGAAGAGCCAAGACCTAAGTGGCTTACTCTCATCAACAATTCTCTGAGTGCGTGTGAAGAATTGAGGGGACCTACAATTTACCGCCGATTCCGAACGGCAAAGTTGAGAAGCACTTTTTTCATGACAGAGTGATACTCTTGGAAGATTTGTCAGGTCTTCGCAAGAGGCAGTACCCGTGAAAGATGAAATAAAAACTTGGCCTGAGTAGGACTCGAACCAACGACGGACGTTCTGCTTAGCAGTTAGAATACAGGACCGAATATCCGTCAAAGAATTTTTTTGACGGTGCCCAGTATCCTTTCCCCTTTTTACTTATCGTCTAGCACTCGCTGACGTAGAGTAGGACTTTTAAAATCAAAGTCTTGTATGGTAGACACTTTGCCTTTCGAATGAGGAGTTTTGAACCCAGTTGTTTGGACAAAACGAAGTAGCAGCGGTTCGCTAGTGTTATTCTTCGTTAGATCTCCACTTAAGTGTCGTTTGTTATAAGTTTTGTCCTAGGCGGTGGTGGACAGATATTGTTTTGTTTGTTGATAGCATATGTACTTTGTTTTGTCCTCATTCACTTCAAGACCAACAACCTTCGCCTGTTCTTCAATGGGCATATGTGGGATATTGTTTAGCTTTTAGGGTTCCGTACACAGAGTGTAAACGAAACCCTTATAACATCACTTCGCTACTTTCGTTTTCTGTTCATTCGTCTTTCACAAGCGATTTCTTCGGATCTGTTAGGCCGATTCCAATGAAATTTGGTACACATATTTTAGTATTCAGTAGTAATCTAAAAATGTTGTTTTCATGTTTTTAAGATAAATAGTTTCGAAGTAATTAAAGAGAAAAGTTAAAAAAAATACAAAAAAAATTGCCCCCCCCCCCCCTCCCTTTACACTCTTTTATGGTATTTTCTTTTGTTGTATTGATTTTGTACTCTAAGTGTTGTGAATAAAATTTTCGTACCGTTCCACCGGATTTGAACCTAGATCACTCCACTCAAATGCCAGACGTCGCTAACCATTCGACCACGGGCCCTAATGTACTGAACTAGTACAGTTTGGTGCAGTGCATTAACGCCCATGGCATTAACGCCCGTGGGTGTTAATTCCAAAAACAAATAGAATTTACCCCCGCGGGTATTAATTCCTTTTTTATATGGTACTTACACCCGCGGGGGTAAATTCCTTTTTTTGGTGGGCTTTAATTCCAATTTTAATTGGAAATAAGACCCACACGTGAAACAAATGGTGACGTGAAACAAAATAAAGTCGCATGGAGCCTTATTTAAATAACTTATGGAAATTAGACAATTACAAGGGTTGCGGTCTTATTTCCACTGCAATTTAGAAAGAATGCCAGTGGCAGTGGGGCCTTATTTTGGTTTTTCTGTTTTGATTAGAAACTTGGCGCAGGGAAACTCCCGAAATCAGATGTCCCGAAAATGGTTTTCGGAACTTCTGAGCCACCATGGAGAGTCAAAAGTACCGAATTCGTTTTAGGGATTATTAACCCACTATGGCGAGTCAGTAGTCCCAATTAAATTTTACTTTTTATGGGACAAAAGTTCCAAATGAAAAAAAAAGTGAAACAACGAATGTTCATGCTAAACAAATAAACAAAAAAATTAAATTCTTGTACGTATACACATTGAAATAAATAGGGCCACGTTTCTTTATTAGCTGTCAATAAAATGGTCAGATCTGTTGAGGTTTCCTTTTATTTGGAAAAGTAGTGGTTCTACACATCCAGTAATGCAAAGAAAGATTTTCGCAAGCATTTTAATAATTTATTTTCAGTATCTTTTCGAATTTCGACTGAGGATGAAGCCGATACCAAAAATTCAAGATCGATTTGATTTGATTGCGAGCGAAGCGAGCGAAAAAAATTTTGCCCAAAAGAGAATCAATTTGGGGTGTGAAAATAAAAAAATTCGCGCGAATTTTTTTATTTTCACACCCCAAATTGATTCTCTTTTGGGCAAAATTTTTTCCGCTTGTGTCCATCGATCTCTCAATGTAAATGAAACAGCTTGGTTACTTTAGGTGACAGATAGATACAATAAGATGAAATTAGCTTCAAGTATAGTGTGCTTGTAGAAAGCCTTATCCTCACCGAACTTTGACATCCCAGAGATTTATTAATAAATTTTTTTAAATGCACAAACCGAATAAGTTGTTAGAAATGCAAAATTTGGAAACTTCGTTTGTGATGTTTAATTTGTTTCTACTCAGGAAGCCAAGGTGCCTAGGATGCCAGTGCGAGTGTTCAGATCCGAGGGTGAAAAGATCTCTTCAAAAAAAAAAAAATTAACACTCGCGGGTGTTAGTGCTAATTTCAAAAGGCATTAACACCCGCGGGCGTAATATCTTTTTTATGGTGGGCCTTATTGCCAATTCAAAAAGGAATTAACACCCGCGGGGGTAAATTCCTTTTGGTTTTGGAATTAACACCCGCGGGCGTTAATGCCATGGGCGTTATTGCAATGCACCGTACAGTTTGAATACCATTATAATTTTTTGAAAATTTGTATGCTCTCATCCAAAATATAAGACATTTGTCACAAGACAATACAGGTGTGGTGTTAGCTGGATAGTAGAGTACTCGCCTGATGCTCTTGATGTGCCTGGTTCGAATCTTGTCGGGGGATTTTTTTTTTTTTTATGTGTATTTTATGTAAGAAAAAATAAAGTTCCTTATTCCTTTCTTACTGTGGTGTTTCGTTTTGTTTGCCGATGGCCAAAATTTTTGTTTCGTTTTAGGTTACTTACACAGGTGAAAACGAAAACCTATAAGATCAGTTCGGTTTCCTTTTATTTGTCTTTCACAAGCGATTTCTTAGAATCTGCTAAGCTGATTGCAATTAAATTTGGTTCACATTTTCTAGAGTAGATAGAAGTGATCCGAAAATGCTGCTAGCAAATTTTTAAGATACACAGTTTCGAAGTCATTGAAGGAAATAGGCAGAAAGACCATTCAAATTATTTTCCAAGAAAATGTTTGGTTTCAAATCTTAATCCTTGTATAAAAAATCCTTCAAAACTGAAAGAAAGTAGGGTCGGATAATCAAGTACGGAACCCTCCTCGAGCGAGTTTATCTCGCACTTGTCCACTTTTTAAATATTTGTTTGATTTTTTAATATTATAAAATATTTGTTTGTGATCGAAGTGGAGATATAAGAACAGAAATGTTTAAGCTTTCATTGGACTCTTAAGGACCTTTGGGCAGTCAAATTCCTAGCGCTTAAGGATTATATTGAAGAGCAAGTGATCTGATTAGATGGGATATAATTATATGCGATAGTTGAAGTGGGTTAGGAATAGGAATCTTAAGAGGTCTCTCAAAAAACAAACAAGGAAAGTAGATAGTAGGTAGATGAAAAATTGCTGAAACGAAAACCGTACTCATCATGCACGGCATTAACGAAAATGTTTTCTCGAAATTGTTGTTTATTGAAATGAAGGTATAAAAGTTTGTCAACCAGGCAGACAGTATGAACTTCCAGCCTATTACTTAGTCCTCCCAAGCAAATTGAGATGAGCTTCAATATACATACATCGTATGTTGGTTTTTATAAAAATAAAACTTTCCAAAATATCCTTTTCGGTGGCATGACATTTCCCCATGATCTCTTGTGGGCAAATTTTGTTAGTTTTACAGCTAATGTCTGATTGATCATACATATATCTCAAGTCCAAACTGTTTTTTTTTCTTTTTTTTTTGAAATACGATACGTTAATACAAAAAAAAACAAGTTAAAAGCAAAAGCTTTCTCATCTATAAACCTATAAATCAGTTATTAAGTTTCCTTTAGCAATTTTGTTTATCTTTGTCAGGAAATCCATTAAACCAAATTATTGCAACTTATCTCCACCTTAACTGCGTCACCGAATCAAAGTGATAATGGAATTCCGAATTAGTGTCCCCTTATCATAAATTAATTTACTCGAGTAGGATTATAATATTATCTCCATATAGGAGCCGTTCCGATTTCCGCCTCCGAAAACTTCCTGTTGCAAAACAATAACTATCACCCGCTCTAAAAATACAAAACTCAATCATACTAATCTCCGAATAAATACCTTCACCCAACCGATTCCCATTTGGCCATTTCGCAACAAAGATCAAACACGCAAAGCTGCTCCAATCAAGCAATAAATTCTTCTAATTATATTCCCATTAAATATATATCGCAAACAACATTTAAGCCTTCATCCGTATAGCACCTTAAAGCTTCAGCAAATAATTCAAAAGTAATTTGCACGCTTTATGGCACAATAGTGCAATATTTTAATTATAAAACACTGAAAATCAATTTAACACGAAAACGTGATCCCAAAAACGAAAACCCTTCTCCGCAACTCAATGGCTCTGATAAGATTACAAATACTTCATATCGCGATGCGCGCACATTTGCGGCTAAAAATGCTTTATCAGGCTTGAGAATACAATTCCTATATAGAATACTCATACCTACTTTTGTACTATCAAAATTAAAAAAAAGAGATACACGCCTTCTCGTATCCTAAACGCATTGCAAATATTTGCAAAGTGGAGACTCATTTGTCGAGATATCGCAGTAGTGAAACTATTTGCCCGGTGCAAACAAGGGATTAATATTCCATTATTGTGAGGAAAGGGGAGATAGATTTCCAGTCCAGGTGGGTCTGCCTGGCATCGCACAATGAAAATAATTAATGTTTTGTGACATTTTTGGGTTCTCATAACACAGAGGAAAAAAACCTCACCTACATTTGCTTTGTTTTTTGTTCGACAGCTTCACCTAACCATCGTAAATTACCATTGACAGTAATCAGAAAACTTAGTCCGGATTCATCATTCCGCGATATTTATATCCACAAATTAATATTCAGATAACTCTGTTGAACATGTAGATGGCTGTAGGACTAATTTAAAATTTGTAGTCTTCATTTCATTTCTAATGTTGTCATCTAGGTTGGGCGCCCTGCAGCTCCCCTTTTTGCAAAGATATATGGCCTCAGTGGTAACGGCAGTGGCAGCGGCAAGACCGCGCAGTTATTGGCTTAAAAAACACCAAAACCAAAATACCAACCCCTCGATGGATCAAATCGTAGATAGGTATATCTTTGTAGGTGGATTTCGGTTAATATAAATGAGAATTTCTTGTGGCAACAACCATCATTTTTCAACAGGACCCTGAAGTGAGAGTAACTTTTGAGTGCGCGCTATCGTTTGTTAGATACAAGAAGTTAATAGTATAACAATTTAATTCACGCCAGAGGGCAGTTACGATTATTGCGAATATATCACACATTCAAACAGTGAGTGCATTTTAAATTTCGTATTTAGCAGTACAATAATTATTATTAAATATAATAATTCGTGTTTGTTGCAAATGTTGTTGAGTATTCAAATTGGAAGGAATAATTAATTGTGAAGTTACCAGATCAATCAAAAGGTTTTTTTCTTACTTTTTATGTTTTCTACACTCAACTCTACTATCCTTGGAAGAATATCGTTTGGAACGAAATAAGATACAAAAAATTATACCAAAATATTCTTCTTGAAATATTTAAACAGATATTAACGTTATAAGCCGTAGTGATTTCCTATTTACCTGGGGGTTGTTTTTGATCTATTACCAAATGTATACATAAATTAGTTCAGTTTAATGGGAAACCTCCTCTTCATATTTATTAAGTTAGTGAATGGTTGAATTAATTCCCTCGATGCCAACATGTAAATGTAAGAAAGATCCAACACGAGAGAAGAATTATTTTGCATCAAGTGTAAGATGTCGTTTTGCTTTACCAATTGATAGTAACTTCGTTACACTTGCCGTATGTGCAAAGACTTCTTTGGCTGATATTTGTTATATTAATTCTATATAATTCGGCTCTCTTTAAAATTGTGAGAAGTTAACGATGTATCCACCAAGTTTCTAAAGTAAGCGGTAAATCTAGGACGATATCTTGGTTTGAAGGGCAATTTAGTCTTTCGAATAACGACCGAATTTTTTTGTGATTTTATGTAGGCTAGCAAACGCTCTTGATTCATAATTTAATCAATGAACTATGACATTGGAAATACATAAGTAAGTGGGTAGTTATTATGATATCATTATAACATAAAGGAAATGTTTTACTTTCTCGAGTCATTTAGAATGAAACACTGGTTCTTACAAAAAAAAAAAAAAACGATTTCTTTTGATAATTTTCAACAAACCAACAATAGAAGTGGGCGGTCGTCTTTTCTGCTATGTTTGATATTAATTTATTTTAAAATTTCTTGAATAACATGCTATGTTTTTGATTCTTAAAAATATTATATGAAAAATCAGCTTTGCTCATAAATTAATTATTTATTTGTGATATCCAAAAGATTTCGCCGTATTTAAACATAAAATAAAATATGTATTATGGGAAGTCTTCTTTTTCGTTTTTTTTTTTTTTAATTTTAACATTAACTGGTTACCATTATCGCGCAGTCAACATTTAGACGCATGTTTGTATTTGGTGTAATTAAAAATAAAACACATATTTATATTTTTGTTCATAAGAATTTTAAAATACTGTGTTAAACGGCAGAAAGGGGGTACCCATTTCCATTGCTCGTGCAACAGATTTAGTCCAACGATCCAGATCATAGACAAAAAATGTTTAACTCTGTTAATTGTGATGCATGAAATATACTTACTTACTTATGGTGGCTCTACAGTCCAGGTTGGACCAGGGCCTCATCCAACAAACGTCTCCAGCCAGCTCGGTCCCTAGGTAGTTGTCTCCAGTTTCAAACGCCAAGATGGTTCAGGTCCTCTACTACTTGTGCGCACCACCTGAGTCGCGGTCTTCCTCTTCTGCGACGTCCTTCCGGGTTGAATTCGAAGACTCTACTGGCCTGAGCATTGGTTTTCATTCGCTTTACGTGACCCAGCCATCTAAGTCCTTAACCTTTCTGGCTAGGTCAGTGTTGCTGAACAGCTCGTACAGTTCTTGACTAAATTATCATCTCCATTATCTATTTATGCAAACTGGGCGAAAAATCATTCGAAGAATTTTTCTCACGAAGCAGTCCAAAGCGTTTTAATCCGACGTTGTCATGAACCATGTCCCTGCACCATACACTAGGACCGGGATGTTGAGGGTTTTGTAGAGTATCACTTTAATTGATCGGGAGAGGACCAAGGGACCTCGATCGGGATATCCACATTCGTACCTTGGCTATAGAGTATACAACAATGTAATAATTATTAATAACTAGCCGACCCCGTGCCACCCTTCCAGCATCCAGCAACTCCAGAATAATCATTATGATTAACACAGACATTGTTAAAATGCAATGTGATTTGCTTCAATCCAATTGATATAGGGAACCACGTATCTGAATTTTTCCAAGCTCTACAACTAACATTCTAATTTCATTAAAGCATGAAGTAAAATGCAAATTTCTTTTAAAAATTCGAAAACTTCTCTGTTTTGACTATTTAACAAAAATCAAAATTCGGAATAGCTTACAGTTGTCCCCCTTATTTGCCGACTTTCCCGTAAGATTGTCCCAAAAATTTATTTTTATACAATGAAAATTTTATAAAAATGCATTGAGGATTGAGCGGATTAAGAGTCCAAACCGGACATACAAACAAACCAATGCACCTTAAATTCCATTAAAAAAAAAAACTTGATTTAAGGTATTGGAGTTCTTCGTGCTCTCGCAGAGTTTTCCGAGTTCCCAATCAAAAAATTTCCATTTTTCTATTGGAAAACCCATTTTGAAATTTTCCAGTTTTCCATTTATAACCAATACACCTGCAATAATAGGTATGCAATTTTCCCAATGAGTTTTCCGAGTTTTTCATCAAGAACTTTGTGGTTTTCCATTCGATATCCCATTTTGAAACAAAAAATTCCCAGCAAAAAAAATCAAATTACCGACGTTTGTTTGGTTTTTCCAGTTTTCCCACTCTTCCATGAGGCTTTTCCAATTTTTTTTTCACAGAAATCATCACTGAATGCAACAATATGAACCATGAAAATTTCACAAATATCTGTTGGGCCATTTCGGAGTCTATAAGAGACATACAAACAAACAAACAAACAAACAAACAAACAAACACACATCCATTTTTATATACATATATAGAGAAGAGATTAGTAAGTATTTCGACTCGATGTAAGCACGTCAGAATGTACGGACATCTTGCCTGCTAGAGAAGTGTATGTCATGGGCTGATCGCAATGTGATCAATCTGGCGTACTTGCTACCATTACGTCTCGCCCCGCAGCGAAGTCGATTAGCCTAAATTCGTTGTCGGTGGTGGTGTCGTGTAGGGGTGTAGCCTATGTCGTCCTATTATTTCACCAAAGATTTCTTCTCTACCCAACTTAGAATTAAAATCTCCAAGGACAATTTTAATGTCGTAGCTAAAGCATTGCTCATTTCTTTGCGCTATTGGCAAAAATATTAACTACTAACATGATTAAAAATTCATGTCGGGAATCGTCTATAGCTGAATCGCCCAAAAGTGAATAAACAAAGTTTTCTTTTAACCTTACAAATTATGAGGTAACGATATAGGAGTATCCGATTCTTCGCCGAGATAACTCAAAATTAATTGACTCGAATTTGTCTTTCGAAATGCAGCAAGTTCTTAATGTGCTTCGAAAAAAATTTAATAATTATTATTACAGAATTAAACTACACAGTTATGGTAGCTGGAAATTAAGCTTGTAGCAAATGTTGTTGAAAATATTTTTTAGTTTTTCTCCAGCATTTTTTTTTTTTTTTTTGGACGGATATAAGTCTTGTAAATAATTAGCCAAATCAGACGGGGAGAAAAATTTCTTGCATCGCCTTAAGAAACCTAAACATCTTGCGGCATTTTTGGCGACTTCGCATATGTGCTCGTTCCACAAGAGGTGGTCTGTGATGCACATACCGAGAATCTCGAGATGTTCAGTCTCGTTGATGCAAGTGCCACTCATGGACAGTGGCAAGGGGGGTATGTCTCGCTTAGACGATACAAGACAGCATTGTGTTTTCGAAGCATTAAACTCTACGCGATTTTGTGTTCCCCATTGTACAATGCTGTTTAAGTCAGAGTTTAATGAGCTTATCATATTTTGCCGTTGCAGTTCCACATCCGAAGAGGAGGGATGTGAGTCTGGGAACGAATAAGAAAAGCTAAGGGTACTATCGTCAGCGAAACAATTAATTGGATTAGAAGTTACAGACAGGAGATCATTTATGAAAATGAGAAAGAGGGTCGGAGACAAAACGGAGCCCTGGGGCACACCAGCATTTATGTTATGGGTTTCAGACTTGAATCCATCCAAAACAACTTGTATTGAACGGTTCGACAGAAAATTTCTAATCCAACGAAGGAGGGATTCGTCGATACCGAAAGCACACATTTTCGATAAAAGAGCAAGATGCCAGACTTTATCAAATGCCTTTGAAATATCAAGTGCAACAATCTTACTTTCTCCAAAACGATGTAAAGATTTGTTCCACTGTTCGGTGAGATAAACCATCAAATCACCAGTGGACCTGTTGCTGCGAAAGCCGTACTGCCGGTCATTAAAAAGCTTTCGGTCTTCGAGATATTTCTTGAGCTGATAGTTTATCAGCGTTTCCATGACCTTGGAAAGAAGGGACGTAAGTGCAATCGGTCGATAATTGGAGGGAGAAGAAGAATCGCCTTTTTTTGGGATTGGCTGGACAAATGCTGTTTTCCAACTGCTCGGAACGAGCCCAGAAGAGTAGGATAGATGGAAAAGCTTACGCAAGGGTTTTGCCAGCGTGGAAGAACACCTCTTCAGAATAATAGCGGGGATACCATCCGGACCAGCGGATTTATGTATGTTGAGATCCTTTAGGACTCTCGCCACAGCACGAGTGCGGAAGAAGATTTGTCCCATGGAATCATTGACGCGCTCAAGAACAGGCGGAGTCATGGCACTCTCTGGCAGCGAAGAGTTGGCGGCGAACTGCCTAGCAAAAAGGTTAGCTTTCGCGAGAGAGCTAACGACTGGAGTGTCATTGTCAACGAGCGTAGGGACCGAGGAAGAAGAAGAATTCTTCATATTTTTAACAAATGACCAAAAATTCTTACTGCCTTTGGGACATTGCAGTATTTTTTGCCTTAATTTTTGGTCATGCAAAAACTTTGTCCGTCGAATATGAGCATTGCCGACCTTCCTGGCTTATTTAAACTTGATCCGGTTTTCCTCAGTTGGGTTGGCTCTAAAACACCGGAACTTTACTTCTTTATTCCTGATAACCTCTTTACAGCTTGAATCAAACCATGACTTTTCCTTAGGTTTGATGCTTTTAACCCTATTCGGAATAAAAGTTTTCATTCCCAAGATAATCATATTAGTAATCATATCTGCGCTGGAGTCTACGTCACTATCGAGGAAGCATAGTGACCAGTTAAAGATCCGGAAGAAGTTATTGAGACCGTCCCAGTTGGCTTTCTCGTATTGCCATACGGTTCTCTTCGGAGCTCTTTCTTTAACTGGATTAGTTTGGCACGAGAAAATTGCAGATATTATACTATGGTCTGATCTTCCTAGAGGCGTTAATACATTGATAGTGTATTTATCAGGGTCAGGCGTAAGGAACAAGTCAAGAGTATTTTCCGCTTGGCCATCAATATCCGATATTCGAGTGGGCTCGGTGACAAGCTGAGTAAGGTGGTTAAACTCAGCAAAGATCTCAGCACACATTCCTTCGGGTGTTGTCGGGCTCAAATGGAGAAGCCAAGAAGAATTGTGTACATTGAAATCGCCCGTAATAACGATTTCAGTGTGAGGATACAGGGATACAATTCTTTGGATGGAATCAGACAGAGCGTCAAATTCGCGAGAAGTTGAAGCTCTGTCCAAATTTGGGCTTCTATAAAGGAAACATTGTCGGTTTTCGAATAAGAATGGCATGCGAAGCTTTTAACATTACTGCCTTTAAGCTTTGAATTCCGGTGCAGACTACGCTGCTTACGTTCGGTGGTGCGGTGACATATCAAATTGTTAATGAAGCCCTCAGAATTTGTTTGAATTTAACTTTTGCTTTTCGTGATTAAAAATCTGCTTTGCATATTTTCTTTTAAACTCTAAGCAACTTATTTTAATCCAAAATTCTCCTTTCAGAATCACAAACATGGTATCCAAGACAGTCTCAAGGTTCAGCATCCTCTTCTGCATCATAATGTTGGTTGGCTCTATCTCTGCATCGATGTCCCGCCCGCCAAGGAACAACGATATCAATAACATGGCCGATGCTTTGAGATATCTTCAGGATTTGGACAACTATTATGGTGACAAAGCTCGAACTAGGTTCGGAAAACGCGGCCCACTCTTGTTGCGGGATAGGTTAATGGAGGAAGTCGCAGATTTGGTGAGTAACTAATTCTTGTTCAAAAACAGAACAGCCTTTAATTTGCTTTCGTTTGCAACCAGAAAGACTCACAAAGGCATTACGGCTCCCGAAGATGAACCATTCTAGAATCAGTCATTAACGATCCCAAACAGTATTACACACAAAAATGCTAAAATTATTGTCATTTGGTGTTAATGTTAATTTTTTTGTTTTTGTGAATATGGTTCAATATTTTGAAACTGATCGAATTGTATGTTTCCAGCGAATTTAAATAAATAATAAAAAAAAACGTTAATTAAATCAATGAATACAGTACGGATGCTTTTTATTTAATTTAAGAATGATTTTTGGGATGATTGCTACACAGGAAGAATTAAAGTCAGCAGTGAGCAAACTGAAAAAGAAAGAAATTGTTCATTTTCATTTGAGACATTAGAAATGTTCTACTCACCAATGATAAGTCCAGAAAAGATGTAAAATGTAACTTCGCAGTAGTCCTCTAAAGCGGCTCCAATGATGTTATTGCCAACCACACTTCCCAGCCGCCCGATCATGAGGCAAATGCAGACGGCTTTTCCTCTATTCACAGATTTTAAAATTAAATTCAAGTAAAGAAAAAAAATTACAAATTGATTGACCTACCTCAAGTGTGTGGGTATTAGATCCACAACCGACCCACTTAGCACCGATACACACAGTCCTGATAGCATGAGATACCCACAAAACAAGACAACAATAGCGACAGGTTCGTCTACCCACTGCAAGGCCAGGCCGCAAAATCCTGATATACCAAGAGCACCTGCTAGAACTGCTTTTCGGCCAAGCGGGTTGATTACCACACCAAGAAGTAGGTAAGCTACAACGTACGATGTCCCAAGAGTTATACTATCAATGTAGGTCTTTGAACTGATTTCGTCATTGCAAACCTACAAGTTTAAAATTTCCTTAAAATGTGAAAAGAAATTAAGTTTTTTACACTTACAAGTTCTGTTGACGATTCATCAATTGTTTCATTCAACTTTTCATTTATTACTGCACAAATTGTCTTCTGAGAATCTACAGTTCCGAGCCCAAGTCGATTTTGAATTTCTGGATACCAAAGACCCATTCCGGAAGATCTAAAATGATTTGCTTTTTTGTAGCAGAATTCACAAAACAGTTATCTTGAAGCACTTACGAAAAAAATAAACCAAACATAACAAAACAGCAGACCAAGTAGTTCAAAACATGCGGCGGCATGAATAGTGGCAACGTTTGCTTCCACATGGACGTTGCTATTTGCCAACTGTCAAAAAAGATTCAAGATCACAATTTAACCATTTAAGTTCGGTAAATAAAAGAGTTACGTTGTCTTTTTGGCTTGAATGGTTTGTATGAATTCCTTATCAGCTTCTGGTACAAGCCGTTTGACTTCAAAATCCTTTGATGGTTTCCCAGTATTTTTCTCATAGATCCAATAGAGCACTTTGAGAGCCTCGGCATCTTTTCCATGTGATAAATATAGTTTTGGTGTTTCAGGAAGTATCCAAATCCAAATGGCACCAATTAAGCCAGGAAGGAGATTAAAAAGTATCAGTAATCGCCATGGGCGGAAGTCGAACAATCCAAAGAAAGAGAACGACCATGTTTGAGGGAGAATAATCCATGCAACAGCTGGGAACGGAAAATAAGGTTATGAATTAGACAGAAACATGAAACAGCATGAAGGAAAACTGAAAGAAAAAAAATTGAGAACGAAATCTCTTACGATACAATTTCATTGAGATCATCCTTGTTATCACATTCAACAGTTCAACACCTGAAACTTACCTAGCCCAACTTTTGCATAAACAAAACGCTGGGCAGCACGATAACTAATTCTGTCAAATTTAGATTCACAGCTCAAACCAGAAATTTAAGACAAAGTTGTTAAAAAAAAAAACTATAACAATGACTCGGTCCTCCAAGACTGGTTTATAAGCCAAACAAACTACATTCTTTTTTATCACATCGATAATCAAAATATTTTCGATTTCAATTCAACAACAACAAAACGTTCTCTCATATTACCTGAACAATAAATCAAAGAAAGTCCAAGTGGTATTGTTGCATAGTTTATTACAGCTGGACGATATTTCATAGCAAAAAATTCAACCAAATAAGGATATAACGCTGATGTCAAACCGGAAATTCTAAATCAAAGGATTCACTTTTCAAATACTTTACAAACAACCGCAAAAACCATTACTCTTACCCGAAACCAACCAGGAACCGGCACAAAATGTAAGCCCACTTATTCCAAATAAACATTGATAAACATGAAAAGATCGTTGCAAAAATCGCTGACCCCAAAAGAACACGTTTCCGTCCAAGAACATCAGCTAAATGTCCCAAAGGATATGCAGCCAAAATTAATCCTACAGACGTCAATCGTTATGAAATTAATTCAATTCTATATTGGAGATCTTTTCACACTTGCCAGCTATAATTGACGCATTCATGATTGCTCTTTCCTGAAGATTTGTGCTAAAATCGCATTTTGAAACAAGCACCACAAAAGAATTGCCAGCAGTTTCGTTGACTATTCCGAGGACAATTATCGAGGAAACTAGCAGTATTTCAATGTTCGCTCTGCCGATGCCTATTTTGATTAACGCATCATCAAGTGAATGCTCTTCGTCTTCAGTTTGCTGTACGTGTCTTTCAACATCATTGACCTTAACACCGTTACGTTTTATTTGAGGATTTGCAATATTTTCGTTAGTCATTTTTATTTTGTATTTATTTGGAAGATTTTTATTTGTCCGCACTCATCACTTTAACAACAATACCACTGAAGACTTAACTTTAAAATGAAGTTACAACTGTTGCTTGCTTGGCTGCTGCCGAGATTTTATTAATTATGCAAACATTCTTTCCAATGTTATCATTTAAAAGAAGAACAAGTTTTGAACTGATAAAAACCATTTACGAATTCTTGTTTTTGCATTCTCTTGAATGAAATCTCTTTATTTTCGAATTTCGATGAAGACAGGAGAATGACCTAGTCCATTTATATTTTTGCTTATGCTTTTATGGGTCCTATCACTTATTGGATGAATTATTGACTTAAACCTAATTAAATTAACTTGCAATCATTTGAAAGTTCATTAACATTTCACTCATGAACGTATGATTTTCGTCAATGCAATTCGACCCAACCCACCTCATTAATTAATCCGAAGTGTATTAATATCCGCACTTTGTATTTGTAGTGCCTAATCACCCTAAAACCACTAAACGGATTAAGTTGGTATATGGTTAGATCGGGCCTGGGCATCAGGAAAAAAGAATCGTGTTCATCCTTGAATTCATCTATTGATGATTGGAATGGAGTATGGAGACATTTCGAGTAGAATGGAAATCATTTAGTGATAATGCACTTATGTTCGAAATAAGGAGTGGATTATGTGTCTTGAACTAATTAGCCATTTCTTTACATATGGAAGTGTTTGAATTTTTTAGTGAAATAAAGGAAATAAGGAAGGATTGTAATTTTTGTATTGAGATTTGAGAATCTGTATTTAAGAGAAATCGTTTACGGCGGCATAACAAGTTTTTGACAGATGGGGACGAAATGAATTACACTCGTCAACAATTTCCGTTGTACTTATATCGGACATGAGTGATATCATTAAAGAATTTATCTGTAGAAATATGTAATACTAGCTGACCCTGCAGACTTCGTACTGCCTCAATCGATAATGGATAACCCTCTTCATCTATCGTTTGCATTGTTTTTTTGTTAATTCGTATGTATGGATCCGTCTTTAAACAAATAAGCGATATCAAAAAAAAAAATGGTAAGTATACGCCCCGTTGCCTGCGGTGCACGGATTTGTAAAACGCGAATCATTTCGGTTTCACTTCGCTCCTCATGTTGCTGTTGTGTAAACATTTCGAGTTCTTCGACCCTAATTGTTGCGTATAAAACACATTGACCATGATATTGAATGAAAAAAGGATTTTTTATGATTGCTCTAGAGTTACCGTTATGGAGCAATACAGCAAAATAATTTTTTACATTAAAAATATCAGTGTTTCAAAAAAAAAAAAAATTACCCAAATCACGAATTCTCTATTTTCCAATTGTTTAAAATCCATTCAAAATTTGACTTGGGATTTTCTTGCTCTTCTGTAGTTTTCCATTTTACCACATCTAATGCATTTCATATGAAAGAGTGTTTTTGAGATTTTTGTTTCGCCATTTTTTTTTTTTGCATTTCAAATTTTCCATTTTTCCAATTTTTTGTTTACTTTTTCTTGCTTTCCAGTTCCCCATCACAAATTTTCCAGTTTGCCTTTGTAAACCAATGAGTTTTCCGAGTTCCTTTCGAAAACCCATTTTGAAATTTTCCAGTTTTCCATTTGAAAACCAATGCATCTTCAATTACATGCAATTTTCCCTTTGAAAACCAATGAGTTTTCCGAGTTTCATTCGAAAACCCATTTTGAAATTTTCCTGTTTTCCATTTGAAATTTTCCAGTTTTCCATTTGAAAATCAATGCATCCACAATTTCATGCAATTTTCCATTTGAAAACTAATGAGTTTTCCGAGTTTTTCATCAAGAACTTTCTATTTTTCCATTCGAAAACCCATTTTGAACCAAAAAATTCCAAGAAAAAAATATCTAATTTCCGACCTTTGTTTGGTTTTTCCAGTTTTCCCACTCTTCCATGAGGTTTTTCCAATTTTTTTTTTCACAGAAATCATCACTGAATGTAACAGTATCAACCATGAAAATTTCACAAATATCTGTTGGGCCATTTCGGAGTCTATAAGAGACATACAAACAAACAAACAAACAAACACACTTCCATTTTTATATATATAGAGATAAGCAAAAATTGTATATCGTAAGAATGGAAATCAAAAATCCAGGCAACGAAATCCCGGATTTCATTTGCCTGCAAAATATGGTGCCCTAAAATAAAGTAGTAGGCAATAAGGAAGAATCGACTTAATTTCTATTTGAAATGTATTTAATTACATAAAATTTTGACAAAAATTAGTTAAAAAATGTTTTTTTTTTGAAATATTTGAGTTTGAAAATTTATATTTTTTAAACTATTCGTTGAAACAATTTAATTTAAAAACAAAATGAAAGAAGAAGTTTCTTGCTTTCCAGAAAGGTATAGCACGGTATTGTAAACGAAGCCGTTGATTTTTAATATTTTTTTTACAAAATAAGTCAATTTTTCAGAAAATTGCCCCTCCTGGCTAAACGGAGGGGAACAGACCCCCTCCCATACGATTTTTTTCTTGTCTCAACTCAACCTACATGCTCTAGCTTTTTGGCACAACGCTCGTGTATTTCCTGTATATAACTTACTGGCCCCAACCGGCCCTCAAAGCATTTCATGTTCTCTTAAAATTAATGCCTTTTGGCGTATGAAATATTTGATTAAACTTTATATATTCTTTTTATTTCTTTTTTTTGTATTTTGTAATTGTTGTCCATGTCAATGAATGTGCCACCATGCCTACTCTACTTAAATCCACTTCTCTATCCTCTGAGCCATCGCCACCTGCTAATTTAAGAATGAATTTTGACATATTTCGGCTTTATATCTCTTCTACGTTATTACCAATATATGTATGTATTTCTATTTTGATACCAGAAATATTTCTTAGTTTCTGATTTTCGATATAATTACTTTTCCCATCCGATTTCAGTTCCATTTTCTTTTAAATAAAGTCGACTACAAAAATAGGCCTAATTCGATGTTTTTCCTATTTCAAATGGAAATAAAGTCGATTCTACCTTATTGCCTTATCCTACCTTTTTTCGTGAGAGTCAACTCCTTTTCGTCACTTAAAGTTATAAGAATAAAAGAGATCGAAATCTGGTTTCGGCCACACGCAATTTTCGAAAACAGAAATTTTATGAGACACCAAATGCTGAGAATCATGGAGAACGAAGCAAAATAATTCCATAAAACTAAATTATCAGTCGTTCCAATTCGCTTAGGACACGTCGACTGCTTTTTTGTTTATTTAAGTAATAATGTTGCGTTAAAATTGAACACAACAACTCTAAGCATTTGTTGATTTCTGTTTTAATTTAGCTTTTTTAACTATTCGGTCAAATTTTGGATACGTTTCACATTCATCCTTCTGATAAATTTATGTTTTGGGTAACTAATTGCCAGTTATTTCAATTTTCCACTAGGAAAGATTTTGACAAATTGAAAAACTGTAGTTTCTTGGCTTTGCTAAATCGAATATGGGAAATATTAGTGAGCGATATGAATTTGTATGGATTAACTATGACAACGACAAAGCCAGAAAAAAAAATAAACATACATATATCAAAAGGATATTTTGTTGTTTCGGAAATTACTTCGGATAATTTCCTTTAGGTTTTGCTCTCAACTTAATACAGCTCAGAACCATTATTAAGTTTTAAGAGCGTTCGCAAATCAACACTAATATAGGGCGATGAATAGGTTTACGAAGCTATTAACCTAACAGCGTTCAATGAACCAGCCTTTGAAAGTTATAATTCTTTGTTTGACTTGTCGTGATTGTTGGCCATACATATTATACACACAGGGTGATTATCAATCGAATCATAGGTATTTGGTATTGCGGAATGTACCATGCGAACCATGCACTATTGTGAATAAACCCGGAAATATTGCGAAGGTTTCTAATTTGGCAATTCTATGATGTCCAAGGATTCCATGAAATGCGTTCTAATTCGGAATACGCGGTTTCGTGATGATCGAGAAAAAACTCATAAAATTCATCCTCCTGTTAGTGATTTTTACGTTTCACATTCATCCTTCTGATATTATGTATGTCTTCGGAACTTCAAAAACAAGTTTATTAAAGGAAGTACTTAACACACCGTTTCTTTCTGTAACGCCAGATGGCAACGCCGGTTCTGAATAAGAAAAGGAGAAGGGGCAACAACTGTCAACGCTCAATACCAGCATAATTCAATATCTGACGTCCACCAACTGAAGACAATAATTTGTGAATGTGCGATATAATTTGTTTGATTGTTTCTTTAAGATATATTAACCTGACTTAAAATATAAAATCGAAATAAATAAATTGTTAAAATTATTAAATTGTGTTAATTTACTTTAATCAAAAACGAGGCCGAAAGTCAACCTCGTCCAAGGATTCCATTAAATCTAACTAACTCTAACTCGGAAGACACGGTTTCGTGGTGGCACCATAACGCGAAAAAAAAACTCATCAAACTCATCATTTAACGTGTCGGCAAGAATATCCATTTTATTGGAAAATGAAAAATATTTACAAATCCTTGCTTTTCAGAAATTTAATTTTATTTTAATTTAAAAAATAAAGCACAATTGTTTGCTTTTTCAGACTTAATTAATTCTGTTAACTGCAAGTTAACTCTTAGGGCACTTCATCCTACCTATAAGTTACCTGACACTTTAACTCTACTCAGGTATTGTGAAACGCTATTTTTAATTTTAACTGCTAGCTATCTTCCAAGTAGCTAACCTGGGACTTTACTTGTGTATTGCTCCGCACTCTTCAAGGTCTACCCCAATATGGTATGGAAAAGAGGTAAGGCTGAAATTGAAGAAAATTTTATACTGTTCAACTTTCTTATAGGTGCAAATCTCTTTTGAGCTGAGAAAACAGAGATATTTTTTTTTTGTTTTTCTTAAATCCCACGACTCTTTCCCCCAGATACCGCACGCGCTGGGGTCCATTTACACCGAGTACGATTGCAATTGCGGTTGCTAGTCGTATCGGCACTTAATTAGAAATTATTTGAAATAAATAAAATAACTGCTTAATGCAAGCAGGTACAAAAAGGAAAAACAAAATAAGTCAAAGTTTTATATTAAAATCTTACAAAAAGCAAAAAAAGTAAAAATGCAAAATTTAAAATCCAAAAATTTTAAAATTTTAAGTCAAAAAATTATAATAACGAAAAAAAACAAAAAATAAGCGTGTAGAAGACACTCGTCAAGAAAGTAAGTAAGTAAAAATGTAAAATTACAATGAGACAAACAATTCAAAAAATACAAAAAAAAAACATTTAAGAACGTGGAACACTGGTTTTAAGAATTAGTTTTAGCTTGTTTTTATTGATATTGTAATATTCGGCTTGGTCCGACAGTTAAAACTTATTCACTTTTTAAATAAAACACAAATTCACTTTATTCAAATCACTCACAAACTTATTTATTCAACACTTTCAATTATAACTTTGCAAACACAGTATCTTTACTTTATCGCAGTTCACAATCAATTAATTCGCCTCGCCACCAAACGGCTATTCCTATTGGTTCTTGGAGAAACTGAAAGTTCGAGAAGCTCTCTATTTACAAATAAAAAATACTGGGATTTTCTGTAGGGGCTAACGTTCTTAATGCTAAACAAAAAGTTTCTCTTAGTCACTAGGTATTGCCCCTCACAAGTGTTTACTACTACAATTAACGATATTAAGTAAAGAGAGTATGTACATTAAATAAACAAGAGATACAGAGTAAGTAAAGAGAGTAAGAAAAGTGTGTACATTAAATATAGAAAGAGATACAGAGCGTAAGAGATAATAAAGTATACACATTAGACATTACAATAGAAGGAGAAACAGAGCGTATGAGATAAATAAAGTGTATACACATTACAATATTAAAGTCAAATAAGTCTTCATACGCATTCAATAGCTTACTCATTCTTGTCAGTGGCTCATGCATTCCGTAGTTAGTTCTATGTTGGGGGACTTTAATCAAATTATGAGAACGCAAAATATAATCTCCACCTCTGTAATTAAAGAAGATAGAACTCAAAATATCTGGAGCATCAGTGACACCAGTAATAATTTGATAAAGGAAAACTATATCATTATTTGTTCTCCTTTGACACAGTTTTTCCATCTGGAAAAATGCAAGTCGATCATCGTAAGAAGGGATATTATTGGGGTCAAACCATTGAAGCCCTTTAAAGGCAAAACGTGTAAAACTGCGTTGAACTGATTCTTGTCTCTCAATATGTATCGCATAATGAGGAGACCAAACTTGTGATGCATATTCGAGATGGGGTCGAACCAAACTATTGTACAAGGCATAGGAAACGTTAGGGTCAAGGAATTCCTTGGACCAACGCTTAATAAACCCTAACATTGAATTAGCTTTATTAACGATGTTGTTAATAATATTTTCTGAAAAATCTAAATTAGATGTGAAAAGAACTCCTAAGTCCCTAACTTTAAAGACACGGGATAATATGTGTTGGGATATAACATAATCATAAGATGTAGGATTACGCTTCTTGGAAATTGTCATTGTCTGACATTTTCTTGGGTTAAGATTCAAATAATTCTTTTCACACCATACAACAAACTTATTTATATCATCTTGCAGTTGAACGCGATCTTCATTAGATGAAATGTTTTTGAAGATCTTCATATCATCTGCAAAGATAAGAATTTTACTATTTCGAACATTCAACGGAGCATCGTTAAAAGCTAAAATAAATAACAGGAAACTCGTGTGATCCCTTCGCGGTCTATACCAACAACGGTTGGTTGTATGAATAAACAGTTGAGATAGAAGTTTTAAATTTGTACACTCTATAACTTTCGTACAGGTGAAAATGGCATTTTAGCCATAGTAAGCATGATATTCACGAAATCGCGGTTTTAATGACCTTTGATCTTCAATATCTTACGACGTGGACACGATGGAAATTGTGACTTTTGACACAATATTAAGGACGACTGATTAAAGGTATATAGAATATACCAATTGACAGCTTATTATCTTTCCGAAGCTGACCCCTAAGATGACTGCGCTATAACACAATTATAATTGCTAGGTGTTGTTCTTTTCCACTATTTTAATCCAAATGCTTCTTTTTGCCTTTTATAACTTCATTAAATATTAGCTCCGTTCTCAGCATATAATATAAAAGTTACATAAACCATTAAGCCAATCAAATTTGAGTGTTTGCAGTCATCAAAATCATTCAGATATGGTTTATTTATTTGTTCGCGTATTTTTATTTATATTTTTTGGAAACCAATAAATTAAGTTTGGAGACAGACGTTCAAGTACAGAGTTATCTCTTTTAAATTTTTAGATTTGTAAGTCTCAAAATGTTTGTATTTTTATCAAAAAATTTAAAATATCTTCTGGGGGTTCAATGTGCCTTGACAAAGACCCTATGTGATGTCTCGCATTTATCATCCCAATATACAAGACTTGAAAGCTGCCTATGATAGCACAGTCGAGACAGAAATTTATAAGGCCATGAGAGAATTCGGCATCCCAAATACAAGTTAACTGATAAGATCACGGAGGCTGATGGCCATTCAGCATCTTCAGTGTACTCTAACAAGGGAATAAACTGACTTTCATGTTTTGTTTCTAGTCTACGGCTGATTTCTTTCTACTACGATCATATGATCACTCGAATTCTGTGTGCCCTTGATCTTGTATCGTTATCTGTAGTCGACGCATCATATCAAAAATAAATATTTACATGTATAGGTACACACGTTTTTCAAACCCTTTAAAAATAGCCTTACAAATAAGATTACCTGGAGAGTAAATAGCTGATAATCCGACAAAAAGACTAGCGTAATTAATAGCTACTGCCCGGTACCGCAATACATTGAATTCTCCCAGATAGGGGTAAATGGTTGATACCGCCCCGCCCATTCTAAAAATTTCAAATTGAATAATTTTTTCCATCCGTTTTATTCAAATTCTGTCTTACCCGATTCCAAGTAGAAAACGAAGAACAACAAATACCCAGAAATTTGCAATAAACATCGATATAAAAGAAATCAACACGGAAATCATCGATGCACGTACCAGAATCGGACGTCTTCCAACACTATCAGAGAGGTATCCCCAAGGAAATGCTGCCACAAGAATACCTTTAACGTTTCAAAATGACAATTTTAACACTGATGTCATTTATAGTAAAAATTAACAAACTGTACCGCTAAAACAAGCCGCGTTTAAAAGCGATTTTTCCAGGGCGCTTGTATTGAAATCACATTGTGATGCCAATGTTACCAAACCCATTCCGTTGGTTTCGTTAATAATGAACATAAGGAGTGTGCCAGTCAAAAGCAATATTTCAAACTGGACTTTGCCAAAGCCTATTCACGAAAATGAGACATGGTTAATATTTAACGTCACTTTTTAAGAACTGAACCGATTTATATGACGAACCGATTAAGTTCAAGGCATCTTCAAGAGTGGATTCCTTTTTGCCAGTCTGCTGTCTACCTTCGACATCGAACGATTCACGATTCGTATGGCTTAAAT
This sequence comes from Sphaerophoria taeniata, assembly GCA_943590905.1. NCBI lineage: Eukaryota > Metazoa > Arthropoda > Insecta > Diptera > Syrphidae > Sphaerophoria > Sphaerophoria taeniata. The sequence goes on from OX016540.1 coordinate 288,648,334, forward strand.
TAACGTCAAAACCGTTTGGAGGCATTTTGCCAACTGGACCCCAAATGTCGGAATATTTTGATACAAGAGACTATCCGATTTCATCATTTTATCAGTTTGTGATGTTTAGCGATAAGAAATTTTGATTTAGTAGGTATTTGGTTACAGGAGATAAGTTAAGCAGTGCAAGTAAATTGGTTTTGAAGACTTTTAATTGGGCAGAAAAGTGAGAATTAATTAGTTCAGTTTTGTTTAGATTGTATTTTGATGATGTTAGAGTTGAGTTGAATTTAGTAAGCAGCAAAATATTGTTTACCACATCCACATCCGATGTAGTCGCAAACAACGTTGACTTGTTGGTATTCTAATAAATTATGGTATTCGTAATGTGCACAGGGATCAACAAATGTAAATGTAATGGACCTATTAGAAGAATTAAGATTTTAATAACAACTTAAATTTGCATGTGGATTCCGGTGGAATGCTAAACTAATCTGTTTGTGCAATTATTGTTCCATTAGAAAACTGCGGTGACTAATTTGGGTTAGAAAAGAATATATTGGCAAATATTTTGCACTAAAAAACTATAGTCAACAATAATGAGTTAACATTTTGAATTGAAATGTTGTTCCAATAAATTTTTTTTGGGAATACATTAGGAGTTGGATTTAAAAAATTGTTTTTTTCATAAATTAAACTGAAGTGAATAGAACTGAAAAGAAAACCAAACATTTCGATTTTGTTTGGTCTGAATTTAACTTTTATTTATTTTTGCTTGATATAAAAAAGTTTTCTTTTTTAGGGTTCCGTACACAGAGTGTAAACGAAACCCTTATAACATCACTTCGTTTTCTGTTCATTCGTCTTTCACAAGTGATTTCTTCGAATCTTCTAGGCCGATTGAAATTTGGTACACATATTTTAGTATTCAGAAGTTATCTAAAAATATTGTTTTCATGTTTTTAAGATAAATAGTTTCGAAGTTATTAAAGAAAGAGGAAAAAACACGAAAAATCTTGATGTGCGTGATGTGTGTAAGGTAAACTCTTGTTTGGTATATAAGAAGAAACAATCTATTCGAGTTATAATTAGTTTTTTTTTTTATTGTTGAATATTGCAATTAAATCAATTGTTTATTTGCCGAAGAAAAAATAAAGTTCTTTATTCCTTTCTTACTGTGGTGTTTCCTTTTGTTTGCCGATGGCCAACTTTTTTATTTCTTTTTAGGGTTCTTAAACAGGTGAAAACGAAATCCTATATAAGATCAGTTTGTTTTTCTTTTATTTGCCTTTCACAAGCGATTTCTTAGAATCTGCTAAGCTGGTTGCAATTGAATTTGAGTCACATTTTCTAGAGTAGATACAAGTGATCCGAAAATGCTGCTACCAGATTTTTAAGATACACAGTTTCGAAGTCATTGAAGGAAATTGGCAGAAAGACTATTCAAATTATTTTCCAAGAAAATGTTTGGTTTCAAATCTTAATCCTTGTATAAAATATCCTTCAAAACTAAAAAAAGTAGGGTCGGATAATCAAGTACGGAACCCTCCTCGAGCGAGTTTATCTCGCAACTCGCACTTGTCCACTTTTTTTTTAGATTGTTTGTCGGTTTAGCATAGAAGACCAACACTAAATTTACTTATATTTAAGCTCAATAAATTGTGAGTGACTTCATTTACCTATTCAAAAAACATTATTTGTCCACTTCTCAAGGCCGTGCGTGAATTGCGTTAGACATGTGTTACAATTATAATTATTTCTAAAAAAAATTTGGTTTAAAATGGGAAATAAATTTAGCCATTTGCTGTGTTGGTTGGCTCGGTGTGGTAACACAGAAAACTAGTTTTCACAGCTGATATCTGTCATAATTTTCAAAAGGAACATATTAGGTAGTTTTTGCACTAAAATTCGTATAAAGAACATTTTAAAGAGTGAGGGTAAAATTCTCTCACAGAAAAACAAAACTACAAAAAAGTAACAACAAATTTTACCCACATTTTAATTTAATTGAATTTGAATTTATTTTGTATTAAGCCCGTTTTAGACGATCAGTTCAGTTCTCAGTTTCAGTTGAGTAATCAGTTAAGCTTTCAGTTTAAGCTTCTGCATCTAGCTACCTCTTTTAATTTTCGAAGCAACATACCATAATGCTGCTTCTCTTTTAACCGAATTGTAGTAAAAAACGTCATTCTTTTTCCACAAACAAGGTGCGATAAATTTCCAGAAATTCAACCATATTGTCCATTTGTCTTGACATTTTCTGCACGAATTTGAAAACCTCACTCACCGGAAATTATTGCTACAATGAACATTGAACTGAAAACTCAACTGAAATGTATTTATACATCTGTTTAACTGAAAGCTCAACTGAAACTGAGACTGAAATGATCGTCTAAAAGGGGCTTTAATTTGCTATTTTCAATCAAAATTGACACTTTTCACAAATCCTAAAGAAACATCTTGGGCTAAAATTCGTAGTTTGGGGAAATATTTTACTCTCTCGTGAGCGCTCTCTTTTATGAAAAATTACAACATTTTTGAGTACGCGAACAGGATTTGTTAAAAATTCGTAATATTTGACTGCTTTAGGAGAGTACGTGAACAGACCTAATGTTGAATGCTTAGATAAATTAAAAATAAAAACGAAAGTAAAATGTTACACTTTCATATGGAGGTAGAAGAACAAAAGTAGATAAAAAAAACAATAGAAAACGAAGACGACGATACATACCAATAATTTCGTATTTTAATTTTGAAGTATGATCAATTTAAACCATTTTATTTAAATTCTTTTATATTTCTTTAAATAACAAAGCCCTTTAACAAGAAGTTTTCTTGATTGTTCATCCTTTCTTTCAATTGATTTGAAATAATAAAAAAACAAGCAAACTTCTCTATCATTCATAAGAAACGTCAAATTAAACCCATTCAAACTGCTCTACAGATCGATAAACTTGAACCCATTTCATTCACCTCGCCAGTGTCAAATTTAACCCAAACGTCAAGATTTCAACGCAATTCAAACAATGCCTTAACAATATGAACAAAAATTTAATATGAAAATGAAAGCTTTTGAGCATCAGCTTCATTGACATAATATAATATATGGACTGCTAGTCACTTGTCATTTCCATACATTTATTGAGAAGAAAAAAGGTACAAGCTACAGCAGCGCCATTGGTTCGAAGCGGCCAAATTAGTCCCAAAAAATATGTTTGAATTCACAGCGACAGTGTTACCACATGGACTCTATAGATTGAAAATGGACTCGTTGTTTCTTCCTTGGCTCGGGGACTCGTTTTCAAAACGTTTTTTGTTTGCAGAATACAAATAAGTATGCTAAAAATTTAAAACAAAATGATTTCTGAAAGTATTTATTTTTTTTTACGTGGACTCGTTTTTCAAGCATCTTGGACTCGAAAATATTTTTCCCTGCGGTAACACTGCACAGCGACCTCGTTGTTTATGTTTTTGTTTTTGTTCATTTTTGACAGCTGGAATCGTTCTTTTTTTGGCCACCCTGAACCAATGGCGCTCTTTACGCTGAACACGCGTGAAGTTGGCAACTAGCAGTCCATATTATAATATGTCAATGATCAGCTTCGTCTAAGTTTTGTTGCACCCTCTCGAGTTTGCTTTGAATGACACTCTTCCCTCCATTATCATCATCTCCAAAAACAAATGAATCGTGTTTGTTTACTTTTCCTAGGCCTGTTGAGCTTCCGTTTGCAGTCAGACTACGTAACATTACGTACGAAACGTGAGGCCGAAACTTTATTGAATTCCTATGGCTGAACCCGTAATCTTCAACCGAAACCAAAGCGTGTTTGTGTTTCAGCCAAAATATATACTTTACCTTCTAAAGCTCCTTAAAACTCTCGCATTTGCAAACATTTTACCTCAGTTTTGTTCGTTTACTCATATTTTGTGAAGTTTCAGTCAGTTGTGAAAGAGTACAATACATAGTTCATTTCCCTCGTAATTTTAAACCAACAAATTTTAAAAGAGAGAATTGGTAGTTCTGCCAAAAAAAACTCAAATATACATTTGTTATTCAGGTCTTCGCGTCTACAAAAACAACGTAAGCACGAGTTCGATTTATAGCGTAACAGCCAATTACTTCGTTTACTGAATGGTTACTGCGGCGTATTAGAACATTTTTTCTAAAATTGATACGAAAACTTTTTAAAGCCAGTTTTGGGCTTGTTTTTCCGTTTTCTTATTGTCTTTTAATTAAAATAAATTCATTGAAAGTGGGTTTTCACAATTTTAACATATTGATTAACTAGAAATCATAAAATTTGTACGAATTTTTATATTTTGATGTGCAGCAATATCAAAAGCTTTTGAAAAGATATTTGTTTTGTGTCGTGCAGTACCTAAACACAGCATGTCATGAGGTTTTGTTCCGCTTCATGCAAAAAAAAATGCACTTTATGACAAAGTTAATGGAAAGCTACTCAGAAGTCAGAATTTGCTTGCAAAATATTAGCCTAATAAAAATAAATGAATAGAGTGAAGAGCCAAGGCCAAAGTAGTTTTATTGATTATGTTTGACCAATTCTTTGTGCTTTATTTATTGATTATGTTGGAAACATAACAACAAAGTGGATTTAACGTACCAACAATTCTCTGAGTGCTTCTGAAGAATTGAGGAGACCTAACGCCGATTCCGAACGACAAAGTTGAGAAACACTTTTTTCATGACAGATGATACTCTTGCAAGGGTTGTCAGTTCTTCGAAAGAGGCAGTACCCGTGAAAGATGAAAAAAAAACTTTATGGGTACGAGCAGGATTCGAACATATGCGTTCTTCGTAGCAACCAACGCACATACCACTACGCCAGGGGAAGCTGCAATATCAGCCTTTTATCTAAGAATATTTATTGAAATTACCTGGAGTATACATTGTAGAGATCCCAACAAACACACTGGCATAATTTATCATCGCCGGACGATATTTCGGTGTATTGAATTCTCCAAGGAAGGCATAAATTGTCGCCGATGCTCCAGAAACACTTAAACATTTGAAAAAAATATATATTTTTTCTTCATCCACATAAATACACGTCATGTAATTAAATTGAATTTACCCAATTCCAGTAATAAATCGAAGAATAATAAATAACCACAAGTTGGAAACAAACATGGAAACAGTTGAGCAGACTAAAGCCACAATTGTTGATCGCAAAAGTACTGTGCGTCTTCCATAAGTATCAGAAAGGTAGCCCATAAAATATGAAGCCAAGAGAATTCCTATTACAGAACCAATTAAATGTCATTTCAACAAATTGCCAGTTACAGTTCATTATTTCTTACCAATAACGCATGCTGTGCCCATGAAAGCTTTTTGCTGGGAATTCGTATTAAAGTCACATTGCGATGCTATTGTTATAATGCTCATTCCCATAGTTTCGTTGACAACCATCATAAGCAGGACACCGAAGACGAAGAGAATTTCAATTTGCACTTTTCCAAATCCTGAACAAAATTTGTTAAAAAAAAAGTTAAGCGCTAAGTGAATTCAAAATCACAAACCGATCATATCGAGTGCATCGTCAAGAAAATACAACTTCCCCTTCGGTGCAGCTTCAGCATCTTGAAAGAGTGCTTCCGATGACGTGCTTTTCTCACTTAGCTTCAATTCTTCTGGAGGCATTGTAACAACTAAACACGTTAAATGCAATATGCAATGTGGACTGTTGCGATTTCTAATAGCGGCTTATCGCCTTCTCAGACGATAAGACTTATAGACGGTTAATTATTTATGGTGTTTGGATACACCATAAAAAGTTATTTTGTTTCAAGAATTTACTAAAAATAAATATGGAATAAGAATATGTAGGTACACTTTTAGAGTCTATTTCGAACTGCCACTTCCTGAAATCACGAATCTATTTCCAACCGACACATTTGACTATGGACTTTGAAATATAAAAAACAACATTAAGCACTGATACTGCGGCCGGTCGCCAGTTGAATCGAATGTCTTTTTTCACAATAGTTCGGTTAAGAGTATAGCCGGTAGTAAAAAGTCATAACGACTCGTAACGTAAACAAACAATATCAATTTGCTGATTAGTGAATCGGCATGTTTGGTCTTACTGAAAGTTGAGATAGATCAAACTTTTGGCGGGAGTTTGTTGCAAAACTAAATACAATTATGTTGTATTTCTATCTAAAGAGATTGGCTTGTACACTACTCACATGTAGGTATAGCAAATTTAAAATGCCATCGATAAAAACCGTATAATAGGGGAAGTCCCAATTCAAAGATAGAAAGTTTCGGTAAACGAGTACGAAAGCTTCAAGTTTCAAGAATATAAACTTTGCAAACCTAGAGCTAGTAGAGTCTAGAGTGTATAGACATTTTCTATTTCTCTGTATCGAAAGTTTAGATAGCTAATAGTCCACAGCGGTTGTTTTTAAAGATTAGACGAATTCAAAAACTAAAAAAGCTAACATAATAAAGAGTGACCTAAATTACCAACCTCTTAATTCAAGAACGCCTGTACCTATTTCGATGATTCAAACCATTCGGCAGGAAAAATTATCTCCTGACAGAGACTTCAATCAAGGTCCATGCTTCTGCACCATATAGCAGGACTGGGATGAGGGTTTTCTACAATTTTACCTTAGTTGCTCGAGAAAGGGCTTTTCCACTCAATTGCTTTCTTAGCCTTCCGTCTCAATTCTCACAAAGGCGTCATTGAGATCACGCTGTGTTTTTCCCATTATATCAATATCATCGGCGTACGCGAGAAGTTGAACAGATTTTAGGGAGATAGTGCCTCTGGTGTTGACGGTGGAGTTTTGGAGGAAATCGCACATGAAGGCATTGTCTTGTCTGAATCCTTTTCTGACATCGAAAGATTCCGTAAGCTCGTTGCGAACCTTGATGGAGAAGCGTGAAATCTCCATCGTCATTAGGCACAAGCGAACGAGCTTGGCAGGAATGCCAAAACTAGACATAGCTTTATACAGTGCGTCTCTGTAGATTTAATATTTAATATTAACAATACAAAAAATAGTATCTGCGAAGCCGAAGCTTGTCTGCAGAAGGTTATTTATCTTTATAATGTTTCAATTGGGTAAGCAAAGTTAAGATTAATTTTAATAATACATAATATAGATACAATTTTTTTTTTTTTTTTGGAATTTTGGAAATCTATTCAGGTTTAATTAAGAATTTGCAATTTTATTTCATACTATTGAGAAAATACTTCTTTAGTTCTTTTTTTCTTTTTTTAAAGTTTTGAATATTAATTATTTCTCTAGGGAGTTCGTTTGTTATACTTGGAACAGAATATTCAAGTTTGCGTCTACCATAATTATTTGAGTTTCGCGGTGTATGTAGCATTCCTTGGGCCCTTCTTTTGGTGTTGATTTGGTGTTGAATTGGTTTCGTGAATCGTTTGTCTTCAAAATATTATATGATGATCGTCATTTTAAATATATGTTCAACGTGCATTGGTTTAAAATTTGTGTCTATCCTTTGACTGTTTTTGGAGTTCATTGCTTTAACAGCTGCGTTTTGTAGTCTCTGAATTTTGTCGATGTGAGTTTTTGCTGTACTCCCCCAAGCAAGTATCCCGTACCTTATTTTGGACTCCATTAAGGCATAATAAACTTGCCTTAATACATCCTCTTGAGCATAGTATTTTAAATGAGATATTGCAAATAATGCCTTATTTAAATCGTTTCTTAATTTGTTTATATGATTTTCCCACAGAAAATGGCAGTCAATTATTACTCCCAGATATTTGTACTGATCAATTAATTCGATGCATTTGTCTTCAGTTTTTGGACAAGCGTCATTTTTGAAGTAGATCCTTTACTCTGTTTGTTTAAATTGTGGACTTCGGATGTGCATCATTTTAGTTTTGGAGGCGCTTATAACCAATCCATTGTCGTGACACCACCTCACTGGCTCACTGCTAAATTGAATTCTTCTTGCATTATACTAAGTGCTGTGTCTAAAGAGCGATGACTCACAACAATAGCCGTAGGTATCGTTCGCAAAGGCGAAGGGTGTACTTTGCTTAAATATTCTAAGGAGTTCGTTGGTATATAAAATAAATAATATTGGTCCTAATTTTGAACCCTGGGGAACTCCATATTTCATTATCTTTTTGTCACTTATATCGTCTTTAATTTTGACACAAAAAGTTCTATTTTTCAGGTAGTCAGTAAGCCAATCAGCCATTATCCCACGAATTCATATTCTTCTTAATGCATCTATGAGATGCAAATGACTTAGTGTGTCAAAGGCTTTACTAAAGTCCATATATATAACTAACACATGAGGTCCGTTCTTTTACTTTTTGAGCAGTTTGTGTAAAAACTGTCAAAAATGGAGGAGTGGGGATGAAATTTTATGATTTGCCCAAAAAGTAAACGAACGCTTTACAGGCAAAATCTGCCCAATGCACAAAATTATGTCAAACGTCAAAAAAATTCAATGTACTTCTTATGGTTTGACAGAACTTACACAAACTGCCACAAGAAATTTTTGTAGCTAAAATCGGCAGGTAGGGGAAATATTTTCTCCTTCAAAAGTGACAAGATTTTAGGATTAGTGGCAGTAAACGAACGCAAAAGTGGGAGTTTTGGGCAGTTTTGGGCAGCTTTGGGCAGTTTTATGAGGTAAACGAACGGACCTATGATGACATCTATCCAAACTCTCATTCACACAATTAGCAAATTCCCCTAGTAATTGTCCAGCAATTTTTGTTTTTTTGGTATCCGTATTGACTCCTATGTATCAACGCTTCTTTTTCAATAGGGGGGTTTACATGGTCACATATGGTGTGACAACATGATGTGAATATGATGATTTTGATCATGTAAACGCTAAAACAACCGCTTGACACACCATGTTGGATGGTTTTCGATTTTTTTGGAAAACCTGGTGGTGTGTCACACCATCCAACCTTTGTAAACACATGTTGTACAACTGAAGCCATTTCGTCGACGTTAAATTCATTGCGTTTTGAAATTTTGGTTGAAAATGTTGTCAATTTGCAATAATGTTTTTTGGAGGGAATTTTTTGAAATTTACAAAAGTCATCCGGAATTGTGGAAAGTCAATTGAAGCTAAAATTTTACTCGCCATGGTATGTCCACACTCTAGAAGAAAAATCACAAACTGATGTTGTACAACATCGTTTTTCGTGTAAACGCAATATGCTGTCATGCCGTTGTCCAACCATGTTGTCACACCATGTGTGACCATGTAATCCTCCCTAATGAATCCATGTAGTCTGTTAGCTATAACACCTTCCATACACTTTTCTATCACTGGTAGAATTGAAATAGGTCTATAATTGATTATTTGGTTTTTAACTCCACCCTTGTAAATCCACCTCTTTTTACTGTCATACGCGGCTTTAAAATCGATGAAAAGTAGGTGGGTATCGATTTGAAGTTCATATAGGTTTTTCCAGGATCTGCCGTAAAGTAAAAATTTGGTCGATGGTTGACTTTCCTGGTCTGAAGCCACATTGATAAGGACCAATCAGATTGTTGACGAAAGGCTTCAGACGTTCACATTTTACGGCACAGAGGATCTTACGAGTTCACGGAATTGTTGGCTATCATCGTGTCCGATGAATGGCTCCTGCCTAACGGCGGGATTGTGTTCGTCGTCGCAGTTATACAGTCTACAAAAGTGGTCTTTCCAAATCCCCAGCATCGACTGCGATTCTACTATTATATTCCCTTGTTTATCTCTACAGGCACCGGTTCTTGCTCGATGACTTTGAGCCAGCTGCTTTACCTTCTGATAAAACCTCCGAACTTCATTCCTGCTGTTGACTCTCTCAACATCTTCGATCTGACGCTTCTCATGCTCTCTCTTTTTTCTCCTGAGAAGCCGGAGTTCCTTTCTCCTCTTTTTCTCGTAGAGCTCTTGTCCTTCTATGCAGCGCCGCTTTGTATGCCTCCTGCTTGACTGCATGGGCCTGCCTGCATTCTTCGTCAAACCAGGGGTTTCGTTTTGGTGGCTGTGTGAAACCTTGCACATTACAGGCGGCATTTTTACCTGCTTTCTGGCAATGTTGCCAGTAGTCTTCATACTTGATAATTGGCGGCATTGGACTTCTTAAGGGGTTACTTGACACTGGATCGGAGAAGGATCTCGCGATCTCTTGCGATTGTAGCCGTCCGACGTCGAATTTTCTTGCAGCATTTCCTTGTTTTGGCCGTTGCCAGGATATTCAGAGCATTACCTTGGCTAAGACGAAGTAGTGGTCCGAGTCGATGTTGGCTCCTAGGAAATTTGATTAATTGGGAGATCTCCATGTTCCTTTATGGATATTGAGATGTGGGAACTAAGTGCTTCCTACCACAACATTTCTACGTTTTGTCAAGGAGCTCGAAGAACTCGTCTTCGGTGTTTTCTTTTTTCTCTTCAGTGGGGGCATGCTCACATATTAGTCTAATGGTGCCGAATTTAGCTTTGATTCGGGTCGTCTTGCGTTCGCTTACACATTTGAAGCTCAATACTTTTTTCCTGATTCTGCATCCCACGACGAATCGGAATCCAAAGAGTCGCTATTGTTGCTCTCCGATCTATCCCATCGCATTTCCTGGATAGCGGTAATGTCTGCTTTGTTCTTTGTAGCAGTTGAGGGTATCCGCTAGTTGTTCGGCAGCACGCGGTCTATTAAGGGACCTTACATTCAAGTTGCATATAGCATATCCAAAATTCGTTGTCCTTAAAACATTTTTTTTTTTATAATAAGCACGCACTCAAGGGGTTTCTATTCCCTTTTTATGCCAAAGCACAGTGCGGGCGTTAGGAAAAGTAGGATAGATGGAGAGGGTTAAGGATGAGGTGTCGGTTAACATTGGTCTTGAATTCCTGAACACTGCAGTGACTGGGGAAGACAGAGTGTGGAAGAGCGTTCCGCATTCGCGTAGTACGGCTAAAGAATGATTCCCTGAACATGACTGTACGTCCGAAGTTGGGCTCGAGGGTGAACTGATGGGCATTCCTAGAGGCGCGGGTATTACGGTTGAATATCTTAAGGGGAGGAATGCAGCTGGCTATTTCACTAGAGCATAAACCGTTGAAATAACGGTAAAAGAGGGTGAGGCATGAGACATTACGTCGATGTTCAAGTGACGTAAATGTCTCAACGATGATGTGTTCACCAATCATCTTGAACGCTCTGTTTTGAATACTGTCCAACAGACTTAGGTACGTAACTGGAGCACCAGCCCAAACGTGGGAGTTGTACTCAAGCTTTGGACGTATATAAGTTTTGTAGATGGTAGCCAGATCAGAAGGGGAAAAAAATTTCTTGCATCGTCTTAAAAAACCTTAACATTTTGCGGCATTTTTGGCGACATCGCGTATGTGATCGTTCCACAAGAGGTGGTCGGTGATGCACATACCGAGAATCTCGAGATGTTCGGTTTCACTGATGCAATGGCCACTCATGGACAGTGGCAAGGGGGGTATATCTCGCTTCAACGATACAAGACAGCATTGAGTTTTCGAAGCATTAAACTCTACTCGGTTTTTTTATTCCCCATTGTACAATGCTGTTTAAGTCAGAGTTTAATGAGCTCATCATATTTTGCCGTTGCAGTTCCACATCCGAAAGGGAGGGATGTGAGTCTGGGAACGAATATGAAAAGCTAAGGGTACTATCGTCAGCGAAACAATGAATTGGATTAGAAGTTACAGACAAGAGATCATTTATGAAAATGAGAAAGAGGGTCGGAGACAAAACGGAGCCCTGGGGGACACCAGCATTTATTTTGTGGGTTTCAGACTTGAACCCGTCCAATACAACTTGTATAGAACGGTTCGAAAGAAAGTTCCTAATCCAACGAAGGAGGGATTCATCAATACCGAAAGCACGCATTTTCGATAAGAGAGCCTGGTGCCAAACTCTGTCAAATGCCTTTGAAATATCAAGTGCAACAATCTTACTTTCTCCAAAACGATGTAAAGATTTGTTCCACTGTTCGGTGAGATAGACCATCAAATCACCAGTGGACCTGTTGCTGCGAAAGCCGTACTGCCGGTCATTAAGAAGCTTTCGGTCTTCGAGATATTTCTTGAGCTGATAGTTTATCAGCGTTTCCATGACCTTAGAAAGAAGGGACGTAAGTGCAATCGGACGATAATTGGAGGGAGAGGAGGATTCGCCTTTTTTGGGTATAGGCTGGACAAATGCTGTTTTCCAACTACTCGGAACGAGCCCAAAAGAATAGGATAGATGGAAAAGCTTACGCAAGGGTTTTGCCAGCGATGAAGAACACCTCTTCAGAACAATAGCGGGGATACCATCCGGACCAGCGGATTTGTGTATGTTGAGATCTTTTAGGACTCTTGCCACAGCACGAGTGCGAAAGAAGGTTTGTCCCATGGAATCATTGACGCGCTAAATAACTGGAGGAGTCATGACACTCTCTGACAGCGAAGAGTTGGAGGCGAACTGCCTAGCAAAAAGGTTAGCTTTCGCGAGAGAGCTAACAACTGGAGTGTCATTGTCAACGAGCGTAGGGACCGAGGAAGAAGAAGAATTCTTCATATTTTTAACAAATGACCAAAAATTCTTGCTGCCTTTGGGACATTGCAGTATTTTTTGCCTTAATTTCTGGTCATGCAAAAACTTGGTCCTTCGAATATGAGCATTGCAGGCCTTCCTGGCTTGTTTAAACTTATTCCGGTTTTCCTCAGTTTGGTTGGCTTTGTAACAACGGAAACTTACCTCTTTAGCCCTGATAACCTCTTTACAGCTCACATCAAACCATGCGTTCTCTTTGGGTTTGATGCTTTTAACCCTGTTCGGGATAAAAGTTCTCATCCTCAGAAGAATTAAACTTGTAATCATATCCGCACTGGAGTCTACGTCACTATCGAGGAAGCATAGTGACCAGTTAAAGATCCTGAAGAAGTTATTGAGACCGTCCCAGTTGGCTTTCTCGTACTGCCAAACGGTTCTCTTAGGAGCTCTTTCTTTAACTTGAATTTTTTGACACGAGAAATTAGCAGATATGACACAATGGTCAGATCGGCCTAGAGGCGATAGTACATTAATAACATACTTATCAGGGTCAGAGGTAAGAAACAAGTCAAGAGTATTTTCTGTTTGACCGTCAATGTGCGGTATTCGAGTGGGCTCGTTGACCATATGAGTAAGATGGTTGAACTCAGCAAAAATCTCAGCACACACACCTTCGGGTGTTGTCTTGTTCGAATGGAGAAGCCAGGAAGAATCGCCCGTAATAACGATTTCAGTTCGAGGATACAAGGAAACAATTCTTTGGATGGAGTCGGACAAAGCGTCAAATTCTTGAGAAGTTGAAGCTCTGTCCAGATTTGGGCTTCGATATAAAAAACAGTAAATAATGATGTGCTTATTCACGGAAAATTTGAACCACATAGAATTGAAAAAAGTATTTGAATTTGAAGAATACTGTGGTTGAAATTGATATGCCACATCATTTCTGATATAAACGGCGAGGCCATGGTGGGGAAAGAATAATGGCACTAAGTTATACCCATGAATATAAAATTCAGAGGGATCAGTAGCATCACCTACTTGGGTTTCGCTTAGCGCCAAAACAGCTGGCCTGTTTGAAACAGTATGGAGGTACGTCGACAGAAAATTCGTTCTTAACCCACGAATATTACTGTAGTCGACTCTGAACTTCTCAGTCATTGCAAAACAAAAAACTCTGAAACCAAAACAGACGATTACTAAGAAAAATTATTGAATTGAAATTCAGACTTCTTTTCGCTTCAGCGCCCCTGCTAGTGTTATGCCTTAGCAGCGGCGTAAATCGATCCGACCCTGGAATTCAAGCAATAATTTTCTATTCATCCGTTGTTGATGTCGTATCATAAACTTGCATTACATAAGCAATGCAATGCAGTGCCCATGATAAGACATGCAACTGTTATTAAAGTTTAAAGGTTGATAGGAAAGGTAGAAGGATGGTACCCACGTGCTGTGTTTGGCATTTTTTTGTTATTGTTTTTTCGAGATGCAATGCTTTACTTGTTATTTTCTTTTATTCTTTTGTTCTCTTTAGAAATTGCGGGACTATTGCGGTTTTTTTTTATATTGTTGTTTGTTTGATGTTGAGGTTTTGTGTTCGGTGAGAGAGAGATTGAGTTTGAGTGAATGTTGCGGGGTTATGGTTTTTTTTTTCTTTTATTTATTTTTAATACAATTTATTGTTTTTGGAGGTGATTCTTGTTTTGGTTTGTTTTTATTGTTTTGTTTTGACGGATAGACGATAATTAGACAATATGACTGGAACTAAAATATGACGATAAGGGGACGTGACGGACAGAAGCACGGCACACAACACAGGGGAACCTTCCCCATCAAGAGCTTAGGTCGTCATCAGTGTATATTCGTCCGTTTCCGAGGCCTGTAGTTGGTTCGCAACCAAATGCTTTTCTACATAGTCGGGAAGTCACCCGACGTACAACCCCCTGGCACTTGATATGACTCCCAGTGCAAAAACAATTCCTTCTACGACCTGGGCTTCAAATAAGTCGAAGTAGCCCGTAAAGGTGTTCACCAAGTAGTAGACCTAAAGGGCTAACTATAATGAGCGGAAGCTAGTGTCAGAACCGAACGAAACGCTCCGTTCCGAACTGCCATCATGTGAACACTCTACCCATAATGAACGGATGTGTACGGAAGTATCTTTCAAAATGAAATATATGTTTTTTTAATTTCCAATAATTTGTGAATTTAGGTTACCACGCAACAAACAAACAATTTCAAGAAATTAATTACCTGAAATCAACAACAAATCGAATTCCTCTTCAGAAAACCAATAAAACTAGTCAGCCAAATTTTCGTCCGTAAAAAGCGAATGGGAGCGTAGTTTACGTCCGTAAGCAAAACTGAACGAAAATTGACGAAACGGAGCAATCCGCTATTCAGGGCACAATATACAAATTCCTTGTATTCGCTCAGTTACAGACGGCTCCGTCCGCTCCCTTCCGTTCATTATAGTTAGCCCTTAACTTGAACTGAAGACGCCACCGTTGATTCCAAAATAAGAAATTCTGTCGCCGCCGTGCGTCGTTTGTTGGAAGTGTCTTGGTGGGAACACTTTTTCGTTGGTTCTTCTAATTTCTTTATATTGGATTCCCTTTTGGTTGGCGGTTCAGAGTTGACCCTCGTTTGTACACACAGTTCCATTGAATTTTCATCACTTCTTGTCTCACGAAAAAAAAATAATCTTCAACTGTGTGTCCACCTTTATTATTATATCCGTTCCTATGGTGATGGTGAATTGTTGTTATCTACCAAAAACTCATGACAAATCTGTCAAAAACTGACACTTCTCCATATCCACCTTTCTGTTTTGAATTTGGTGTTGTGCAATCGCAAAGTTTCGCTGCGGGCAGCCAAAATCAATAAATTTCATTTAAATTTTGTTATGGCATGTGCTCGTAGATTGTTGCCTTCAATCTTTGTAAATTCGTTAACCAAACGTTCATTTACGATGTCCTCCAAACTAAGAGCCGAAGAAGTTCTCGAGAATATCAAGACAAAGAACCCCTACTTTGAGAAATATGCAGCCAAAATAGCAGCCCTGCAAAAGACATCCCCCGATGAGTTTGTCGAGCGTATGGAGAAGGTTGCCACGGTCAAAGAAGCCAAGAAGAAGAAGGAAACACGGTAGGTACCACCCTCATAGTCTTGAAGGCAACCAAACCCATTTATTTTCTTGCTTTTAACCTCAGTGACTACTCCGAGCTGCTCCATCCAAAGAAACCACTTGGAAAAGCACAAGAACCTGAAATTCCCCACAAGAGGCTTTCTGACATCATGAAGCTGGAACTGGTCCAAGACAAGTCCGCCGATGAATTGAAACAAATCTGGTACGAATACCACAAGACCAAGGATGTGATCGCTGCCACTCTGACAGTCGAGCAATTCGAAACTTTGATGTCTCGTGCGAAAGAGCACCCACTTTTCATCCTTCCCCTGCCGCGAAGTGAAGGATTCGAGTTCATTTTATTGCAGTTTTCTGCGAATACCGTTCATTTTACACCACTTCTGGCTTATCAGGTAGTTTCAACATTTGTATTCCTCTTTCCGAAAGACTCATTTTTTGTGTAAACAGATCCATGCCGAAAATGCCCCTGAATGCCTGAACATCGTCCACTACACCGAGGTCAAGGATAAGGGTGTGATTCTGATGCGTGGCGAATACGATACCAAAGTCCTGACCGGCCAGGAAGCACAGTGTTTGGCCAACGAGCTCCAGATGTTCTATTGCATGCACGACGAAGCTAAATTGAAGGTTCTGGAGACCTTCACCAAGCAGCCGGACAGCTTCAAGCACATGGATCTGATTAAACAGGTCGAGGAGATACAGTTGAAATAGATTTATTGAAAAAAGTCGTTAACAGTTATTCAAAAAATGTGTTCTTTCTCTTAAAACCATTCAAAACCTAAAGCCTAATCCTCCCGAATGATCATTTTCTTCTTCTCCGAAACAAAATTATTCGCGTTCGCCTTCGAGTGTGCCCGAACGTTGGCCTCTTTCGTCTTCTCCTTTTGCTTAATGGCTTGCATCTTCTTCTGCGCATTGAGCACGTGCCTGGGCACTTGTCTGTGACGGGCGATCCTCTTGATTTGCGGATGGGCGGCGAACTTCTCCTTCAGCGCATTCTGGTAGTTGAAGTTCGATCTCTCACGTGGTCGCACAACTCCGAGTTTCTCCGACGCCTGGGCCTTCCACATGCGAATATTCATCTCGTCCGAGCCGCTGAACACGTATTTGTTGTCCAAACTCCAAGCGACGCACGCGATGCGTTGCATTCGTTTGGTGTGATAGATTTCGCGCGAGTGGCTTTTGTGGACTTCGTAGATGCGGATGGTCTTGTCGTAGCTGCCGCAGACGAACTCTTTCCCGGTGGGAGAGTAGTCGACGTCAGTGACGGCGGAGACGTGGTCATAGTGGATCTTGATGGGATTCGTCAGCTGGCGGGTGTCAAATGTATACAAACTGCAACGAAGGAAGTTAGTAAATTTAAATCACGAAAGAACACGGGAAACCTACTTGCAATCCTCATTGGCCACAGTGAAATTGAATGCCTGCATCGGATTCCAGGAGACTTTATTGCTTCTCATTGTGAGGACAAGCTTGCGGATGGGTTGGGCCTCGCGTTTGTCGTACAAAATGATGCTTCTGTCACTCCCGCAGGTCGAAAGCAGAGACGTCTCGACTGGATTGAAGGCAATGGCGTGTAAATTGTCATTTCCCCACTTCAGAGTCTTTAGTGGATCGTTTCTGTTGACGTCCCAGATTGTGCAGGTCTCTCCGCACGTCGCAAACACACTTTCCTTGATGTTGTGTGAGATGCCATTGATGATAGTTCGTGACATAAAAGTATTCGATGGCTCTTCGATTTCGACATCCTCAATGTTACCCAGATGCCAACATTTAACAGTTTTATCATCCCCGGCGGTGAACAAATTTTGTCCATCCACTGAGAAAGCTATTCCCCGAACGAATCCACTGTGAGCGACGAAACTCCGAACGCTTGTTCTGTTGGCCAGATCCCAGACACGAACTTCGCCATCGTAGGCTCCGCTAATGAGCGTTGAAAGACGACTCGGGTGCTTGCCGAAGCAAGCGACACCATCACGATGGCCACCCAGATTGCCAACGAACGGTTTGGCGAATACTTTGTCTAATTTTGTGGCATTGAGGGCACGAACGTATTCTCGGACCGATTCAAGTGGATGCTCGGATGGATCGTAGTTTCGGGGGACTAGGTTTGGAGTGGAAAAATAATTTATTTGGCTTGTTTCCCACGGGAAGATTACTTACTTTTGTGCAGATCGGTTTTGGTTTCACGCAGATATTCATCTGGATTTCGGGATATTACTTTGACTTTCATATTTTGGCGATTTAAATTCAATTTTTTGTTTTTCTCTAATTTACAAACAACGACGCACATGCAAAATTTGACAGTTCTTGCGATCTTGCCATAGATTTATAAATTCTAGAGTTCTGGGAATGTTGATGGGAAGTGAGATGACAATCTTTCCCGTGGTTAATTACTTTCCAGTGACAAGGTGAATTTCACTATGGTGTGCAGTTTAGGGCAGCGTGAAGATTGTGAACGAGTTTTTCTTATCACGGACGGAAGCATACAAAAATGAAATATGATCGAAAATCATCAGCAAATTAATAAAATGAGGATCCGATACTCTGTTCACACTGGGCGCATGCATCACACAACCATTTTGACGTCTGTTCAACAGCGGGGTTTACATGGTCCAACATGGTTGGACAACATGGTTGGATGAAAAAATGAACTTTGCGTTTACACGAAGTACGATGTTGTCCAACATCTGTGTGGTTATTGGTTCTGGGAGATTTTTATAAAGTTGAAAAAAACTCCCTCCAAAACTCATTATCGGTAATTTCCGACATTCCGACTCGACCTCAAAGTAAACGCATATAATAGAAATGAAAAATGAGTGAATGCGGGGAATTTCCCATATTTTCATTTTTCAGGTTTGTCCAACATCTGTTTACATACGTTGGATGGTATGACAAACCAGCAAGTTTTTAAAAAATTTTAAAAACCATCCAACATGGTTTGTCAAGCGGTTGTTTTAGCGTTTAGATGATCCAACATTGCTGTTGTCAAACCATGTTGTCCAACCATGTTGGACCATGTAAACCCCGCTAACCAGTCGATGTATGGAAGTTTGCTTGTTTCGTGATGATTAATAAATCACCGTTTAGGAACATAGTGAAACATAACCAAACAAAAGTAATCAGACAGTTCCTGAAACGTGAAAAACTCCTTTTCTGTTAGCTTCAGCTGTCACCGACGAATTTGAGTCGATTGTTCCACCAAAATAAAAATGAGTGAAAAACATTTGCCCACCCGGAGCACTGTTTACATCTCGAATTTACCCTTTTCCCTCACAAATAGCGATATTCACAAACTTTTTGAAAAATATGGACGAATTATTAAGTAAGCTGAAGACCTCCTCTTGGTCGCTTCAATTTATTACCTCATGGTTTTGTTTTACTTCCAGAGTTACCACAATGTGCGACAAATCGACAAGGAAATCCAAAGGCGTATCCTTCATCCACTTCCAGAAAGTCGAAGACGCCCAGAGTTGTGTTGATGAACTGAACGGAAAGGAGTTTTTCGGAAGAACAGTCAAAGCGAGCATAGCCAAGGACAATGGGCGCAGTGTTGAATTTGTCAAGAGGTTCGTCCATAATCCAAATTCTATCGCTATCTTCATACATTTCCATTTTAGGAAAGACTACACCGACAAGTCGAGGTGCTACCATTGCGGCGAATTCGGCCACTTAAGTTACAAGTGCACTCAAAACGTCCTCGGAGATCGTGAACCCCCCAAACCCTCACATCGAAAGCAACGAGCTCCAAGACGGCCACATGACGAGAGACAGACTGATTCCCGAAGTGACGAAGACGATCCACCACCGACGTTTCTATTGAGCGAACCAGTACCCATTCCAAAGAAGAAGAAATTCAAAAAGGACTCCTACTTCAGCGACGAAGAGGAGATAGAAGAGAACGAATAAAATAGCAGAGAATAAGCTTTCAAAAATGTAGCTTTATTTTGATTCCTTTAAAATGCTTAAACTGACTTTTTCTTGATCGTGCTGGGCGTGACAACAAATAATCATATTCTTGTGGTAAACGGGGATGGGATTGGTTCCATTAAGCTGTCTGCTTGGCCAAATGCTGTTTCTGTTCCATAACGCTGACTAGAACGCTGAGAAATCGGCTCTTTTGGTATTGGATCTTTTCGATTTTTTCCATTTGCTCTTGAACATATTCTACTCGGCGCTTGAAGTAGTCTTTCGATGTTTCGAGGTCCTAGAAAAGGGGAAAATTATTGCAACTTGACAGTTCAATTTGCTGACTCACCTTTTCAACGTAATAGCCGGTTCCAACATCAATCACAAAGTTGTTCATGTCCTTGATTGTTCCGGGGACGTACATACTGCTCGTCAGTGGAACAAGAATTTCCTTATCTTGCCAGTCTGGCTGGACTTGTTCGAGGGCTTCTTTGGAGGTGGCGTATTTAGCTTTGCAATTGTAGAGGGTTTGAATGGAATCTTGAATTGCTTCGACTTCCTGCAGAAGGATGACGAATCGGTAGGAATATAATGAGGTTAAATAGGAGTGTCGCTTCTATAACAGAATGTGATGAGCCACTTACAGATTGGAATTCATTTTTGATTTGTGCAAGTTGTTCGAGACTCAACTTCTCTAAATCAATTTGTTCACCACCTGAGGTATTCGATGCCATTGTTGGTTATTGATTGGTTTAAGAATAAGTTTATTTAATTCAATAAAAACGAAACAAATGTTCGCCAAATAAATTTATTGTGGATCAAATGCACAAGGAATGAAGGAATCTTTTTATGGGAAATTATTTGACAATTGGAAGCATTGACTTACTATATATGGACTGCTAGTCGCCTGAATCGTCCATACAAAATGCGAAAAAAAATGGTTCCACTTGAAATTGGCTACACTAACATGGCCAGCCAGAGTGGCAAAAAAAGTAAGTAAAAATTTTAGCGACATCTGTTTTCTTTCAGTTTTGATAAGCTTTGATGGCATTTGATCGCGTAGAAAGTACTGACATCTAGTTTAATTTGTTGAAGATAAACGATGCCATCTTTATTTTTTCATATGTAACTATACAAATGTTGACAGTTCGTGAAAAGCAAGCAAGCAGCAGAAGTAAGTTTTTTGTAATTAATTTTTTTATAAATAATTTCTTTCTTTTTTCAGCCCATTCGTTTACTTTTATTGAACTTTCAAGTATCAATATCAAGTGTGATATTGCAACTTCCACTGAACTGCCCCAAGACTGTTCCAATTGCCTGCCAAGGCATTTCGAAGAAGAAACTACATACATACCGTCCCTAGTTGGAAGCAAAAACAAGAACTCCAAACTGAGGTTTGGCCTTGGGGAAAAGAGATTTTTCCATTTGAATTGGCCCAGCCTGAGATAGCAAGAATCCTTATCCTCACGCCTGCTGCAGCAAATTTCTGGCCTAAATTACAAAGGAACTTTTTCGTTGGTGAGTGTGTTCTCTTTCGGATAATAATTCATTTTTAACTTCAGTCTTTATAGCAAGCAAAACGAGAAACCCTTCTGTCTGTGGCAATTGAAAACAATTGCCATGGACTCTTGAGACAATATGCGAAAAACTGGTCAGATTGCAGTCATCATGGAATATACCTAATTGAAGATTTGTCTCTGTCAACACTCACCGATTGGCTGTGGTCGAGGGCGTCCAACATCAAAGAACGTTGCAACAAGGTCCTGTTCGACCATTCCGGCTACACACTTGACCAGCAAAAGAAACAGGAACTCAGTTTTATCTCCAAGCAACTTCGCACATTGGCCGATCTGTAGATTGATAATATTTCAACATTTGGTGCTAATATCCCCCGAATGGTAAATTTCTCAAGAAAATTGGAATGCATTTTATGAAATCTCCCTCTTCCCCTCTAGTTTTGAGCACATTGGAATCGCAAGGCACATCGATTCGCATGGCATCGGATTACCAAGAAATTCTCTTGTGGCTTCTCAATATTGAATTGCTTCCCGAAGCCACTGGTACGACCAGACATCGTAAAAAGAGTTAAATCTTGTACCGTATCCCTACGAGGCGTTAAATAGTTTCTATGAGTATCGACGATTGGAATTTATGCGATATTCATCGCAAAAAGACTAGTTGTTATATATATATGTTTATTGACTCGTTCCTTGAACACTCCTTCAAGGGCAACACACTGCGAGATTGCTGGCAGGAGAGTGGTGGCGATGGTTTGTATCCGCCAACATCAATTCAAGCTGTGCTCCGGATAATGCTCATACAAGATGTATCCTTTGAGAACAAGTGTGCCTTATTTTTGTACTTTTTTCTTGATCTGAATATGGCGATTGAAGAGAAACGCTACGAACCAATTGTTCAGAACTTCATCAAATTTCCCAGTGTCTTCAAACTTTCGGCGTCGTTGATTAAGCAAATTCAGGCATTTTGGAACCTCGATAATTGTCATTTTCAGGTGAATAATTGTTAACCATCTTTGGGATTGTTTAACCTTGGAAACATTTTTAGGCCGCCGTTGATGAATTCATTTCACCATTCAACAAAGAGCATATCTGTCCCCAGTGGCAGATTGAATTACATATTTATTAAATCTCTGCTAGAACAGATGGAATCAAATCTAGCCCTGAGAGTGCTTGAAGCCAAATCCTTGCTCTGGTTCAACTAAACACGTATTTGGCCAATGACCTTATATCTGAAGCGTTCCATTTCGCATCAGCAGAGAAAGACCAAGAGCTGCTAAAGCTTTTCTTCAGTCGCTGTTTGTTGATGAAGAAATTCGGAGTTATTCGCGATCTAGCTTTGACCGGAGAACGAAGGCAAACTAGTGCAATCGTTGCTGAAAAACAGCAAGAATCGCAGCGCCGAGGACCTGAGTTTTGTTTATTTGCTGCAAAAGTACAAATACATTGAAGCGGTTGCCTAT
This sequence comes from Sphaerophoria taeniata, assembly GCA_943590905.1. Lineage (NCBI taxonomy): Eukaryota > Metazoa > Arthropoda > Insecta > Diptera > Syrphidae > Sphaerophoria > Sphaerophoria taeniata. The sequence continues at coordinate 288,670,871 of OX016540.1, forward strand.
CAAGATGAGTTTTTGAAGGGAAGGGACATCCAACGCGCAGTTGACGAGTTGTCGAACGGAAGAACAGACAATCCATCATTGATTCTAGCTGCCTATCACACCACTATGACTCCGGTCACCAAAAACATTCGCGATGTTTACTTGAGAATCAAAAAGCGAATCAAGAACAAAGAAACTAAACAGAATTCACCATTACCTCTGAGTTGTCAATTTACCAAGCAGAATGCAAATGATTTACTCGGTAGGATTTATCATAGCTCGGCATTAGGCACCCACGTTGCTAGTCACTATTGGGATCAACCAAACAACACTGAAGGGAATGCACTGCAGCAATCGAACAACGCTCCCTTCCTGCGGAGTCCTCAAATATCGTTGGCATGTAGTGAATATAATCCACGGGATATGATTTCGTATCCGGAACCGTTCAAAGCAGCGCAAAAACGTCGTCTCGATAGTCCGGCCAATTCGGAGATAAGCAATAAAGCTCGCGAAAATCCCAAAAAGCGCAGAAAGGTCTTCGATCACTATGACTATGAATTGTCAAGTTCTGATAATTTGCTGACGCATTTCAAGAACGCAACTGCAGCACGATTTGAGCAGCTTGCCGAAAGCCAGTCAAAAGACCAACTCTCTAGAGAGTTCTGTATTTCTCGAAACACCATATGTACAGAATACTGCTCCGGTAGAAAACCAGAAAACTAATAAATTCGAAGCGTCCTTGTCGGGAATTCTCAAAGTTAGCCAAGCGAAACAATCAATTTATGAAACAGATCGCAGAAGTATGAGAATGACATCAGAGGAACCAGAAAAAAAGAAAGACTCCGAAGAGGAGAAGAGTATTCGCTTTGTATTGCCAGTCGATGAACCGCACCGGCAGTAGCAAAAATTACAACAACCATCGTCTTTGAAGCAACACAAACAATTTTCAAAACATACACTCTCATGGACTTTTCACCTCGCACATCGTTCTCGAAAGTCTGTTCCACTGAATCCAGATTTAATAGAGAAACTACAGAGTCAATTAAAGTTGTCGAAAGTGAATCACAATCGACTTCACTCGAAGAGATGCGAGTGCAGACCGAGCGAATCAATTGAATCTGTCAGGAAGAAAAAGTCCGTCTAGAACGTGAACTCTATCAGCTTAACTCCAAAAAACAGTCTCTAGAAGCCGAAATCAACAAACTCAACATAACCATCAACAGTTTACAAGAACACCTGCCCCGAATCAGAGATTTATTGCAAGCGCAGAAAACGCGCATAGAAAAGACCACATCTGATGCGGCGAAAGTAAACCAAATCGAAAAATAGATTGAAGTTAGGCGGAAGTCGTTTGAGAAGTCCAAGAAAGAAGCCAATAATATATCAAAACAAATAGACAATATTCTTTAGAATCAACAAATGCTAGATGGTCACAGGAAACCACCTGCCTAGCAATTAAACAAATATGGTCACGCATAGACCTGAAACGGCAAAAGGCTTGATTTCCCTGAGCAGACAAAATATAAGGTCTACAGTTGGCGTCATAACAGGACACTGTCTCATAGGTAGACATGCTTTGAGGCTTGGGGTCTACGCAAACGACTTCTGTAGAAGCTGCATGGACGAGGAGGAAGAGGAAACAGTCCAACACCTTCTGTGTACATGTCCGGCACTATCCAATAGAAGGAATAACTATCTCGGTAATCCCTTCTTCGATAATACCAGTGAACTGGCAATGATCGATTCAAAACGTCTCTAACTTCATTAAAAGTACAAAATGGTTCGTTTAAGTTCATTACTCCCCCATAAATAACTTGTTCAGAGGTATCACAATGGACCCTTGCGGTCTAAGTGAGTCAATAACATCTCGACAGCCACTCAAACCTAACCTTGGTGTGTATGGTTTTGTTTCGCTTTCGCGGAATGTGTTAATTTCTTCGATGCACTTATTCACTTGTGAGTTGTAGACATTCACATAATCTCACACGTTCATTTGCAAGGAACCAGTCCGGGAAATAATCTGCGTATCAGGGTTAATACTACAAAGGAGGTGATGGCCTAGCCCTCGGTCCTGGATGCTTCTTCAAAGGACTGGAATGCACACCTTCAGTTAATGCAATCCTCATTGGCGAACCAAATTATTTTTTGGATAGAAGAAAACACAAACCAATAAAATTAGAATATAAAAAGAAAAAGCCTTAATGATCTTTATTCATTGCAGCTTGCTCTAAGCCCGATAATGTACACATTTTGAGAAAAATAAAATGCCACAAAAATTGTAATTTCTTATATGAATTAAGCGCCCTATTTAGCTTTGGCGATACCGATGCCAATTGGAACACTCCATCGACTCTGTCGTGTTTCGGTCCAGAAGCTTGAGCAGATTCAGCTTTGCCACCTCTTTTGTCACCCAGAGTCAAAAATATATTCTAGGCCCACTCGTTGGAATTCAGCGCGTTTCTCGTCATCCAGGGTCTTCAAGAGAATCCGCATAACATGCTTCATTACGTGACCGAGTATTGGTATTTGAAGGAATCATTTGTTGGTGGAATTGATTTGCCTTGTAGCTCTGAGATTCCATGGACGTCGATGTTGATTTCATCAAATTTGCCGGTTCCCTTGCCTTGCGACAGAATGTAGGAGTTCTTTATCGCTGGTGGGCAGTCCGAAGAGCTCACTACATAGATACTCCTGATAGACTTCAGAAACATCTTCTATGGAAGTGATTACGATGGGGAGCTGATAACAAAACTATACTGGTAGTCTCAATATCGCCTTCGAGAAAGTCAACTCTGGCCAATCCAGCGAGGAATAATGTCATTCCTTTTTTCAGACGAAAGCCCCGAGGGACAATCATTTGAGATGGTATATTGTCCGGAGTTTTTCGGCTGTCAGGAGGTTATGAATCTGAAAAAAAGGACGATGAGTGGTTATCATATGAAGACGAAGGCTTTCTCAACCTGATCGGGCTATATGACTCCAGGTGTATGGCACGTTCTGAATCCTTTGCTTTTTTCGTTGAGCGTTTCAATTGGCTGGGAGCCTGCTGGAATTGAAAATGAATCGACATGATCTTTCCTTTCGATTACCGTCCGTCCTGAAAATTTGAAATGACTTAAAATTATTTTCATCATTCATTTAAAAAGCTAACCTATCTGGCCGATGAGTTGTGGCTACTTTGATGCTTCCAATTTCGTTTGCTTGGTCCCGTCGTCGGAGTTTGTCTTCGGCAGCACGTTGAGCGCGCTCGGAGAAGAGTCTGCAAAATCTATGATAGACTCTGAAGTCCGAGGGACGTTGTATTGAGAATTTGAGCTTTTGCAATGTCTTTCCGGCCATGGTCATATTGTTGCTTCCTTAACAAGGTCTATAGCATCAAGCTTAGGGAGAAAATATAAATGCAAACGTGTTCTCGAAGTAGTCAGAGGCTTACCTTGCAATAATCACAATTCAATAGAATGTTTGATTATTTTTTGCAACCAACAAGACACACATCTCCTTCATGGGCCAAAATCTTTTGTAGCGAGCTCTTGACAATTTCCTCTTAAAGACAACGTTTTATATGATTCAAATATCCAGCTGAATCTCTTGGCAAGAGGTGGAAAGTGGCATCCTAACAGGTGTAGATTTAGAGTTCATTTGATAGAACATTCAAGTACTACTCGGAAATCGAATGATGCCGGAGTAATGGGCAGGTCTGAAAAGAAGAAATAGGTTTACTTAGAAAGTTGTTTATTTGCGGCGTTTGTTTACCTTTTCTCTGTCGACTTGTTTGGTAGGAAGGGACTTCTCTTCTACATTCATTGATTCAACGTTGGCCATTTTCATTTGGATCTAATATTTTTGATTGCTTTTACTGAAATTATTTATAGAAATTATAAGTTAATTAAAATTTCAAGCAGGCACGGAAAGAATGAAATTTTTTTTTCGAGAGATATGACAAGCTGGCATAATAATAAAGTGTCAAAAATGTTACACGATTTTTCCGCTTCGGGTTTGCAGCGTCCGTTAAAAAGTGGAATCATCGTGAAGTTGGCCACTGGCAGTCCATGTATAATAAGTCAATGATTGGAAGAATTGATTGGAAGTTGAAAAAGGTGTGTTTGATTTGTAGTTCTTTGGGAGTGGTTTATAAGACCCTGTTCACACAGGAAACTCGATTTGCTACATTTTTATACGGGTTTTCAGCAAATACATAGAGCACGGAGAGTAGCTTAATTTAGTATGGTAATTGCTACCGAGGGCAACCGAGAGGATTCGTCGTGGGAAGCAGACTCAGGCAAAAAGTCTTGAGCAGAGACAAAAGGAGATCGGAAACTGACTTACGTTTCACTCCCTAGATCCCGCAATTTTCATTTTCCTTCATTTTATTTTCTTTCCTTGTACATGAATAATATAAAAACAAAAACAATATGGTAGGACCATATTTACTGTGTAAAAACACGCATACTTTCACAGTAACTATGGTCCAAACTGTGATAGTATTGGTAAAAACGCTTGTAGGCATTAGCTTTGTTCAGCGAGAAAAAAGACAGCACAGTACAGCACAGCACAGCACAGTACAGCACAGCTGCATGAGAAATGTCAGAACAGTTTGGAACAGTTTAGAACAGAAAATGTGTTCTACCTAAAAAGATGGAACAGAAAATCCTGTCCTAAACTGTTCCAAACTGTTCTAGACAGACTCAATGAACACGAAAGCAGAACAGTTTGGAACAGCAAATGTGTCAATGAACACCAAAAAGCTGTACTTTTCTGTTCCAAACTGTGCCAAAGTGTGCAGAACAGTGTCGCTGAACATACCTATTGTCATTTTGACAGCTCGGTTTCCCATCTCACTTTTAAACTAATCTGTGGTCTTGAGCTTCAAAAGTGTAATATTACGTTTCCACTGAACGATAATCTAGTTCTAGATTATCTTCCAGTTTGATTAAAAATAATCTAGTAGTGTTTCCACTGGATTTTGTTAGGTTAATTTTTACATTCAAAATCTTGGTTACAAGAACTCTCACAATTGGAAGTTCTTTTTGCACAAAAATTCAAGGATGATATCCAATAAAATTAAAATTCTGGTTTTAAATTATTTAAATGAAGAAAAAAAAAAAGTTTTTGATGGCGGCCTTAGACAGACTCAGATTTAGAAGCCTCCACCAAGAGCGTCCTATTTTTAGTTTTTCTTATCTTTTCCTTCAAGTAAAAATATTTACCATCTTTTATTTAAATTAAAATATAATTGTCCTTATCCTTACCATTATTCTTTGCCAAAAGTTTTCGCGGTAACAAATATTTTAAAGTTGTTTACAGTTTTTTTTCTTTCAAAAAGTTCAGTCTGACAAGAAATTGTTTTTGTTTCTCTCGTTCTTCCACGCACCGGTTCATTGGAAATGGGAAAGTGCATCCATTCAGCACAGTCCAAATCAATAAGATTAATTTGAAATCTCGAATCGAGATGATTAAGTTTTGTATGATAAATCTAGTGATTTCAAATACATTTCATGTAGATTTGTGTTAATCTCAGATTATCGTTCAGTGGAAACAGCTTATTAGCGAACGCATCAAGACGATCCGAACAAAGAAGAGAAAAAAGAAAACACCAAAGCCAAAGATGAGTTCTACGAGCTCTTTGACAAAACCTATGAGCAATGTCATAGCTATAAAACTTAAACTGTCCTCGGCGATTTTAACGCAAAGCTTGGGAAAGAGGTGGAACAGTCGGAAAGCACAACCTGCACGTCACTGGATTCAGGGGGCTGATTGATTTTGCTGCGGGGTGAAATGTTGTGGTAGCAAGCCCGTGGGTCCCACATTTCATCATCCATAAAGGAACATGGAGATATCCCGATCAATCAACCGTCAACAGATTGATCACTCTGGCACTTGTCCATCATTCTACATGTTCGAACTTTCCTAGGAGCCAACATCGACTCAGACACCTCGTCGTAGCCAAGGTAGTCCTGACAACGGCAATGCTGCAAGAAAATTTGACATCAGTTGGCTACAATCGCAAGAGATCACCAGATCCTTCTCTGATCGGTTGTCAATTAACCTCTTAAGGAGTGTCCTTTGCCAATATCAAGTATCGAGGACCAGTGGCAACATTGCCAGAAAGCAGTTAGAGATGCCGCCTCTAATGTGCTAGATTTCACACAGCGAAACGCTTGGTTTGACGAAAATGCAGGCAGACGCGTGCAGCCAAGCAGGAGGTATACACATCCGCGACGCATAGAAGGCCAGGCTCGAGAGCTATACGAGAAAAAGAGGACAGAGGAACGCCAGACTCTGAGGAGAAAAAAAAGGGACCATGAGAAGAGCCAGATCAAGGATGTTGAAAGAGTCAACAGCAGGAATGAAGTTCGTAGGTTTTACGGGAAGGTAAAACAGCTGGCTCAAGATCACCGAGCAAAACCGATGCCTGCAGAAATGAACAAGGGCACATCAAAGTAGAATCGAAGTCGATGGTGAGGATTTGGAGAGAGGTAAAGAACTCCGCCGTCAGGCAGGAGCCATTCATCTGACACGATGATAGCCAACATTTTCTGAACCCAACCAAGCAGAAGGTAAAACGGCAATATTATTGAGAGAAACACAGTGTATCTTGCTGAGGCAGTTTACAGAATGAATATATTTTTCTCTTGATATGAAAATATTTTTACAAACATGAAAATAATATATTACTTAAATATGATACACAACAAGTAAAAATGAACAAGTAATTATATTATTTCAACACCCTCACTTATTAAGAATTTCAAATTAAGATTATTACAGTTATATATGAACTCCAAGACAATAATTAAAATAAAAATTAATACTAATTCATATATCTACGTAATAAAGATACAATTTCAATTTCTTAATATAATCCCATAGCTTTTGTACAAAAATTATGTTTACTAACACCAACAGCTTTTGTCAAGTTATCGGCAACCATGTTGTCCGTAGGAATATATTGAATCTCAATCGTTTTATCATCTAATTTTTCTCGTATAAAATGGTATCTTATATCTATATGTTTTGATCTAGGTCGAAATCCGTCAGATTCAGCCAACTTCATAGCTCCTTGGTTATCACATAGTAATTTTATTGGATGAGATTTCTTACCGAGCTCACAAGCTAGTTGTTTTATCCAAATGGCTTCTTGTATAGCTGATGCCATAGCCATGTACTCAGCTTCAGTACTCGATAAAGCTACTGTCGGTTGTCTCTTGCTAGACCAAGTTATTGCAGCATTTGACATTTTAAAGATATATCCAGTACATGATCTTCTCTTATCAACATCAGATGCCCAATCAGCGTCAGTATATCCATGTAAATCCTTGCAGTTAGATTTGTCATATGTTAACTTCAATTCGATTGTACCTTTCAAATATCGCATGATTCGCTTAACAGCTTTCCAGTGCGCAAAACCGAAATTCGAGTTAAATCGACTCACATCATTCACTGCGAATGCGATATCAGGTCTTGTACATTGAGCCAAAAACAACAAACTACCAACCGCCTCTTGATATGGAATTCTGTCTAATTTTTCATCACTGTGAGATTCTTCATGTACCATGTTGATTGAAAGTTTTTGATTAGCATCACTAGGAGTTGACACTGGTCGACATTCATGCATGTTAAATCGATGTAATACTTTTCTTATGTATCCAGATTGATCAAGTTCGATTTTTTCATCAGATTGTTGAATGCGTATACCCAAACAATTTTTTGCAGGCCCCATATCTTTCATTTTGAATGATGAACTCAAAGCTTCTTTTAAATTTTCTAAAGTTAAGGTTTCATTCCAAAATATCAAAAAATCGTCAACGTAAATAGATACTATTAAATTTAGTTGTTCATTAAAGTAGATACAAGGATCCATTTTAGACTTTCGCAAACCAAACTTCTTCAACACTCCATCAAGCTTTATATTCCATTGTCTCCCAGCTTGTTTCAGTCCATAGATAGCTTTCTTGAGTCGACATACACGTCCTGTGCCATCATCAAAACCTTCAGGTTGTTGAATGAAAATTTCTTCTTCCAGGTCACCTTGCAAAAATGCGGTAACAACATCCATTTGGTCAATCTTCAAGTTTTGTTGCACAGCAAGAGCCATCAAATACCGAATCGATGAATATCTAACGACTGGAGAATACGTTTCATTATAGTCAATACCATACTTTTGACTACAACCTTTGGCAACGAATCTAGCTTTGTATCGAGTTATGTTACCTTCCTCATCTCGTTTTGTAGAAAAAACCCACTTCGCTTTTAATATCTTACGATTTTTCGGAAGGTCAACCAATTCCCAGGTGTTGTTTGCTTGTAGGGAATTCATTTCACTCTTCACAGCATCTTTCCAATCGTTTGCATTCTCTCTAGACATTGCCTCATTGTAAGTTAATGGATCTTCATCTTCATCTATTCGTGACAAATAAGATACGCAATCTTCATACACTCTTCGTTTTGATATTCGGGATGATCGTCGTAATTGCAATTGTTCTTCCTCTTGACCCGAATCTTCATCTTCATCTAAGTTTTCATTGCCATTAGTACCTCCATTTTCAAGATTATCTTGAACTACTTCCTCTGCCCTCACTGAATCAAAATCTTGTTCAACATGAATTTGATTCAAGATTGGCAAGTAGTTTTCGTAAAAAATAACATCTCTACTTATCTTGAGTTTCTTGGAAATCGGATTAATGCAACGAAAGCCTTTAGTGTCACTATCATACCCGACAAAAATCATCTCACGAGATTTAGGGTCTAATTTGCGGCGTTGCTCTTTCGGAATGTGCACCATTACTCTTGATCCGAAAATTCTCAGATTTGAAAGATCCACTTTCAACCCTGACCATACCTCTTCTGGTGTTGTATCCTTCCAAGATGAACAGACTGATCGGTTGATCAAGTACGCTGCCATGTTGCAAGCTTCAGCCCAGTAAACCTTATCAACTTCAGCATCAAACATCATGCACTTTGCACGTTCAATGATGGTCCGGTTCATTCTCTCTGCACATCCATTTTGCTGCGGAGTATATGCATTGGACCGTTGATGTTGTATACCATTGGCTTTGAAGAACCTTTCAAATTCTTTCGAGCAATATTCGGTGCCATTATCTGTTCTAACCGTTTTAATTTTCTTTTCAATTTGATTTTCAACAAAAGACTTAAATTCTTTGAAAATACCAAACACTTCAGATTTTTGTTTCAAGAAATATACAAAAACTTTCTTAGAATAATCATCGATAAAGCTTAATAAATACCTGGCACCTCCTATTGACTTAGTTTCCATCGGGCCAACCAAATCCGAATGAATAAGTTCCAATAAGTGTGTCGACTTGCTTTCACTAGACTTGAATGGTGGCCTAGCATGCTTTCCTTCAGCACACACTTGACAATTTTGCAAACCAATCTCTTGATCCTTGAAATGGACTCCTGTCACTGCTCCGTCCCGCATTTTGCATAAGCTTTGATAATTTAAATGTCCAAGTCTTCGATGCCATGTAACAGCAGTATCAATTTCACCCTTCGATAGCATGCACATTGATTCCTGGTTCCAAATCTTGTAGACTCCATTGTCAGCTTTGCATCTTGCAACTATCCTTTCGTCTTTATTATATATAGTACATCCTTCCTTATTAAAAACAACACTGTTATTTTTCTGTACTAATTGGTGTACTGATAACAAATTCGTTGATAGATCAGGAACAAGCAATACATCCTTCACTTCAATGGTATTATTGTTTATCACAATACTCGCATCACCAACACATTTGACTTGCATCCTCGAATTATTTGCTGTTTTGATTTCGTCAACCTTTGACTCTTCGCAATCATGCAACAAATTTCCATTAGGAGTCATATGGTTCGATGCTCCACTATCGAGATACCATTCAGCGCATTGTTTCCTTCCATTACAAGCTAGAAAAGCATCTTTTGTATTTCCAGTTCTGTTCTTATGTTCAGAAGTTCTTTTTGATTTCTCTGGGCATTCAGAACTCTTGTGTCCTTTTACACCACACGTATAGCATTTGATAAATTTTGGTCTTTTATTTTCTTTCTTCACCAAATTTTTACCAATAAATGCATTACCTGATTCTGCTTTTTCAAACTGCGTATCAAGAAGCTTCATCTTAATCTCGTCAGCAGTAATCTTTTGAACGTTTCCTTCAAAGCTCATAATAAGTGGTTTGTATTCTTCAGTTAAACCAGCCAATAAGATCGCTGCCAACCATTCATCACCGATATTGAATCCAATACATGTTAACTTACTTGATGTTGACATTATCTGATCAATATAACATTGCATGTTATCACATTGATCAAGCCGTATGGATATCAATGTTCGTAAAAGCCCAATTTTTCGCAGCAGACCTCTATCTTCAAACATATTTTGAAATGTTCGCCAAATTTCCAACGCGGACTTACAATGTCTGATATGAACGTAAAGCTCTGGTTCAACAGACAAAACAAGCATTGTCTTGGCTTGACTAAGCATCTGCAGATCCTTTTCTTTCGCTTCTGTTGGGTTTTCACCGGAGACCACAATACAATCTTGAAGCTTCTTGAATTCAAGATAATTTTGCAGTGCAAAACTCCAATTGAAAAAATTCTCACCACCTCGCAATTTCTCAACCGAAAAACCTTCATTCTTGGAATTCATCTTCTTGTATTCTTTATTCTTCTTCAAAATAATTCAATACACAAATTTTTCCAAAATTTCCAGAAAAGTCTATTTCAGTTTCTTCAGTTTCCTCCTGGGCCCATAACCTATTGAGAGAAACACAGTGTATCTTGCTGAGGCAGTTTACAGAATGAATATATTTTTCTCTTGATATGAAAATATTTTTACAAACATGAAAATAATATATTACTTAAATATGATACACAACAAGTAAAAATGAACAAGTAATTATATTATTTCAACAAATATCATGACTGAAATTCAACAAAGCCGCTGGGGCAGATGGTCTAGCTGCCGAGCTGTTCGAAGCAGCAGGTGACGATCTAGGTAGGATCGCTTGTGCAAAAATGACGATGGCTGCGCCATTAAGATTGGCAACAAGATTACGGAATCTTTCGACGTCGAAAAAGGATTCAGACAAGGCAATGCACTGTCATGCGATTTCTTTTACATCGTTCTTGAGAAGATAGTGCAAAACTCCACCGTCAACACCATAGGCACTATCTTTCAAAAATCTGTTCAACTTCTCGCGTACGCCGAGGATATTGATATTTTGGGAAGAAAATAGCGTGATATCAATGGCGCCTTTGTGAGAATTGAGACAGACGCGGCAGAAATGGGTTAAGCGGTAAATGAGGGAAAAACGAAGATATATTCTGTCTTCGAGGAAGGACACCCAATAGACGCATACAACTTCGAGGTAATAGCTCCGCTGTTTCTTTGGGCTAAGTAGATAAGCCCTCTCTCGAGCAACTAAGGTAAAACTGTATAACAACCTCATCATTCCAGTCTTGAAGCATGGTTTTTGACAAAATCGGATGAATTTGCCTTAGGCTGTTTCGAGAGGAAAGTTCTTCGGGTCATCTTTAGCATTGATGGGGAATGGAGAAGAAGATACAATAGCGAACCTTACAGGTTACACAGACATGGACATAGCCAGAAGAGTCAAGGTCCAGAGACTCAGATGGATCGGTCATTTAGAGCGGATGGACACCAATGCTCCGACCCGGAAAGCCTTCGACACTATTCCCTAGGGACGTAGAAGGAGAGGAAAACCGCGACTCAGATGGCGCACACAAGTGGAAGAGGACCGCCACCTTAAGTAATTAAGTAAGTAAGTTTTGAAACTTAGTTCAACCAAGGTAGGGGCTCAGCTGACATAGGAAAAGAATCATCACTTTCTTTTAATCCCGGACTGTTGGAAATGTCCACGAGGGTGCTGTTGGATCATACGATACTAACGGATACAAACAACAATGGACACCACCCAAGCAACGAAAACATGGATTTGTAAGATCACCCTACAGAGATAGAGCAGCAGACTGGGTTAACCAATAACAATATGGAAATAGAAGTACACGAACGAGTGTTCAAATCCAACAGAATTTATTTCAGTCTTCGGAAGCTATTTAAATCTTAAAATCTCACCAGCATTTCTAAACTGCTGCTGCATATAACAATAGTCTCATTTACTGATCCGAATCGGCCAAAGGCACTCTTATACTTATATACTTGTGGAATGTATCACAAAGAATAGGCGCACTTTTAATTCGTCCACTTTCGGCATTCTTTTATACAGTATTTCGCTAACATAAAACACTTGAGTGCGTGAATTTGAACTAATTAAGTTTATAGCTAACCACAAATATAAAAATACCGCCTCAATAATCACTGCGTTATTAAGAATTTAGAAATAAAAATCTAAATAATTAAAATCGAATCGATTGCGAAACTCACCTCTGCAAATACAATGTCAACGCGTTCCAAAACACAGCAACAAGTATCACTCTCAGCTTCATCACCATCACACTTCAGTTCTCCAGCAACAACTGCCTCAAAACGGAATAATTCAAAAACAACACAACAGCAAATACCCCTTTCGTCATGTACAGGAGTAACGGCTCTAAAACCAAATCAATTAAACGGAGATGGGGAATCTTATCTCAAGCTAAGTGCATTTGAAGAGCGCTTAAATAAACATGCTGACATGATCATTGATCGCATTTCGAACGAGTTCTCCAAAATGCGATGTGAACTTCTCGATAGACTAGAGCGAACTGAACAAAATTGGTCTCAGAAGTTTAACGAAGTAAACAAAACAATAACAGACATTATAAATCGTGTCCAATGCATCGAAACCAACTCTGTTGATAATCCCGCCGTTGAGAGCAAGCTGCTCTCTACAAACACCGCAATTGCAGACGTTGTACGGAGAGTAGATATCATTGAAAGAAACCAAGCTGATGTTCGTGAACTCAATTCAAAGCTTTTGTCATTGCAAAAACAAATTGATGAGTCGGAGAGAAAAGATCTTGCAGCGGATGCTGTTTTGTTTGGAGTTCCCTGCTTGCCTGAGGAAAATTTAACAACGCTGTTTAATGGTCTTTGCTTAACAGCCAAATGCAAACCTCCCACTCTGAAAAATATTTTTCGTACACGCTCTCGAAACAATAAGAGTCCAGTATCGTCACCTATAATACTGAAATTTAATAGCATGCAAGAAAGAAACTCCATACTAAAGGGAATCACTGCCTATCGAAAGCAAAAACAACACCACCAACTCTCGCTACGTGATCTTGGTATAGAGTCCGATAATTCTTGTTTCCTGAATGAAAGCTGCCGTAGTGAAGCTGCCGTAGTGACGTCAAATTAATATTGCCGTAAGCAATTATGAACACAACATTTTATTTTGAAATATTTTTACTGTACAGTATTTTTAATATGCCTTTTTTTGCCCTTTTGAATTTTTTAAAAGTCTCATTTTCTTTATTTTTTCTCTTTAATGTAACAATTTTTTGCCAAATGTTTTATTTAAATATTCTATTTTCTATGATTTTCTTCGTCGCTCCGAGTTACTTTTCATACTTCCGTCTTGGTCACAACTGTCATGTTCTCCAGCGCAAGCGCAGCTAACGACACCAAGGGGTTCACTGGCAGTTACATGAGTACGAATCTGTACAATATGATTCGAATTTTACAGGCTCAAAATAGTGGCTTAAAGATATGCCATTTAAACGCGCAAAGTCTGACCAATAAATTAGGGGAGTTTAGATATCTGTTTGTAGAGTCCAAGATAGATATCGTTTCTGTGTCTGAAACCTGGTTTAAGCCGGACATATGTGATGATTTCTACAAGTTGAATGGTTTCAAGATTTTTGGAGCCGATAGAAAGCTTACTTCTGGTGGTGGCGCCGCACTTTATGTTCGTGAGGGAATTAGTTGTAGATTGGTTAGTAAATCTGGTGACGATTGCGCTTTAGAATATGTTTTTGTGAGTATCAAATGCAACTTTGAAAATATCTTGGTTGGATCAATCTACAGACCATATAATCACATCAGAACGCTACCCTTAGTTACAACTTTGGAGTCAATTTCCTGTTGTTACCCATTCACTCTACTGTGTGGCGACTTTAACTGTAATCTCTTGGATAAACGTTTAACTGAAAACTTTGTAGGTATATTTAAGGCACTCAATCTTACTCCTGTTAACCTCCTCACTCCTACTCACTTTACTAAAGAGTCTAGCTCTCTATTAGACCTTTATCTTGCTAGCGATGTTGATAGGGTAACGCTTTACACACAGCTTTTGGCACCTGGTTTTTCCAAACATGACCTAATTTTTGTAAGCTTGGATACAGCTTGTCGGGTGGATCAACAAAGTTTCCCATATCGAGACTATAAAAATTTAAACACAGCCGAACTGGTACGCGATGTTAATTGCATAGATTGGAACTCTATATACCAAATGCAAAATGTGAATGAACAAATCGGGTTTCTACGGCATAATGTTAATCAACTTTTTGATACTTACGTTCCTTTGAAAACCCGTCTCATTAAGCATAAGTCCCCTCCTTGGATGAATGGCGACATCTCTGCTCTAATGTCGAAACGAGATGCCGCTTACAGTCAATGGAGGCGGTTCAAATTAGAGTATTTCCACAAATCTTATTGCAGGCTTCGCAATCAAGTCATCGTATTGATCAGAACAACAAAAAGACTTTACTACGAAAACAAAGTTGGTCCACTAGTTTCTGGAAAAAATGTATGGAAAAACCTGCGAGAATTGGGTATTGGGAAACAATCGATGAAGTTCTCTGATAACATCGATTGCGATGATCTCAACAATAAGTTTTCCTCGACTTTGCAATCATCTGACGTTGCTACACTTCCTAATTACCCTATTGATGACGATTCAACAGTTGTCAACTGTTCGCTGAGCTTCAATAGAATACAAGAAGAAGACATAGTTGAGGCAATGTTATCTATTAAATCGAATGCTACTGGCCTTGACCTAATGGAACCCAAGTTCGTTAAGTTATTGCTTCCATACATACTGCGCTTCATAACTTATATATTCAATAGTATCTTGACTTCATCGGAGTTTCCTTCAGAATGGAAAAAGGCTAAAATTATTCCCGTTCCTAAAAAGCAAACAGGGATTGTTGCGGAGTTCCGACCCATTGCTATCCTCCCGTTCCTCTCAAAGGTGTTTGAAAAAACTATTATGAAACAGATACAAAAATATCTATCGATTAACAATCTGTTAACCACCTGTCAGTCTGGTTTCAGACCAAAGCGCAGCTGTAAATCCGCGCTACTTTTTGTTACAGATGAAATAAGGACCGCGATGGACAGAGATCATATTACATTTTTAACGCTCTTAGACTTTTCAAAGGCTTTTGATACTGTGAACCATTCAATTTTATGTAAGAAACTGCGTAATTTCTTTGGTTTCTCTATAGAATCCTGTAAGTTGATGTTCTCATACCTTAATGGAAGGCAACAACGCGTGGAAGCAAATGGTAAATCATCAACATTTCTAAAAGTTTTGAATGGAGTGCCACAGGGATCTATTCTTGGCCCAATCCTCTTCTCACTTTACATAAACGAGCTCCCAAAAGTTGTCAAAAACTGTATGATTCATCTCTACGCAGATGATGTACAGCTTCTGATAAGTCGACCATTTAGGGAAAAGAATGATGCCGTTGAATTAATGAATGAGGACCTTTTATCCATTTCTCGTTGGTCTAAGAGCAATCATCTGTACTTAAACCCTGTCAAATCAACATCCCTCCCCATCTATCGTAAAAACTTTGATTTCTTAGCCTTAAGTCCATTGAAAATTGAAAACGAATCAATCGAATATGTAAGCAGTGCTAGAAACCTGGGAATGGTTTTCAATCGTTTTCTCACTTAGGATGACCACTTAAATAAAGTTATTGGTAAAGTGTACGGTAGCCTCCGTGTACTCCAAGTCACTCAAAGTTTCATCCCCACAAAGACCAAACTCCTTCTTGCCAAAACGCTCGTACTACCGATTATGCTATATGGATGCGAAATTTTCTGCAACTTGGACTCTGCTTCTAACCGCAAACTAAATGTCGCATATAACAACATTGCCCGTTATGTCTTTAATCTACGTCGCTATGATCACGTTTCCTCTTATGCTATTCGGGTTTCTGGCTGTAGTCTAGATAATTTGTTAAAGTTTCGCTCACTTAGCTATCTACATGAAATCATTCAAACAAAACAACCTGACTACTTACACGGTAAGCTGAACTTCCCTCATTCAACAAGGTCTTTTGCTCTAATTCTACCTAGATACAATTTTCTCGTTACTGAGCGTCAATTTTTCGTAAATGTAATTCGCCTTTGGAACTCCCTGCCCATAAGTATGAGAAGTGAAAGAAGCACAAGAAAATTCAAATCCTTACTCTTCAACTATTTGGCAAATAATTGATAATTTATAGCACCCATTCATTTATTTCCTGTTTGTTATTTGTTTTCATTTTCTTTTATGTTTTTTTTTTTTTAAATCTTGTTTCTTTTTCTTATATATAAAATATAGATTAAGGTATAAATTAATTTAAAATCTTAAATTTTAACTAAAGGCTTCAAAAAATTATAAGACTCTTGTCCTACTTTGTAAGCGATATTAAAATAAATAAATAAATAAATTGTTATTGTTATACAAGCACTCTTATGGCTGATACACAAACATGCTTAAGCTTCGTCTTCGTCTGCTTTACGATGCACCAGCTTCGAGTTTGCTTTGAATGACATTTCTCCCTCTACATCATCATCCCTCCAAAAACAAATGAATTTAGCTGACAATAAAAGCAAATAATGTTCAGCATATTTGAAATAGAGCTTCCGTTTGGAGTCACATATTACGTACGAAAAGTGAGGTCCAAGCTTCATTAGTGCAGTGAATTCTTATGGCTGAACTTGTAAACGTCAGGCGACGAGAAAGCTTAAGCGTGTTTGTGTTTCAGGCATAAGCTCTAAGACGCGTTAGAGAAAAAGACTTATGGAAAATATTTTCCCATCTGAGTGGAAGGATCATTCTGAGGACGAGATAATAGTAAACGCGCATAGTCGACATTATGACAAAAAATAAGATTGGTAGACTCTGGTGGGCTGGACACATAGCTATAGCTCATACTCATAATGTGTATGAGCAAAAAGGAACCGCGCTGAAAAGTCTTGCAGTAAATACCTCATGTTTTAGGAGTGCCTCGGAGTGCAAATTAATATGGCGTCGGCCAACGATCGTTTTTTTCATTTCTGAGAGGACATTCCTTTTCAGGTGCTGGGTGCGGGTATGTTCGAAGTTTCTTTTCAAAACAACTTTATCTTGGAAAATATTTTTCCTGATACATTTTTTTTTTTACAAAAACAATAGGTTCATAGCCTCAAAAAGATATATTTTTTTTTTATAATTAGCACACACTCAAGGGGTTTTTCATACCCTTATTATGTCAGGAGACACAGTGAGTGCTTTAGGAAGTAGGAAAGGGGTTGGGAAGGAGGTGCCGGTGTACATTGGCCTTAAGTTCCTGAACATTGCAATGATTTGGAAAGACAGAGTATGGAAGGGAGTTCCACATTCGTCTAGTTCGGCTAAAGAACGATTCTCTATACTTGAGCGTACGACCGAAGTTGGGCTCGAGGGTAAACTATGATGGGCATTCCTAGAAGCGCGCGTATTAGGGGAGAATTGTTTAAGGGGAGGAATGAAACTGGCTATTTTACTAAAGCATTTACCGTAGAAGTAACGGTAGAACAAGGAGAGACACATATTGAATCAATTACAATTAACGGTATTTTGTTTAAAAATGGAAGCGTACCCCGCACAGTATAATCAAAACAAATTAAATGTTCAATCCCATTTTATTCTTCTCTAAACATGTTTAGAATATTTTCTTTTCTTCTGCAATATCTGCCACGCAATGTTTTCTAAAAATAGAGATTTCAAAGAGAAGGAAAAAACGTCTAAAAATAAAGAGGCAGACACGAAAGTATTCAATAACGGCTGCAGCCAGTATTTTCCTCTCAAAATAAAATAAAATTGCAATAATTCCTTAAAGTGCAATTTTGTTTTATTTAAACCAATAAATCGAATAATTATGGAAAATTCAATAAATGGAAACGGTAATCCTGAAGAGCTGCCCAGCTCGACTCCAGTGGATTTGAACCAAAATCATGTCGAAGGCATACGATTAGAAGAAAATGGGGCTGTTGGAGGTGAAGATGCGGGAAATAACAAGCAACAAGAGCTTCTTGATATGGTTTTTTCTTTGGAAAGCGAAAAACAGGCCATCATCGAAGAGTCACGAAAACGGATAACTCAGTTACGAAAGGATCTTGAAGTGAGTTTTAGATTTTCAAACACTTAAAAATCGAACATGTATTGTTCCCGGATGTACAATGTCCAAAGTCAACCAAATTTAAGGTTATGATTCAGAACGTAATTTACGAATTTCTAACATGCCAAAATTGAATTTTGAATGTCCTAACTTCATTCTTATTTTAGGACTGTCTAAGCGAGAACGAAAAACAAAAGAGACGCATCATCCAATTGGAACAGACACTAGTTCAGTCAGCTGCTTTAGGAGGCACTGAAGGCCCCAAATCGAAGCAAGATCAAGAGGAACTTCTACTAAGAGCGAAAACCTTGCTTTTTGAGAAAACGAAAGTGTGTAAACAGCAGGAACAACAAATAGCCACTCTGAAGGCTCATGTTGATTCCATGAAGGATGTTGTTGCCGTCACCAAGGACATGTTGAATCTCAAAACTGCCGAAGCCGAACACACTCAGTCGCGATTGGATACTGCTATGTTAAGGATAAAAGCCGAGCGAGACAAGTGTATCATTTTTGAAAAGAAACTTGGAATATCACAAGGTGTCTACGAGAAACTGCGATCGGAGTATGATGTTCAGTCAAATATTTTCAAGGTGACTAGAATTCTAAATTAAGGTTTTGAGAGTTTATCAATTCATCAAGAATGACTTCATTTGATTTAAGGGTTTAAAAGAGGCTTATGAGCAGAAAGTCAATGTTTTAACGAAAGCCTTGGAAAGGGCAAAGCAGCCATAGGAACTCCCCAGATCGATTTGGTTTCCATCAATATTTATATTTTTGATTAAATAAAAGTTTGTATAAATTATTTTTGATTAACACAAAACTCTATTTATTTTTCCAGGTATAATTATAATTAGGGGGTTTCTTAAGTGCCATTTCCACCAAAATTAAAGTTAATTGTATTCCGCCTAGAATTAACTTTATTATGAAGAGTTTGATAGATAGTATCAGTTTAGCTGCTTCAGGAAACATATTTTTTAAAAAACTCACGATTAAAAAAAAAGCAAAATTTCAAATTTTTAAAAATATCTCAAAAATGACGACAGATACGTATAAAAGTGTTAAGATAAAAAATTTAGGTATTTTTCTGACAAACAATTTGGTTTTATTTTTTTTTCTGTGAAACAAAAATTGACGGAGATATGATTGTTTAAAGAGCGCGTGGCAGCGCAATCACAGCCTCTCTTAAGCCCTTTAACCCTTCACCGTTTTGAAAAAAAAGTTTTTTACTATATATTGCAATGAAGGATGGTGTAGCTCTCTTAAATACCTTTACAATGGTTTTTTATAAATTGTGATAGCATGAAAATTGAAGGAGTTATGGTCCAAAAACTTATCATATTTTTTTTCTACTTAGTAACTGTAAATTTCGGAGTGTTATTATTGCGAATTTTCATTTGCCAATAACTTGAAAAGTATTGGATTTTTTGAAAAACTTTATAAATGATTTTTTTGCTTAAAATTAGGCCTTCTATCGATATCCGAGGTTATTTTGAAAAAAAAATTCACCCCCGATAAGGGGTAGCAACCACCCCCAGGGTGGTACCGCAGTTCAAATCATTTTCACTTTTAAAGTTAAGGGTAAGATGAGCCTAATTCCAAAATTTCATGCAAATCGGTTTACAGTAAAAAAAATTCGGAGGTCAGGCCGTATTTTTCGCTTCATTGGGTGGTATGCGAAATTCTTTGTCTCAGTCTCATGAGATTGAGCTCTGAGAATGAGCTCGAGATTGTGAGATAGAGCATTTGCAATGAGACAAAGCTCAATTTGGTATGCAAGAGCTTTGTCTCATCTCACTATCTCAGTCTCAAAATGTCTTCTTCAAGTGAAAGTAGTGTTTGTGATAACTCTTCATCGCCAGTTAGTACACTTGTTGAACTTTCAAGGAGAGTCTTGTAAATATCCGAATTCTTAAAGATTCTCGAATCGTGCACCGATCCTGGCCATGAAATGTCCACACTTGTAAACATTTCTGCTCCGTCACATGTCGCTTGAATATTTAGTGAGTGAAAACCTAAAAAAAATATAAATAATTTTAAAATCACTAAAGCTTTGTGTTACATTACCTACCTTTTCTATCTATAAATTCATCGCTATGCATTGAAGATTTCTTTATTCGCACATGAGTGCAATCAATTGCTCCAATACAGGATGGAAATTTATATTTTCTAAGCCAAATTATTTTTGAAGCATCTTTATCCTCTACCGTATTGGGAAACTTGATCCACTCCTCTTTCCTAATTACAATTTTCTCAGCTACTTCGATAATAATCCTGGAAACTGTGCTTTGATCGATTCCAAAATCTTCGCCAATACCGCTTTGAAAGCCAGGATCACCAACAAATCGTAAGAACACCATTGTTCTGGTCTTATTTGTTAATCGACCGCCTCGAAAAGTATCGCGATTTTCACAAAAATAATTCGTTAGGATTTCAACTTGCGTTGGGGTAAACCTATAAAGATTCTTAAAATTTCCTGTTGACTCAACAGGAGCAAACAAATTTAAATATTCAGCCATTGCGGTTCCTGAGACAACAAATTTCCAGTCTCAACATTTTACAAGCTTTACCTCATTTAATATTTATTTATTTATCAATCAGAGTTACAAAAATCTCTTATAGATTACAGATAGAATAAATAATACAATTACTTTACAAGTACCTACATTTACATATATAACAATCAAATGATAATAATGGAGCATAAATATGATAAAAGTTTCTTCTTAAAACAATCCCTGCTTAAAAACATATTAAAATCAAGAACATTACACATTGAGTTAGCCTGCCTTAAACAACGAGTCATAGATTCATTATTTCCGTAGTTAACTCTATGAAACGGGATATAAAATAGTGATCGTTCACGAAGTTCACGTGAAGGGGTATAAAACTTAACTAGGGAGAGCAAGAAGGGACAATTGATTTTAAAATTAATGAGATCTCTAATAAACATGATTTCAAAATAAACTCTTCTTGTTTTAAGACTTTGAATTCCTAACAACAGACACCTCGTATTATAAGATGGCATTTCAGATCTCCAATGCAAAATATTTATAGCAATTCTTGTAAAACGTTTTTGGATTCTTTCAATTCTCAATGAATGATTAGAATAAGAAGGATTCCATACGATGCAAGCATATTCCAGAATCGATCTCACATAGCTGAAATAAAGAGATCTTAGTGTATAAGGATCAAAGAAATCCTTTGAGTTACGGTTTATAAAACCCAGCATCGAACTTGCTTTGGATACAATATAGTCAATGTGACTACTGAAAGTGAGTTTTGAGTCGAAAATAATCCCAAGATCTTTTTTTACACTGATTCTTGATAGCTGCAAGCCACCAACATTATATAAAAAGAGAATTGAAAGTTTGTTTCTATCAAATGACATACATTGACATTTGGACACATTTAGATGAAGCTCGTTGGTATTACACCACATAGAAAGTTTGTCAAGATCATTTTGTAAATAAATACAGTCTTGAATAGAATTTATAGAGTAAAAAAGCTTTATATCATCAGCGTACATCAAACATTCACAATTTTCAAACAAACTTGGAATATCATTAACAAAAATCAAAAACATCAAAGGACCTAAATGACTTCCCTGAGGGACACCGGAAGTAACAATGATTGGTTCAGAAACATGATTGTTAATTTGCACTCTTTGTATTCTTCCTTTAAGATAAGACTCCAACCATTTCAGAATAGAAGAGAAAAAGCCAAGTTTTTCTAATTTGGACAAAAGTATTGAATGATTGACTTGATCGAAAGCTTTCGAAAAATCAGTAAACAAAACATCACATTGAGAGCCACGTTCTAAGCAATTTGTTAAATAATTATTGAAAGTAACAAGGTTTGTAGTAGTGGATCTCCCACTAACAAAACCATGTTGAAGGGGAGAAATAACCTCTCTCAAAAGAAAAACTAATTTGCTATATACAATCTTTTCGAAAATTTTCGGTATTGCTGGTATTTTGCAAATTGGGCGATAGTTACTGACTTCGTTCTTGGAACCAGACTTAAAAATTGGGTTGATGACAGATACTTTCCAGGCATCCAGAAAGACACCATCTCGAAGAGAGCGGTTGAAAATGACAGCGAGTGGAGAGGCTAAGGCTTTAGCACAAATTTAAAAGCTCACTTTCAACCTCTTGAGACGTAACACTTAATAGACGAATATCTACAAGGTTGGATTGTGAATGACTATCAACAGGGACATAAGTGGTAGAAGGTTTATAAACGGAACGAAAAAAATTAGCAAATATATTACACATCTCAGACAAATCATTCGATGTCACACCTTCATAGTGGATTAAATTCGGGATACCAGTTGAGCTTTTCTTTTCATTGATGAATTTCCAAAAACGTTTGCTATCTTTCTGAAGCAAAGTTTCCATGCTCAAAATATATTGTTTGTATAGGAATTTATTTAGAAAATCGAATTCTTTTTGTAAGCGATAATAATTTTCGAAAAGAGTTTGATCACCATTTGATTTTTTATAATGTTTGTAAGCTTTATTTTTCCTATTATTAATATTAATTAATCTTTTGTTATACCACTTTGGTTTTGAAGATTGATTTTTTATAAATTTAGGCGTAAATAATTCAATTGCTTCTTGCAATGCACCAGTTAAAATATTATACGAAGAATCTATATCACAGTTGTTTAAAGCAAACATAGACAGACGACTAGACGATAAAGAGTTTATGAATTTTGAAATTTCAGTGAAATTACATTTATTGAAATCATAACGTAGATTATTTTGTGTATTTTTTATGTACTCATAAAAAGAAAATTTCAAAGAAAGAGAAACATGGTTATCAGAATTCTTTAATGGTGGTGGAGTGGGGCTGTCGATACTCACACTGAGCTCATTATCTACAAAAATCAAATCTAGATATCTATTTAGACTATTTGGAAAACAATTTATTTGATTCAGCCCAGCCTCAGCTAGGGTGTCTACAACCACACTCTCACAATCATTATTAATGTTAAATGGTATTAAACGATTTTCATCAGGAACTTTTAACCAATTGATACAAGGCAAATTAAAATCACCTAAAATTATAATTTTTTGATTTTCTTTTAATTGACTTTGAATATGAAAGCAATTATCAATGTGCGTTTTATACAATTCAAAAGAACTTCTTGGTGGGATATAGCTTAAAATAATAAATATATCATGAGTGTGATCAATACTTAGTCGAACAATAAGCTGATCGACATCAAACAATAAATTAAAAGCATTAGACGGCAACTCCATCTCCGAGCAGAATATAGATGTTCGAACGGCAATCAAAACACCTCCTCCACGGGTCATACCAGTTGCAGTTGGACATCGATCATTGCGGAAAACATTGTATTGTTGAGAATCAAACATTTCAGAGCTATAGTGACACTCAGAGAGCCATGTCTCAGTGAATGCCATGATATCATAGCAAAGAGATGATGAGAGAAGATAAACAGATTGCATTTTTGTTCTAAGACCACCAACATTATGATACAACAAATGTAAATGAGTGGCTTGAATCGGAGAATGAGAATGTAATGAGTTCGAAGCTGGAGCAATTGTATTGATGTTGCAGGCTGTTATTGTTGGTCGTTTTTTGCATTTTCGCTCTCGTTTTTTGCTTTTTTGTTATCATTTTTTGCAAATGGAGCAAATATTTTGACCTTAATATTTTGCGGCCAAACATCAGGGTTCATAATTAGAGGGAGTTTATCACTTGGGAAACTAAGTTTAAAATTTACAAATGGTAACTTAGTTAAATCAGCATCTTTTTTTGTCAGTCTATAACATTTAAAATTAGAGCTGTCAACATTTAATTTAGGCGATATATAATTAATAATTTCTTGTGGATCTGTATTGTTTTTTAATTTGGATATATGAATCCATTTAATATTTGGAACTACGCTCAGAGGGGAGTTAGAACTAGTACCAAAGAAAGCACTGAGATTATTAGGACCGTTATTATTGTTGTTTTTTAATTGAGAATTCACATTGATAGAGTCATTTTTCACTGTGTTCAATTGAAGCTGAATATGTTGGCCAGAGCAAGAAGCTCTGTTTAGATTTTCATTATGATTATTATTTAAAGAAGGTTGTTGGAGATTGGGCTCATTATTGACGGATATTTCACTTTGAAAGGGTAAATTGGGCATTTCATCGGTTGTATTACGTCCATTGGCGAGAATTTCAATAGAATCTTGGATTGAATTCTTTTTGTCACACAATGGGGAGCATTTACTTTGAACTGTGAGCGCGTTATCAGGTGTTATAGTGTTAGTTTTTATTATATCACGAAAAGAGATGATTTCTCGTTTCAAATCAAACACGCACTCAGAGAGTTCAGCAAAACGACGTATAAAATTTGAGAGATTAGCATTCGAGCAAGTGTCACATTTATAGAAACAATTGTTTGAATTTGATAAAATTTTATGTTCATCTGGGCTTAAATTCACACAGTTTTTAAATGAGATAATACTTTCTTTCTGCATACGGAAACATCTCCAATGAGATAGATCTATAAAATGAGATCGATCTCATTTTTGTGAGATTTGTCTCAAAACCATTTTGCATACGAAAGCTAGCAAAAGCTCAAAATAATGAGATTTGAGACTGAGACAATGCATTTCGCATACCACCCATTGACTCCCCTAAATGGGAAGAAATGAAATCGCTCCTATTAGTCTCGGACTCACCAAACAGTAGAAGATCGTTTCTGTGATCCATTTTTAAATAAGTGTTAACTTACGTTAAGAACTGTCAGTATTTTTCTGAAACTTATTCGTCAATGTAGATTAATGTCTTAATGATTCACGTAAAAGGAAGTACGTCTTATTTGAAAGAAATTTGAGAAATATTTATTGAAGGTACACTGTGGCGTATGAGTACTTTTTTAAGCTATCTTAATGATCGCGCCAAAATAAAGTAAGAGCTTTAGGAAATCAGGTGATTGTTTGAAAAGAAGTGGTAAAGATGAACAGTGGTCTTCAATTCTCGAATATAGCAACGACTAGGAAAGATAGAGAGTGGGTAAGAGTTCTGCATTCTTGTGGTAGGTATTGCTAAAGAACAAATCTTTGTACTTGACAATACGACCGAAGTTGTGCTCGAAGGTATACTGATGAGTTCCTAGAATGACCCTAGCTATTTCACTAGAATATGGGTGATGTTTTAAACGGTGGACTGCCTTATATCTGCGTAAGTCGTGTTCTTAAATGCAAATTGTGATCCGAGTAACGCAGATCAATTGCATGAAGCTTTTTGAGACAGATTTCCACTTTCTATTTCACACACACATCTAGTTTGGCAGAGTTGTATAACGCAAGTCGTACCTACGTGAATTAATTTTGTTTGATGGTCAGATCTCATCATAAATTCTACTTATTTTTTAATTTCCTAAAAACCAAAATTAATAAATTATAAAAATAACGTCGCTTTCCTTTCAACCATTTGCCTTAGACTGTAGTCGCTACAAAATTTTTGGCATTTAGGAAATTTCACTGGAAAAGACGAAGGTTTCTTCTTCTTCTTCTCAGAATACGACACAGCAGTTTTCCATCGGGATCGGTCCCTCGCATACATTTTCCAGTCGTCGAAAATGAAATCTCTGGCGTCCTCAGTTACATGGTCCTTGTACCGCAGATTTGGTTTTTCTGGTAGTCTCGACGGATTTTCGGTCCTCAAGAAGGTTCAAAAGCGAACTGTATAAGCTGTACCAAGATGTGGATAAAGTCCAGAAAGCCTAGAAGAGACGACTACATTGGCGCAGTGCTCAGTCACATCGAGAGCATCGACGGCAAGCCTCCAGCCAAGAAAGTCTTCTCTTCGCACCTCGGGGCCTGATTATGGGATTCGCGGCGGATCGTTTTGCTAGCGAGTTTGACATTTTTTCAATTATTGCTTTCGCTTTCGTCTTCTTCGATTTAAATTCGACCAATTAACGAATTCGAAGGCGAATTTGAAATGTCATGTTTGCTGGCGAGTTGAAATCCGAAACCTTTTTTTGGCGGATTCACCGGCGAAAGAGTGTTTATTCAACTCAGTGAAATATTGGAAGAAATAGTCAAACCAAAAGTGTGAATTCACAGGAATATTTGAAGAAATTTTTCGCTCCGCCGCGAATTCGTTAATAAGGAAATACGAAGCGATTCGAATTTGAAAGGTCGAATTGATAACGATCCGCCGCGAATCCCATAAATCAGGCACCTGAGGTGCGAAGAGAAGACTTTCTTGGCTGGAGCGTTGCCATGGATGCTTTCGATATGACTGAGCACTGCGCCAATGTATTCGTCTCTTCTTGGCTTTCTGGACTTCATCCACATCTTGGTACAGATTATACAGTTCGCTTTTGAACCTTCTTGAGGACCGAAAATCCGTCGAACTAATTTTCTATCGAAAGTGAGTAGTAGAGATAGAGAGGACTGGTAATATCAAAGTCCTATTTTTGTATTGAAGTCACCGAGTACGATTTTGACGTCGTACTCTGGACATCCAGGAGCTCGTAAAAATCCTCCTTGCTAGACTCCTCAGCATCATCGGTAGGGGCGTGTGCACATATTATAGGGGAGAGGGGGGCACCTTAGGACACTTTTTGCCTATATAGGCCTAAGTGGCCTATTTTTCTTAAAATACGTTGTATTACTTCGAATCCTGAAAATTATCGTTGTTTATGGTTTTAACTGTCAATATGATGTCCTATGTATTTTCTTTAATTCATACTTGTGTATATATAAATATTTTAAAAAATGTCTTCAAGTGTCCCAATCTACCCCTCTGGGGGGGGGGCACATTTGGACAGGCATGGGGCAGTTTTGGACTTGTCTTAAAAAAAGACACTACAGTTGCTTATATGTTTTTATTTAAAAAGCATATTAATTCCTTACATTTTATCAAATAAAAAATAAGTGTTATAAAGGACTCAGAGTTTTTAATATTCATTTATCAGTCTCAAAATTATAGAAGGATAAAAACAGACAAAAATCAATAAAATCTCATCAAAATTCATCCAAATAAAAATAAATTGTTATAAATGTGAAAACTTAATAAAATAAATTCTCATCACCCAAGTTTGAAGGCCGAAAAGTCATAAAAAATGTGAACATACCAGCTGATGTGGGAAAAGTACATGTCCAAAACTGCCCCTCGTGCATTGTCCAAAAGTGCCCCAAGAGGGAGAAAAAACTAAAACCTTTAAATTTTCTAATAACAATGTAAATTGTTAATAATATTTGTCGGATCTCATCACATAACAAATAAACATAGCTTTAAAGCACCTTTTACTTCAAACGCGATCGAAATTTATGATTTAAATACTTACATCCTGGAGCAAACAAAAATACATCTGCCCTCTAAAAACACACTTTTATTTTTAAATTTTTTGTGTATTGGTTCCGTTCAAATTTTTAGCAGATGGTTGTTTGTAATGGTACTGCCACTATAATATAATTTTTTGGGTACTAAAAAGTTTTTGTCTAAATACTTTTTTTGAAGTTGTCCTAAACTGCCCCGTCCTAAACTGCCCCGTCCTAAACTGCCCCGTCCTAAACTGCCCCCCTCTCCCCTACTGATGTTTTGTAGTGTGGCCTTAATGCGGATTACAGCCAGGTCATCATTAATTGGCTTGAAATCCATGATTTTCAATCTTAACCGATTTGCCACAATTTTTCCTTTTTGTTGTCCCTGATCCTATCCATCGTATTTCCTGGATCGCAGTAATGTCTGCCTTATACTGCGTGAGGACAGATTCAAGTTTTTGAGTTGCACCTGGAGTGGTGTTCTTACATTCCAGGTACAAACTCTCAATTCATAGTCCTTTATCGTTCTGGTTGCCATTTGAGGGGGGGTCACTATCGGAGGATCTACCTGTCTCTCTCATAACTTTCAAGTTTTTTTTTTTTTACTGTGGAGGGTTTATAAGCCTCTCGCACTAACCTCCAAATTTGGACGTTGTTTAAGTGATGTTTTTTCTCCGTTTGCACTCGCGCTTACAAGTTTTGCAAGTATCTAGTGATATAACCAGTACCCGGTGGTTACCACTTGGAGGTAGAATAAGCTTTTAGTTTGTAGGAAGAGATACAGCATACGCCCTCAGATCCTACAACACCCAACTGTCTACTATGAATTATTATTATTAGGACTTTTCGGGCCGGTTCCTTTTCGCTCATACGAGCTTGGTGTACAGCCCACCGAAGTCTACCAAGCTTAATTTTTGTCATCAAGTTTGCTTCGCGACAGATTTAATAAAGCTTGTGGTTATATCGTCTCCGGAATCTCCTTCCTCATAAACGGGGCCAACTATTCTCTCGAACGCGGCTAAGAGTTCAGAATGCCTTTGGCCTGTTATATTATATATTTTAACTGTGGAGAACATGAAAGCAGCTCATACTATCAATTCTTCTCTTGTTATGTTGTCCATACCTACTTCTCCAAAGCATTATGATAACTGTGGTGCCTCTTCCAATGCTGCTGGCTATGAGATGCATGCATTTTAATAATTGATTCCGGTCATCTTTACTTTTGTCTTTTTCCTCCTTGGTTAGGGTCTAAGTTACTTACTCAATGTGGCGCTACAGTCCAGGTCGCATAAGGGACTCATCTGCCAAGCTTCTCCAGCCAGCTCGGTGCTTACCTAGTCCTCTACCACCTGTGTGCTAAACCTGAAAGTCATTGTCGCGGTCTTCTCTTCTGCGACGTCCTTCCTGGTTGGATTATTAGACTCTACGAGCCGAAGCATTATTTTCCATTCGCTCTGGCTAGGTCACTGTCGCAGAAACAGCTCGTACAGATTGAATCTTCGTCCCCATTATTCTCCATTTATGCAGACAGGACCAAAAATCACTCAGAAGAATTTTTCTCTCGAAGCAGCCATAAGCGTTTTCATCGGATGTTGCATGGTCCATGTCTCTGCACAATACATTAGAACCGGAATGATGAGGGTTTTGTAAGTGTCACTTTACTACTTAATTGCCTTCTAAGTCCAAAGAAACAGCGATTTGTAAGAGTGGTTCTTCGTTTGATTTCAGCGCTGGTGTTGTTGTCTGAGTGCATAGCGGATCCTAGGTAGACGAAGTTCTTAACTACCTCGAAGTTAAATCTGTCTATGTTGACGTTTGCTCCAAGACGTCGATTTTGGTTGTCCTTTCTTGTTGATAGCATTAACTTGGTTTTGCCCTCGCAAACTGCTAGACCCATCTTCCTGGTTTCCGTCTCAAGACTCATAAAGGCTCCACTGACATCACGCTGTGTTCTTCCAATTATATCAATGTCGTCTTCGTATCCTAGTAGCTGGAAGGACTTTTGAAAAATTGTGCCTCTGGTGTTGACGTTGGAGCTTTGCACAATCTTTTCAAGAATGATGCTGAAGAAATCGCATGACAACGCATCACCTTGTCTACAACCTTTTTTGACATCAAAAGCCGCCGTTAGGTTTTTTCCGACTATGATGGAACAGCGTGAGTTTTCCATTGTCATCTTACACAGACGGACGAGTTTTTCTGGGATGCAAAAACTAGACATTTGCTCTATATAATTGGTCTCTATAGACACTCTCATACGCGGCCTTGAAGTCAATGAAAAGGTGGTAGGTATCGATTTGATGTTCCTGGGTCTTCTCCAAGATCTGGGGGAGGGTGAATATTTGATCGGTGGTGGACTTTCCGGATCTGAAGCCACAGGACCTATCAGGTTGTTGACGATGGGCTTCAAACGTTCACACAGCACGGCAGACAAGATCTTATAGGCGATGTTAAGGAGACTTATACCTACCTCTGTAGTTGGTGCAGTTCAGGGGATCTCCTTTTTTGAGAATCGGGCATACGATGCTGAGGTTCCATTCATCGGGCATGCTTTCCTCCGACCAAATTTTGCAGATGAGCTGGTGCAGGCTCCTAACAAAATCTTCTCCAGCTGCTTTGTACAGTTGCTAGCCCGTCTGCTCCAGCGGCTTTGTTCGACTTGAGCTTAGATATCGCTATCTTCACTTCGTCAATGTCGGGTGGATGGAACTGGTAGTCTGCTTCACCCAAATTGAATGGTTCTGTATTGCTGGCGGAGTTTTGCTCGTCATCGCCATTATATAGTTCGGAAAAATGGTCTTTCCATATCCTCAGCACTGATTGCGGTTCTACAACGATGTTCCCATGATGGTCTCTACAGGCTTCGGTTCGGGGTGTATACGCCTTGGAGGTTTGTTTCACCTTTTTGTAGAATTTTCGAACCTCGTTCCTGTATCTCCTCGATCGCGCGCTTCTGATGCTCCCTTTTTTTTCTTTCTGAGAAGTTTATGCTGCTCGCGTCCTTCTTTGCAGCGCCGCTTTGTACGCCTCTTGTTTAGCTGCATGTGCTCGCCGGCACTCATCGTCAAACCAGGGGTTTCGTTGTGGTGGCCGTGTAAACCCTAGTACTTCAGAGGCGGCATCTCTGATGGCTGCTTGGCAATGTAGCCACTGGCTCTCTATATTTTGTGCTGGCAGTAAGGGACTTCCGAGGAGATTTTCGGAGACACGATCGGAAAAGGATCTAGCAATCTCTTGCGATTGTAGCAGGGTTGGCAATGTTTTAAACATTTGTTTTAAACAAATGTTTAAAACAATGTTTAAAACACAACATAAAAAAAACATTTTGTTTAAAACATAAACTGTTTAAAACTGTTTAAAACACATTAAAAAAAACA
This sequence comes from Sphaerophoria taeniata, assembly GCA_943590905.1. Taxonomy (NCBI): domain Eukaryota; kingdom Metazoa; phylum Arthropoda; class Insecta; order Diptera; family Syrphidae; genus Sphaerophoria; species Sphaerophoria taeniata. The sequence goes on from OX016540.1 coordinate 288,701,843, forward strand.
AGTAATATCATTGCTCATCCGACGTTTTAAAGTTGGTTGTTTTCTTGCAAAACACATCACACACCACCTTACTTTGATTTTACGTTTTTTTTGCATGCTCGTTTGCGTTATTCGTTATCGTTACACGGCAAAAACATAAATGGCAAATATCATTTCATGTTGATTCTTGAAAGTGTGAGGATGTGTCAAAAAGAGAAGCAAGTCATTGCGCTTATGGTTATCTCATAGAAAAAATGAGATTTGTTCGCGAACATCTCCCTACATGGCAAACAACGAAACGGACAAACACTAGAAAATCGAAAATTTTTGCCAACAGCGAACAATTCGCAAACCATCCCCTACACGACGACTTAATACCGCGCACGAGCATGTCCGGCGATCATGTTTGTCGTTTAGGGCTACTTTTAGCAGAGAACCCATAGTCTATAGTTTTAGACCACCAACGTCGGTCGGTCGGTCCAAAATAACTGTAGCTGGTCCATTACATAACACAATTATTTTGTAGTTATTATATTTTTTTTATGATTGAATTATGATTACTTCTTTGGGGCCGTCCATAAACTACGTCACGCTGAATTTAGCTGTTTTCACCCCCTCCCCCCCCCCCGGTGTCACGTTTTGTCACACATGCTGTAACCCCCCTAAAATATTACGTCACAAAACAAAGACCCTCCCCACTTAAAAAAAAATTTAATTGATAGAACACAAATTTCAAAACATAAAAAATATATTCACTTTATTTTAGGATAAAATGTAAATAAAATAAAAAATATAAAAAAGTAAAAAATAAACTGAATTTAGTTAGGCCGTGTGTGAATTGCGTTAAAATGTGTATTAAAACTTGACGTTTGGTTAAAATTTGACGTTTGGTTAAAAATGGGATGAAATTTATCCATTTGCTGTGTGAATTGCGTTAAAAGGGATTTTTTTAACCAACATTTCTGCGTAGAACTAAGAAATTTCCCTCATGATTTAAGAATTTTCCCTTAATAAAAAATGTTTTTCTTTTTCCAAGTAAAATAATTTCGCGTACGAAACCAAAATTTAGAACAACAAAGTAAATAAAAAGTCACCAGAAGCAATGAATAAACTATGTTTTATTTATTTTGCTCGCTTTCGCAGTAGTAATTCGATATTTTAAAGCAACAATAACAAATATTCAAACAAAAATTCCCATTTTGGATGGTTGGGTTTTTCCCTGTAGTAGCACTGCAAAGCTTGTTTTCGCAGCTGATATCTGTTATCACACTCAAAAGAAAAACAATTTTTTCGTTTTTCAGTTTTAAAATATGATCAATTTAAACTATTTTATTCCCATCTTTTAAAATATAAATGCATTAAAACAAGGAACTTAATAAAATGGAGAAGTACAGAACAAAACAACAAAACAAAAGCAAACTTCTCTATCATTCATGAGGAAAATAGGGAACGTCAAAATTTTAACCCATTTATCCTGCTCCACAGCTGGGTAAATTTTAACCCATTTTATTCACCACGATAGTGTCAAGTTTTAACCAAACTTCAAGTTTTAATACACATTTTAACGCAATTCACACACGGCCTTAGTTACAAAAAAAAACTTTTATGTCTTATGTTTTTTGTTTAAATTCCATTTTTTTTAAATAAAAAGATAAAATGAAGTGGCACTCTATTGGATTAATTTCTTAAAATGGCAATGAACTTAGGTTTTTAAGTCTAACTTTGGCGAACGTCACGTTGACGTAAACCCCTCCTCCACTCTTGTCATATCTTGTCACGCTCAGCATGACCCCCCCCCCCCCCCCCCCTCCCTCAAGTGCAAACGTATTTTTTGGACGGCCTCTTTTAATAAAAATGATCAAATATTTAGTAAACTTTGATGAATAATTTTTTTCTTTTTATATTATAATAATGTTTAAAAAATGTTTAAAACATGTTTAAACAAAGTAATTAAAACAGAATATAAAACTGTTTTAAACACATGTTTTTTTTGTTTGCAAAAAAAAACATAGTGTTTTGTTCTTTTTAAAAAAAACATGTTTTTTTTCCAACCCTGGATTGTAGCCGTTTGACGTCGAAATTCCTCCTAGCATTTTCTTGGCCTTGATCGGGGCATCCGCATTCGTACCTTGGCTACAACAAGGTAGTGGTCCGAGTCGATGTTGGCACTTCGGAATGTGCGGACATTTTGCATGCTTGAGAAGAGTCGTGCGTCGATCGCAATGTGATCAATCTGGTATGTACTAGTTTTACTGTGTGCTAAAAACTAGGCACTGCACTACATAGTTAGTCTCTATAAACGCTCTCTACGCGGTCTTGAAATCGATGAAAAGGTGTTAGGTATCGATTCGAAGTCCCTTTCATTAATAAAATCTGCAATAATCTTAGAGAAATATCATACAACGTCCATTTAACAACAAAAGTAGTCTTATTAAAGCAGGAAAAAAGTTAAATTGTGTGTGTTAATAATGTATTTGTTTTTGTTTTTTTTTAAGTGAATACGAAAAATGCATCAATACATAAATGTTGTTGATTTTGTGAAGGCGCGAAACAAGATTAATTAATTAAAAAAGAAAAAATTAAAATAAAATGAACTTTATGGAAAAGCACTTGGAACATCAAGTTTCATCTCTATCCATCGAGTTCACCCGCAGCACAGGCGTCAGCATACGACTTGCCAGACTTATCTTCAGGATTCAACTTAATCATGTCATCAATTCGCAGGATGGTGATTGCAGCTTCAGTGGCAAATTTCAGAGATTTAATTTTGGACATGGCTGGTTCGAGGACTCCGGCCTTTTTGTTGTCCTTGACAATGCCTTCGATCAAGTCCAAACCTGTCCACTTGAGATGAGCATGTTCGGCCTAAGAAAGTTAAGTTGGAAAATCATCAAAAAATAGAATTTAAAGAGAAATAAAACGAAATTACTTTTGTTTGACTGGAATTGTGGTATGCACGGAGTTTGGCGACCAAGTCGGTTGCATCCTTTGCTGCATTCACGGCGAGAGTCTTTGGAATGACCAACAGGGACTTGGCGAATTCAGCAATAGCCAGTTGTTCCCTTGAACTCTGTTTTTAAGTAAAAAAATTAGATCGTGTGAATATTTGGAAAATTGAAAAACCCACCAATGAAGTAGCAAAGTTCTCCAAGTAAATTGAAAGCGCAGCTTCGACACATCCACCTCCGGCAACAACTTTTTTGCTTTCCAGCACTCTCTTCACAACACAGAGGGCATCGTGGATGGACCTTTCCATTTCATCGCAGTAGAAGTCATTTGGTCCTCGGAGAATAATCGAAGCAGCAGCTCTACAAAATTAGGCCAGAAAATTGAAGTCTCTATAAGAACAGTGACTGAGAAACCCACCTCGCTTTTGTTCCCTTGATAAGAATGAGTTCATCATCACAGATTATTTCCTGAGCCACTTCGGCTGCCTCACCGACCATCGACGAGTCGAAACTCTCCTCGCCGTCCATGTTTGTAAGCGATGTACAGAATGCAGCTCCGGTGGCTTTAGCAATAATCTTCAAATCGGCTTTCTTCACACGACGGACAGCCATTGCTCCAGCTTCGACGAAGTACTTCATGCACAAATCATCGACTCCACCGGAACACAGAATGACATTCACTCCGGTTGCGAGGATCTTTTGAATACGCTCCTTGGTGATGTCCAATTCACGAGCACGGATGCCTTCGAGCTTGTCGGGATCGTTGATAAGTACTTGCACTCCCATCTTCATCTTGGTTTTCTGAAGGGAGAAATCAAGACAAGCGATTTTGGCGTTGACCACCTTCTTGGGCATTTGCTGGGAGGCAATGGTGCAGTTGAGGGCGTAGCCGGGGATCAAGATACTTTCCCGGGCTGATTTACCATGAGCTTTCAGGACATTGACGGCCTTGATTGAGTATGCAGCATTGCCTTTGGGATCGGTGATCTAAAATGAAGGAACAAACAGTCGGTTATCAGAAAAGTGCACTCCTGGAGCAAGTTTTTGACTATACCTTAACAGCTTGAGCAGCATCCACAACCATGGCAGAGAAAATATCAGCATCGGCGCCAATGATCTTGGAACTCATCGAGGTCTTTGCAATGTTGATGAGACAATCTCTTCCAAGTTCATCGACAGGAGCAGTCAGATGCTCGGAAATGTATTTGCAAGCTTCCTTGCACGCTAACCTGTATCCCGAGATTATTGAAGTTGGATGAATTTTCTGTTTAACTAATTCGTCAGCGTTCTTCAAGAGCTCGGCGGCCAGGATAACCACAGATGTGGTACCATCGCCAACTTCTTCGTCTTGCAATTGAGCCAGCTCAACGAGAACCCTTTAAAATGAGTTATTTCAATACAGATTTACTTTCATTTTAGAGAGAAAACTCACTTTGCTGCTGGGTGTTCAACTTCCAGAAGCTTCAAAATAGTTGCTCCATCATTTGTGACTGTGACATCACCGATGTCGTCTACAAGCATTTTATCCAAACCAACTGGACCCAAGGAACTCTTTACGATGTTTGCAATGGAACTAGCAGCCATAACTGGAAAAATGAAAGGTTTAATTTATGAAACACGAGTTTTTACAAACAGATGGGAGCATTGACACAAAGGTTTTTTTTTCTGTGAGAGGCCGATGGCGTGCAGAGATAACCTCAAAATTCAGCTCACAAACAAATGCTTCTGTTTAGCTTGAATTGGGCTTGTAGGACTTAAGTTTCATGAATATTTAAGGAGTTTTCAACTACTTTGGTGAAAATATAAGAATTTTGTGGAAAAACTCGAATGTTCTGTTGGAATTTAATTCATTTTCTTTCGGCAATTCATCTGTAAGGTGCTCGGTTCTTAAATGCTTACCATTTTGAGTTCGGACTGAAGATCCAGACTGCCTGGTACCGGCGATGGACAAAGGAGCGGCCATGGACATTTTTAATATAATAAATTACTAATTTAAACAGAAGTTTTCAATATAAATTCAATAAACGCACGGGATCGGCCTGACTAATACGTTCCGTCAAAATCTAGAAGAAGTGTGTATGTTTTTTCGTCCGAATGTTGGCAGCTGTTAAAGAAAAAATCTTTCTCATCTGTGTTGTGGTTGCAGTGGGTTGGGATGTGTTCAGAAAGTGGTTCTGAAATATGATTGGTATTGTTTTAGTACAATCTCCAAATTGTAGAGGGCCAAAATTGTAAAACGTTTTTAATTGAATTGCCAAAAAGTCAAGTAAAATACTTTGTTTGTTTGTTTGTTTTGAATAATGGAGTTACAGTTAGAATGATATTAAAATGAAATGAGTTCAATTGGTCGCCTTTAATGGTGTTTTCGTCTTACGTCATATTCGCCTGAGAGAATTGAAGAGGTGGCAAGAAAGCAGTGAGCAGTGACATTTGCCTTTGAGAGCGACGTAATGTAATATGGAACCGTCGAGGATCAACTCTGAACCAACAAGAAAAGAAGAAAGAAATCGAAGATATCCTTATTTAGATGGTAATATGGTCATCGGTTGAGTAAATGTAAAACTGATAATTTAATTTGTTGTTTATTTGATCCGTGGTTCAGTGTTGATCCTTGACTGTACAACAAACCTAAGAGATTTTTCGCGTGGTCCAGAAGCACAAAATATTCAAAACCAGTTTTTCCAAAGCACCTTTGTATCACCACTTAAAGTACAAGCATGGCACTTGTCCGCAGAATTAGCGACGCTACTACAAATACCAAACATCTACATCACCCAATGGTCCCTTCGAAAACCATACGTAGATTTCACTTATAAAAAACTAAAGTATGTATAATTTTTAGGTCTACCCTGTCTCTATAGGTCCTATAGGAGAATATAAAAGAATTTGAAAAAAAAACTGGATCCAAGGGCCTTGTTCACACATAACGCAATCATCAAGGTTACGTTAACTGTCAAAAGTAGTAATTTGACATCAGCACGATCTCCAAACGGGGTATACCTAAATTTGTCATCCTCTAAGGGCTACTCTCAAGACCCTCGAGCTCGAGGACAAAAGGCTAAAAATGAGATTATAAAATATGGGAGAGATTGGGATGGAGATCGAGAGGAAGACACACAAAGATTTTAAGAATCATATTAAGGATGATTTTTATTGCGGTAAATCTTACCGTAACAAACGATTTGCTAAAGAAACGAAGTAACGTCGCAAAAGTAATTTTTAAATCAATAACACTATTAAAATTATATGTACTTAAAAATTACAAGCAAAAAGTTATCTTTCTAAGGCTTCTAATGCGCAAGCCATCTGTCAAAAATATATGTCATTGCGCAAAAGCAACCAGCAAAATATTAAATTTATTTTGACAACAAGCACACAAAAAATTGGAAGGTAACATAAGAAGCCAATACTTCCGGTTCTGTAGCATGAGCCACAAAAACAATTTTTTTGAAGCATTTGTATTTTTTTTTCTTATCCTTACCCAATTTGTTTTTGTAGCCCATAACGCACTTCACAAGAAACGCGGGTGGCCTTTTCTCTGTCCGATGTCCAGTGTGTATCGATTGGCAGCTCTCTAACGAAGTGTTAATTAATTTGCGCAAGGTGTTTACTCGAGTCTTCTTTCTGCCACTTGTGACATAATTTTTGGTCGTAGCTCGTAGGTGGTTTTGCTTATGTCACCCGTCGCATGTCAAAATTAGGCAAAAAAAGATTAAATCTGTGTGGTGGGTCCATTCCTCATGAAAATCGTTTATTTCAATCTGTTGATAGTTTTTTGTTTGTAAAATCTTTTCGGTTGCACAAAAAGAGAGGAAGACAGAATTTTATTGGTTTCACAAGGTTTGTTAGGTTACAGAGTAACAGGTGTCAACAGACTTTTGTTTTGGATTTAAGTCTCTTAAAAAAATTGTAATAAAACGGACTAAATCTGTACTTTCCGTAATTGCTCTTTAACGGTATAAAGTTATTATTTTTTAACAGTCTCGTCGTGGCCTTTGTATAATATATGTATTTGCGGGAGACCTTTCACATACTCAGTTTTTTTTGCATAAATTTGTCTTTGAATTGTAGCTGCCTGTCATTTGATTGATAATACTAGTCGTTCTATTTATAAAGGTCGTGGCAACATTCGGTTAAGACTTAAGATCGAGTTAATTTCTTCCTCTTTTCAAAAGATGGAGTTGTTTTAGAGTCATTGAAGGATTCATAATTATTTTAGTATTTGTTGCAGAATTTTAATGAGATATTTTTATTGATTTAAGGGCTATGAAGCAATTGGAAGCTAATGTTAGAACCGAACGAAACGTTCCCTTCCGAATGTCAAGTAAACAAGTTGCCCATTATGAACGGATGTGTACGGGAGTATCTTTCAAAATACATTTTTTTTTCGTTTTCAATAGTTTGCGAATTCGGTTGGCTATTCACCGAATAACTACTTACAAGAAATAATTACTTAAAATAGACAAACAATCGGCTTTCTCTGCAGAAATCCCAAATAAACACTATTGTTCTTCTCATTTCAAATAGAAGAGTAGTTACAGTGGAATCTCGCTAACTTGAACACATACGAAACGAGGCCTGTTCAAGTTACTGGATTGTCCAAGTTACTGGACAAAATAAAAAAAGTCTACGTTTATAATAGAATTCAATTTATTATTTTAAGTTAATGAAAATGATACACAACAAAATTGTATTCAAATCAACTTTGGAAACGAATTTGTAATTTAATGTTGCTTAGTTCTTTGCAAAACATTTTTCAGTGCACATTCTGAGAAATTGAAATTTTGAGGATGTCCTACTGTTTTGACTGCCCCAATCTTGACTCGATAACTTCGATGTTGGTTACAATTATCAATGATGTTTCTTCCATAGCAATCAAGTTTTCTCTCCAGCGTTCTCTGAGAGTAGACAATGGCACATCATCTTCGTCGTTAAAAAATCTATTTTCGACATCTTTAAACACCGGGTTCCAGCATTTTTCAACAGTTCGAGAAGTTACCTGATCCCACGATGTTGAAATCAATGCAATGGTATGACGCAAATTGAAGTTCTTCAGTGCAGAAATAATGTCTTCATGTTTGTTGGCAATGACTGACAAGAGCAAGTTTGATTAAGATCCTCTACTTGTTGTTCTCATGGGTGGCATCTGGCATCGAGCATTTATCTATGATCAGAAGTGCCTTAAATGGGAGATTCTGTTGTTCACCATGTTTCTTATCTTGAACTACAAAACTTTTGAAAAATCATTCCTTGAAAATATATTTTGTCATCCATGCATTCAAAGAGCTTAGCGGGGTTTACATGATCCAACATGGTTGGACAACATGGTATGACAACAGCAATGTTGGATCATCTAAACGCTAAAACAACCGCTTGACAAACCATGTTGGCTGGTTTTTAAATAATTTTAAAAACTTCATCCAACCATGTTGGAACATGTAAACCCCGCTATTGTATTCTATGGGCATTTCAAACTTTTAAAGACATCGCCGATTTTCTTACTTTTAATTAACAAAGGAACGAACTTATGTGTTCCTGTGGCATTACAACCCAGAAGTAAAGTCACTCTTTGCTTAGGAATTTTTTCCACCAAAAGCACTTATTATCGCTATACCTACGCTATACATAGTTTTTTTTTGACAACAACTTCCAAAACAGTGCAATTTCATCTTAAATTTGGTAATTTGTAAGTTGAAGAGCGGCGATTTTATCTTCGAGTCTTCTTTTTTTAATTGCTCTATAGGTCCTGAATCAGCAGCAAATTTTTCTCGATTTTTTAACTTAAAACACGCACCTTCCAACCCTTTTACAGAAGATATATTTATTAACGTGTTGTTACTTGTAACGCACAAAATTCACTTAATTATAAATAAAACATCAGGCGCATAGATACACTATACACACTAACAAATTCTGCAAATTCGAATAAAAATCAGTTAAAAAACATAATCACCTACAGTAAGGAATTCAAAATTCTTTTTATCTAAAATATATTTGTTCAAGTTATAGAGTTCTAAATATCTTGTATGTTCAAGTTATAAAGTTAGAAATGAAAATGTTCAAGGTATTGAGTCTAAGAAAATGCCTGTTCAAGCTACAGAATACACAATAGGGAAAAAAGAGTGTTCAAGTGACTGTATTGCTCAAGTAATCGTATGTTCAAGTTAGCGAGAGTCCTCTGTATCTCTAAGGTCCACTTTTTTTTTAATGCAGAGGTTGTATCTACGCGTTTTTGTATGACAATCTCCTTGATTGGCTGACAGTTCTAAAACCAGAAGAGTAACAATTCCGAATTACGAAAAGCCTTGTGTCAAAATGACAGATGAAAGATAAATAGAAAATTTTAAGGGAAAAGGGTTCGTTCTAGGCATTCCCCTTGGAAAGAATACTTAAATTTTGATAAGCTTAAATTATGTAGGTCTAGATACCTACATACATATAATCATTTTTTAACTGTTCACTATGAACGAGCTTTGTAAAATAATATTTTCAGGCAGAAGAAAGAAACTGATGAAACTTCCTTAAAAACAAATTGATTCCAAAATAAATCAGTTTACACGCGTCAACCCACGCGTCGGCATAACCACATGGAATACCTTAATAGGCAGCTATCCAAATCCAAGGATATAGATAAAGCTTAATCCACTCTAAATGCACTGAATGAAAACTTGATTATAGGCACGCAATTAAAGAACTCCGTTTTTCATTTTCATAAGAAAACAAATAATCAATTAAGAAGTTGTTGCATGGAACTTAGCTGTTGACATGATTGACTTTGTATCTGCTTTATTGTTCTGGAATCAGGCATTGCTGAATCTGATTTCGGGTAAATAAAATCATGAACAGCTTAATGTTTGCGTGCGACTACTTGATTGATGCAAGTTTAATTGGGCTGAAATTATAATTTCTATAATTTGCGCAAGTTGCTCATTCAAGATTGATGCCATTAAAAATTAATCAAAAGGAATTAAGACAACATTTAACTTCTGTTGAAAGGCTTATTTATTACTAGATTTCCAAGAAAATGTTCGGCATCTTTCCTTTTTAATTTAATCATTTTAAATCAGGTTTTAAGTTCAAAGAACAAGACATAGCTATGTAGGTATATTGTGTGATTGTCAAGACGCCTAAGAGGGATTTCTTTGCTCAAGGTTATATTAATTTTGTTTTTAATCCTTGTCTGATGGTAAAATGCTGCGACAAACAATTCATAAACATACTTGGTGTAGGTAGGTACAAGGACGGCTTTTCCAAGCTTATAATTTCACTCCCGAGATGTGTGATGTCACAATAAGCACATGTAATAACATGAAGCTGACAATTTTTTCACACGAAGTTCTTTCAAGAGCCGAATCTCTTGAAAGAACTATACACAAACCCACATAAGTCGAGATGAAATCTGAAAGGAACCTCTTAATACTACGACTCGTCTTTAAGGAAACAAAGTCTCTGTTTGTTCTTAAGTAGCGATTGGCCGATGGTGCCCAATTACAAACTAACGAACTGGAAAATTATATCAAATGACATAATCAAGAATGACAGAAATTTTTAACAAAAAGATGACTTGCACGTGGCAATGGCTTTTAAGAAGATACGATTTTCGACTTGACTTTGGCTAAAATATTAGGCTCAAATTTATCTTTAGCTTTATGGAAAGATAAAAAGCTCAGAATTGTTGACATAAGCTACCTGTGCCGTAGTGGTTATGTGGGTGCGTCGATGTGTGCGGGTCGAAGTTGACTGAGGTGTCGCCAAAATGGATTTATTTCATCTTGAGGCGCAAGCGCAACAGCACCGCAAAGTGGATTACATACCGTATCCGTGCCTAGGTAGGTTTAGTTTTTATTTCATCTTTCACTGGTACTGCCTGAAGTGAAGAACTGACAACACTTCCAATAGTGTCAATCTGTCATGAAAAAAGTGGCGACTTTACCGGTCGGAATCGGCGTTAATTTGTAGGTCCCCTCAATTCCTTACCAGTACTCAGAGAAGTGTTGTAGTGTAAGCCACTTAGGCCTTGGCTCTCCTATTTATTTTCTTATATCAGTGCCCTTACATGAAACTGCCATTTGTCATTTATGGCTGAAATACAACACGCTTTAGTTTTGGCTTTGCTTGACGTTTACGAGTTCAGCCAATTCAAATGGAAATAAAGTCGATTCTACCTCATTGACTTCTGCTACCTATATTTCACCGAACCGCTATAGCAATAAAGCTTCGAGAACTCACGTTTTGTACGTAATATTACTTCAAATGGTGGCTCCAGTTCAAATATGCAGAACATTTGCTTTGTCTGACAGCTCAACGGCTGGCTGTAAAAAATATTGTTTTCCATTGGACGTCCAGAAGCATTTATAAGAGTCCAGAAGTCTTCTAAAACCATTCCATTGGACTAACCATCAAAGACAGAATGCTACTGAGAAGAAAAGAAGTTTTCCGTTTTGAATTCAGAATCGTCCCAAGAATATCAGAATGAAATTTAACCCGTCATGTCATTCAAATCAAACTCGAAGCGGGTGCATCGTAAAGTAGACAAACTAGACGAAGCTGAAGCGTGTTTGTGTTTCAGCCAGTAATGCTAGTACACGAATAGATAGCGGCAGAGCACAGCACGTGGACAAACCTTTTAAGAATGACTGTTCGCCCTCCTTTTTTAGTCGACTAGATTTTAAGGACAATTTCAACATAACCTCAAACAAAACAAAAGAGAAAATTGCAAAACCCTGCAGCAATGCATTAAGGGGTCACTCGATGTCATGCTTAACCTAGCGCGAGTCAAGGGTTAACATAATGGGCATGTAACATTCTGGCAGGTGAATTTGGGCTCTGAAATGGCTGCTGATATTATGGCGGATGACAAAAATATTAATTTGTATCATTTCACGTTTAATTAAAAAAAAAACGTGAAATCTTAAGGATCCAATAGCTTTTTTGTTTGCTGTGCCACCAAGCTCTACTGTATGAATGACTGCGAAGGAATTCTTAAAATACTGAAATTCGAAAATAAACAAATCGATGTTCATGAAGATGAAATGCCATCCTGATCAAATCTTTGGTTCTTAACCTTGTAACCAATCTTTTACTCTCACTCTTAATAGGAAACGATTGTCAACAAGTCTTTAAAAGGTATCTATACCTCTAGATAGCAGATAACTCTGATGTGAAGTTGATAAATTCACTTGTTCCTTCCAAGAAGGAACAATAAATCAAAATTGCTTGATCGAGGTGTAATTGATATGTTTCTAGTATTTGATTTTGAAACTGAGTGCAGTGCAGAAGTGTGAACGTAAAACAATATTTTCCTTCAATTCCAAGAGGAAAGGAAGGGATCAGGTTAATCCTTTAAGTATTTTGTGACATTTTGACGGCACTAGAAGATTTTCACACACAATTTTGTGGAACAGAGACTAAAAAGAAAAAGAAAACGAGAAAAACAAACAAAATATTCACCAATCCTTACTTCAATTGGCCACAACTTTTCTCGCACAAAAAAAGAGTTTAAAAAATTATCTTCTCCACAAAACCTCTGAGGTCTCAGTTCAACCAATCTTGCAAATTACAGGGTTCCGCGAAATCGGCGTGGCGTTGTGCAGACTGTCAGCCAGCAATACAAACCCATATAGTCCCTTCCATTCATTCAATTTTGGTCAGGCACCTGAAAAGGAAGTCGAAGATTGCATTCATTCACTAATTTTCCATGACCAATGGACAGTTCTCTTTATTCGTGATTTGGTTTCGAGTTCAAAAAGCATTGTGGGCAACTCAAATTAACCACTTATCGGACCATTCACTTTATTTGTATCAAATTACTTGCAAAGAAAAGCAGTTAAACAAAATTGGCCGAATTGTGTAGTTGTGCGCACACTTCCATCGGTAATTTGCTCTGTTCAATTACATGTGCTGTGCTTCCCGGCAATTTGAATGTCAACTTATCTCAATGGTTTCGAAGATGCAAATTTGAAATTATTGTCTGGAAAATCAAAACAAAAAAGGAAAAAGTTAATCCCACGAGAAACCACTTTAACAGTAAATGCTTATGATGAAAGCAATGTCAACATTTGCCTACATTTTTTCAACAATAACCAACTTTTACATTCGATTCTGTGAGGCATAGGGCCGGAACCGGATGAATCATTTGGAATATTAATTTCAAAAATAAACCCGAAACGTTTTATTTTCCATTTAAAACGATTTTTAACCCTATCCCTTTAACACTCATCAAAAGCCAGTCCAACGTAACTCCTTTATGTTTAATCGATCTCAAGTAATCATAATTGAATTTATGAGAGTTTTCAATGCAAACATCACAGCAGAAGGGTTCTTTGTTCGCTCCGAAGGACAAACGCTGATGAGATATTAAAAGTTTAATGGGGCTATTCAGTGAGTCCAATTTATTGTCCTTCTGCATAAGCTCTCGCTCATAAACGAGGCTCCCTGTTTCAATTGAAAAAAAAGAAATGATGCATGTTTACAAATGGGGATATTGTTTGTCGAGTAGACGCGAAAAAAAACCAACTCGAGAATGGAATTACGAACAATATTGACACATGCCATAACAATTATCTTTTCATATTCGCAGTGGACTCTATTCTATTGTATGTATGTCCTTATGAAAGTGCTTCCAATATTTGCACTTGAAATCAGAAGCGAAAGGTATCATAACCAGGAACTTGGATTGGTCCTTTCTCCATATTTGCTTACGTTTCTTTTTTTTTCAATTTTCCAGCACAAGTCGAACAATTTAGAATCATTCACTGAAAATGGATCAGCTTTAATGTTGAACTGTCAGGATTTTTCTACACATGCATCGGTATGTATAGCAAAATTTTAGGTTTGATTCTGATTTGCATCAGAGAAGGTGAAAGAAAACGAAAAGGAAAAGAAATCGAACTTGGCATGATGTCGACTGTCTGTCAATCGTTAAGCACGCAAATTTTCAAAAAAGACAAGTTGACGAGGTTTATTACTTGATAAGTGACAGCACGTGAGCTGTCGATTCGCTTCTTTGTATGCAGGAGAGCATGTAGATCGAAGGCGAGTCCGAACGTAATGCTGTGTACTGGTCTGGGTAATTGGACAAATTAAGCTTTTCAGAAGCTAATAACGCCCTCAGGATGATGCGCGTGTAACGTGTAAAATGTTTTTCCTAAATATTGACCCACATTAAAGTGTGCCAAAGGAAACCGAAAGGAAATTTAAGTTAAGAAAGTTCGTGCATTTCAATATTTGACATTTGACACATTCATGGGGCAAGGTACAGTAAAAACAGGAACAAATTATGAAAGTGATTAGTACATAGCCCTATCACCTGATGGCGCCAATATTGCAAGAGACATACACTATCGTGTACTTACTTTCTCGACGAGACGTCTGCAGAATATTGTTTGGTGGTTTGATTTTTCCTGAAGGAAAATCGCTCAGCGAAATCAAAGAGCGTAGATATAAATGCCGTGTACGGTGACTCTGCAATGTTACACAACCTTCTGAGAATGAAAAATGAAGAGGAACCACCAAAGGATGTAGATGTAAATGTTCCGCCACAACCAATATTCGAACCCATCATAGCCAATACCACTGGGCAAGAAAAGCACTTAACAAGTAACATTGTATTAGAATATTTTACCTAACTCCCTAATTATCTATAGTTGTTATAATATTAGTTAAATTAAAGACATTTTAACTTTGCAATTTTCTGTTTATAATAACACAATTCAGGAAATCAGGAGGCTAAAATAAATCAAATGTTTTATATGTCAGGACTGCTTACGTTGCTTTTTTTTTTAAAACAATCACCTATTGTATCAGGTCTTAAAGTAGTTGAAGGTCAAAAAATTATTTTTATTTCTAAGCTTGATCCTGCAACAAATGCTTTAGATATCAAGAACTTTATCAAAGCCAAAATTGGTACATTGGATCATGTACTTGTGGAAAAAATGTTCCACAGAAATTATTCTAAATACTCGTCATTTAAGGTTAGATGTCCGGATTCTGTCTTTCATCTACTTAGTTCAATTTCTTTTTGGCCCACCGGAATTATTATGCATGAGTTTGAGAACAGAAATTACAAAAAACAATCACGCCATTTTCCACAACCACTGACAAAGTATGCCTACCGCTTCAACAACAGCAAAAACTGATGATTTATTATCAGAATGTAAACGGACTACGAACTAAAATTAATCAGTTCTATATAAATGTAAACAACTTACCTCACGACGTAATTGTGTTAACTGAAACCTGGCTATGTAACTCAATTGCTGACACAGAACTCTTTGACAAGAACTTTCAAGTTTTTCGGCGTGATCGATATTCAATTGACGAATCTACAAGAGTTGGAGGAGGATTATTAATAGCTGCTAAAAACTCTTTTATAAGTTCGTTGGTAAATGATTTCCAACAATTTGACTTCGAAATGATGAGCATAAAAATAAAAATGGATTTCGGTAGCCTATATATAGTTGCTGTCTACATACCACCAAGTTCCAACTACAATATATACAAACAAATCTATGACAATTTGGAAAATTTATTTGAAAATATAAATGCTGAAGATGAAATCTGCGTATTAGGTGACTTCAATCTACCTAATCTTGATTGGTCCAAGAATGACAATAACGAAGAATATTTTCCGACCAACCCATCTACTGATATCGAATTTTGCACAGTCGACACAATGGCCTCTCTAGGACTCATTCAGCTGAACTCAATCAAAAACCACAATAACAAAATACTGGACCTTATTTATATATCTGACATCGTAAATGCTGACACTGCTGTTATTCAAAGCGACATAAAACTTTTAAAAGAAGATCGACATCATCCTGCGTTGACAATATCCTTAAATTTAAATATTTGTAATCTTGATACCTCTTGTGATCGGCATCTTAAATGCTTGAAAAATAAAAGGAATAAGGCGTGGGTAAAATATAACGAATCACATACTGATGTTGATTATGGTATCTACCAAGAAATCAGAAATGAATTTGTTAACTATTCAAATTGTCTTTATAACGAGTTTGTTGCAAATACTGAACGGGAACTTAAGACGAATTCACGAAATTTTTGGAAATATGTTGACTGTAAGCGAAAATTTGACGGGTACCCTCCAAACATGACATATAGAGACAAAACAAGCCATGATCCTCTAGAACTTTCGAATATGGTTGCTAATTTTTTTAAAAGTGCGTATGAAGATTCTTTTTCTACAAATCACAGCTCAACAGATTTAACAAATACTTCTCAGTTTCCTCACTTGGCTCAGATAAATCTAACAATCTCTGAATCTACTATACAAGAAAAAATTCTAAAACTTGACGAAAGCCTTAGTCCAGGCCCTGACGGACTGCCTTCATTTATGCTAAAAAAGTGCGTTAAATATCTTTCGTACCCATTGTGTATTCTGGTTAACCAATCATTTAATTGTTCCCATTTTCCACTCTTATGGAAATATGCATTTCTAAAACCAACGTATAAGAAGGGTCCCAAGCATCTTATATGCAACTATCGTCCTATAGCTAAGCTGTCTGTTATACCAAAATTCTTTGAAGCCATTGTTTGTGATGTTCTTTCCTTTAACTGTTCTTCTGTTTTTTGTGACAATCAACATGGTTTTGTGAAAAAAAAATCGACCGTTACAAATCTACTCGAATTTACAACATATTGTATTGACACTTTCGAAAATAAACAACAAGTTGACTGTGTATTTACAGACTTTAGCAAAGCATTTGACAAACTTTTTTTGACAATTTTCATTTGACAAAGTACTTTTAGGGAAATTAGAAAAAATTGGACTAAATTATAAACTAATAGCATGGATATCTTCTTACCTAACAAACAGATATTATTGTGTTGTGTTCAAAAATGACTATTCCAATCCATTTATTGTCAATTCTGGTGTACCTCAGGGTAGCCACCTTGGTCCATTGTTATTTGTTCTGTTTATAAATGATCTCCCATCTATCTTAAGAAATTCTATGACGCTAGTATACGCTGATGACGTGAAAATATTTCGAAAAATTAATTCCTTAATGGACTGCGAACTATTACAAGATGACCTACTTCGTCTATGGGAATGGTGCAATACAAATCGTTTATTGTTAAACAGTGTTAAGTGTAAAACGATGAGTTTTACACGTAAACACAGTATTCTTGACTATAACTATAGGTTAAATTCTTCAAACCTCGAAAAATTGACTCACTTCTCAGACTTAGGTATCATTTTGGACTCAAAACTGTCTTTTACTGACCATTTCAACCACATTGTGAAAAAAGCTAATAAGACACTAGGCCTTATAAAAAGATTTGGCAGGGAATTCCGAGATCCTTATGTCCTTAAAACTCTGTATGTATCGTTTGTCAGATCAGTCCTTGAATACGGTTGTATAGTTCGGGCCCCTTATTACTCGAATCATATCCATAGACTTGAAGGTGTTCAAAGAAGATTCCTACGACTTATTTTACGATTTCTCCCACAGACACATGAATTAGCTTTGCCTTCCTATTCCGTTAGGCAACAACTTATAGGTCTTCCATCGCTTACTAGTCACCGTAAGTATTTGCAACTCTGCTTTATTGATGGAATTCTGAATGGATCCATTTCATCTCCATCAGTTTTGTGTCGATTCCACTTTAATGTAAGCCGAAATTGCTTCAGAAATCGAGTGCCAATTCGAGCAAATCTTAGCCGATCAAACTATGATTCTAACAGTCCAATTAACCAGTTAATAAGCATATATAATGAAAATAATTTTCTTTTAAATTCTATTAATCAAAATATCAAATCAGATAGCTTCAAAATACATTTTTTCTCTCACTATTTAAATAATTCTTAGCTTTATGTGTTATATTATTATTAGTAATGTTTAAAGTATATTTTAATGTATAGAATATATTTATATACAGGGTGATTCACGAGCGTTGTGCCAAAAAGCTAGAGCGTGTAGGTTGAGTTGAGACAAGAAAAAAATCGTACGGGAGGGGAGGGTCTATTCCCCCCCGTTTAGCCAGGAGGGGAAATTTTCTGAAAAATTGACTTATTTTGTTTAAAAAAATATTAAAAATCAACGGCTTCGTTTACAACACCGTGCTATACCTTTCTGAAAAGCCAAAAACTTCTTCTTTCTCTTTGTTTTTAAATTAAATTGTTTAAACGAATAGTTTAAAAAAAAAATAAATTTTCAAACTCAAAATTTTCAAAAAAAAGCAAAAAAAAAAAACATTTTTGAACTAATTTTTTTCAAAATTTTATGTAATTAAGTACTAATTTTGTTTTAAAAATTCAATGTGTTTGTTAATTTTTAGTCGAAAACAGAAAACCGGATGCAAAAATGTCTTTTCGTTTTTGAGAAATTAAGAAAAAACCAAAACCACTTTTTTCTAAAAAATTTTTGTTTTTATTTTTACCTATCTGGACTTTTAGTTTAATTTATTAGTTTAATTTATAAATTTAATTTTTTGTGATTGGAGTTTTATGAGGACTCAATAAAGTAGAATAGTATAGGATTTTCCCTGGATTAATCATTTTTTTCATTGATAACGTCTGCCATTGACATTTCACTTCTAGCTCTCAGTGCTCTCGTCGGCGGATTCTTGAAAACATGCTACGACTTGGGCGCCATCTATTGGGATATCTTTCAGCGTAGAGTCTTTCAGCTTCCCGATCTCGACAATAAGTTAAACCGTAGCAGAAGTTCCTGTCCGCTAACTCTTCTCGAGCGTATGAGTTTGTTATTGTTATGTGTTGATGAGTTAATATTTTAATTGTAAATGGTTGTTTAGTAAATATGCGATGCCTTTTAATTACTTTTAGCTTGTTAATTGTTTTTTTCATTCAAGAAAAAATGCGGTTTAATTATCTTAAGCCCCTAGCAGGTAGAACTCTTCGCCGGCGAGTGGCCGCGGCCCCAGGTATAGTAAGAAAAAATTGCAGGTCAGTTTTCAGACGTTATCAATGAACAAAATGGTTAATCCAGGGATATTGTAATACTTTTCTACTTTATTGAGTCCTCATAAAACTCCAGTAACAAAAAATTAAATTTATAAAATAAACCAATAAATTAAACCAAAAGTCCAGAAAGGTAAAAATAAAAACAAAGCTTTTTTAGTAAAAAGTGGTTTTGGTTTTTTTTTTTTTTTAATTTCTCAAAAACTAAAAGACATTTTTGCATTCGGTTTTCTGTTTTCGACAAAAAATTAACAAAGACATTGAATTTTTAAAACAAAATTAGTACTTAATTACATAAAATTTTGAAAAAAATTAGTTCAAAAATGTCTTTTTTGCTTTTTTTTTGAAAATTTTGAGTTTGAAAATTTATTTTTTTTAAACTGTTCGTTAAAACAATTTAATTTAAAACAAAATGAAAGAAGAAGTTTTTGGCTTTTCAGAAAGGTATAGCACGGTGTTGTAAGCGTAGCCGTTGATTTTTAATATTTTTTTAAACAAAATAAGTCAATTTTTCAGAAAATTGCCCCTCCCGGCTAAACGAGGGGGAATAGACCCCCCCTCCCATACGATTTTTTTCTTGTCTCAACTCAACCTACACGCTCTAGCTTTTTGGCATAACGCTCAGTGTTGCCGTTTCAAAAAAAAATTTATCATGATTTTTTATCATGAGATCCTCAAAAAAATCATGAGATTGCTTATTCTTCATTGGGCCCTTAATAATTAATATTATTTATATTCATTTCATTTTATTAAGTTTTAAAATAACATTTAGTGATATTTTAGGGAAAAAAATAAATAAATTACATCAAAGGGCACGGTAGTGCTCAGCCAAGTTCTAGCACTACTCCCTTTTTACAGGATCGAACTCAAGCACATTTTTAATCCCCCATAACTTTTGAACCTATAGAGTTAGAAGCTTCAAATTTGAATTACGTATTAATTTCATGGAGACAAAGGCCCTGTAAACAATTTTTTGTAGAACCACTACTTCCTAAAATATTGAACAGTAAAAATTTCAAGAACCGTAAGCACTTCTAACAATAGCAGAATCTTAAAATTTGGTACACTGGTAGGTTTTCAGCGTGGTATCCGGTCGTAGGATGTTGAAATTCGGAATTCTTGTAAGGTTTTATTTGAATGACATGAACAAAAATCTATTTCCATTTAGGGGAGTGGTACCCGCCCACTTTATCAAAATAGTCGAAAACGTTTAAATTCGAAATTCTGATAGGGTTTTCGTTGAATATAAGAGAAAATATAAGTATAAAATTGCAGTAAAATAAAATTGCAATAAAATAGGGGCGTGGTTACCGCCCACTTTTTAAAAATGGTCATAGGATTTTGAAATTTAGAATTCTGGTTTGTTTAAGTTCATAGCACTCCCATGAGTAACTTTCTTTAGTGGGTTCACAATAGAACCTTGAGGTCTAAATGAGTTAACAACATTAAGACAGCCGGTCTAACCTAACCCACCTATTATTTATTTATAAATTGGCAGAGCAATTATGTTGTTAAAGTTTGCTAATTGCTAGCAGCTAGCATATACATATAGTGTTTTTCGAGGTTCAAGCTTCAATAAAAAAAAAAAACTTTACAAAAAGATGTGAAATCAGAACAAAAACAAAAAATGTAAAAAAAGAGCCAAGTTCTGTTATGTTTTACAACACTGTGTCAGCAACCAAAAGTCCAAAAGTAATGAGATCTAAAAGAACGCCAAGATCTTACAGTTAGTAAATCATAGAAGATAATACAACAATATTAAAAGAAAATAGAAAATAGTTTGGATGAAAATCTGGGCATGTTTGTTTTAAAATTAATTTTTCAACAAATTATTGATTTTCTTAGGGCCAATTTATTGACACTCAATTTAAATTACTGCCTCCATTACGATTCCTCAGTTAAAATTTCTTTTAATTCAACCGCTGTTAGTTAAAAACCCGGTTTCTAATGATAATTTTAAATATGACAGCCTTTTAAAAATATCCCTAGGATATTTGCTTGTTTTTGAAATATTTAAAGTAAAATGTCAAAACAGTTTGAAGAATTATTTTAATTTTACTTCAATTTGAAGTGAAAAAGAAAATGAAATGTGAATTGAAACGACTGGTTTTAAGGTTGGAGGGATAATGATTTTATTATTTGAGTAGCACTTCACATTGATGAAATTGGAGCATTTACTTAACCCTAACCATATTTTTTTTTTGTAAATTATTGAAAATCGATTGGTTATGTGATGCACCGGGCTGAACACATTGCTTGCACGTTAAAAAAGTATCATCCTTTTCTGAACCGTATATTCTAAGCATATCCTGCATACTGGACTTTGACGTGAGTACATTCAACGATGGTTCAAGAAATACTCTCCACTAGTTGCAGTCGTTTCGAAAATAGTTTGTGCGAAATAATCTAGCCCCAAAAAGTTTGGGTATTTCAAATATTGTATATTTTACGAATATTGACGAAGAAAAATCGGCCATACAAATTTGCATAGACCCAAGAGCATAAAAACGTAAGAAAATTACTAACTGGACAATCGGTGTTATACACCGTGACCTAGAAGTTAAGTTGAACTATATTATTCATTATTTCATAATTCCTTACCTTTGCAGAGAGCATTCCAAATCGTTTAGAATGATCCCAAGTACTCTCACCACACTGGTTTGCATTAACCGAAATCTTTAACAAAAAATCTGTATTATTATTATTATCCCTTATCTAGCCTTGTCATCATTCTTTATTGTCTTCATTCTGTTACTAAAGGATTTTCACTCAAATCCAACAAATATTCTATTCTAGAAACCTAGAAACCTGACATTTTGCACTAACGGAGAGTGAATAAATAGAAACCTTCGAAAATAGTAGTATTATTCTTACTGTGTAGGCATACATTGAATTCAATAAAACTAAACTAAACTAAACTAAACTAAACTAAACTAAACCTTCTTTAATAGCTTCATTAGTTGTAAATAACCCTTTTAATAAGTCGAATTTGGCATTTTATCTAAAAGCGCTTTTAAATTTAATTTTCTATTAGTTAATGAGATCAACTATCATTAAAATCCTTAAAAGAGACTCAATAAAACAATTTTGAGTTTAATTTTCAAATTCCCTTTTTTAATTCCGGTTTTTAATTTAATGAAATAAATTGGGCCTTATTCTTTTTGAAGGAAAAATTTAAAAATCATGAGATTTTCAATAAATTCATGAGATCATGAGATGGGGGTGAAAAATCATGAGAATCATGATAAATCATGAGATTCGGCAACACTGATAACGCTCGTGAATCACCCTGTATATAAGTTCTAAGCAAGTTTTGATTAAGTAGTTTCTATTTAATATGTTTGTTCTTCTTGAAGGTCATCGTAACTCGTGCACTAACTTTATTCCTAATTAAGTACAGCCGATGCTCCGCTTAACTTGACTATCAATAACATTTGCCGGGCGGGGTACTTCATGGGATAATTTACCTGGTACTCTGACATTAGCTAATGTAGAATTATCTTCTTCTCCTGGTTCTGCACATTCAGAATTTGGAAGTTTTCGACGAGCGGATATTCGACGACACACCGTGTTTCTTCACCGATCGAGATTCTTCCACAATAACATATATACGGCCAATATTGAATCTTCCAATTGAAAAAATACGAAATATTCTTGGAATTGTGCAATTTTATTTTCTAAATATAATAAAAACATAAATTACTAAAATACAAATACATACCTACATAAATACAAAGTTAAACTTACAAACTGGTATTCAATAAAAGGTAAAAAAAAAACAGGAATTAAATTTATGGCTTGTTGAAGACATTAAATGATTAAATGAACGAATGAACAAATTTGTATGGAAAATTTTTGAAAAAATATTGAAATTTAAGTTAGAGAAAATGATTGAAAAATAAATAGCAAAGTGTTTTGAAATAAAGTAAAAAATTAAAGTTAATTAAAGTTAGAAAAACGTTAGCTTGATGACACACCGCATGCGTTGAAAGTCAACTCAATTTTCTTCCAAGCCGCGTCTTTATCTTTGTTGGTTACTGCATCAGTCCTCTTATTTTCAATAATTTTCTTGTGCTTGTCTACTAAACTAGCAATTGCACTTCTGCATTTTTGAAAATACTAGCGCATGCTCTTTTTTTTTACTCCATCTCCATGGCAATCTTAATCACGAAATTATATTTTAAACAAAACAACATACAATTGAAAACTAACACGAAATCACCAAATATTTTTATTTATTTTACTGTCACTTGTAAGGATGTCAAAATATTTGCTGTCTTCTTTTAACAAAACACAACAACGTTGTTGTTCAAACAACCTAAAAAACAACAACCTTTGTATATGGAATTTATAGTATTTTCAGCCTCGAGAATTTTTGGTTGGAGAGTCGTCCCGTCTTGGCGCTGTCAGTTTTTCCATATACAAGATTTTAGTTCTGTATCGCGTTCCGGACGTCGCTGTCGTCGATTCACGAGGCTGCAACTACTATAAATTCCATATACAAAGCAACAACGTATGCGTATTTCTCCCTCTTACAGGATAAGAGTGAACAAAGCAATTAAAAACAACAGATTCGGCTATTAAACAAAAATTATATGACTATTTGCTTTTCTCTTTTCGGCTTCTGTGGGAGCACTTTTTTAGCACAAAAACTTGCACAGCAGGCAGTGCAACTGCAATACAAACAATTCCATATGAATAGAGCTGAGGATGATCCAAGATAGTCTTCACGCTTTCGTTTAGGTAATTTTTTTTCTGAAAATACAAAAGTTAACAATTTTTAGAAGACGTAAGACATAAGAAGCTTACCTTGAATTTGTTAGTGGAAGGGGTTTCATCTTGATTGATTGAGCAAACTCAATAAAGCTTTTTGGAGTGTATGGTAATCCTTTAATCGTTAACGGAAGTAATATCACGAATGCTAGAACAAAGTTAAATCTCTTTGAAAACTATAACGTCACAGATAGGTATTCAAATTTACAATATACAAATTCCGGAGATTCCCTTACATTGAACCTCTTGGAATTAGAAATTCCTTATACGTTTTAATGCTGCTTCTTCCGCTTCCCAGACCAATCAATATACATAATGTACAAGAATCAATGAAATCAATCGTCTTTCAAAAATACAAACCAACCACCGGTTGTGGCTCCTGTTGCCGCTTGCGAGAGATGTTCTTTGTCAACAAAAACAACCTCAGTAACTGCACTTCCATATTTCAAAATCACTGACAAGCTTTTTTCAAATCCTACTGTCACCTGGTCAGCCAGGTAATGTTCCTGGATCGAATTTGTACGATTCACTATACATAATGTTCACAATGCAAATTTGCATCTGGAGGTTTGCGACAGTGATTTCACAAATTAATTAATTTTAAGTAAATTGTAGGTTGTCAGTTGTCGCTTTGACTTGATTTCAAATGATTATGTTTGTTTGCTTTGTTTTTTCACGAACTGTCATTTCTTGGACGTGTACTATTTTTAGTAAAAGGGAATTAGTAATTTCTTGTAATGAAAACTCAGAAGGGTTGAAATACACAAGTTAGTGTCCTTCTAAGGGGCCGTCCATAAACTACGTCACGCTGAATTTAGCTGTTTTGACCCCCTCCCTCCCCCGGTGACACGCTTTGTCACACTTGCTGTAATCCCCCTAAAATATTACGTCACAAAACAAAGACCCCCCCCCCCCCCCCTTAACAAAAAAAATTGAATTGGTAGAACACAAATTTTATATTTTTTGTTTTAATTCCATTTTTTTTAAATAAATAAAGTGGCAATAAACTAAGGTTTTTTATTCTAACTTTGGCGAACGTCACGTTGACGTAGACCCCCCCCCTCCCGCCTTGTCACATCTTGTCACGCTCAGCGTGACCCCTCCCTCCCCCCTAAGTGCGAACGTATTTTATGGACGGCCCCTAAGTAGGTTTTATGATTATGAATGTTATTTAAGACTCCAAGACATGTTTAATGGTTTTTTGAGGTTCCCTTTATCATATTCATTATAAAATATATTATTTTTCTGTAGTGATTCGCTTCGTTTTTTTACTGATTTGTAAACCATTTCTATTTACTTCCTTATAAACAAAATTCATAACTTTCAAAAGGATGTCCAATCAAACTCGGAACCAAGCCTTTCAATTTCAACGATGTTATCTTTTCTTTCAAGTGGGATCCTTAGTAGGAAACTAGAATGCCCCAGCCACCTGTTATGATTTGTGCATTGTTGTTTTTGTATGGATGATCGTATTTGGGGGAAAGGATGACGAAAAGGATTAATAAGAGTTACAAATTAAAAACATGGACAGAAAAAAGAATGGTTGGATGAAAAAAATATAGGAAATAGGTATCTTTGGTAGGATCATTACGATACGGAAGTGAAGAGTTAATGAATAAAAATGAAAAAAAACTCATTCTCATTCCTGAAGTGAGAAATCGTTTATTTTTGTTACATTTATCATGCTTTTTTTATGTTTTGAAAGAAATTTATTTTATCTCGATTTGTTTTCTTTCGCGTCTGTAAGGAAACAATGGATAATAAGTAGAAACTATTAATTCAACCTCAAACAGTGACAGACGCAACATCTGAATTGGAATAAATGTTTTTTGCAACCCACAGCGGCCTTATGTGAAAATTTTTAAAGTCTTTAAATTAACAACATGACAAATTAAACTTGGATATGTTTGGATTTTGACAATAGCTTCATATAAGCCTGAGTAGAGTATGCTTTTCGAAAATTGTGATGCTTTTTTATTTTTGGTTTCGGCGATTTGAAGCAAAATTTGTAACGCTTCGTTACAGTCCCCCCTTACTTCGGAAGACGAGAACCTTCTCGTCTTAAGGTATGTTTACATAAACCGGGATTTTTTTTTGTTTGGTTTTTTTTTTGTTTTTTTTTCTTGTTTTTTTTCTTACTTCTTACTAATAACAATAAAAAAAAAATAAACAATTTATTTCAAAAATTTAACAATCTTCTTCATGAATAATAAAAAAAAAAAACAAGGAACTCATGATTAGCTTTTTAGACTGCGGTTGATGCTACTTAGAGGTTGACTCCGATGGTCTTGGTCAGGCCTTTATAACGTAGGCTGGCTTGGTCGCCCTTTTTGTTCATTCGAACCGTGATGTGGCCCCATGGCCGCTGATGGATGGTGAAGGTGCGATGATGCCGTCTGCCTCGTAATTCGATTCCAGCGAAAGGATCGCGGGATTTGGTCTGCGGTGCCCCGCCTTTTCTTATGGGGTCTACTTGAACAAGAGTTTCGGCTTTGGGTACTGGCGCTGGAACGGCTGAACTGGTTAACGGACGGTCGGTACGAGACGAGCGGTGCTGGCTACCGCTAGCCACATCCGGGTTAGCGGACAACATCTTACTCTTCGCCTCTGGAAGGGGCTGCCTTCCCTTGGAGTCATCTGGCTGGCTTGATGGCTTGATACCAGCTGCTGCTTTTCCCCTTAGCGGTGGCTGAAGTCCCTCCGTTCGTGGTAGCTTAGGCTTTACTGGAGGGTTTAGCTGAAACCAGCGCTCCTCCGCAGCCTTCCGCTGCGCCTTGGCCTTTTCCAATGCTGTCTCGGAAGGGTCTCGTGCGGGTATCGGTCGGGCGGTTTCCAAATCATGGACCATACGGCTCCCTTTCTGATGTTTCGGCAGTGGTTCACGGACCAGAGGTTCCTCGGCTCGGTAAGGTGCGGTAACCTTGTCCGGCGCCGTTGGTTTTCGGATGCTGGGATCTAGTTCGGATGGAAGCGGCTGGCGGACTCTTCGGCGTGACATCTTCGACCTGAATTCCCCGGAATCTGCTATTGGAATCTGCCGTTGCGGTGCCGACAATCTGTGGTGGCGTGGACTGGGAGCTCGAGAATGGCGAGGGCTACGGCGGCGCACGGTGCTTTCCATAGTGATGCTATTCTCAGGTACTGATAATAATTCGCACGGTTCCTCTTGAACTGGAGAATAGTTGAGACGTCTTTCCTCGTCAACTATTAGCTGGTTTTTGAATTTATTTGCGGTCACGACTCCTCTAATTATACTGTCGGAGTCGGAGTTTGAGTTTGAAACAGAGCGGCTTGTATAAGTGCGATTTTCAGGTTGGCTTTCAACGACGGCGGTGGCGGCGGTTCGGTGTGGAGGCACATTGGCTATTCCTTTTAGCTCGTCAAACTTCGGTAATTCGGTCGTCCTGAACTCATCGGGTCTGTGCTGGTCGGTATCGGGTAGGTGAGAGGCAGCAAAGCATACAGGAACGGAATCGTCAATTATATCGGCGGAATTAGGTTTTTTGCACGTTAAAACTTCTCCTCCCAAAAAGACTTGTAGGCCAGCTTGGCTTAACAAATCCATTCCCAAGATGGCGTCAGTATCAAGCGATGTGAGATAAGTTGCTTCTCCTAATAACATTACCCTGTTCAAAGCAAACTCCACCTTGTAGTTCTCTTTTGTCGTTCCATTAGCCATATGCACCTTACGGCAGTGCTCGTACATGAGTAGATCCCACTCTTGGAACTTATCGCGTAGTCCTTTGCCCACATAAGTCTTAGTTGAACCAGTATCGAGCAGTGCTTGATATACCTGGTCTCCAACCTTAAACGGGACGAAGTAGCGTGGGTCGTGAGCAAGAGCTGAGCGCATGACAGCTAAGTTGTCTCGATGGCATGAACAGTCCTTCGAAAGTATTCCATCCTCCCCGCAGAAGGAGCAGAACAGTCGCAAAGGTCTTCGGCAATTCTCCTTACGATGACCCCTTTGTTTACAGTTCCAGCAATGGGTCTGTCTATCGTAAGGATCGATGAATGCTGAGACTCGTGGTGTATTAGGAACTGGTGGACGGGTGGTGGTTGGCGCTAGCCTTTCGTTCCTCTCTTCGTTTCGGATCGATTCGAATTCCTCGGTAAGATCAATCAGCTCGTCGATTGTCTTGAAATCGGTACGCTTTATGTACAGCCTGTACTCGGGTCGTAGGCCGTCGAAAATTCGGTCAATATTACTATTGATGGTGATCCGGGGATGCTGATGTATTAAATACCGGTAGCTCCAAATGTACTCTTTGGCTTTCTCCCTCGGACCTTGGCGGCGGTGAAATATCTCGTCCTCGAGCTTATGGAGATATCGGGGTGGAAGGAAGTTCTGTATGAAAGCTTGATGAAAGTCTTCCCAGGTCGCAAAACTGTCGCTCTTAATGCGCAACCACTCCAAAGTCGTTCCTCTGAAGATTTCAGGCAAGGTTCGTATAATATCGTTCTGAGGTATGTCGTAGCACTTCGCCAGCTCGGTCAGTCTCTCTATAAATTCTAGAGGGTTTCCAGTCCCGTCGAACTTGAGGTTCCACTTTCGGACCGTGTTCATAACCTCAGCTTCGTAGCTTAATGTTAGACCTGATGAGCGAGGTTGATGAGAAATATAGGTTGGTGGGAGTTGAGTTGCACCGTTGTTTAAGGTGAGACGACCTGGCAAGTGAGGTAGCTGGGAAGCTTCGGTCGGTGGCCGTTGATTATAGCGCTGCTTTCGTGACTGGCAGCATTCGGTGAACTGGTTACAGGTTTTTGTTGCTGAGGAACGTGAAAACTCGTCTGCAAGTATAAAGGGCTCTTTCCCCCTGCTTCGGCCGGCGTTACTGGACTCAGCCGGAGTTCCGCTCTGGTTGCCTTTATCAGAGGTTTGGTCAGCGGGAGGGTCTTCGACGTCGTTACGTTCTTCGACAACACTCTCCCAATGTTCGCGAGTTTTCTTTAGATGCTGACTCAGGCGTTTTCTTAGCTCTCGTACGTTGCCGGTCGTGTCGAGCTTTTGGTTCTTAAGCGTGTCGATCAGCTCAGGCTTTTTCAAGAAATAAATAAATCCGAGGTTCTTATACGGACTCAAATGTTGCTCGTCTTCCTCTTCGGAGGCGGACATGGTGCAGTAGGCGGTAATTCGGGACGGAGAAACAGTAGCTGGTGAGTCGGCGGCGGCACTGGTTCCAGGAATAAGAGGAGACGGCAAAGGCGGTTGTTGGTCGGTAGTTCGGCTTAAGGCGGTTGCTGGTCGGTTGCTGGTCGATAATTCGGTGTACGGTGATTCGGAGGTACCTTTCGAAGATTCCGGTTCGGTTAGTGTTCGGAGTTTGGTTGAACCTTCTAAGGTCCCTGCTCGGGCGCCAATTTGTGATGCTTTTTTATTTTTGGTTTCGGCGATTTGAAGCAAAATTTGTAACGCTTCGTTACAAAATATGGGTGGCAAAAGATTGATTTGGTCGTCTGCCCTAGAGAGTGCTGTCGCTGAGAAAGGTATCAAAACTCTTCGGTTCTGATTCTTTTAATGTCGCCATAAGTCCATATCCTCGGCTGAGTAATTATTGTTTTGTTCCGTACGCCACTTTTGCCGTTTTTGAGTTAGGAATGGGTTCTATGGTAATTTTTTATGGTCTTTCTGAATTTGTGATCAGACTTGGGGTATGTCTTTCAATCCCGAGATACTGAGCTTCGACTTTGTTCCATATCCCCCAAAATCAGTATTTTTAAGAATTGTTTTGAGCCATAAACCATAATATTTTGGCGGTAGGGACAACTTTTCCATATAATTTTTAGCATTTGTTTTTTTGTGAGAGTTGTTTTGTCCTATGTGCACTTGTAATTATTATAAGAATATATTTTATTATTGGTTTATCCCACCTCTATTTCGTTTTTCTTTTCACATTTTTTTCATATATTTTTGTGTTCCACGTATATGGAAAAACAAATAAATATTTTCAAAATGTATACAGTGGAATATTTTCTCGAAAAAGTGCCAATGGCGTATGGAACAAACCATTTCTGGTTCGGTGAACTTCGTACCTCTTCTCTATACAACAAAGATGTCCAATTAAAGCTGATATAAAGTCTAAATTATGAAGCAATAACGAAGGAGATGGGCTTTTGCGTTCGATTGCTAACTCAGTTTAACCTTGGAAGCCATATATTTTCGTCTGTGAACACCGTCACGAACTTGGGAGCTTCATTTCTTTTAAACAAGAAAACAGAACAGTCTTCACAATTTTTCACAAACAAAAACATCTTTTCATGTAAGATTTTTAGTACAATATTGATAGTAAGACCCAAGTTACTGTATAAATTGCTCTGTTTGCGTAGTTACCTTTCATCTTAATACTTATTCAACTATCGCTTCCGTTTGCCCTTTCTCCTTTTGTGAATTTGTAGTACCTTGAGGGAAAAGGAAACTTCAGGACCTATAATTTAATATAGAGTCAAAAGGTGTGATAATTATGTAGTGTAGGTGTATGGCGCCTGATCTTCTACGACTGAAAAATGAGATAGAAAATGTTTATTGATATTAAACTGTCAGCATATCCATTAATATAACCTGAGAATTTTTTTTATCGATTGCAAGAGAGGAAAACCGGGTTAGTTTTTTTTAACTAAGCCAATTACTGGTGTTGTTGTTCTTTTATAAAACCTAAGTTTTTAGTGTCTTCTGTTTTTTTTTTTAACTATTTTTTATTTATTAAGATTATTTAAATCGAGTTCATTTTCAAAAAACATACCATATGTAATCATTATTGCCCACAATAAAGGAAAGTAGTCACTTGCACTAACAATTTACTACTCACCAAGATCCTTCCGTTTCACCGATTAACAAAATATAAAATCAAAAAAAAAAAAAAGTCGTGGGTTGACTTTGATCAAAGCATGGCACACTTCAAGAACTCCATGTTTTTGAGCAGATAAATTCAGATTGTATCGCTTTCCGTGGCGAATGTTTTGCCATTCCAAAAGATAATCCAGGCAGACAGATTTAATGATGGTGCGGAAAACCTCAAAAAGAAATTCGTCATGCTGCTTTTTACTATCTAGCTTTTTAATCAGGGTATCTACACTCGAATTTTGTACAACGATTTGTTTTATGATGTGTATAGATCTGAAGAATGATAAAATGAGGAACTATTATACCTATAGTTATTATTTTTGTGGTTCTCTAACAAGGATTCCGAATTTTGGGCTGAATGAACTGAAAAGTCTGCGGTTTTTACTTCCTCCATATTTTGCTGTTAAATCAACAAGATAAAACTTTGCAGCTTTTCGAATAAGGAAATAGATTTATGTGCATTACATGAAATATAAACACTGCCAAGTTTAAAGTTCAGCTTAAGAATTGAGACTTTATGCAACTTCATTTTTGTCATTAACGTTAACATTGATATGTTGAGTTATTTATAGCAAACAATTCACTTCAGCTCCTTAGTTTTAAACTAACGAAGCAAGTGCACAGATGAGTTAAAAGGGAGATGGGAAACCAAGCTGTCTAAATGACAATGTCTACAAGCTGCGGTCAAAGTTTACTGCAAGAGTATGCGTGTTTTTACCAATACTATCTCAGTTAACTTCGACATACCACCTGAGTTTTGTTGCTATTTTTTCTCATTTATTCACATACACGAGTAACGGTAAAATAAAATTTGCGGTATCCGGAGGGTAAAACGTAAGTCAGTTTCCGATCTCCTTTTGTCTCTGAACAAGTGCCTGGTAAGATTTTATTCGAAGGCGATATTTATAATGGTCACTGATGGAATTACCATCAATATTCATTTCAGTTATCAGTTGTCCTTCTGAATTTCGGCTGTTCTAAAAAAAATGACAGCTCAACTCAACACGAGCCTGACGTATTAGTACACTTCTTTTTAACGCATCTGAAAACTGATCGTTTAAAAGCGGCTTAAAAAAAAAACAACCTGCTCTTGTAATGTGTATTACTTCTAGAGGAGTTCCCCACACTGAAAAAAATAACCGTTGTCATATTGACAACTACTGGTTGTTAACCGAAAATTGTCATATTGATCAAAAAAAGTTTCAATGTGATGTAAATTTTCAAAAGTCGTCTCAAAATCTTACAACTTGATAGTAAATGGGACAATATGAAAACCTTAGGTTATCCGTCAGTTAATTAAGAACTACAATCATCATTTGTACAACAATGATTATCAATATGATTACTACCTTAATGCAACAAGTGCATTGAAAATAAAATCATCAAATTAACAGTTGCAGTTGTTAATGTGATGACTGAATTTTACCGGCATCAAATTGAAAACTAGAGTTGCTATATTGATAATTTCGATTGTTAGAAAATAAATCAAAATAAATAGAAGTAAACAAAAAATAAATAAGTTCTTTAGCCAAGACTTTTCGTTGACAAAGTTTTCGTATTGAAACCAATGTTGTCGATATGATGATGGAGTTTTTTTCGTTATCGAAATATGACGTGATCTAAAATGGAGCTTTATTTTCAAGACGAAATTGGAATAATTTATGGAAATAAAGCCGCATCTTACTTGGAGGAAATAAGTCCATATTTACAAAACAAAAACAAAATTGACCACATCCTTCCCAGATGAAGTTATTGTATTGGGACCGATTTTGTGAAGTCACTAGAATCCAAATCAACCCTTTTTATCATGATGTCCGTGTCTTAGTTTTTTTACCTCCATTAAAAAACCGCTAAACCGATATTGCTCAAAACCTAATCAGCTTTAATAAGGCTGAGTGGTTCACGAGATAATCGAGCACATACGCACATATGAACATACGTACATAAACACATACAGATATCATGATAAAAAGGGTTGATTTGGATTCTAGTGACCTCGAAACATGGAGAATTGTAATAACTGGATATTCACAAAATCAGCCCCATTACAATAACTTCCTATGGGACGTTGAAAAAAGGTTCTATGAGAGGAGGAGCAATACATAAATAATTTGCTGATACTAAAAACATCAGTGTTCCGAAAAAAAAAAATTACAAGGATGTTTTAAGAAAATGGTAGGTGCCGTTTTTGAGAAAATTTAAACTAACATTTATAAATAGGATTTTTCGAACTATTGTTGTTTATGATTATGATAATGATCATAATTTTAATGCATAAATGACGAGTTTTTGTTTTTTTAATTTAATTTTTCAAAACTCGACTTAGAAAGCCTTGCAAAAAATCAAAAAAAAATATTTGCAAAGCCTTCCAAGTCGAGTTTTGAAAAATTCAAATCTTTAATTAAATTAATCATATTTACAATTGCGTTTGTCAATACGATGATTGACCACATCAGGTTGTCATATTGAAAAATATGGTCATCAAATTGACAATTATTGTTTTCAATAAGAAAATCGAGTTTATCTTGAATTGAACAAGTAATGTATTCCTCATTTAGTAGTTGTGCATCAAGTCAATCAGACGTTCGTGAGTGAAGTGTAAAAAAGTGGACATACATACAAATAAATCAAGAGTTCAATAATCAAGAGTTAAATAGTCGTCTTAAACAATTTAATCCCAAGCAGAATATTATTACAGGTAAGGTAAGAGTTAAATAATGAAGAATTAAATACTCTTAAACAATTTAATCCCAGGCAGAATATTGTTATAGGTAAGGTAATTAATAAAAACCTGTTCCTCTTGCAGAGCCAAGACCTAAGTGGCTTACTTTCATCAACAATTCTCTGGGTGCGTATGAAGAATTGAGGAGACTTACAATTTAACGCCGATTCCGAACGGGTAAGTTTGAGAGGCACTTTTTTCATGACTGATTGATACTCTTGAAAGTTTTATCAGTTCTTTCCGTGAAAGATGAAATAAAAACTATTGACACGAGTAGGACTCGAACCCACGACATTCTACTAAGCAGAACCAATAAACTACGGACACATCGAAAAGTAGTGAAAACTTGTACTTATCAGCATTAATAAAATAAAAATTAATTTTCCATTGTTTATAAGACTTATTTATGTAAGCAATTATTAACATTAATATTTGTACCAATACCTGCACCAACTCCAACAACAACAACAACACCAACACAAGCACCTATTTCAACATTTATCTCAAAAACAATACTAACACAATCGAAAAAACCAAGCTCAACACCTACAACACCAATACCAATACCAAAAGTAATACAAACAGCACCAACAAGAGCAACACCAACACCAAAACCATCACCAACACCAACTATAATACCAATACCAACATCAAATCCAACAAAAACACCAACTCCAACATCAACCTCAACCATAATACAAATTCAATCGATAAACCCAAGCTCAACACCAACACCATCACCAATACCAATACCAACAGCAACAGTAACACCGACTATAGCCATACCAACATCAAATATAACAAAAACACCAACACCTGCACCAACTCCAAAACCAACACAGAAACCAACACCAACACGAACACCAACACCAACAGCAAGACCAGCACCAAAAACAACACCAACATAAACACCAACATCATCACCAACACTAACTCCAACGCTAATACAATATTAGATTTCATGGTATTTTCTATGTTGTAGATTGACATTGACTTTCAATTCATGTACCCCCAAAGTTCCTCCATCCTTTCGTATTGGGAGCCAACTTTCAAAAGGATAAGTACGTATTGGACACTCAAAAATACAAAAGAAGCGGATTTTGAGAAAGGTAAACTACTTATTGATTCTTAACTGAAGTAATTCTAATTGTTTCTTTTAAAATTATTATAGATTTTCTTATTCCAATGAAGTACCACCAAAGGAAAACCACCAACCAACTAAACTAACTAACTAAAAACACCAGCACCAACACAAAAACCAAGCTCAACACCAACATCAACACCAGTACCGACCTCAACATCAACACAAATACTAAGCAACACCAACACCAGCAAAAAAACCAACACCAACAACAGCACCAACACCAGTACCAACAAAAATAAATTCATCAATAATAACACCAATTTCAGTATCAACCACAATACCAACGCAATCACAAAAACCAAGTTCAAGACGAACACCAGCACCAACACGATAACCGAAACCAGCACCATCATCAGCACTAATTCCAACATCAATTCCAACTACAAAACCAAAACAATTGCAAAAACCAAGTAAAATCCAACACCATATTTTATTAAGAATTATAATGTAAGTATTTTCATAAGAATTATATGTATGTTTATTGTATTTGTACGTTGACTTAGTTGTAATAAGAAATAATTAAACATATTCCAAAAAACTAGATCTGCCTTATATTTTAAATAATTCTTGCAACTCATATTTCAGAAAAAGGGGTGTCCTGGATACGAAAGCGGTAATCTTAGGTATTGAAAATCGAAATTTTAAAGTGTATCATAGTGATTGTAATATTGCAAACCAAACAAATTTGAAATTTTCAAATTAGCAACCACAGTTTTCAATATGACAACCGTAGTTTTCATATTAACTACCGTGGTTTTAAATTGGTTTACTGTGTTTTTCAATATGACTACTGCGGTTGTCAATTTGAAAATTATGATCTTCAAATTGACAATAATGATTTTCAATCTACCACCCCTGTTTTTAATCTGACAACCGTAGTTTTCATATTAACTACCGTGGTATTTAATTAGTTAACTGTATTTTTCGATATGACTACTGCGGTTGTCAATTTGAAAATCGTGGTTTTCAAATTAACAAGAATGATTTTCAATCTACCAACCACTGCTTTCAATTTGACAACCGTAGTTTTCATATTAACTACCGTGGTTTCAAAATGGTTCACTGTGGTTATCAATATGACTACTACGGTTGTCAAGTTGACTACCGTGGTCTTCAATTTAAAAGTAATGGTTTTCAATAAGCCTTCCTCGGTTTTCAATTTGATAATTTGGGTTTTCCAAATGACTACTGCAGCGTTTAATACGACTGCCATAGATTTCAATATGACAACCATGGTTTTCGATTTGCCAACGCAAATTATCAATGTGACAATCCCGGTTTCGAATCGTGAATTTGAAAATTTTAAATTGTCATATTTACTACTGCGGTCATTGGTTGTAAATTGACAACAAAATTGTCAGTTGAATGGAAAAAATTATCAATATGACTGCTGTTTTTGGTTCGGTGCACGGTTCAATATTAGGACCGCTTCTATTACTTACTATTACAGCTATAAAAATGTTGACCACTTGGTATAACATATTAAAAACTGGGCTTACACTGTCAATGGGACCTTAGTCAGTTCTTCCAAAACACTGTTTACAGGTTCTAAAACTTTCCCCTTTCATTATTACTTTTTTTTTTTAATCTTACCTTGATTTCCTCAAGATTAGCTAGCTATAACGCTTAACATTTTCTCATATTAATTCCGATTCAAGCAAATAGGGGCTACCGCTACAGCTACTTTAAACTTGAATTACACTCCAAAAAGTGTAACACTCAAGGATCAACCGTTTAAGATGAAGAAAACCGAAATCCATCTTACTTTTTCTGTACCGTAGCAAGGAACTGTTACTGTGAACACTAACAAAAGAAAATGTTCTTGCAGTGCAAGTTGCTCGACAAGTTGTTAATTGTTCTCCGCGATTTTTTTTTGTGGCTCTATTGAAATCGAAACCTTTCGATTAAACCCCTCATGGTTCACAGACTTGAAACATACAAGAGGTAACGTATTGTTTTCCAAATACAAAAGGACCACGAGTGCACTACATCCTGGGTGCAACATTGTTAATAAACAATTTAATGCTTGAAAGAATTCAAAAAGGGAATGCTAAGTGGAACTGCTACCGCTCTTGAAACTCAAACACCAAAGGGTTGAATCTATTGTATCACATTTTTACAGGAGCAAGTGGTCTACTTAAGAAGATCGTAATCATAAACCTTTATAGGGACTTTTACCAAGATCAAAATATACGCACGTGTTATTGTTTATTGCTACCTTTGTATTTCATTCACTTATTTTTTGGATATATTTAAAGGGTTAATCCGTGTTTAGGGAATTTAAATTCGTTTTCAATATAAAACTCATTTTCTTATTCATTTTTTATACCTTTGCTTCCCAGATTGTTTACCGACAATCTGAAGGACCTCCTTGTGGTATAGGTAGACTGCTAGATGCTCACTCGAACTCGGAAACATTTTCACAATTCACACGTTGATTTTTTTAAAGAGGGATTGATGATGGGAAATATTCTTAAAAAAAAAAAACAAGAATAATAAAATGAAATGAAAAATTATAATCGAAAGGACTCCCTTAGGTTCCAGCCACCTGTTACAATTTGTCCAGGATTTTTGATTTTCGGTGATGATATAAGAATGATCGCGGATAGTTGTTTACGAAAAGGATTCATGTGAAAGAGGAGTCAGACATTTATTATGATTATTTCCGATTTTAATAAAGGAATATTCATATGTGGTTGGAGCAATCTTTTGGATGGATCAATACAAAACGGAAGTGAAGCGTTAATTAAAAATGAAGTTTAAATGATTATCAAGAATTTTGATTGGAAACTATTTCGACGAGGGTTTTATTGATATTTCTGAGCAGAAATAAAATGTTTCTTTTGAAAATAAATCAATCTCTTCAGTTGAAAGTGAAAGTACAATTACTCATTTTTATCTGTTCACAATCTTGTTTTGGCTTATGGGTCAGTCTCAGTCGTCAGTGTTTCAATGTTTGCTTCGTTTTTCAGGCGATCGTATCGAAATAGGTACACTTTTTATTGGTGTCAATTAATAAAGTGAGTAACAATTGATGAAGAATAATGATACAGAAACTGCTATCCTTATGGACCTTACGTGGTATATCAATATGAACAGTGGTGGTTCTCAAGGGAAAGTAATGGTAAGAACGATCTAATTTTTAAGATAGATCATCAGAATCAGATAAAAGGGGAAAGTTCTTTTTTTTTGTGACTTGTGATGAAAGGAAAAATTGTTTGACGATCATAATTTGAGCGTAAACTGGATACTTCCAGCATGGTTTATTTTATCATTTATTTCAGGTGGCGCTACAGTCCGGGTGGACCTGGGCCTCAACCAACAAACCTCGGTCCCTAGGTAGCTGTCTCTAGTTTCGCGCGCTGAGTTGTTTGAGTTCATCTCCAACTTGCGCGCGAGTTACGTTGCTTACTTATTTATTCGGCACTGATATCTACCATGTTGCGCACCAGCATGGTATTGGTACCTCTCCCTATTTACAGGACTATCTAAACATTTTAAGCTTATAACTTCTGGTCCCACAAAGATAGGAACATAAAATCACTACCGCGCAGTAGACCAAATTTGCTCTGCAAGAATAGCTAAGACCAGAGCGCTCGTAATCTTCGGGTTTAACTGGATAGTGTCGGACAACTATCGGGATAAATGAAAGAACTTGCTAAAGGAGGCCCGGATGGAATCCCGTTTATGGTTCACATGAAGGCAGAAACATTATCGGTCAGGCCGACCATGATGATGATATTAAAACAATTTTTTGGTAAGGAAAAAAAAATTTAATACGAACTTTATTTTAACTAAAAATTTACATAAATGAATGATACCCAAACTGTTAGACCACTATCAGTACGAAGTTGTGGCAGCTATACGCTGAGAGTCGAACACCTTCACGATTATCCATTCTTCGTCGTTCTTCACAGCCTGTCATATTTAACAAATTGGCATACATTAGGATCTCGACCGTTAAGCTAAAACGAAATTCTACTTTTGCCAGATTTGAATACATGACTTCATTTGGAGTCATATTTTCAGTGAATGAATGGGCAAGTAGAGGACCTTAATGCTTAATCCCATTCACTCCTCATGATATGTACCTACAGTGTACATCCTTCTCAACATATTTCTTGGAATGAATAATTGTGAAAGTGAAAGTGCACACAATATAAATCTTCTCAACACGATCACCTATCACAACACCCATAAGAGAAAAACGAAAAACATTTCTTCGCTATCCAGTATAAATATAAGTGCTGACTCCTGTGGGAAAAATGACATTCGAGTAGGAAAAGAAACCCATGTTCTTGTTCATGTTCATCGATGAAGATGAAATAACATCTCGATCTTATCCCATTGTTCTCTTTCTTGTAACCAATTTATTTCTGTCTACACTTTTTTGTGTCTAAGTTTCAGGAGCTAGCAGAAAAAAAATCAGTAGACAAAAATTTGAAGTTGATAAATTCACTGGTTCCTTCTTGGAAGGAACCAAATATCAAAAAAACCCCTTGACAGAGGAGTAATTGATACCTTTTTCTGATTTTGAATTTTGTCATCTTAGTATAAGTAGGTACATTCTTTTTTTTCTATAAGTTTTACCAAAACTGAAAGAATTAATTTTTCCCTTGAAGGTTACCAATCGAGAGGCAAAGGGAGGTTGAGAAAATGTTTCATGGATTTTTGTTGGTTCAACCAAACGAAACAAAATTATCCCCAAATATTTATGTTTGTAGGTATTTCAAATTGAGGGTTAACAATCAAAAATATTTAATTCTATATTATTTAACCGATTATAATCCACATCCATAAATTATCCGCGGCGCTAAAAGAATATTGTTAATCCCAACACCGATAGGATCGACCAACACGCCTACCATTTCTTTTTATTTTAAATTATACCGATCCTGTGTACTTGGTCGGATACGACCATAAGCACACGCCGACCAAAGATTGATTGTCCTTAATTATAATGAGGTTAAGAAATATTCATCTGAGTTATCCTTTAACATCTAAATCCAATCTTTGTAGCCAGTGTTGAGTTCAGTCTCAGTGTCTATCGGTTTTTTGTTTTTAATCAAATAATGCAGATAGTTTTTCGGTGCCCGCGTTCTTTCTGTTGATTAATGGTTCTATTGGAGGACTGCTTCAAAAACGTCCTTAAGTTCCTAGACTCGAAGCCAGAGAAAATATAATGAAATCATAATAAACTATCCTCAAACGAATGGTCTTCTTAGTATGTTTATGATCATAGGTATTCCTTAATAAGTAGAAGCCCGTCGAATATCACTGTTAAAGGACGTGGTATTATCGATGCTCTATGTCTATATGCTATATTAGGTACTTACAATTAGATTCATTGATATAACTAGTCCTGTGAAGTTAGCAAAATGATTGGTGAAAATTTAATAAAAAATGAGAAAAACACATAGTAAATACATACACGAATTCACTCCAGACTGAAGAAAAATAAACGGACTTACAATTAGATTCATTGATATAACTAGTCCTGTGAAGTTAGCAAAATGATTGGTGAAAATTTAATAAAAAATGAGAGTTCCCGGTAGCAAACCAAGAATTCTAGAGTTCCTCATACTTTTTTTCAATAGTTCTGCCGAATCAAGGCTAAAATTCGAAAAAAAAGGTTTTTGGGCTAACTTCACGCAGCAAGGATTTTTTTCAGAAAATGAGTTCTGATGATGAACTTCAACTTAAAATCAAGAGTTCTAGAGTTGCCGTTGAGTTTTAGAAAGAGTTCTGCAAAATTGGAAAAGATATAGGGTTACTTCAGGTTCTCATTGACTTAGAGAAAAATTGTGAAAAAATCAAAATCAAATCGTTCTGATTAGAGTTCCCGGTAGGCAACAAAAAGTTCTAAGCATTTTATTAATAAGTTTTTTTTTTTTTAAACTAATCATTCAAGAGTTCTCGCAATCAAGGAGTACCTACCGGGAACTCTTATCAGGACTCCTTGATTTAGATTTTTTTTTTGGATTTTTCAAAATTTTGCTCTGAGTCAATGGGAACCTGAAATTGCTGACAGAGCCAGAGTCCGAGTCCGAGTCCGAGTCCGAGTCAAAGTCCGAGTCCCAAGTCGAGTCCGAGGCCGAGTCCGAGTACGAGTCCGAGTCCGAGTCCGAGTCTGAGTCCGAGTCCGAGTTCAAGTCCGAATACGAGTCCGAGTCTGAGTCCGAGTCCGAGCCCGAATACGAGACCGAGTACGAGTCCAAGTACGAGTCCGAGTCCTAATCCGAGCCGAGCTATGGTCCTTATAGTGAATCTTAAAACTTAACTTCAAAACATAAATTGCCATAAATTACTACTCTGACGGAAAATCTTTCACAATCAAAGTCAAGCATTTATTTAATTGAATTTAAAAGAGTTCAATGTAAACATCATAGCGATAGGGGTTTCTGTTTGAAGCAAAGAGTGGGCAATATTACATTTTAATGTGCCGAAAGATCAGGGTCGGTTCCAACTGAACGAGCGCCCAAAAAACAAGAGTAACATCATTTTATATATTTGTTCATGAAAGGGAAAAGTGAAGAAGCTTACAAATAAATTAAATTAGATTTCAAGTCAAAGAACAACGGCAGGATCCTTATAATATTTCAACCCCAACAACTTTACGCCTTGAAGCAAATATTGCACACAAAGTTGATCTGGCATTCTTGTGAGTATGGTGAGTAAGTTGTTATCCCTCATAAGCTCTCGTGCTTCAAGTTCTAATTGGAAACAAAGCAAACAAAAAATCATTCCAACAAAACGGGTTGCATGCATATTTATCAATGGGGGCCACTGTTTGTGAAATAAAAATTAAATGTGAACATCGGAAAATTCCGATGGAATATTCAACAATATTGACAATGCCATGGAGTTATCATTATATTTTTTGTTTGCAGTACACTTCACTATAGAAAAACACATAGTAAATACATACACGAATTCACTCCAGACTGAAGAAAAAATAAACGGACTTTTAAGAAAGTGTTTTCGACTCTTTTATGTGTAGTTTTAAAGTTAAGGTTCAACCAAACATTTTCATTTTTTTCACAAAACCAAAAATCCATACTTTCACCGGTCTACAAGACACGCCAATCTACCAAACAAAAATTAAGACAGACTTGGAAGTTAATTGACAATTTTTAACATTGTTCTCACATTTAACAAAATTCCATAAAGAATTATAAGAAAAAAAAACAAAGTTAATCGAATTTGGCATGTTGCCATAACAGTACGTCTGTCAATCGGTCGACACGCAAATTGTTTAAATAGGACAGGTTGACGAGATTTTGTGCTACATAAGGCGACAGCGCACGAGCCTGTC
The DNA here is from genome assembly GCA_943590905.1 of Sphaerophoria taeniata. Classification (NCBI taxonomy): domain Eukaryota; kingdom Metazoa; phylum Arthropoda; class Insecta; order Diptera; family Syrphidae; genus Sphaerophoria; species Sphaerophoria taeniata. The sequence continues at coordinate 288,743,508 of OX016540.1, forward strand.
GATTCCAAGAAATGTAAGTAGTCCAATGTGATGGACTGTTTGCTGAGTAAATGACAAATGAGGTCTATCAGGAGTTAACAATTCCCTAAGGAAGAAAATGAAAACTAGGTGACCTACATTAAAATACATCTGAATATCATTAAAAGACCACATAATATGCTTTTAAAAGGGTGTTATCAAAAATTGACAAGAAAGCTTGCTTTGCTTATGGCAAATAAAGAGAATAAAAGAATTAACTTTAATCTTCTTTGGCTCATTTGTCTTGTCTCCTTTATCCCAATTTCGGCTCGGAATTTTAAACACGAATTCCTCGACACCCAGAAACAATAGTCTGGGTGGTGTCCACTGCTAAATAAAAGGTGGAACAGTGATAGTGAAAAAGTAAAACAAAAACACAGCACACATTATTAACTTAGAACGAACCTCCAACGAACATTATAATTTTTAAGAGACGAAGCTTCTGAACCCTTGCTTTAGTAGCGATTGGATTTCTGGTGGCTGCTGGTCGGTCCTTAAATGCCCCATTGAGAACAAATGAGGTGGAAGATTGGATCAAATATCGAATGACTCCGTCGAGATTTAAGGACAGTTTTTTTTTATGATTTGCGTGTGGCTTTTAAGAAGACTCAATTTGAGATTTTAGGACACCCAGCAGGAGCAAGAAGTGTTAAGATGCCATTATTAAGAGAAAAGAACACTCAAATGCCTTAAGTACGTTCAGATATGTGTTAGGGGATTTTTTCTTGAAAATTTTAGCTTTTTCAACATCATACCAACAAAGACGCTGTGTGGGGTCATGCTTTATACTAATGCATTGACCACTGCAATAAATAACGACACTGTTATTATCTGCATTCAAAGAGTATCTTTAATAGACCAAATTCTTAATAACCACAAAGCTTTAACTGTAAAAAGTGTCATTTTGTCCGAGATAACATCTTGACCTTAAATTGTGAATGATTAATGCTAATTCAATGGTAATTAATTATTTATTTTGATTTGTTCTGAACTTTACTTTCTTCAAGTTTTAATACCAGCTCTTTTGTTTAACATAATTAAGAAGCTGCTCAACTTGTTTAAAGATGATCTTGGAGTTAACCCAGCTTAAAATCCCACCTACCACTTCTTAATTATTATCAAGCGTTTAAAAACGAGATTAACACAGAAAATGTCCTTATCCATATGTGTAAGATTCCAAAGACGAGATCACGCTATCTTGGCCGCCGAAAAAAACCTCATAATGTGTCTAATGCCAAAAAAATTCGACAAGTTGTAATTGTAATATCATCTTTGTATATGGAATTTATAGTAGTTGCAGCCCCGTGAATCGACGACAGCGACGTCCGGAACGCGATACAGAACTAAAATCTTGTATATAGAAAAACTGACAGCGCCAAGACGGGACGACTCTCCAACCAAAAATTCTCGAGGCTGAAAATACTATAAATTCCATATACAAAGATATCATGCAAAATAGTAGCAAAGACCTCCCCGGAACAACAAAAATGTCTCTTTACATCTTAGCTTCAGATGGTTTGAGGGGAAGTGCTTCATAAATGGTAAATAGAGGCATGAATAATAATGTCTCGGAGCTAAAATCTTCTGATGCAACCCCGAATTCCGTATAGCAATAGAGGTGAACCACAGGTCTTAATATGTTTGTAAATAACAGCAAAATTGAAGTAACCTGTTATAATATCTTGTCTTAAGATATACATATACTTTTCCCCTCTATCAACTTGTTTTATTATACCCTGCGCCACACCACATTCGAGCATTTGCCAGAACTTGTACACCAACACCTCGTTTCCATTCATCTACCAATGAAATTCTTTTTTTCGTCACTTTAATGAAGCGTACATGCGCTTTATTCCATTGGTTGATAACCAGACAAAGCACTTGTTCTGCTGAGCGAATTTCCCCTTTTCAACTGTATAACAAACAAGTTTGAATTAGAGCTCTTGATACCCGGGTACCCGATCCATGGACCGGGTACCCGGGTACCCGATGATTTCGGGAATTACCCGGGTACCCGAGTACCCGGGTATTTGCATGGTTCGGGTACCCGGGTACCCGGGTATTTGAAACATAACGATCGTGTATCCGAGTACCCGGGTACTCGGTATGCTTACGCGATGAAGCTAAAGTTGTTTGAACAAATGGGTGCGTTTATGAAGGAAGTTTTTAATAACATTCTGTATTATTTGTTCTCGGTTAATAAAAATAATGATGGTGGTTAATTAATTGTCTATTTCAATTGCAAGGAATTGCAAGTTGGAGGTGGATTATTATGAATATGTAGTTTATTATTGTCATTAGATTAGATACTCTTAGGATGGATTTCGCTAGTCCTTATAGCAATAGTTTTTTGTGCTGTTTTTTTTTTCATTCATTCGTTAAAAAATGTCATTGGATATGATTTTATTAGGGGTTGAAAAAATATAAAACCGATCTTGTGCGTCGTCGTCGTCGTCGTCGTAGTCGTAGGTAGTCGTAAATAAAGAAGAAATTAAGCTGTTGGCAAGTGTTTGTTGATTTATTGTTGTTGCAAGATCGTACGAAAAAGAAATGCAAGTTGTTTTTGGATAATGATAGTTGAAAGGGATGATTTTATTATGTTGGTTAACCACTGTCCTGGTATAATCTATGAGTGTAGGAACAGGTAGTTGGTGCGTTTGCTTTTTTTTTTTTTGTAATTCATAAAAAATGACATTTGGTAGAAAATATTAGATGGATTATAATTTTATTAGGGGTTGAAAATTGAGATAACCGATTTTGTGTGTTGTCGTCGTTCATCTGTTTATGATTGGTCTTTTTCTTAGCCACAGGTCAATAAAGAAGACAAAAATCTGTTGGCAAGTGTTTGTAGGATTTCTACGATAAAAGTAAAGACTGACCTCAGTTGCAGGATTTTTAATTTGGGTTTTTGCATGTCATACAAATTTTTTAATGTTTGGGTTTCTCTACATGACCCACTCGTAGACACCAGAGCATTTTTAACAATTACGATGAATGGTAACGCACAATGTACTGGGACGGGATTTTATTGCATGTATTATTGTTTTTTAGAAATGGCAAAAAATGGAAACAAATAAAAAATTGCTATGATTGTTACCAGGTGGAAATTTAAAATATAATTGCGAATGGAAAATGAAAAGAACAATTATTTTTTTAAATAATTTTTATTAAATTAAAAGTTTAATTCATAATACATATGTAAGAAATTAATGAGCCACAGCTATCCCATAACTATCGCGACATTTTAAATTGGTGGAAGATGAATGCCAAGAAGTATCCAAAGCTAGCGATGTTAGCGAAGAAGTTCTTGTGTATACCAGCAACGACAGTTTCTTCGGAACGATGCTTCTCTGCTGCTGGTGGTATAGTTACGCCGAGACGTTCTTCATTGCTGCCCGAAAATGTGAATTTACTCACATTTTTAAAAAATAATTTAAAAAAATTGTAATTTATTTATTTTAACCATTATTTGTGATTATATTTTAAATTTCTTACATATGTATTATGAATTAAAATTTTAATTTAATAAAAATTATTTAAAAAAATAATTGTTCTTTTCATTTTCCATTCGCAATTATATTTTAAATTTCCACCTGGTAACAATCATAGCAATTTTTTATTTGTTTCCATTTTTTGCCATTTCTAAAAAACAATAATACATGCAATAAAATCCCGTCCCAGTACATTGTGCGTTACCATTCATCGTAATTGTTAAAAATGCTCTGGTGTCTACGAGTGGGTCATGTAGAGAAACCCAAACATTAAAAAATTTGTATGACATGCAAAAACCCAAATTAAAAATCCTGCAACTGAGGTCAGTCTTTACTTTTATCGTAGAAATCCTACAAACACTTGCCAACAGATTTTTGTCTTCTTTATTGACCTGTGGCTAAGAAAAAGACCAATCATAAACAGATGAACGACGACAACACACAAAATCGGTTATCTCAATTTTCAACCCCTAATAAAATTATAATCCATCTAATATTTTCTACCAAATGTCATTTTTTATGAATTACAAAAAAAAAAAGCAAACGCACCAACTACCTGTTCCTACACTCATAGATTATACCAGGACAGTGGTTAACCAACATAATAAAATCATCCCTTTCAACTATCATTATCCAAAAACAACTTGCATTTCTTTTTCGTACGATCTTGCAACAACAATAAATCAACAAACACTTGCCAACAGCTTAATTTCTTCTTTATTTACGACTACCTACGACTACGACGACGACGCACAAGATCGGTTTTATATTTTTTCAACCCCTAATAAAATCATATCCAATGACATTTTTTAACGAATGAATGCAAAAAAAAACAGCACAAAAAACTATTGCTATAAGGACTAGCGAAATCCATCCTAAGAGTATCTAATCTAATGACAATAATAAACTACATATTCATAATAATCCACCTCCAACTTGCAATTCCTTGCAATTGAAATAGACAATTAATTAACCACCATCATTATTTTTATTAACCGAGAACAAATAATACAGAATGTTATTAAAAACTTCCTTCATAAACGCATCCATTTGTTCAAACAACTTTAGCTTCATCGCGTAAGCATACCGAGTACCCGGGTACTCGGATACACGATCGTTATGTTTCAAATACCCGGGTACCCGGGTACCCGAACCATGCAAATACCCGGGTACCCGGGTAATATTGAATACCTCGGGTTCCCGGGTACCCGGATACCCGGGTATTATTTCGAGTACCCGGTCAGAGTCAAGAGCACTAGTTTGAATCACTTTTTGTATGGCAAAACTAAAGCCAACATATAAGACGCTATATTACTGTATCATAGTCATCGTGTGATAAATAAAGCTCTTTTCCGCTTACCATTGCCAGAACTGATTGAGTATTCGGAAGAGTGGCACTGGGCTTACTTTGGACTTATTTTCACTTACTGCTTGAACAAAAATTTCAAATGTTTCTAGGCGTGTTATGTAATTTTGGTTTTGGTGTTTAAGTTGTTATTTGGTCGAATATTCTATTTTGAAATTTAGACAACGACATTTCTAGAGAATCAATTTTGGCATTTGGGATTTTAAAAGCTTCGAGATGGCCTTAAGTGGTGCGGTGTTAAACAAATAAACCGCGGGTCTCATACTCTCAAGTTGAGTTCTGGTTATATGCAAGTTCATTTGACAGCTAAGGACGCCCATTGTTTCCTAGTCAGAATCAATCAAAAGTAGGATACACCGAGGCTGCATGTATAGGGCCATGTGTTTCTTGGAAAATGTAGGTTTCCCAGCGTTCACAGAAATTGGACGTGTCATTCTGAAATCTGAAGTGTTAAGAGAAAAAGGAGCATTTATTTCACTCGGTGGATATGTAAACAAACAAAATTGCTATTTAGGTTTTCAGAAAACCGGAAAGTTGGAAGATACCGTAGCACCCAGAAAAGGTCATGTGGGGTCATTGGTCCTTCTTTGTGACCGCTTCTTGAATACAATAAAATGCACCGTAAAATCAACTTATATTTGTAAGAATTTTCGTTCAAACTTTATAAATTTGAAATTAAAAAAATTAAAATCTAACTTATCAAATTATAAGACAGAAGGTAAGATGAACATTAGTTTCAGAATTCAGGGTTATTCATCCAACCTCTCCAGGTAAAAAACTAAACAAACAAGAGATACACACATACATAGAACAAAAAAGAAACTGATTTCTTTCAAAACAGGAAGTGGACACTTCTTCAATTCCTTAATTCAGAATTTCTTTTCACAGAAAAATCTTTGCTTCCGCTTTCCTTAAGAATCATCACAAGGATCACGAAATTTGTGGTTTAGTGTTATTTTTTATATTTTTTATTGAAAAGGAAACTAATTGGAAAATGATTGTAACGGCTCGACACAGGCACAAAGAATTCATATATTGTAAATTGTAATCAAGTATAGAGTTCTTATACTTACGCAATGGAATTGTTTGGTATAAGAAATTGATAGTCAACACAAAAATTTATATTATTGTGTTTTATTAAAAGAAAAAACACTTAGACATTTTAACAGACAGCTTTTAAGAGAACCTCTGAAAATCATTAAACAACTCTTAACTATACTGTCCGAAATGTTATATTATAACCCTAAAATTCCAACACTAACTAATAATACATATGTGTTTTCACTTCAATAATCGGCCAAACCGCAAGGTGGAAACATTTAATTTCCCATAAGATTCCCCGAAAAACAAACAAAGTCCTCCTTCGATGTCTTAATCAATCGATGATGATCGCCGTTCTTTCGGTCTTCTTCAGCAGCACAAATCCGCAGCAACAGTGTCTGGCGGAAGTTCGGTCAACACCAAAATAAATGAGAAGACTTTAATTTGGGGATCATCCTCTGAATTGAGAAACGTGATTATTCCCTAAATCGACAGCTATGGATCAGGGCGCGGAGAATAAAAGTCTCAATCAAAGTTCATTATTTGGAGGCAAAAGAAGAAGACGCTGCCGATCAATATGGATGCAAAGATCAATCAGGATATGGTTCGAAAAACAAATATTAGCTTTGTATTCGTCGAAATCCTCCTACTGACTTTATTACCGGATGATGGCAGGAGGGTCAAACACTTAACTTAATTTGGAAGCTCCATCTTCATCGTATTATTATAGTGGGAACCTTTTTTTTTCTCCTGAACAATCTGGAGAACAAGAACGACGTTATGGTGTTGTGGATTTTGCGTAGCCAAAGCGCCAAATTGATCACCTTGCGAAATCTTTACCTCCATTCATCTTCACCGCAAAAAAAGTAAAAAAGAATCGAAAACAGTGTTCAATACTGAGATTTGGGGGAGATATTCTGTTACGTAACTTATTGTCTGATCGTCGCGTCGGGGTCGAAGAAAATGCACCATGTGAAATTTTTAAATTAAACTGGAAGCGGTTTTGTATTCCAGGGCTGGCTGAAATGAGAAATTTGACCTTTCTGTGAGATAACACTTTGGGTACCCTAAGCCTTTCAGCATCAATTACAGTCATTAGGTAAAATAACCAAATTTAGTAAGTTTTGGGAATTTAAAATGCATTAAAATATTCCACAATTAACCTACCATCAAATTCGTAGGCTGTAAAAGTGTGTTTCGATCCTTAGAAGAGCAGAACATAGAATGTCATTCACCTTGGTGGTGGGCGGAAACAAGACTTAACCAAGGGGCCCAAGGCGCATCAGAAGATTTGAAGAACCTGCGTGCAAAAAAGAGCTGCCGACAAAAGGTGACGATGCGACGAAATAAATTGAAACAATTTTTTGTTACTGCCGCCGCCGCCGACATGTATATCGAACGAGCTAACAAGGTACATCCTCTCGCTCTAATCAAGGCCCCGAATAAAATTAATGACGTGCAAATTAGTAAAATTATATGGATTTGCTCACCTTACATAGGCTTTCGCTTGCAGGAACAGCAACAAAATAGCCGGCAGGCCAGTTTCAGTATGTTTATGCTGTTTTCATCGATATACATGCTGACCCCAATCTGAGGATTTTTTTTCAGATTTCTTAGTTGCCATCGAAAAAGTTACCAACGAAGTTTGGTCTTGCAAGAACAAAATGAATTCAAATTAAAGACACAAAAGAGATTTATAAATTTAGGCGTTCGAAAATAATATGGTATGCACATGGGCACAGGTGCACGCAAAAAGCTGAGAAGTTTTTTGACATTCTGCGGTTATTATAATGGGTGACGAGAATCCAATGAATAAGGAGGCAATTGGTTAGGAATTGTAATATGTCCAAGAATAGTATTGCTCTGTCCGGTATGCACAAGACTTTACTTAGTAAAGCGTAAAAGGAACCCTATGATAAAGCCTTCCTTAGAGACCTTACCCTTAAGGATTCTGTTATTACAAAATAAAAGTAAATTCCCACCTTCTAGCTTTAAGAACAACGTTATTGCTATAGAAACGTACGCCTTTTCCTTTTCAGGCCTTATACTCAGGCTCTATACTTTCTCTGTACTAAAGGAGACCCGTCATTTTGTCCTAGGAACCAACAACGACATGATATATATCAATGGAAAGGTATTTTTGTGTACTTTAACTTTTGTTTTAGCAAGAAGTTCCAAATCAATGTGGCTTCAGACCAGGAAAGTCAACCGTCGACCAAATTTTCACTTTGCGGCATATCCTGGAAAAAACCTATAAGAACTCAAAATCGATACATCAATCGATCATTGATTTTAAAGCTGCGTATGACAGCATCTACAGATGCAGAGTGTATAAAGCTATTTCTAGTTTTGGCATTCCTACCAAGCTCGTCCGCTTGTGCAAAATGACGATGGAGAACTTAGGCTGCGCCATCAAGGTTGGCAACGAGCTTACAGAATCTTTCGATGTCAAAAAAGGATTCAGACAAGGCGATGCATTGTCATGCGATTTCTTTAACATCGTTCTTGAGAAGATAGTGAAAAACTCCACCGTCAACACCAGAGGCACTATCTTTCAAAAGTCTGTTCAACTTCTCGCGTACGCCGCCGATGATATTGATATTTTGGGAAGAACATAGCGTGATATCAATGGCGCCTTTGTGAGAATTGAGACAGAAGATACAACAGCGAACCCTTACGGGTTATACAACGACATGGACCTAGCGAGAAGAGTCAAGGTCCAGAGACTCAGATGGATCGGTCATTTAGAGCGGATGGACACCAATGCTCCATCCCGGAAAGTCTTCGACACTATTACCGATGGACGTAGAAGGAGAGGAAGACTCAGGTGGCACACACAAGTGGAAGAGGACCTCAATCAACTTGGAGTGCAAAACTGGATACAGCTTGCTAGGTACCGAGCTGGCTGGCGGAGACTGTTGATCGAGGCCCAAGTCCCCAACGGACTGTAGCGCCAATTTAAGTAAGTAAGTAAGTGGCATCACAGCTCTTGTGTGCAGGGTGTGCTCGCGAAGAAATTACAGAAATGTCATTAAGAATTAAGGTGGGTCCTCAGTGGTGCTCACATTATACAAATCCTCCAACACGACAGAAGTTGATAAACATGTTGTTGAATGTGAACCCCATTACAGGAATAATCAACGCACTCAAACTTCAAGAGCTGGGTCGAATACTTATTTTTAAGACTGGGTTTCCTTTTTTCTTGAACTCCGAGCTCGTGTAAAAGCATGCACTGGTGTTAGTGAATATTTCCCTTTCTCTTTTTTTTTATTTCCGTCTCATATAGCCACTTGAATTGAAATTTCTAGTTTTCTATTTCTAGTTTTTGTATTTTTCTCTGCTCACTCAGAATTCAGTTAGCGATGTGTAAGAAATGAGATTCGCTTACGAAGGTCCACAAAATAGGGATGAAAAAAGAGGTATTTTCGCATGTATCTATTTACTATGTGAAATTGTAAACAGTGGTGTGGACATACACAAAAATGCATCTACATTCTACATACGTATTATCTTATGTGCACTTAGAGTAGGAGTAGCATTCATGAATTCTTGTTTTTCTTTTTTCTTCGCAAATTTTGTAATTCGGGATTATGATGGTTTTGGAATTGTTTCTTTTTTTGGGTTCCTGACGAACGATTTTAATTTTTCTTTGGTTTCATCTTTATATTTATCTATAAAGAGACGTAGGTACTTTTTGACAAGCTATGAAAAATTAAAAAAGTTTAAGACGACATTTTGATTAAACATGATTATACGATGATAGAAAAATCAAAAAAGTAATTGCCTCAATTCTGTCTTTCCTTGGGAATTTAGGCAAAAGTTACCCGATTGTCTTCAACTGAGTTTGTTTCTTTAGCCGATTTGGGTTACGGACGGTTGGGAGATTATTTGGTTTTTTTTTTAAATAGGCAAAAAATTACTCAAACTATAACATTTTTTTTTTATTTTTCCCAAATGCATTGGGGTTTATTTCTTCAAGGTTTCAAGGAATATAATATAATATAATAAAATTTATTTTTCAAAACCTACCTACGAAAGTAATAATATTATGAAGAAAAATGATTCCAAAATCAAAAATTATTTTTTTGTACCTTTACCTTTATGTACTAAAGCAAAATAAAATCAATCTTTGTTTATACAAAAACAAAACAAGATTAGACATTAGATTGAATTTTATAATTCTTATAATTCTAAAACAAAGATCTCAAAGAAAGAACCATAATTCAAATCATCGGCAAAAACAAAACCCTTTACGTAATCCTAAGAAATGGCACACACCACCACGAAAAACAATCGTTTCTTCATTGCGTAGGTAACAGGTTTGTTCTTCTTCTAAAAGGATATAACGATCCCACCAGCATAGAGAAACGAGAGGAAAAAATGTCATTGCTACAAAAAAACAGAAGCAAAACAAAAAACAAAAAAGAAACAAAACCCTTTACGTCATAATAATAAGAAATGGCACAAACCACCCCGAAAAAAAAGATCGTTTCCTCATTGCGTAACAGGTATTTTACTTCTCAAGCCATTGCACTTGACTCATTTACAAAAAATACTCGCATTCGCATATTCGAAATGAATGCATGCAAATATGACAAATATAGGGAGGTACTCAAAACAACGTTTTCATCAAATACCTACAAAGTACATAGTAAGTGATCACAATTATTGCCTATCTATATGTCTGCATATCATAAACATTCCAGAAGTATAAAAAATGAATTTTCATTCTCAAACGAGTTCTATGAGAACGTTTGGTATGAGGAATTTTTTCTCTATCCTATGAAAAAAAAACGAAGAAGAAGAGAATGAAATATAAAAGAACGCCACCTAGTTCAATTCGTTTGAACTGAGTACCTTAGTGTGTGTGAGCAAACGCGATATTCCTTGTAAAAATGTAAAAAAATTACCCATTTTCGAATATTAATATAAAATAAACGGGTAATCGTAAAATTATTTTAGTTTCTATTTCTATATAAAAAATATGATAAAAAATTAAAAAAATATATTTGAAAATATTGTTTGCTGCATTCTCCTCATAATTGATACACAAATATTGACTTTTTAAAATGCATTTTTAAATATGTTTTAATTTTTTTCTTTTTTTTCTAAAAACGTTACTGAGTCGAAAAGATATTCAATTTTCATAAAAAAATACTTTTGTTGTTGAGTAAAAATAAATGGGGCTGGAATCTTGTTAACCGCAGAATATTCTAAGAAAAACATGCAATTTTTTACTTTGCACTTCAAAAAAATTTAGTAAAATAATTTATAAAAAAAATTAAAAAATTAATGTGATATTATGTATATTTCGATAATATAAAAAAAATATTTTCAATTTTTTATCTTTATTACTTTAGAAATTATTCCAAATAAATCACACCTACTTTTGCTAAATTTTGCCCATTTTTCGTGTTTTCGTTAATTTTTTTTGACGAAACTGGACAAAATATTAAAAAAAAGCCACGTCACTGAACCGTGAGACATTTAAAGAATAGATAAAAAATATAAAAAGAATAAAAAATTAATTTTTAAGGCAACAAAACTGTTCCACCGCAAACGTCTCCAAAAATTTCATAATTTTTCGTTATGCATGACCCTTTTGGGATGAAATACATTTTTCATATTTTTTTTAGCTTATTAACTTCTTAGCTTATTAAATGTATAATCTATAGTCGTTGATTTCATTTAAATATTCGGAATATTTTGGGAGCTACACAGTTTTGCGCAAAACACCAACGAAATTTTCAATGGGAAACCCAGCCTTAATCTGTCATTCGTTGAAATAAAGGTACATTTTGTAACGAAGTTACAAATTGAGATGACCAACAACACTCAACTAGCACCGAAAAGAAAAACAATAGCCGACACCAACCATCATCCCAACAACAAGCACCGAAAAAGAAAAACAACAACCGACACCAACCATCGATAGAAGCAAAAAACGAAAACGAAAGCAACAACAAGCACACAGTCGGAGTTTACAAAACAACAACCACACGAACGACGAAAAACAAAACAGAGAGGCAGCAGCACAGAAGTTGATCGCATGGTCGCATGTGCAAATGCACGATTATTTCTTTCCTGTATTCTTTCAATTCACTCCTACTTGTTACGCAAAATTTATCAAGTAGGAGTGATATTGATCACAAAAATCAGACTTCTTTCTCTCAAGTCTCAATTTAACTTTAGGGTTTTTTTTTTTGCTTTGTCGCCTTGACTAGGGATTGAATCCCACTCTTCTGTCAAGGCTAGGGATATAATCCCATTATTTTTGGTTTTAATTAGGCATCGCCTTGACTAGGGATTGAATCCCATTATTCCGTCGAGGCTAGGTAGCTATAAGGTATTGTTCCGACTAGGGATTGAATCCCATTTACCGTGTCGGGACTAGGGAAGTGATCCCATTATAGGTTTTGTAGTTATTGCCCCGACTAGGGATTGAATCCCATTATTCCGTCGAGGCTAGGTAGTTGTAAGGTATTGTTCCGACTAGGGATTGAATCCCATTTACCGTGTCGGGACTAGGGAAGTGATCCCATTATAGGTTTCGTAGTTATTGCCCCGACTAGGGATTGAATCCCATGTATCTGTTGGGGCTAGGGAAGTTATCCCATTAGAGTATTTGTATAAGGTAATGTTCCGACTAGGGATTGAATCCCATTTACCGTGTCGGGACTAGGGAAGCTATCCCTCCGTTAAATTCCTAGAGCTAGGGGTTGAATCCCATCCGCCGCCGTTCGTTCTAGGAATCCGCCGTTTATTATACTCTATTAATACGATAAATAAAATTGAACCTTAAATTTCTTTAAAAACCGAGTTTTACTTGTTCTTTCCTCGGAAAATCCTGGACCCGCTGACCTACCTTAGCTGGGAAAAACAAAAGAACATCACAATTTATGTACCCACTTCTATTTATTCATAAAAATCAGCTTAAGCAAACACGTTTATAAGTTATAACCACTTTGAAACAATAAGGCAAGAATCCCTTCCAAAAACTATATTTATAATAACATTTATATCATCCAAGATGCACCACTCCACTGCGTTTTTTGTTTGTATTTTAAATTAGAACCTTTGCCTTTCCATAATTATAATTCGTGGTTATAAAAAACCAACACCGATTAATTAATGAAGAAATTCGATAAAAGAAATTAACTTATTCCAACACCGATATGGGATCGTCAATAACGCCTAAACATATTTTTTACCGCCCTATAGGCAGTCATTCAATTCGAACAATGATATGGTCAACCACAAGCCAAACTGATCATTCTATGTAATCTAAAGGGAAGATCGATTGAGCGTAATTATAATGCGGTTACCATAACTCACATAAGTTATCCTTTAACGTCTTAATTTTCGGTTTATGGGTCAAGATCGAGATCGGTTTCGTTGTCTATCGCTTACACTTTCTCCGTGCATCGCGTTTTGATTAATGACTTTCAAAGAAGGGTTGTTCTTCAAACGTCTCCAAATTCTAAGAATTGAGGACCACAGATTATCATGAAAACATTCTCAACCGAAGGTCGGACAGGTTTTTTTTTCTTTGGTTTGACCTAATAACCTTTTCAGAATTGCTGAGAAAGAAACATAGTATCAAACTTCAAAGGTCCATGAACAGTCCAAAAACAAACAAATACCTCAACCTGACTCATGCTGATCTTACAAGATGAAATGACTTCTTTGAAATTTGCACACAGGATTTTTTTTGTCTTATCAACTGATTAGATTCGAGCGGCCGGCGACGATGTTGAATGGTGGCAGCGGACTCCTTTCAAGTGTGACACTTGCGGCAAAACAATTTGTTATCGACTAGATTTTGTTGCACAATTTTAAAGATAACCACAAACGACACAAAGGCCAATTGCGATTGCAAAACGGTTCTCGAGTTTCATTTTGGTGTGTGCCGTGCACAAGTGCACCACAAGGGTCACCCCAAGTTTAAAGTGTCATCGTAAATATCGGACAATCGAGTCGAGGGTGAACACTGAGTAGATATCAAATCAAAAGATGAGCATGGAAGGCACACATTTCTTTATGTTTATTTGCATTCGAATTTGTTCCGACAGGATACTTTGGGCATGTGCCACCGGGACAGGTGCTTAAGCGCTTTGACAATGTTTCGCTACGGAAACTTCTGCCAAGCAGACGACACAAAAATTTCGTATTCCATTGAGAAGTTACCCCTTGAATGGTTCTAGAAGCATGGCAGGTAGTTCGATTTTGAGCAAACTGGTGGTCGAAATTGCAGAAATGTTGACATTTACAACAAATTGTCTTGGTTTCGGTTTTTTGTCACATCAAGTTTTTTTCTTGTTGTTGGAAGGTGCAGCGAACTAACGAGCAATAAATGTTTATCAATGGTTTCATTTTGTTTATGATATCAGTTGGTGTTTTCTGATTACAGCTGTGGGTATATTCATTGGAAGTATTGGAATCGATTTTAAAGACAATAATTTATCTATAGGTGTATATTGTAAGTACTAATACACCTTACCGACAACAGTAAAAGGAACGCCATAGATTTCCAAAACTAATAGATAGGTATGTCTGGAAACAGCTCGCTTACGAAATTCAATATACAACAAGACAAGAACAATAATTGAAGACCGGACCTCTATTAGGTAAGCAGGTATTACTACCAGTGAGGCTCTTGTAGATCACCCCAGTCTTAACATCCCTCGTGGAAATGTGTCATAGGTACTGGTCAATCAATATGAGCCGATACCCTGGGGATGATCAGGTGTTTCAACATCTTCCCACTGCCTCGGGAAGAACTTTTAAAAAATATATCGCAGGCCTTTAGGTTACAGTATCATAGTATCAAGCTATTGAATTTAATCATCAATTTTTGTCATGTTGTTATATTCCAGTGAATTCAAATTCTTCTATAATCTTTGGTGTTGAGTGATGACTGATCATAACTGCACCAAAAGACATAAAAGCCAAAGGATATTCTTTCTACCGATCCAACAAGGATTCGAAGACAACATTATGTTATTGTCTTCAGCGTCATATGGTGTTGCTACAATTCCTGTTTGAACCTACAAATTGCATTATTTATTTTTATCTGTGAGCCAAAGGAAACAAAATGCACAAGATCTCCTATTCCCTAAGAATAATTTAAGAATTAATATTTACTTCTGGCCAATGTTGAGTGAAAATTGAAAATTGAAACATGAGTTTCTTACAATTTTGCATGCTAATGCCTTTTGTAGCCCGGTATACACGTTATAAATTGAAGCCAATGTGATAAGCACTATGATGCCATGGTTGTGTGTTCCAGATGGTATCTCTCTTCTTCTAGGGACAAACAAATTAGGTCATAGAAATCAGAATATGCCATGAAGGGCGAGAACTCTCATGAGACCTGAAGGTTTTTTTTATATCAAATATAAATTGAATACGAAATACATACATAGATATAGATAGCCAGATCGGTCATGGAAAGCAAACATATCAACCGAAACGTCAAAGTACAAAAAAAAAATATCAACTATTTGCGCTGTTATGCTTTATTGAGATTTAATTGTCTTATATTTCTTCACCAGTAACATATAAAATTTTGCACATCAGACAGTCGTAATGTGCGTGTTGTATACAAGCAAAGTAGGATGGTCCTAGCTAGCTATGCATGTCCAATTGTCCATTCGAAAGGAATATCTTTTAATCCTCATTGCGCGTGGCATCCACACTTCTTACCAAAAAATCAACCAGATGGAGGCATCGATTACTCCAAAAAGAGAATATTTATAACCTTCAGTGAGTAATTATCGGACCTTCCTTATGGCGCGCTTGCGCTTCGACAAAGTACCAACCACACATACAAACATACAAAGGATAACAATTCTCTAAGATTCAAAAGGGCAAAAAGGAAGAAATTCTCCCTCTTAAATCTTAAGGACTTGAATTTTATTTCATGGCTCTTATTTTCTTCCTTTCTCACCATATGTCGTTGTCAAGGATTTTTTTCTTGGCCCAATATCTTTAGACATAAGACATCACTATAGGGGAAATACTCGTAATCAACAAAAAAGTGTAGGTTCCTTTTAAAAACATATTTTTAACTGTTAACCCATTTCCGAGTCTTTGTTCACTAAAAAAAAGAAACATTCATGGCGGCAATAAAATTCTTAATAAATAACCAGAACCAAGTCTTGATGGATATTAATTTCCTTTCACGGGAATTCAAATCAATTACAATTATTATTATTGCTCGTGCATTAAATTGTTGCGCGGTAATTATGGACTTACAGAGCTATTCTAAACTATGAAGCAAAGATACGTTTTTTTAACGAATGCAAAAACAAACTACGGCCTTGAGTTCAAAGGAAAATATGAGTGGTCGATAAAAAAAAAAAACAATTTAAACTTATTTTAAGATGTAGATAGTATTTCCATCTTAAGTACAAAGGAACAATTACGCAAAAAAATTCCTTATTATCTCCTAATGATGTCATTTTGTTGGTTATATTTTTTCATGGCATTTTTTACTGCAAGAATTCACCGACGAAATTTGATGCAAGACCTAATTCAATTTTAATTGCCTGCATAATAATTATCACCTCGCCACCAACTAACGGCTTGTGAATTTTTTTTTAACGATCATGATTATTTTACAAAACGAATTTGTGCGATGCCACTTAAAGTCGGATTTTTTTTTTCACATACCTATGCATTTCTTGTTTTCTTGGAAGAAAAGGAGGAGACGGGGAGCAATTTTTGGTCGACACAACAACAGCGTTGGGTTGGGGAGACAGTGTTTTTATTCTAGTTACTGACTTCTTGGTGGCTGATGGTCGACCGTTGATGCCCAAGTTCGACCAAACGAGGTGGAAAATTGTATCAAATGACTCAATCGAGTTTGACATACCATTTTTTTTTCTTTTGCAAATAAGGGCCCTCATCACGTAAGCTAAACGATATCGTTTTTGATATCGCCTTCGATAGCTGTGTTTCACGTAAGCAAAAAATGTCTATCGATCTAACGATATCGACTTCACAGTTTGATTTTATTGCTTCACGTAACGTCAAGCGATATCGTTTCATCGATATCGATAGCACGAGAGCTATTTGTCTATCGCTGCTCATATAAAAAATCAATTTGTTAGAAAAATATATTATTTTCTTGGAAGAAAAATGTTTCGCCGCAATTTTTTAATAGCTGTAGCGGATACAGAAGAAATAAAAAAAAGAAAAACAATTATAAAAAGAAGAGAGCTTAGGGATGCATCAGATCCTCTTTCTCTTCCCGAAAGAATGTGGGTAAACATAATTTATATAAAATTTTACAAAAATTGTATAAATATTTGTATCTATTTTAGATTTAGACAACGCTTTCGTTTGTCGAAACATGCATTTCTGTTAATTTTGGATACAATAAATCTGCCGGTTGGTTGTCCAATAACCTACATTCCTTCCATACTGAGGTTGGCAGTCACCTTAGAGATTTTGGGTAGCGGTGGGTACCAATGGGTAACCGGAAATGACTATGGTGTCACTGTTGCTCAAAGCACGCTATCAACCATCATTCAGGAAGTTACGAAGGAGTTGGAAGCCAAATTATGTCCATTATGGATTAAATGGGAAATGAACGACCATAACAAAAAAGCAGCAATAAAGCAATGGTTCCACCAAAAGTTTTCAATACCAGGAGGTAAGTCTAAGATTCATTAGATTCGTTCACATTCTATTCTTTTCATAGTTGTAGGATGTGTCGATGGCACGCATTTATTTTTGCAGAGACCACGACAAAATGAAGAAGCCTATTTCAACCGGAAAGGAAGGCACAGTTTAAATGCAATGATTGTATGTAGAAATATTTATCAAACAAAGTATAACCTTAATAATTAAATTTTGAGAGAAGGTTTAACGAACAAGAGCAAAACTGTTGGCTTCTTGGTAATTCATATTTATACGTATAAAAAAACAAGCGTTTAGAATTAAAAAAAAATATATATATACAAAAACACGTATACGCCCAAGTGTACATTTGCATCCGTAGTAATATACGAAATATCTATTATGTATACATATAAATCGTGAACACATATTAAAAGCATTCATTAAAAACTTTTACGCTATCTAATTATTATGTTTTTAATTTTAGGCGATAGTGGATATCCCCTCGAGCCTTGGATATTGACCCCTTATAGGTCTTCCACTGATGCAAGCAAGACACATTTCAATGAAGTCCACGCTAAGGCTAGAAATGTGGTGTCTACAAAGGCAATAAACTCTGAACTCTGAAATAAAAATAAAACTAATAATAATTCTTAGGTCGATGGAGAGTATTGCTGGAGGAGAGGAAAACTCGATATGATCCAGACAAACTCGCTCGTTTTGCAAATGTTTGTGCTGCTTTGCACAACATTTGCATCCATTGCAACGAAGAAGAATTTACGGAAAATGAGTTCACTACCCTTTATAATTCCATTGACAACGACAACGTGCAAACTTCTGAAGTTTCCATAGCCAAAAGCAGACTCAAACAACTAGCTCAAAGAAAGCGTGATGAAATTAAAGATTCAATATTTGGTTAGTTATTTATTCAAATGAAATAAATATATATAAAAAGAAACTAGTTTATTATTTCTAAAAACTATAAAGAAACAAAAGAAACAAGGAACAAAATCTATACAAACGTAAATAAGCATTTAGCTAAAAGAAAAATTATTATAAAGAAAGCATTTAAGAATTTAAAAAAAATCACATTTCAAGTTCACAAAACTTTAAGGATTTTGAAGTTAGTTTGCTTCAAGATCTAACAGAGCTTGAATGAAAAAATTAACATTTAGATACGCTCAAGAACATTCACAGCTCCTTCTAATAAGCTGGTAACTTTTTCATGGAATACTTGTTGCTGCTGATTTCGCTCAGTTAAAATTTTGAGCAAACTATTTTGAAAATCTTTGTCAATGGATATCTGTTGCTGCAGAATAGTCACTGGATCAGAATTTTCATCCCTTGAACGTTTTTTCGGTTTTCGGATTGGAGACTTCTTCGTCGAAGTTGACGGTACAGAATTTTCTGTAGGAGTTGCTCATCCATAAAACTTATCAAAATCTTCATTTGGGATGGTGTTGCAGGCCTAAAAAAGAAATGTAACTAATATATTATATCATTAAATTATTTATGAATTGTAACTTACATTTTGAAATACAAACCAAACAAAAATGAATTTTCAAAAACAAAAAACTGACACTTCATATTTTGATGTTTTGTTCAGTGCCTTTCAAACTTGAGGTTGAGATAGCGATACACGATACGAGAGTGGGTGTTTTCCATGAAGCAAATTTTTTTCGACATCGCTCAATACAATCGCATCGGCGACAGTCGACAGTGAAATTACGTGATGAGGGCCAAGATGTCCTGCGTGTGGCATTATTCGGAGATTTTATTTTTTACCTAAGTTGAGAGACACTGTCCGAAAATATGACCAAATATTACCTACTATCAGAACTAACAGAACTAGTCACAATGCGTTCAACGCATTGCGTAGATTCTTTAGGGGGTTCACATTCAACAACATGTATTTTTCAGGGGACTTCCTGAAGTTTCATTTACGCCGCAGTCAGTCGACATCATGCATTGGACGAAAGAGCAACGCGCATTTGCCTGTGAGGCTTGCTTTTCCAACATAATTTCCACTCAACGTGCTTTCCGTACTCGCTTCAACATCCATCCCTGGCCGGCAGTCGATTGTTTCGTGGGTGAAAACATTCAGGGAGAGCGGAAACGTGACGAAATTCCATCCAGCACACCGGAGAATCAGAATCATCGATATGCTTCAAAGAGTTCAGAGGAACTTCGAAAATCGGGTATCTCAGTGTATCGAAAACGGAGGCCATAACTTGTCCGATATCATCTTTAAAACCAAGTAATGAAAAATTCAGATCATGTGTAACAAGAATAAACAAGTTTTGTAACGGTATGTCCATTACTTTTGATTTTATTTCCTTTGAAAATCAGTAAGTTTTCTTGCTGCACCCTGTATTTCTATTAGCTAGTACCCGCGAGATGACAATCGATTGTAGTGCCATCTTGAGATCTGGCGCAAAAGCTATTTTTCCCCCAATACCAAACTATGTAAAAAAAATAGCTTTTGCGCCAGATCTCAAGATGGCACTACAATCGATTGTCATCTCGCGGGTACTAGCTAATAGAAATACAATGGAACATTCTATTGTGCTGTCAGTTGAAAATGTCAACCCTGACGCACTGCCGGATTCTAGGTATGGGTCGGCCCCTTAACTTCTTTTGTTTAGGAAATTTTCGTCCGGTTTTTGCCATTAGCTTAAGTTCACTTAAGCAATTTTAGTTGGGCCTTAAGGCATGGAGCGACTGTACATCTGCTCCAGAAAAAATGTTCGTTTGAAAACTAGTGGCCGTTTTATTAAATGATCAAATAACTATGTATTGTATTCATATGTGTAATGTATGGATGTTCATACAATTATATTATTAATTATAATATTAAACCATACAATTAAGTATTAAATAGTAATACATATACATACATACTAGTACTAATCGTA
The DNA here is from genome assembly GCA_943590905.1 of Sphaerophoria taeniata. Taxonomy (NCBI): domain Eukaryota; kingdom Metazoa; phylum Arthropoda; class Insecta; order Diptera; family Syrphidae; genus Sphaerophoria; species Sphaerophoria taeniata. The sequence continues at coordinate 288,763,964 of OX016540.1, forward strand.
GTTCTTTAAAAAAATTTCGAGAATCTCGTTTTGCTTTTTCTTTATTTTATTCCCTTCTTCTAGAATTCGAAGCATCTTTTCGTAATAAATCATTTTATTTTTCTGATGATCCTCCAGCTTCTTCAAGATCTTGTCTTCAATTGATTCCTTCTGTTTCTGTGGTTTAAGGCTCTTGGAATAATATTCTAAACAAATTTCTTCTTTGAAAAAGGAATCTTGAAACACAAGACATAACATACCTACAACAATACCTGAAGCAGAGGTCATAGTAATTTGTCTAGCCATTTGTCTTCCATGACTGTCGTCGTTGTCGTTGTGCACATTTTTTCGGACACGCACATGTAACTTATTTCTTCTAATTAGCTCATCCACTTCCCTTAATAAAAACAATACATAATATAAATAACTATTGTCAGTGAATTTAACGCAAACAAAAAGCAATCCGGTAGTGTGAACACTTACTTTTCTTCTGGTCTTTTTGGAATTCCTCAATTTTCATTTCATTTCAATTTCATTTTTTTTAACTTCGATATTTCCTTCTGTAGGTACTTGGTATTCTTTAATCTTCACCTAAAATGTTTGTTTAATGCCATTGCAAGTGAAAATCATTACAATTATTAATGATACATTTTAGGTATGTTCAGCGACACTGTTCTGCACACTTTGGCACAGTTTGGAACAGAAAAGTACAGCTTTTTGGTGTTCATTGGCACATTTGCTGTTCCAAACTGTTCTGCTTTGGTGTTCATTGAGTCTGTCTAGAACAGTTTGGAACAGTTTAGGACAGGATTTTCTGTTCCATCTTTTTAGGTAGAACACATTTTGTGTTCTAAACTGTTCCAAACTGTTCTGACATTTCTCATGCAGCTGTGCTGTACTGTGCTGTGCTGTGCTGTACTGTGCTGTCTTTTTTCTCGCTGAACAAAGCTTTTATGTATCATACGCATACTGCGAAAAGTGTTTGAATTTGAGTAGCAGTCAAATTAATTTTCTTTGCAGCTTACATCAGAAAGGAGAGGGAGATATGAAACTAAGCTGTCAAAAAGGATTTACCTATTACCTACCAAGCTCAACTAGATTGGAAACTGGAAACCTACCTACGTTTTAGCCTCCAAATACCTCAAATTTCATTTTTTTCATACACACATACTCTTGCAGCAAACTTGCTTTTACTTTTTAGGCATTTGTTACATATTACAATTACACGCATACTCTTGCAGCAAACTTGCTTTTTAGTTTTTAGGCAATTGTCATTTGACAGCTAGCTTTCCTATCTTGTTATAACTGTATAACTCATTTTAGTTCTGTATCGCGTTCCAGACGTCTCTGTCGTCGATTCCCGGTGCTGCCACTACTATAAATTCTATATACAAAGGTTGAATTCATCAAAAACTAAACGGACTGTAGGTCAGCTTCTACCCAAAAAGTCATCCATCTTTTTGTTTTATTAACTGTATCTTGTATTTTTCGCCGTTATGTTCGTGCAAAATTTCCCACAGAAGATCTGACATTAAAGGAAATTCGACACCTTAATCAATTAAGGTGATCCACTACTTGAAGCCCTAATTTAAATTATCTCGCCAAATTCAGTCAAAACACACGTTCGTAAATTAGTGTCCAATTGCCAAGACGGAAAAAAATCGTCTCAAGTTCAAAAAGATGTACAAAAATCTCATCCATAAGCGTAATGCTGAAAATTTCATCACAAAGGAGAAAAAAACTAATCAAAATTGTTATAAACGTCCATTGCATTGATTTCTTCTTCTCGTCAAGAGTTCACTTCCATACAGTTAGCTTCAAGGTAGCGATAGGTGAATAAGAATAACGAGAAGGTAATTTAATAAGTGGTGTGTCTTAGTGGCGTCAATGTTTTCCGAATGCTCAAATGACCACCGTTGAGGTACCAGAAAGACCCATGGTCCATCATCATCTTAATGAAAATATCTACATGGGAACGAAAAATGTGTCCTTCTCTAATGACTTTTGGAAAGGACCCCAGACAAGACAATGACAATGAATTAACGAAGAAAATATCGATTTCTTTTTTTATCCCCTTATACAAGAAGCTCCTTGGTTGTAGAAGCATTTGAATCCATACTTTGTGACGTTTCGGTCTCCATCGTCATCGTTGATATTGTGTCCAAGGTTCATTAGCCTGATCAAAAAAATCATTCGATGGTCTAGACCTCCTGGAATAAATCTGCAAATTTAACAATATTTTGGCTTGTATGACAGATTATTTTACGTCGTTGTGTCGCCAGTCACCACACAGTCGTTGCATTGGGTGGCTGGCTGTATGTGAGTTCTCATCTACCTGAACGGCAAATGGAAGGAGTCAAAGTAAAGCATCCACTAATACCTTTTGTGAAGGAAAACGAGAAAACCATCTTCCCACAGGATAAAGAAAGAAGTGCCGAAATTCTAATAATAGTGATTAGAAACGAACCGAAGAGAATTTTTGGCAAACATTTGTAATCTCATTAGTCAAACCTCAAATGATACTGGCGCCATATAATTTTCACACCTATGATCCTCTGCTCTACATTATATCGGATGGGCAACCCTTGAGATAATTGGTTCCGCTAGAAAGGAGGTAGGATTATTTTGCTCACATCCGGATTTCTGACGAAGGAGTTAAGAAGATGAAAAGGAAAACCGCAAATTCGTTACTATGCTGTTCTTAGAATACCAATAAAAATTGATGCTATATGAAGAACTATTGAGCATCTAACTTCGAGATAGAAATGTAATATGATTGCATGACATCTGTTAACAATTTTATTCAGAAAATTTGTCAATGAATGACTTACATCCAAGATTCTAAATAAATGAAAACATGGACTTTAAGAGGATGTAACATGTAAGTCCTCTTAAGAATAAATCAGAATAGAAAAGGAGATCAATTTTGGATTAGTAAAACACAAGAGGTGCGTTTTTGCGCTGACGATAGTTGACTATAGTTTTTGTGTCAAAAAAAAAATGGTTGATGTGTCATAGTTGAAATAGTTAGAAATAGTTGAAATAATCCAAAAACGCTTTTTAGTTAGGTTTGGTTGAGCTGTCAAACAAGAAAAACAAAAACAAATCTTTTGAGGTTACATTTTTCTTTTCTTTTGATCATAATAATTGAAACAATTTTCTTTGCTCTAAATTTATTCCAAAAATTCAAGAATGATCCTGATATTGTAAGTTTTCAAAGACAATTGAAATAAGAACACATTTATTTATTTATGAACAACCCACAGCAAGAAAGGCAAATGGAATATTCGAACTGAAGACCACCCTCCATAAAGAAATCTTCAAGTTGTTCCAAGTAAGCCAGCTCCTGATATTCTCCTAATTGCTGTTTCCAGGTTCGCTGAAAAACTATCAAATCAATATCTAGTTTGTGCTTTTATATAAATAAACGGTGATAGTCTTTATTTTCTGATATTAATGAAACATTTTTTTATTTCTGTGGTCAGAATCCATAACCGCTTAAGTCGAGTTAGGTCGTAAATGACTTATTGATGTAGCCGTGTTAAGAAAATTAAACTCTATCGTCACTCAAAATTTCAGATCTGTATCTTTTCTTAAACGAAAGTTATAAACAGAAAACCTAACAGCTTAAGTCAGTTTTTTAAAAATTTCATAAGCCAAAAAGACTTAACTTGAAAAATATATGATTTTTCATAACGGCGGTTTCATAACTTAAGTTAAGTTTTTTAAGTATAAATATTTAGATTTGCCATAAAAACCTATCTCAAGATAAACTACTATGATCTAGATAAAACAAACAAAAAAAAATTGCCATAAAATCATAAGTTGAGTTAGGAAAGTTTTTGTCTTCCCATATTTAAAAATTGTATTTTTTTCTATTTTTTAACTCAAGTTAGGCTGTTATTCCCCAATGCAAAATAAAAAAATAATTTTCCTAACTTGAGTTAGGCTGTTATGGAAAACTAAATTTTAGATTTTTAGTGCACCTAACTTAAGATAGGTTGTTATAGCATCCTCCATTCTAGTAATTTCAAAATAATACCTCGAGTTAGGCTGTTATTCCGTATTTGAATTTGAAAAATCACGAATCTAAGTAGACATAGGTTTTTCTGTCTCGAATAAATTAAATTCAAAATCGTGGGGAGATGAGTCATAACTTGATTTAGGCTTGTTGTGACCGGTCGCATAAGGTGGCGCTACAGTCCGGTGTGGACTTGGGCCTCTAACAAAAGTCTCCGCCAGTCAGCTCGGTCCTTAGCTAGCTGTCTCCAGTTTTGCACTCCAAGTTGATTGAGGTCCTCTTCCACTTGTGTGCGCCACCTGAGTCACGGTCTTCCTCTCCTTCTGCGTCCCTCGGGAATAGTATCGAAGGCTTCCCGGGCCGGAGCATTGGTGTCCATGCGCTCTAAATGACCGAGCCATCTGAGTCTCTGGACCTTGACCCTTCTGGCTAGGTTCACGTCGTTGTACAACCCGTAAAGTTCGCTGTTGTATCTCCTTTTCCATTCCCCATCAATACACACGGGGCCAAAGATGACCCGCAGAATTTTCCTCTCGAAGCAGCCTAAGGCACATTCATCCGATTTTGTTAGGGTCCATGCTTCTGCACCATACAGCAGGACAGAGATAATGAGAGTGTTGTACAGTTTTACCTTAGTTGCTCGAGATAGGGCTTTTCCACTCAGTTGCTTTCTTAGCCCAAAGAATCAGCGATTAGCAAGAGTAATTCTTCGTCTTATCTCAGCGCTGGTGTTATTATCCGTGTTGATAGCGGAGCCTAGGTAGACAAACTCCTTAACTACCTCGAAGTTGTATGCGTCTATTGTGACGTTCTGTCCGAGCCGTCGGTGTTGGGTGTGCTTTCTCGAAGACAGCATATACTTCGTTTTTCCCTCATTCACCGCTTAACCCATTTTTGCCGCTTCTGTATAAATTCTCACAAAGGCGCCATTGACATCAAGCTGTTCTTCCTTATTATGTCAATATCATCGGCCTTTGGTGTTGGCGGTGTAGTTTTGCGCTATCTTCTCAAGAACGATGTTAAAGAAATCGCACGACAGCGCATCGCCTTGTCTGAATTCTTTTTTGACGTCGAAAGATTCCGTAAGCTCATTGCGAACTTTTATGGAGCAGCGTGAGTTCTCCATCGTCATTTTGCACAAGGGAACGAGCTTGGCAGGGATGCCAAAACTAGACACAGCTTTATACAGTTCGTTTTTGTAGATGCTGTTATACGCGGCCTTAAAATCGATGAAGAGGTGGTGGGTATCGATTTGGAGTTCATAGGTTTTTTCCAGGATCTGCTGCAACGTGAAAATTTGGTCGATGGTTGACTTGCCTGGCCTGAAGCCACATTGATAAGACCCAATCAGATTGTTGACGAAAAACTTCAGACGTTCACATATTACGGCAGAGATGTCAAATATTCTGATTCCTCTGTAGTTTTCGCAGTTTAGAGGATCTCCCTTTTTCAGGATCGGGCAAACAATGCTGAGGTTCCATTCATTGGGCATGCATTCCTCCGACCATATCTTACAGATGATTTGGTGCATGCTACTATTTAGATCGTCGCCTGCTGCTTTGAACAGCTCGGCAGCTAGACCATCTGCTCCAGCGGCTTTATTTGCCGTTTTCACTTCTCCTAGGTCGGGTTCACGGAATTGTTGGCTGTCATCGTGTACGATAAAAGGCTCCTGTCTGACGACGGGGTTCTGTTCGTCGTCGCCGTTATACAGTCTAGAGAAGTGGTCTTTCCAAATACCCAGCACTGACTGTGGTTCTACTATGATGTTCCCTTGTTGATCCCTGCAGGCATCGCATCGGTTCTTGCTCGATGACCTTGAGCCAGCTGTTTTACCTTCCGATAAAACCTCCGAACTTAATTCCTGCTGTTAGCTCTCTCAACATCTTCGATCTGACGCTTCTCATGCTCTCTCTTTTTTCTCCTGAGAAGCCGGCGTTCTTCTCTTCTCTTTTGCTCGTAGAGCTCACGAGCAGCTCTTGTCCTTCTTTGCAGCGCCGCTTTCTATGCCTCCTGCTTGGCTGCATGGGCCTGCCTGCATTCTTCGTCAAACCAGGGGTTTCGTTTTGGTGGCTGTGTAAAACCCAACACATTAGAGGCGGCATCTCTAACTGCATTCTGGCAATGTTGCCACTGGTATTCGATACTTGATGTTGGCGGCATAGGACTCCTTAAGATGTTACTTGACAATCGACCAGAGAAAGATCTGGCGATCTCTTGCGATTGTAGCCGTCCGACGTCGAATTTTCTTGCAGCATTTCTTTGTTTTGGCCGTTGTTTGGATATTCGTAGCACTTCCTTGGCTACGACGAGGTAGTGGTCCGAGTCGATGTTGGCTCCTCGGAAAGTTCGAACATCTAGAATGCTGGACAAGTGCCTCCCGTCGATCGTAATGTGATCAATCTGGTTGACGGTTGATTGATCAGGAGATCTCCATGTACCTTTATGGATGTTGAGATGTGGGAACCAGGTGCTTGCTACCACAACATTTCGCCCCGCAGCAAAATCGATCAGCCTGAATCCGTTGTCGGAAGTGGTGTCGTGCAGGCTGTGCTTTCCGACTGTTCTTCCAAAGATGCCTTCTTTTCCCAGCTTTGCGTTAAAATCGCCGAGGACAATTTTCATGTCATAGCTAGGACATTGCTCATATGTTTTGTCGAGGAGCTCGTAGAATTCGTCTTTGGTGTCGTCCTTTTTCTCTTCTGTGGTTGCATGCGCGCATATTAAGCTAATGTTGCCGAATTCAGCCTTCATTCGGATCGTCGTGATGCGTTCGCTTACGCATTTGAAGCTCAAGACTTTTTGCCTGAGTCTGCTTCCCACGACGAATCCGCATCCAAAGAGTCGCTGTTGTTGCTCTCGGTAACAATCACCATAGTAGATGTCGCAGTTTTTCATCCTCCTTTTGCCCGGTCCATCCCATCGAATTTCCTGGATAGCGGTAATATCTGCTTTGTAGCAGTTGAGGGTCTCCGCTAGTTGTTCGGCAGCACGCGGTCCATTAACGGACCTAACATTCCACGTGCATATCCGAAATTCGTTGACCTTTATACGTTTGCTTGGGTCGTCATCAGTGTATCCGTCCGTTTCCGAGGCCTGTTGTTGCTTCGCAACTAGATTTTTTTCTATGTAGTCGGGAAATCACCTAGACGTACAACCCCCAACCTGGAGTACCAGGTACTTGATGTGACTCCAAGTACAAAAGCCGGAAAACCGCTCCTTTTACGACCTGAGCTTCAAATATGTCAAAGTAGCCCGTAAAGGTGTTCACCAAGTAGTTCAACCTAACTGGAACTGAGGACGCCACCGTTGATTCCAAAAAGAAATTCATCCGCTGCCGTCCCTCGTGGGAAGTGCTTTGGTGGGAACACTCCTTCGTTGTGGGGTAATTAGTAGTAACAGCCTACTCCGCTTCGACCTGTCGACCATGGGAGGCCCTGCTGCGAAAACAAGTTTCGCGATCGCACAGCTCTAAGCATCGCAGTAGTAGTTACCGTAAGCCGCTCCGCCACGTCAAGGCTTACCCCTTGGAGGGGTAAAAAAAAAAACTGAAGAAAAAATAATAAATTATTTCTTCTTCAGTTTTATTTTTTTTTTGTCGTTTATTCAATTATAATACATATTAACGTAGCTAAAATGTTTTTGTCATATTATGTACATACATTTTTGACCTTTGTTTTTTGAAAGATTGATTGGACATCACAAAGAATGGTGGAAGAAATGAAAAAAAGGCTCAATTGTTTAAATGCTTGGATAACGTGTTGTTAATAAAAAATAAATAAATAAAACAAATTAACCTTTATTTTAAATGCATTTACTGTATCTTAAAATCATAGTGTTCATTGTTTAAAACACTGGTTTAAAAAGCTTAACTCGGCATAAACTCTTTTATCGCGACATTTCACTGAAGGCAAAACGGCCTAACTGCATATAGACAAATAAGTAATTAAACTTTAAAGTACCATAACAGCCTAACTCAATTTAAGAAATTTGTTTGAAAAAAATATACATAGCAAAACAACTTAACTGCAGATATGCGTTTTTTTTTAATTCGCAATAAGCCATAAGAGCTTAAGTGTTATTTTCTTAAATAACTCTTTAAAAAAAAATCGAATAGTTATTTACTCTTCACACAGGATAAAAGAGTACCCCTTCTATTTTTTTGCATTCAAAAAAATAAAATATAACAAGTTTCCTAATCCCAGTGAATTTTTGAAACTTTGAACTGCTCTCCTGAAAAGTATGAAAATAGACTTAAGCGGTTATGGCTTGTGGCCACAGATTTATTGTCGACAGAATACATAAAAGCAATAATAACAAGGGCTACGACTTTTTCTTGTGTCTCGGATTTGCCGATCAAATTTTTCAAACGTCCTCGCCGAGTTTGTTCGCATGTTTCTTGTTGATTGTCTTTCAGCTTACTGATGGCTTCGTCCTTCCCGGACACTCTTGTACATCGCATTGATCTTCTCCTGCGACTATTGATTGCGCTTCTGATCGGCTTCCAGCATTGCCTCGACTTCGGTCAGCTGGTTGTCAGTGATGGTGCATGCTTACTTGAGTCATTTTCGTAGTTGTCTTCGAGGTTTTTGAGCTTGATTTCGATAGCTGAAGCCGCATCGATGGTGTTTGAGGACTTTCCCTGCTCTTCGTTGAGTTCACGAAAGAGTTTCTTGTTCTCCAAACGATGAGCATGTGAAATTTGTTCGACGACCTAAAGAATACAATAAACGTTAAATGAGATCTGTTTGGAGATGAAAAACCTTACCTCAGATTTCTTCTTCATCTTCTCCTGCTCGGCCTATTCCCACATTTTGTGCTCCAATTGCTTCTCCACCTTCCACAGGTTTAAGTTTGCCTTTCGTGCCGACTGACGTTCGACAATCATCTGCTCATGGGCAGCTGCCAACTTGTCCTCCAATTTTTCGTACTGCTTCTCGAGTAGGTATATCGCCGACGCTCTTCGGTCGTTCACTGAACTTCTCAGCCATGTCCTCTCGAAATAGGAAGGTTTGCGGATCGCAATTTAGTCAATTCGATTGGAAGGGATTGTGACCAGGGAGAGATTGAGATTCTTAAAATTCACGCTGACTTTTACGTCACTTGGAAAGGCGATCATTTCCTTGGCGTGACTCTCCTCGCAGTGACTGAGGATTTTCGAGTATGTCTCGTAAACATTGTGGCATTGTCCTCGTGAAATGGTGCGACTTCGCAGATGAGTAGCCTATGCTATAATATAATACGCATGGACCAGAAGTCACAGCTGACCTGTAAGTAGTTTTTAGCATCAATGTTTTGTTTAAAACTCGAGGTTTGAAAGAACTTACGCTATGCTGGGATTTGGTCAATCTGCAATAGGAAATTGTCTCGAGCAGTTCTGCAGCAATGTAATCAGGAGTTCCAACCGGCGAGGAATTGTGCACATGCCCGTCACGATTCAAGGCAGCGGGATTTCAAAAATCTTCCAGTTTGATGGCGGTCGATTAGAATGTTTTCCGGTTTGATAACGCGATGGACATAGCCCATGCAATGGAGAGCATGAATGGCAAGAGTCAGGTCGGGCAGATAGAATCGATAGAATGTACATTGGGAAAACGTGAGAATTTATTCTGATTTTGAAAAGAAGAGGATTCCCTTCGGATTTTAAAACCAGAATGTTTTTACGAGTACACACTACACTACACATTTTGAAACCAAAAAAAAAATGCACGAGAGAAATTTCCTCATGATTTGTTGTCGTTTTTCTAATGAAGTTCCTTTTACAAAATCTCCGGCGAAATAAAGTTCTTTTTTTCCGACAATTTAAAATTTGTAAGGGGAATCTTATTTTCTTTATTTTGTAATGAAATAATTGAAGACGAACAAATATCCTCTGATTGTAATTAAATTCGCGGCGGTACGGATACGGACGACTACGCGGTTGTAAAAAATGCACAATTATTAAAGACGCCATTTTACAAAAAAAACACTTTGACACACCAACCACTTTCAACTCACCTCCTGAGATGGATTGGAAATAGTTAGAGATAGTTACGATTTGACACATCAACACAGACCGCAAAAACGACAATTGTGATTACGAATCGTAACTATTGGCATGAAAAAACGAGAAATAGTCAACCATTGTTGATTATAGCTGATTATAGTCAGCGCAAAAACGCACCTAAGTACTTTAACAACATTCCGCTGCACCTACTAAGTAAGAAACACTAACACTTTTACAACATTCCTCTTGACACATTATATTTGGTGACGTGAAATAACGCCCGACGAAATAAGGCCCCATAGGGCTTTATTTCCATTTCTAATGGAAATAAGACCCCTATTGCAACTTAGAAATAATGCCCGTGGGGCCTTAGGTATTTCGGTTTTTCCGTTTTTTTATTTGAAAGTTGGCGCAGGGAAACTCGTCCCAAAGAATTCCCGAAAATTGTTTTCGGAACTTTTGATCTTCTATGGAGGGTCATAAGTGCCGACTTCGATTTAGGGATTATTTATCCACTATGGTGGGTCAATAGTCCCAATTAGGTTTTACATTTAATGGGACAAAAGTCAAAATAAAAAAAAAGTGAAACACGAATGTTCGTGCTAAAAAAATAAATAAAAACCGTAAATTCCTGTATGTATACTACACTACAAAAAAATCTTACAAACAATTAGGGCCACTTTTCTTTATTAGCCGTCGACAAAATGGTCAGAGCAATTCATTTTTCAAAGCTGTTGAGGTTTCCTTTTATTTGGAAAATCAAACACTACACACTACTACACATGCTGTAATGCAAAGAAAGATTTTTGCAAGAATTTCAATTATTAATTTGCAGCATCCTTCTGAATTTCGACTGAGGATGAGGCCGATACGAAAAATTCAAGATCGATTTGATTTAATTGCGAGCGAAGCGAGCGGAAATTTTTTTGCCCAAAAGAGAATCAATTTGGGGTGTGAAAATAAAAAAATTCGCGCAAATTGATTCTCTTTTGGGCAAAAATTTTTCCGCTTGTGTCCATCCATCTTTCTGATGCAGCTTTTAATGTAATTGAAACAGCTTGGTTACTTTGGGTGATAGATAGTTGCAATAAGATGAAATTGGTTTCAAGTATAGTGTACTTGTAGAATGCCGTACCCTCACAAAAATTTGACATCCCAGAATGCAGAAGAACGTTTGCATTGGATAATGTTTTCTTAACGTCACATAGACCATAGAGAATATATAATACCTAGAGTCGCGACTTCGGCTGTTCGCTCTCTTTATGCCTACAAGCTGAAATTTGTTCGTTTTATACTAACCCAGTGAGAATGTGTTAGTTTTCCAATGCTTTTTAAATGGGAGACTGCACCAATACATTCGCACTGACCTAGATACAATGCTCAGGTTTGAGTTGAGGTGGGTATCATGGGCTCAGATTTCAAAAATAAGATTCCGTTGAGCTCAAAATTTTCAAAAAAAAACTTTAACATACAAAAAAATGCATGTAATATAAAAAATTAATACATTACATTGTTTCTTTGCACTTTTAACATATAGTTGCATTATTATTTACCAATATTTGTATCAAAAATCTTAATAAATATTAAAAAGAACAAAAATAGTCGAAAAGTATGCGTAGACCCTAAAGGCACGATTGTTTTAGAAAATACAATCGTGCCTTTAGGCCGTGTGTGAATTGCGTTAAAATGTGTATTAAAACTTGACGTTTGGTTAAAACTTGACACTAGTGTGGTGAATAAAATGGGTTAAAATTTACCCAGCTGTGGAGCAGGATAAATGGGTTAAAATTTTGACGTATATTTTTTAATCGTGAATGATAGAAAAGTTTGTTTTGTTTTGTTGTTTTGTGCTGTTTTTCTCCGTTTTACGGATTGATATTTCAATAAAATAAATAAAATACTGAATTCATCATATTTTCAAATCGAAACACAAAATTGTTTTTTTTTCTTTTGAAAATGAAAATGTTTGCTGTGAAAACATGTTTGGCAGTGTGACCAGATGGAAGGAACCAATCATTCAAAAAAGGAAATTTTCGTTTGAAGACATTTTACTGTTGACTCAAAACATCAAATTACCACTGCAAAATCGAGAAAAATGAATATAACAGAGTTTGTTTCCTTATCTTTAGTGGCTTTTCGTACACAAAATTATTTTACCTAGGTGGATAAAAACATTTTTTGTTGAGGGAAATTTCTTAAATCATGAGGGAAACTTCCTAGTTCTACCCAGAAATGTTGGTTAAAAATATCCCTTTTAACGCAATTCACACAGCAAATGGCTAAATTTGATCCCATTTTCAACTAAACGTCAAATTTTAACCAAACGTCAAGTTTTAATACACATTTTAACGCAATTCACACACGGCCTAAAATGTAAATTTACATATTCTTGAATAGGTACTGCATACCCAAATTAATTTTAGTAAATTTTCGACAAATTTTTGCTGTGGTGAAATTTTTGTTAGCTAATGTCAAAAATATTTGACATTGGCAATTATTTAACAATAATAAAAGAAAACAACAAACAACAATTCCCAAATGGAGTCAATTAATAAAACTCCAAATGCCTCGATTGCCAGCTAAAAGAAGGAAATAGGTAAACCAACAAAATTAACCTCCCTAACCATTTATGTATTTCTTTGTTGTGTATGACTAGATGGTGGACGATTCCCTTCTTGCTGTTGACAAGGAAGCGCCAGTCGTTGGTATTATGTCCGAGAAAGATCATGCTTCCTCGACTCCAAGTTCCCCCGGGTGTTTTCTAAACTGGGATCTGTGTAATTTTTTTTTTTTTTTTGGTAGAATCCAAGAAAGAAACCTCAAAGAACGCGGTTATCAAAATCGAAAGAAAAGCTTAGCATTCAATCGGCTAATTCAGATGAAGTGGAACCACCAGCATCAGTCAAAAGCGAAGCCACAGCCTCGTCGACAGAGGAAACTCTTCAAACAATCAGAAACACAGACTCAACAACAACAGCAGCAGGCAACAAACATAGGTACTCGTAAAAAGAAGCCCTTCAACCATCGCCCAATCAAAGAGGAACGAACCACTCTGGAAGTGCCTGAATCTGTGTCAACACCTGTATCGACTCGCACTCGCAGCGGCAGTATGGCTCGAACACGACCAGCTTCCGTCTATGAGGATGCAGTTCCCATTCCTTTCTCCTGAAAGAAAAGCAGACGACAAAGAGAACCGGTCTACTCCGACCCAAGTCGCCATTGAAAAAATCGCCACCAACAAAAACAACGCCACAATAGTGATAGCCTGTGATGCAACATTTATCAAAAACCAGGACAAGACCATCTTTGCAATGCCTCAAGCCACATTCAATTTGAGCAACAATCCAAATGCCACACCATTCTCAGCCATGTGACCAGGAATCACCTCATGACTGAGGACGACTCCTTCGAAAAGCCACTTGAGAAGCCCAAGAAGATGCAAGCACCTCCAGAGCCCAACAGTCAGCGAAGGTCCTCAAATCCAAGTCCAAGGGCACTGAAGCTGAGAGTTGAATTAAACTCCTCAGCCACACATGAACAATAGACGAGCTGTTACCAAGATTCCAGAAGATTTAAATTCAAAAATTGATGTAGGTGTAGAAACCGGAAACCAGTTAAATAAGAAAAATGTTAAAAGTTAGGTAAAGCAAATGTTATTCAAAACAGTTTGGAATATAGAAGATTCTGAAATGCTTGCGAGTTTGTTTCTTTTTGTTGTGATAAGTTAGAACTTAAAATCAAATGACACATAAGAAATAGAATTGGTTGATATTATATAATTTTGTTTCTAAAATTTCGAGTAAGTTGACATAAACATAAACAAGATATTTGTTGATAAAAATTAAAAATTCTTGGCGTTCCTGCCGTCATCGACATCGTTGTCATTGTCTTCGTTATCATCTACGAACTTTGAAATGATTTTTTTGTGCTCATCGAAGACTTTGGTCGCTTGATGTTGATTATGAAAATTGGCATTGTGCTCTTTCACCGAGGAAACAGAATCAAACACTGTGTTGCAGGTGGTGCATCTGGCGCTGAATTTCATCGTCATCAATGCAAAAAAATCGTTATTGTCTGAGCCGTTCGTTTTCTAGACGACGCGACGGCTGTTGGTGTTGCTGTTGAATGTTGATACTGCAGAAGTGAAGCATTTTTGAGCTTCAAAAAAAAAATCAGATTTTTCATCGGAAACGGTGGATTTGCCTGTTCCGCCTAGATCCAACATCTGCGACTCATCGTCATGCTGATTGTTCTTGATATTACGCAATAGATTACCATAGTTGTTGGAAATGTCATTGGTTGATGCTGTACAGCGGGGCCAGAGGGGCCATCAATTAAATTGATAATGTTTTCAAATTTGGTCCCCGAAACTTTGAAAATTGGCTTTGGTGTGTTGGCCAAGTTGTCCATGCGGTGTACTTCTCCTCTCGGGAGTAGGTACTCTTGCTAAATGCATTATTCTTGAAAAACTGCAAATATATATCATTTCCCTTGGAAACGTCTTGGACGGACTTTGGTAAAATCAGAGATTCAGCATCCTATTTGAGTATATAATTAATTGCCTTCGTTTGTTCATTAAAATATTTAAAAAAGAACTCACTTCCATCATAGTGTTTGCATCCAAAGCATATGAATCGGTACGAAGTAGATCCTTTAGAGTTTCCAAATCATCTTGAACAGTGTCCAAGTGCATAGTGACCTCCTCACTAGAAAAAAAAAATTAGGAACAAAAACGCCATTGAAATTGTTGCCATTGTTCACTTGGGACAGCTGTAATTTTGAATTATATTTTTCTTTGAAGTCGATACCAGCTCTTCATTGCCAAAGTCGGCAAATTTTCCCACAGACTATATGTCGATTTTTGTTGGCTACTCTTACCTGAAAAAGAGGCACTCGGCCTGAAACCAAACTTTAGAGGTTTAGCTTCCACCAGCCAAAATATTCATCAATGAATGGTGAGTCCTTCCTAGGGCGAGTAAAGAAATAATATAACATTTTTAAACACCCGATATAAATCCATAAACAAACTTACCCCCTCACACAACTGCGAAGGCATGTCTAAAGCAATAAAATTGTCTGCATTGTACATATCAACAGCATCATAGCTTGTGAATTTTGGGCTTTTAGAGGAGAAACTAGTCGTAGATGAGGTGTGGTATTCATATTTATTTTACTGCTGCTTGGACTAGCAACAGCGTCATTCCCTGTTGCTGATATTTGCGTGAGAAATTAGCATTGTTCCAGAGAGCCATTTGATCAACATCATTCTTTCCGGTTTTGATTAGCAACTGAGAAGTTCCTTTTACAGGTGAGCGCAACATAGCCGGACTCTAAGAAGTTGATGTTGTTACTATTGACGATACATTTCTGGCATTTGATTGCGATTCATTTCCTTGACCATCGGTGTAGCTAGATGATTTTCTTCACTGATAATTGCTTCTGGAGTTTTGAGGTGCACTATCTGCCAACTTGGTAACATGCTAGACTATCTGCGATCCATCAGCATTGGCTGCGTAATTTGTGATTTTTTTTATTAACAAATGAATTTCTTAAAAGAATTTAAGTTGTTTGACTTACCAGTTTATTAAATTTCATCAGTGCGTTGCTTTTTATCATCAGATTTTTATGTTGTTTCGGCTGATCTATGCTCTATGACATTTTTTTCTTGATTTGTAATTTTTTTTAATTACAAATTTTATCTGTCACTTTGGGCAACAGGACAAAAAATTTTACCCACGGCAGAGTACTCACTTTTTGTTTTCACCTTTTACACAGATTCACGGACACGAAAAAAAGAGAGAAATTTTGAGGGTGTTTTCGGCAAGGGAGGAAAAGGTCGCGACTCTAGGTATTATATATTCTCTATGACATAGACTTAAAGCATGCGGTTTGTTTCAGCTTTATGTACAGAAAAAACCTTGAAAATGTAATAAACTTATTTTAATCGCGGAGGTCGGAAACCCTAAATTAGATTTCTGGACAAATGAACCAGCATAGTGGGTCAGTAGTCGCAAAATGAAATTCGGCACTTATCACCCACAAAAGTGGGCCATTATTTGTATCTTCTGGAAATGCGGCCTTATTTCCATGTAAAATGTGGCCTTATTTCCACAATTCAATTGAAATAAGGCCTGTCGGGTGTTATTTCGATTTCTGCATGGAAATAAAGCCGCATTTAAGGTGGGGTCTTATTTCGTAGGGCGTTATTTCACGTCACCTTTTATTTGACAACTTGGTTTCCTTCCTCATTTTATTTCTGCTTTTAGTAAAACATATGATTGGCTGATCACTGTGACTGTGGATATATTAATCCTCAGAAAACAGACCTTGTCCTTTTTACACGGAAATACAAAATTCCAGAAACTGTACCTCCTTCAATAAAAGGTGTAGGTATTATTAATTTTTACCAATGAAGCCAAATTTCTTGGTCTGATATTAGACAAAAAATTAATGTGGAATCCTAACATTCAAGAAAGAGTTAGGAGAGCTATACAGTAGCTCTTTTCTCTTGCAAAAAAGCCATAGGAAGCAAATAGGGTCTTCAACCTCGCATAACCTATTGGCTATATCCGATTTATTTATGTACTCATATTCTGCAATGTGAACCTCTGATATTATATGATATATTTTATTACATGATTTCATCATGATGGATTTTAAGGAGATCAATTGTTGCTTTTTTTTACAATACAACCCAACAAGAATCTTTTGTTCAGACACCACTTTTTCATGAGTAGCTATTAGTACCTAGTTTTCCTTTTGTAATATTATCTTCTCAAGGTAAAGGCATACTGTAAGCGCTGCTTCTTAACTTAATTTCTCCAAAAACATATCAGGCAATTTATAAAGAATTACCCTGCATCAATCCACCACTGGCCCAGGCCCATTTTTGACCCATCTACAATCTACCCAGTCGTAGAACAAAGAACGACTTGAAGGACGATATTTTGTTGTTCATGCATTTCTCTGTTCATAACTGATTCATTTCCGCTTAAATTGTAGATAATCATAAATTGCATCTTTGAACAGCTTCTCACTTAAAGATTTTAATTACCGATCATGAATGTTGCTTCCGGTTGGTTAAATCTAAAGATCCCTCCGTTTCAAAACATAGAAAATCGGAAGTTATTATTTACATGAATCCTTTTCGTCATTAAGTTTCCTGCCAGAGAGCGCGATTGTCTGGTTCGTGTATCGTCCTCAAATCATCATTAAAAATCTAAAACCCTGGCCTACAAGTTGTAACAGGTGGCTGGGACATTGTGTAGTCCTTTGGGTTATGATTTTTAATGTTGTTAAATCATTGTCCTCTTTAAGACATTCTCAATGAATAACACTCTCGTGAAATCAATGTATGAGAACCTTTGCTTATTTGTCCGAAGATAATTTTTTAAAAGGAACTAAAAAGATTTGTTTATGGCATTGATATAATTTGTTGAATGAAATGAAATTGAATCAATGCACAAATACACAAGAACACGTGCTTATATAATTTGGTATTGAATGAAACCCTAAGGAAGGTTTATGATCATGAAGTGACCAGTTGAAGTGATTTCAACCCTTTGATACCAGCAAAAGGTTTCAAACTCATTCAAAAACAGAAACTAGGACAAAGATTGCCAGTTTATATTATCCGTAAGACATAATTGGTTTTTGGTGCTACATCAATGAACCGCAATGACTGAAATAAAAGGGTTATAAAATTCCTAAATAAAAAAGTGGAAAATAAACCATAAATGTATATGACTGAACAGTTAACACTTCATAAAATGAATGTTAAACAAATATGAGGCATTCGTTTACTCCTGGTAAACTGTTGGATATTGTGAAAAAAGTTTGTTTCTTTTTGATGTACGCTATAACTTGTTGTTAACACAATTTTCTCTCTGCTAATTTGGCCAGAAAAATATTGCTTTCATCATAATTTTTATTATTTTTAAAAAATGGTAATTTAGTGAACACAAAAATTAGGGGAGTGTTTACCATCATTTTAAACCGTCCTCGTCTCAACATCGTCATCATCTCAACATCTAACCGAATTATTCTTAGAAAGGCCAAATGAAAAACAAAAATAAATAAATAAAAAAAAATTGCAATAAACGCCTAATTTGTCACTCCTCTACATGTGACATCTCACGAATTTATAACAGCATTCCCAACTATATCGTGACGGCTACCTGTCGTCATCCTTTGAATCTTGCGTTATCTTTGCTCATCGTTTTGTTTTGACATCGGTTTCGACACAATTCTGATAAGGATCTTGGTGATGGTGACATGAACCTTCTGAATCCTCTGTTCTTACACCAAACTTATTGACATTCGATAAAGGCAAAACATTTTTAATAGCTGGGAAATAATTTATGTGGGGAATATTGAGGCTAAGAAGGAGTTACAGTCTTTGACAAATGCTTCTTTAATTTTCGGTGGTCTAGATCAGTGTTTGGGACTGTTTACCTCGGTTTGGTAGCTTCAGTATTCTCATAACTACAAGACCCTGCCTTGAAATAAAAGATTTTGTCCACGATAAAAATTTATTTTTGTATTTTTATGGACACACTTCAGATTAATATCCAAATCAAATCGTAGACAAAAATACGAGCATTTTGATGTTTTGCCTCTTGTAAAAAATTGTTCTTATCGCATACCGTGCCAAATGTTCTGCCACTCAAAAGGATAAGCAGGTCAGACAGATTTAATGATCGTGCGGCAAAATTCAAATAGAAATTCGTCATGCAGCTTCATGTTTTTGCCGGCGGGCGCCACCAGACAGAAAATGACCAGCCGAATTGTACAAATGAAAAATATTGTGCCAAAATATTGTTTTATGAGATTTTCAAAGATTTAAAGTGTTGATAGTACGAAATAACCAACAATTATTGTGGTAGGATTATTCCACTAGTCATGCTAACAAGAAGGATCAACTTTTCTACACAGGAAGGAAAGTTGTTATTATGTTATTATTGATCGGAAATGCTTTTTAAATCCCATATTATCTGGTGTTGGGATGTGAAAGTATTTGTGGTTTCTGATCAAAACAAAATAGGTTTAAGTCGGGTTTGAGATAAGAAACATCGTTTTAAATAACAGCATCCATTCTATCAGCATCCGTGGCTAAGTGGTTATGTGCGTTGGCTGCTGAGCAGAACGTTGTGGGTTCGAATCCTATTCGTGCCCATAAAGTTTTTATATCATCTTTCACGGTTACTTGCGAAAAACTGACAACACTTCCAAGAGTATCATCTGCTATGAGAAAAGTGCTTCTCAGCTTTGCCGTTCGGAATCGGCGTTAAATTGTAGTTTCCCTAAATTATTCACACACACTGAGAGAATTGTTGATGAGAGTAAGCCACTTAGGTCTTGGCTCTTCAAGAGCTGTCTATTTTTTACTATCCATTCTATGGTACGTAGCTCTATATCAAATTTTGCTTTTGTCCGCTACTGTAACTAAATCGTCCGTCTGCGGCTAGTTAAATGTTTTGTCAAAGGATAAGGGTTAGTGAAATTAGTCATGTTGTTAATGGACGCTACAATCAACTAAATGTTTCACAATTCTTTCAATAATTCTGAACACATTATCAGGGTGTCTAGTTTCGAAGATTTCGTACTTTGGAAGTAAATACTAATATAATCGACAGCTCGAACTGAAACTCAAAATTCAAAACCACCATTTAAGCTTGACTGCTCAATTCTTGTCAATGTTGTCGTTCGACTTGACACACATATTGGTTTTCAATAAACAACGAACTAACCGTTTCTAAATCTTGAAAACCAATGGAGCATTTCAGTTTATTGAAAACAAAAGAACTGACCTGCGAACTTGAAAAGCATGAAATTCTGTTTTCAAAATTCAAGGTTTGAAACAGCCACAACCGCTTCAAAAACAATGAAATTGGAATAACAAAATCTATTTCTTATACATCCCCAAGATTCATTTAATACACATTCCCGATTACAATATTTTTTAGGTATTCATTCAATGCCTTTTTTCCAAAAACTGATTTGATTCGAGCGATTCACCCATCCACCTTTGTAACTCTGTTTGAAGGCAACAATTTTCCCCTTTGCAACTTGTTCCAACAACAGTCCCAGAATCGTAATAAAACCATCCAACAAACCAGAACCAGTTAACCTTTTCTCCACTCATGCTCCATATGTTAGCCAATGGGAACCTTGTTTAACCACTTAAATGCAACATAAAAGACGAATCACCTGATTGGTGGACGTCTGCTTGAAGCACGTGCTGAAACCAGTTCCCCCTGTATCACTATTCACAAACAAGTTGAACACGAAGACCCCTTTTTTGTATACGAGCTCGTATCGCCTCAGGTAAACGAATGAAACGAAAATAAGCAAACAGCAACCACCACGACCGAAGTCGAAATCGATATAAATAGGTATCCCGATTTACCTGTTTCATCAGATTCGACTTTGCTTTCGAAGGATTAACATCGCCGGATACACAAGAACCTTCTCTGTTGTGTTGTGAATTTTCGTAGTGTTACGTTTCGGTTTATAAGAATAGTCTTAAAGTTCTTCAAAATGGCGTCGGGTGAAGTTTTCCGTTATTATTATTCAACATCGGATGATTTGCAATCTCTTAAGACCTCCGCCGAGCCTTACTTCAATCCCATGGGAGCATACAACGGCAGTGTCCAATTTCAAAACCAAGGATACTGTAATTTCGAACACGCCTCATCTGATGGCTGGAATACACCCTCGCCAGCTAGCTATCGTTCTCCCAGTCCGGAATACGTGGATTTAAATACTATCTATAATAGCCAAGTTATCTCAGGCTCTTCCGGTGTCACTGTTCAATCTCAAATGCCTATGGATGTCCTTACTCATCAAATACCAATGTCAACCCAAGAAACTTCAACAAATCAAATAACTGGATCTTCGAATGTTGGAACATGCAAAGTTGGAACAACGAAAAAGCGGGCCTACAATCGCAAGACAACAACCGCTGCTACCACCACCACTTCGATTCCAAAACTTCAATCCAGCGAAGCAGCAGTCTACCCCGACATGATTCCCGAAGACCTCAACCACTTTAACTTTTCCGAATCTGGAATTTTCGACGATTCTGTGTCCGACGATGATATGCTGATGTTCCAGGACGAATTTGGAGCCAGTGCCAGTCAAAGTGACAACAGCAGCTACGAAATGGATGGAACCACAATCGATGGTCAAAATGGCAAGAAGCGACGTGGCAAGCAGGTATCCCCGGTTATCAAGAAAAAGCGACGTCTTGCGGCTAACGCCAGGGAACGCCGAAGGATGCAGAATCTCAATCAGGCATTCGATAGACTTCGACAATATCTACCGTGCTTAGGCAATGACCGTCAGTTGTCGAAACATGAAACACTTCAAATGGCACAGACTTATATCTCAGCTTTGGGAGATTTATTGCGATAAATTGATGTGTTTTTCTAACTGCTTGTGAACATTGTAATTTTTAATTGTAAATTTTTATTTTGAAAAGACAAAAATGTGCTAAAAATCGTTGCCCAGTCAAGTACCTTTTATATTTATGATGTAAAAATATTTTGTTGTAGAAGATGTAGATTGTAAGGCTTTTATTAGGAAATTATGTTTAAGTTTGTTAATATTATGTAATTGTAATTTTTAGTTGTAATTTTACCGGAAGACAATGAAAATGTTGATTTTTTATAAGATAAACAAATTTTGTTTTTATTTCTCAAATTTGTGATACAGTTTTTGAAAGATTGAGCATTTTACGTCAAAGGATTTGTGTTGAAAGTGGAATTCATAGGTGAAACTAAAACTTGTAGTAGAAGTTCAATTCAAACTTGGTATGACGTATGTGTCTTATAAGCATTCGCGTTCCTTTTGTTTCGAAACGGTCTTTCTTGTTTTCGTTTGTGGCTCGTTTAATTTGGTGTTTGGTAATTCCCATGGAAGCACAAAAAGCGCCTCATTTTGTTAGAGGAACTGTTTCTAGTCTACCGTTAGTAAAAGCTCACAGCTGACCGAAGATATTACTAAAGGTGGCGCTAGAGTCTATTGTGTGTCTCCGACTGTTTCCTCGGGAATGGTGTCGAAGTCCTTTCCGAGCCGGAGTATTTCCGTTCAATATTATCAAGCCTTCTGAGTCGTTGGACCTTCTGGTTAAGTTCGTGTCGTTGTACAACCCATGAAGCTCACAGGTCAATCTTCTTCTCCTCTCACTATCGATGCAGACGGAGCCATATAGAAACAGCCAAAGGCACTTTAACCATGCAGTAAGACTTGGACCTCATTATCCCATTTCTTGTACATTTTAACTACTCAATTGGCTTTCTTTCTTCTTCGTCTGATTTTGGCGTTGATGTTATAGCGAAACTTAGGCAAGGACAAAACACCTTGAATATAAATGAATGCGTCTTTTTTTCACGTTATGTCCGTCATCGGTGTCTTCCTAGAAGATAGCATGCATTTTACGGAAGACAGAATCTTTATAACGATGTTAAGGAGGCTGATTCCTCTGTAGTTGGCACGGTTAAGAGGATCTCCCTTCTTAAGGATCGGACAATCAATGATCTGCTGTTCCATTCATCGAGCGCGCATTCTTTCGAGGGTAGTAAGCTCCTAGCTTTCTTTGATGCTTTTGCCTTACAATCTTTTCATGCCAGACTCAAGGTTTTCGAAATCCTGAATGCAAATTTCGGGATTTAGTTTGACATTACCTATTACGTTTCTTTTTTTTTTAATAAACTTTCGGATACCAACCACTCTACTTGAGAAGTACTTCATATAAATTTTTTAAAATATGACTGCGATCCAGTGCCGAAAGTACTCCCTTCGGAGTATTGTACTCCTTTCAGCACCACCGTACTCCCGTACTCCTCCTTTCACATCGGTACTCCTATTTTTTGAAAGACCAATAATATCTTGCACTTCTGGTAAAAGTGTAATGTCTGTCAACCTAAATATGTAAATTCAATTCACTTTAAATTTATTGCAAATTTGGGAACACTTTTGCCTTCAAAACTGTCTTCCCTCATTCTTGCTTTGTTTTTCGTTTTATATGTGAAATAACAATAGAGATAATATAATAGAGCACGGGAGCGTCGGTCGTCACGTCAAATTTTGAGATAGAAGATCATAAAAGGACTCCCTTTCTCTCTCTGAGCTCCTCCTGATTGGCTGTAAAGTGGAATGGACCATTGAATTTCTATTAAGCTAGTACCCGCGACTTGGCAATTGATTGTGGTGCCATCTTGAGACCTGGACTGGACAGTGCTGTTTTTTTTTTTTTAGTTTGGTACTTGGATTTTTTTTTTTTTTTGATGTAGCACAAAAAATCGAAAACACCATTCTTGATAATACTAGCTGTCCCATATACAATGGAATGGACAGAGTAAAATAAATAATGGAAAGGTCAAAATCAAAATTGTTGTTGTCTTACAATGGAGCTCAGAGAGAGAAAGGGAGTCCTTTTAGGATCTTCTATCTCAAAAATTGATGTAATACTTTTTAGGCTACCTTCCGTGCTCTGTTATATTATCTCTATGGATATAACAGACCACACACCAACACCGTTCGCCGTCCGTTATTTATTTCATTGTCACCCGAATATTGTGGTTTAGTGGTTGCTTTTTTCGCGTTTAGAGTCCGGCATTTTGTAATTTGTTCAATAAAATGAAAAGGTTTGTTAAATTAATGCTGAAAATATCTTTAGTTTGCTTAATTCAAAGTACCTACGTTAATTTGATATACAAATGTTTGTTTTAGTCAAAAAGGATTCCTTTGAGGCCGTAAAGGCAAAAAAAGATGTACATTTTTCTGTTATTACCTACTGAAGGTTCAAAAACAAATGAATCTGATGTGGTGTTTTTATATTCAGCACCAAAACCACCTGCTGCAAGAGCCTACAATGTTGAGTTATCAAATTCTGAAAAAGGACGACATTCAAAGTTTATCAAGCCGCCACCGCCACCGCACAATAGGTCCGTTCTTTTACTTTTTCGGGAGTTTTTGTAAAAACTGTCAAAAATCGAGGAGCTGGGATGAAATTTTGTCAACAAAATTCAATGTACTTCTTATGGTTTGACAGAACTTACAAAAACTGCCACAAGAATTTTTTGCGGCTAAAATCGGGAGATAGGGGAAATATTTTTCTCCTTCAAAAGTGCCAGAACTTACAAAAATCGGGAGTAGAAGAACAGAAAAGTGGGAGAATTTGGGAGTTTCCGGCAGTTTCAGGGAGTAAAAGAACAGACCTAATATGTGCGAATACAGTAATCTTGAAAAAAAACCGGTACTACTATTTTGTCGAAAATACTCCCTTTTTTTGCTTCAGTACTACTTTCAAATGTTTTTGTCCGGCAACACTGCTGCGACCCCTGTGGTCCGCAATACTAACTTCCCAGAGTAGAAAAATTAATAAAATAAAATCCCCTCAAGAAAAACCCCGGTGGAGTTAAATCGGGCGATCTCGGTGGCCAGTCTATTTCCCCCATTTTAATACCAGGCGTCCTGGGAATTTTAGGATTTGGTAGATTTGATCCTGTGGAGTTGTGGACGGTCCGCTACAGATTGTTTCGAAATTCAAAACTAAGCGATTAATAATTTCACTTTTAGGCTCAATACGACCGCTAACGCATGTTGTGTCGCAACAAGTGAACGATTATCAATCAATGAACATTGTGACTATTTCTGCGCGTTATGTGGGCTATAACCAATTCATGGTTGAAATTGTATTGCAATAACCTTCTAAAATGTGTTTGACGACGCCAATTGGTGTAAATCTGTCAAAGTTGTTCAATATTTTCATCGACCACATTTAGATGGCACATCCTGTATATCCGCTTAAACTCATTTTCAATTGCTTATAAGTTATAAGTTATAAAAAATTATTGACAAATAATATATTCTATAGAATAGATACATACATACAACTTTTGTTTGAAATTATCACCTTTTGTTAGATTTTATTTTTAATTTTCCTTTTCAAGATACCGCTAAACCGATTTCGCTGAAAATTTTATCGGTTCTCAAACAAGCAATTCCGCGTGGAATGGGACTATTGAGGCTATGGGTCGTATGCAAAAAGATGAGATCAAACTCTTTACTCACGTTTTTGAGAACATTCTTAAGGTGGTATGCAAAACAGAATTACTAACCGAGTTAGATCTCAATTTGTGAGTTCAATCTCAGAGGGATGAGATCGCATCTCAAAATGAAAGCTCGCCATGAGATTGAGCTCATTTTCAATTGCAAAAAGGTGAAAAAACACTTGGTTACATGAGATCGATCTCATAAATTGTTAAGCATGGCCTTTCTCGGACTCAGTTCACATATGACCGTAAGGATGGCCGAATTTATTGTTAATTATGTCAGACAAAGAATTCATAAAGAAAGAAGGTGTCCAATTGGTGAAGATTTTCGTCGGTTGTATCGGTTTAGTGAAGAAGGTGTGCGATTGTTGATGAAAGAATATTTGGGGCAGCCAGCGCTCAGAAATACTTGGTGGTGCTCTCACAAACCAAGAAAAATAAGAATCTTTCTGCCATACATAGGAGACCCCAGGTTCCAAATTGGAGTTGGTGGAGACGTTGCAGTTCATCAATCAACAGTGTCTAGAGTGGTGCAGCAAGTTTCTGCAGAAATAGCAAGCCATGCAAAGAATTGGATTATATTTCCACAAGAATCGCAAAGGTTATGGAGCAGGAAGTATGAGTTTCCTTATGCAATTGGAGCTCTAGATTGCACTCATGTCCGGATAAGGAAACCTTTGATCTATCATGAGGAGTACATTAAGGAGTACTACTCCATTAATTTTCAAGCTTCATGCAATGCGGAAGAAAAGTTTACAAGTGTATCATTCTTCTTCGCCTTATAAATCGGCAACTGCAATTTTTCTAACAAAATTTTATTGTTTTTAAGTTCCTTTACTAAGAACTTATTAAATTTTCAGATGACAATTTTTTTCCTACGCTTCATATAAAGTATAATTATAACTATGCCACGAAAAGAGCTTTGAGTACGATCTCAATTTCAACGAGTAATAGCTGTTGAGCTTGAACTCGTTTTTTGCATACAAAACTGAGTCTGAGTTCCACCCTGCTCGATCGATCTCACAGGTGAGTTCAAGCTCGTCAGCTCAGACTCTGAGTTCTTGCTCATCATTTAGAACATGACCCTATGTCAATGCTATGAGTGGTTCGAGATAATGGAGCAGAAAAAACGTAACGAACATACACTCATACGTACGTACGCACACACATTATAAAAAGGGTTGATTCGGATTCTAGTGACCTCAAAACTTGGAGATATCCAAAATTTGGAGAATCACAAAATCGGCCCCATTACAATAACTTCCTCTGGGAAGTTAATAAAGTAGCGCAGAAACACAACAAGAGTAGCAGATGAAACATGAAAGTGGTAATCAGTACTCACCAAACCCATCGCATCGAAGACCATGACTATGGTTGCTATTACAAAACCAGGCAGAGTTTCAATAATTATCTGCAGTTGTAGGAGTCGTCAGAGTTTGAATGACTTTTTCTTACGTTTAGTTTTGTTTTGCTTACTTTTTCTTAAATTCTTACAGACCTCAATTTAGTTTTACTTATTTTAATCTCCACTTTTGCTATTGATTCCTCTTCAAAAATATTGCAGCACTCCATGTTTTCCCGGTTGTTCGCCTAACATGACCAATTGATTTTTATTCATCAATTTTGTGATGTTTTTTCAGGTAAAAAAATAATATAAAAAGCATCCCAAATCTAGCTCCAATTAAGAAACACAATTAAATTGAGCAAAAAATATCCTTATACACACAGGAAGTGGAAACATCTTCAAAGCAAAAGAAAATTTTTCTTTTCCGCTGTTTGTTCCCTCAACTACTATCATCATCATTACAACCTACGATTTTGTGGTTTTTCTTACATTTGCTCGTATATACACTTTTTTGTTATTTTTGTGATGTTTTGGTTAAAAAATCGACAAAAGAAACTAATTTGAAGTTGATTGCTTCGGATTCGGCAAACACACAATAACATTGATCTATTGTAGACATTCGATGCTCCTCATAATTTTCCAAACACTCAAGAAGTGGCGAATGATTTTGAGCGGAAAAAAATAGATACAAACATAAAAAAAAATGGAAAGAAACCACAAAGAAAATTAAATAATTTTTAATGTTTTGTTAGGATTAGGATTACACACCTGAATCTTGTTTTTAAAGTGCAAACATTGTATCATGATACATTTTGTAGATTAGTTAACGCAACTTTTGATGTGGTTTCAATTGTTTTTTTTTTTTTTTATTAAGATAAACTTCTTTTTCTATATGTATTGACAAAAAGCCAAATATTTTCTACAACAGTTGTTCCAATATAAAGAAATTATCCAACATGAAATGTCTTTATTTCAAATTAAATGCTCACCAGAATCTCTCCTGATGTACATAATATTTCAATAGATCCATATTAATTCTTTGCTAAATTGATGTCTGGCTTGCTTCCTATCCTAAACACCCTTTTTAAAATACAAACATTTAGGATCAGAAACCCATAATTCCCAACACCATCTAATTATGTGTGTTTTCAGCCGAGCTGCGAGGCTTAACAATTTGATTTCTTAGAAGATTCTTCGAAAAACAAACAAAATCCTCCTTCGACATCTCAATCAATCGGTGATCAACGTCGTCGTTCTCTTTTCTGTTCCTTATTGGCACTTACAGCAAAAGTTTTTGGCGAAAATTTGGTCAACATCAAAATAAATGAGAAGACTTCAATTGAGAGATCATCCTTTGTATAGTGAAACGTGCTTATTCCAAAAATCGAAAGCTACGAATCAGACCCAAAGAATAAAAGGTCTCAATCAAAGTTCAGTATTTGGGGGCAAGGAAGAGCTCACCAGATCAATATGACTGCAGAGATCAATCAATAGAAGAGAAAAGAAAAAACAAATATTTGCAAGGTTAAACTCTTACAATCCTCCTACCGATTTTGAAACCAGATGATGGCGGGACAAATACTTAACTTAATTTGGAGGTTCCATTCGCATCGTGTTATTATAATGGGAACCCTTTAATGAACAGCGGAAGAAGAAACGATGATGTTCAGGTTCAGGTGCATAGGATGCTGTGAAGAAGACACTCTTTTGAAGCGCAAAACTGATCACCTTGTGAAAACTTAAAATCGATTTATGTCGACCGCAAGAAGAAGAAAAAGAACAATGCCGAAATCTGATATTCTTCTTCTTATTCTTCGTTGAAAGCACCTATAAAATTGTAGATAATTGTTTTTAGATACTCAAATAGACTTGACTTTAATGGCTGAAACACCAACACACTTCAGCTTTGGTTTCCCCTGACGTTCACGAGTTCACCCATAGGAATTCATACTTTCACAATGAAGCTCCGACCATAGGTTTCGTTTGACAATCGTAAGGAAAAGAACGTAATGCGACTCCACACGGAAGCTCTATTTCAAATATTGCTGTACATTAATTTATTTTGTCTGACAGCTCAACAGTTGTAAAAAGAAGTCAACAAACAAAATTCATTTGTTTTTTGAGGGATTCGCAGTGAAATATTTGAAATGTCATTCAAATCGAACTCAAAGTGAGTGCATGGTAAAGTAGACGAAGGCGAAGCCAAAGCGTGTTTGTTAAACGCGGTACATCGCGTGCGTTGCAGCATCACGATGACTTCTGGAACTGACAGTCATTTTCTTGGGATGATTTTCTTATAAATAAAAAAAAAATAAATAGAGGGGCGCGACAGCTCTTGAAGAGCCAAGGCCTAAGTGGCTTACTCTCATCAACAATTCTCTGAGTGCGTGTGGAGAATTGAGGGGACCTACAATTTAACGCCGATTCCGAACGGCAAAGTTGAGAAGCACTTTTTCATGACAGATTGATACTCTTGGAGGTTTTGTCAATTATTCGCAAGAGGCAGTACCCGTGAAAGATGAAATAAAAACTTTATGGGCGCGAGTAGGACTCGAACACACGACCGACGTTCTGCTTTGCAGCCAACGCACCTAACCACTTAGCTACGGGCAGCTGCCCGTTAAACGTCTTTTAAGGCTCCCGCTGGACTACAATACACCGTGCTAGGTGGATTTCAAAAGTAATTAACTCCCTTAAGATACACTGAAAAATTTTATTAGTAAAATTGCTACGAATGGCATTCGTACGAGAAAAATTCGTACATTGAACGAATATTCGTAGATTGTACGAAGCTTTTCTGTAATAAGAAAATTACGAATGTATTAGTAAATTTTGATTAAATTTTTGGTAAAATACACGAATTTTTTCGTTCTATGTACTAATATTATTCGTAAATCAAAATTATGAGTACATTGTACGAATTTATTCGTGTATTGAACTAAATCATTCGTAAATCATCGTGTACGAATGGTTTCGTAATTTTTCCAAATTCATTCGTAAGATTAACTCATGCATTTGTTAAATGTACGAAGCAAAACTAATATTCGTAAAAAATTTAGTCTCGAAAATTGACCTTACGAATAATTCGTAGGATTTACTCATTATAAGTAGAATGCAACTTCTTTATCTGTATATTCTACTAATACTTCGTATATCATAACCTCCATTCGTATATTTACCAAACGCATTAGTAAATTTTACTAATACATCGTACTATTTTTCCTCCATTCTAACACTAAGCGAAACATTAGTACATTTTACTAATGACTTCGTAATATTTTTCCTTCATTCGTATATTTACCGAGAGTATTAGTATATTGTACTAATACGTCGTATTATTTACACTCATACGTACATTTATCAAGAGCATTAGTACATTGTACTATTATTAAGTAATATTTACACTCCATTCGTACATTAACCAATAACTTTTGTAGATTCTACTAATACTTCGTACATCTACCAAGAGCATTAGTACATTGCCGCTATTCGAATCGGATTGCGTCATTGTTTTTAAATCATGGCAATGGCTCATTTTGGTTGTGATTTTGATCGTGTTTAGTTTGGTTTGTGAGTTTTTTTTAAAATAAAATTAAAATAACATAAAAAGCGTGCTAAGAGTGCTAAGTATTTGATGACAGAAAGAACGAGTAGGTAAGTTGTATTTGAAGAAATTTAATAGGACACCCAAATTAACAGACAACTTGCGGAAAGTTTTGGTCGAGGCTGTTTTACAATTCTGTATTATAAAAAACCACGATCTCACAACAAACGACTGCGATGCTCTTTCGCAACAAATTTGTCAGGCGTTTCCAGAGGCAAGTAAGTAGTACGAAGTATTAGTAGAATGAACTAATGTTTTTGGTAAACTTACGAATGGTAAGTAAATAGTACGAAGTATTAGTACAATGAAGTAATGCTTTTGGTTAACTAACGAATGGCAAGTAAATAGTACGAAGTATTAGTACAATGAACTAATGCTTTTGGTAAATTTACGAATGGTAAGTAAATAGTACGAAGTATTATTACAATGAACTAATGCTTTTGGTAAACTAACGAATGGCAAGTAAATAGTACGAAGTATTATTACAATGAACTAATGCTTTTGGTTAACTAACGAATGGCAAGTCAATAGTACGAAGTATTAGTACAATGAACTAATGCTTTTGGTAAATTTACGAATGGTAAGTAAATAGTACGAAGTATTAGTACAATGAACTAATGCTTTTGGTTAACTTACGAATAGCAAGTAAATAGTACGAAGTATTGGTAGAATATACTAATGCTTATGCTGGTTTTACGAATAGTGAGTAAATAGTACGAAGTATTAGTAAAATGAACTAATGCTTTTGGTTAACTTACGAATGGCAAGTAAATAGTACGAAGTATTAGTAGAATGAACAAATGCTTTTGGAAAATTTACGAATGGAAAGTAAATAGTGCGAAGTATTGGTAGAATATACTAATGCTTATGCTGGTTTTACGAATAGTGAGTAAATAGTACGAAGTATTAGTAAAATGAACTAATGCTTTTGGTAAATCTACGAATCGAGAGTAAATAGTACGAAGTATTAGTAGGGTGAACTAATGCTCTTTGTAAATTTACAAATGGGGAATAAATAGTACGAAGTATTAGTAGAATGTACTAATGCGCTCTGTTAATTTACAAATTGAGGGTAAATAGTACGAAATATTAGTAGAATGTACTAACGCTCTTTGTAAATGTACGAAAGGAAACGTAAATATTGTCATTCCATTCGTACAATGTACAAAGCTCTTTTTAAATATACGAATATGAGTACATTGTACAAATTTATTCGTGGCTGAAAACTACGAAAAAAATTCGTACGATGCACTCATATTTTCGTACTATTTATGCATGAAAATTTTTCAGTGTATGGATGTTTCGGAATCATTTTCATTAATTTGACGAAGAATAACAAGCAATATTCGATATTTGCCTATTACGCAGCCCTTTGACAATAGACAATCTTAAAATGGTAGACTCCAGATCGGTTTTCGCTTTTTTGACAGTCGATAATTTTTTCATGAGAAATTTCAAAATATACATAAATAGGTACATATGTATATGATTCTTTGTTTATTTATTTGACAGGTATTACTTTTTTCTGATCAAATCCAAACGGGTTCATGTTAAAAAGCCAATATTTTGCCGGTCATAGAAGATAATGCATGCCGATTAAGTCCGATCGTGGGATTCTCTGATTTCACTCATAGAATGCTTTCCTTTCTTTTTTTCTTCCAGCAATCCTTTTTCCATTTTTTTTTCGGAAATCCACAAATGCACAATTAGATACCCAAAAGGGCAAGCAAAAAGTAACCCTCTAATTAGCGACACCAAATTACAATGTAACGCCTTCCAAACAATTAAGTCATCACCAGAGGTTATCGTGTGAGGTCCTATTTCGTCTTCTACAATGGACCAAAAGTCATACCACACTGAGGCAACAAAAGAAAGCAATTTTAAATGACGAATGTCCCTCTGAACACCTCCTACACTTCCATTAAATAAATCTTTCCGCTTTGAAAAGTGCCCGAAAGAATATTTTTTGTATAGGCATTTAATTCCGTTTCTTGCACAAATTGTTTGTTTTGGAGTTTTTTTTCTTGTTTTCTGAAAGAGGAAACGGACGTTACTGTTTGTTAATTGGGCTTTGGCGCCATATCATTTTATCTTTGACAAGGGTTAATAGATATAAACGGATATTATATTTGGAGAAGGAAGAAACAGAATTTAAACCGGGTTGAAAATTGACCCAATGTTGAACTGGCGGAAACCCTAAATTCCATAATTGCGCTAACACCTAAACCCTTGCAATATTCCCTGGTGGTCGGAAAGAATTTGTAATGAAAAAGGTGCGGACGCGGTGCTCAAAATTGACAAATTAGAACTTGATCAGAGACCAAAGCGAAGTTTTGAAAAAAAAACTTTTGCAAAGAAGATGATAGCTGGACATACTTTGTTGATGCCGACGAAAAGTAGCATACCGAAAACTATCTAACTAATCAGAGATAAAATTAATGACGTGTTAATTAGGCAAATTATATTCACGAGAGCATAAGCTGTAGTCTGTAGATGAAG
The DNA here is from genome assembly GCA_943590905.1 of Sphaerophoria taeniata. Taxonomy (NCBI): domain Eukaryota; kingdom Metazoa; phylum Arthropoda; class Insecta; order Diptera; family Syrphidae; genus Sphaerophoria; species Sphaerophoria taeniata. Next base: position 288,796,457 of record OX016540.1, read on the forward strand.
CATCAAACAACAAACAATACGGCAAGGTAAAAAAAGAACTCATAACGAAAGGATACCGCAACAAGAACTAAATGCATCCAGGAGACTGTGTTCTCGTGATATTCTTTTACACTTCAGGAGACAGCATCGTTAATCTCTTGCCAACATAGGGTCCTGGGACATTGGCGGATCAGAAGCAGAACAGATTTTGCGTGTGTCCCTGTGGGGATAACACGAATTAAGGTGGCCACAACAAATTGGCACCTGGACCTACCCACAGGTGCACTCATGAATTGACAACGACAACATCATTGATCTTTGGTTAGTTAAAAAGTGCACAAAAATAATAAAGGAACGACCGCAAATCTAACCACATAGCACGTTGATCTTCTTTGTCCTTTAATCGACAGAATTGTTGGCATCATGATCATTATTACCTTGGGATAAATGTGGCAAATGTCGAAGTGTAAGCTTAACACTTAAATTAGATTGTCATTTGCACCAGGATTATAGAAATTAGGACCCAACTCGTGCTACAAGCCTAACGTCTTGTGGTCAGTTAAATTGAGGTAAATTGTGTGACATTCGAAATTGGTATTTAAAAGAAAAGAGTTGAACGAACTGAGAAGAACAAGCCACGAAGTCGATGTGTATTGTGTATGGTATCTGTGAGTCACAAGGACTATAAGTTTTCATTAAAAAGCGAATCGGCATCTTTGAAAGGATACCAATCAATCCCCAAATGAATATTTTTTCTTACATAATAAATTCCTTATTTTAATGTGCATAAGTTTGAAGGTTATTACTTTTTCCATAAATTAATCATGATCTCTGTAGGCGCTTCCTTTTATCCTGCTAACCGCGATTCACCCACCACGTCGATTATGGCAACTTAGATGAGCGACGGTGGTGGTATCCACAAATTATTTGTAAATTCCCGATTTGTGAAACTCCTTCAAGATCCTTTGTACGCATGGGCAGCTATGAATTTTTGCCCACACTTCATTATTTTCCGATTGATATAGTGGCCCTTGTTTATTATGGCAGGGGCGTGTTACGCCTGTCAACATTAATGTTGGTGGTCAGTTTCATTTTCAATACGATGGTCAATGTTTCACGAGTCCTTTGCTGTCGGAGTCGAGTGTGTTCCTTTTGATTGTTTCTTTTGAATGTTTTGTTCCAGGACTTTGAACAATAACACCCTCTGTCAGGTAAAACACAAAAGGACGATATTATTTTCTTAAGGAAAGATTCATTACTTCATTTCATATCGAACAAAATATATTGTATGAGAGGCTATTCTCTAGAAATGAAATGATCCTTTGGTGGTGGGAAATTAGTTTTACCACGACTAATTTTATTGCTTAATTTTTTAGTCGAATCTCGAATCCTTTTAGGTTTTAATTTAATGTATTAAACGTGCTTCATTGTAACGATTCTTTTTTTATATTTTGAATGAAAAGAAAAAGGCCTGATTGTAAATGTTTTTGTGTGGTTTTCAAAAAGGATCAAAAGAATTTTAGTCAGACTTGCATTAAAATAAAATGATATGCATTAAAAAATGATTTTTCTTTTTTGTTTTCATTAAAATTAAGAAAAATGTTATTTTATGGCGCGGAAAATCGTTTCCAATAATCGCAGAGCTAATAGGAGGTCCGACCTAAACCTGCCACAATCATCTCCTCAAATTTGGGATCCATTGGGGGAATGGACATTGTGAGCTGATGAGCGAATGCACCGAGGATGTACCTACGCAATGTTGCTGTAGGAGCGCGATGAACTCCGTTTCTTCGCCGGTGAATTGGAGAGGACTCGCGTTACCTTTCGGGGTGTCATCCCCAAAATCAGAGCCAGCGAGATTTTCAGTTCTTCCTCTCGCAAGCATTACTCGGTGAATTCAGACACTCGTCTACAACAATCCCAACGACCATCCACATCGTTCGCCGCGCAGACCAGATCGTTTAACTGACCATAGCTATTTGAACGACTTTTTCCAAACAGCTCCATAACCATAACCTAACCTTCAGCAACACCGTTTAAAATCCGCGACCTTCAGAATCTGGAAATCGGTTCCAGAACTCCTGCATGTCGGATTTATAGTTCGATAATCGAAATATAGTATCAGTGGACGATTTCCTGTTTCGGTTTGAGAGACTACCAACCAGGTCGTCGTCAAATTGCACCATTTTGTCGCCGGCCCTGTACAAACCTGGTGCTGGGCCTTCGTGAAGACAAGCCCTAATGTCTACTGGCAGGCGTTGAAGATGATCGAGCACTTCCGCAGTCTGAAAACGTATTCGGAGCTTCCGAGATGGGCTCCAAGATCACCATCAAGGAATCTACGAGGCCTTCGACGACTTCTACCTAGCGGTACAGCAGCTCACCGGATGACACAGACTTTTGAAAACGAATTTGGATGCCATCAAATCTTAAAGAACAATATGAGCAATCAAATGATGCTAATAGACAACATTTGACGCCAATTCTCTAGCTGAAATGGTTTATGTGCTACGCAAGATAAAAAAATACTTTTAGCATCGAGTAGCCATGTTCCAGAAGACCCGTGTAGGACTCGCACCCCCACACATCGTCGTAGGGACTTCATAAAGTTAGTCACTGAAGAACCCGAATAAGATGACTCGCCAGTTCCTGAAATCGAGGCATTCCACCCTAAAAAGGACAAGTACAATCGCGCTTGGTGCAATAGCAAAAGCTGGGTATATTTGTTCTTGGACCAGACCCGCAGAGAGCCCTTTTCTGTTTTAGGTTTGGATGGAAACATATGCCACCTGTCCCAAATGTCCTCGATGTTCGGGAAACGAATCGAATGGCAGTCCAAGGTTCTGGAGGAATTCCTCTACGGACAATACCCCGGAGTATAAATCCTCCAGCCCCACACTCTCACAGTAAAACAGAACCAGTTCCAGCCCATGAGGGTGTTCGATCCAGTCAGCCTGCTGCAGCCATCATGATCCTCCCCCTGACCCCCACAACCCCGCTTACAAAGAACCAGAACCACCACGACCACCTATGCGACCTACCCTGTCTTTGCACGAGCGTCTGCGCTACCTAGAGACCAGGAAGCGGATATTCGGCACTCAGAGCATGGTTGTCCCGAAAAAGATGATGAGACTGAAGAAGTTTCAAGCGACAGGTGTTTTATATTTTGCGTTTCTTTTATTCATTCTGGAAAAAAGCATAAATTTACTTTTTAAAATCAAATATTAATAAATTTGAGAAAACAAATTCATTCGTCGCGAAAAGAAGTTTTGTCTAAAGGAACATTCACACTCAATTCACGTTCCACACAATCAACACTCTCAACGAACAAAATGTTCGCGCGTATTTTTTGGTTTTCGTCTTGAACTGCAAAATTCATTTGCAAGTTGCGACGAATTAAAAACTCTCATGTCAAAGAAATCTCAAAATCAACCAATACCTTCGTTAATTCGTCGTTCATTGTCATGCTTATGTGAATAGTGTTTTATCATACACTACACATAGAAGTGAGAAAAAGTCTGTATAGAACTCCAAAAACGATCTGATTTCAATCGTCATACTGCTGTTTCGATGCCTTCCGTTGCTCCTGAACTTCATGGTGTCTTCTTTGCCAAATATAATTTCACTAATTTGTGTGCCATTAATTTTATCCCAATTCTGATTGGGATTTGGATGCATGTACCTTGTTAGCGCATTCGATACGCATGTCAGCCGATTTTGCCGACACTCTTCGCATGTTCGTGACAGCTTTAACTATCCTCGCTTCGACACCTTTTGTCGGCGATTTTGAATTTTGCAAAGTTCCAATTTGTCAAATGAGCGTTCTTGCCCTTTTGATTAGGTCTGGCTACCGCCATAAAATTTATGTAGGACCACCAAGATGCCGGACACGCTCTTGATTGTAGTCAAAGGAAGAAGAAGAGGAAATACAAAAATAAAAAGCAAACCAAAGCTGAACAGCGATCCTGATCAGTTTTGGAATATTTTTGTTAGGATCTCGAATCCACCGAAACTGACTAATCGATACCTCGACGTTGAATTTGCTGTCAGGATAAACGTAATTAATGCTACAATGCAAACCATACAATTATCTTCCAGTTAAGATCTTTGAAATCGCAAAACAAACATATTGTGCAAAAGGAAAAAAAAACTTCCTGATTCATGTGTGCTTTCTGTTCTTCTAAATGGCGAAAAATATCAGTTTTTAGGAGTTGTAGGAGGTGTTTTCGGACATATCAATTTACTTCCTGGCACCAGTGTGGTATGCTTGAATACCGTTCAACAAAACACATTCCAGTATTTGCACAAGTAAATTCCGATGTGGGACCTCACACGGTACCCTTATGACCTTGGGTGATGATGATGACTTAATTGCTTGAGAGGCGGAAGGTGTGGTAGAGTAATTTGATGTCGCTAATTACGGGGTATAAGTTTTTTGTTCTGTTCATGCAATTTGTTAAGATTGAAGTTAAATAGGTAGGTATGAAAGGAACAATAGTTTTAAATTAGGTAAGGTTTTCGAAACACTTACAAATAGAAAAAAAAAAAACAAATATGAATGTATTGAAACGCCATCGTTGAGTTTAAAAATTAATTATGAAATGTACTTCCTATTTTGGACACTTCTTTCTTTATTTTGCAGACTGTCAATATAATCCATCCCAAATAATTAGTAAACTCATTGATAACGATGGTAAAATCAACGCTTTAATTTTGCCACAACATTTTTCAGTGCGATTTGCGATTTTCTGTCTGGTGGCGCCCGCCGGCAAAAACATGAAGCTGCATGACGAATTTCTATTTGAATTTTGCCGCACGATCATTAAATCTGTCTGACCTGCTTATCCTTGTGAGTGGCAGAACATTTGTCACGGTATGCGATAAGAACAAATTTTTACAAAAGGCAAAACATCAAAATGCTCGTATTATTCTCTATGATTTGATTTGGATATTAATCCGAAGTGTGTTCATAAAAATTCAAAAATAAATTTTTATCGTGGACAAATCTTACATCCCCATTTTACCATTTTATTTCAAGGGAGGATCTTGTAGTTATGAGAATACTGAAGCTGCTTAGCAGAGACAAACATTCCTAATCACTAATCTAGTTCTAGACCACCAAAAATTAAAGAAGCATTTGTCATAGACTGTTACTCCTTCTTAACCTCATTTTTCCCAACATACCTAAATTATTTCCCAGCTCATGATATGGTGTCTTCGTTTAGAATTGCATGTTTAGCCTTTATAAAATGTCAACAAGTTTGGTGTAAGAACAGAGGATTCAGAAGGTTCATATCACCATCACCAAGATCCTAATCAGAATTATGTCGAAATCAATGTCAAAACAAAAGGATGAGCTAAGATAATGCAAGACTCAAAGGATGGCGACAGGTAGCCAGCTTGCTTTTTATTTATCACAAAGTTGGGAATGCTATGTTAGATTCGTGAGATGTCGCATGTAGAGGAGTGACAAATAAGGCATTTATTGCATTCGTTTAAGAATGTTCCCATAATTTATTTAATTCTAATTTGAGGTCTAGGTTGATGCCTTTCTAAGCATAATTCCGTTGCATGTTGAGATGAAGGACAATTTTTAAATATGGGCAAACAAGCCCATCATTTTTGAAATCACAAATTAGTTTTTTAGTAAAAATGTGAAATGAAAAACAAAGGACAATGATTTAAAAAAAAATTAAAATCGTAATCAAGAGGATTCCACAAGGACCCAGTCACTAGTTGCAACTTGAGAAGGAAACGGACTAGAGAATAGCGCTCTGTGGCAGGAAACTGTGACGAAAAAGATCCATGTGAATAATAACTGCCGATTTTCTACCTTTTGAAACGAAGGGATCTTTTGAAGTTACGGGCCGGAAGTGTTGCTTTCATCATTGTTGTTTAAATCTTTCTTGAAACGCTGTTTTAAGAGGAAATTCTTGATTGAAATCGAATAAAAGTCAAAAAAAGGAAAGCATTAATAAAAATATGAAACTAAATTCCACTTTTCTAACCATCCTTTTATCTGATCGTCAACTTAGATGAGCTGTAAGTCAAATCAAAAACATTTTCCTTAACTCCGTACGCCAGGAATTCAAAATGTCTCAAACAGGATTTTAATATAATTTCCTTTATTCCTTCATAAGACATCAAGACATGTGAACAAATTATCCTCCTTTTCAGTCCGGCTGAACCATTTGACTATTTGATAGGTAAGGAGCAAAGTAAGGTGTGAAAATTATATGGCGCCAGTATCATTTGAGGTTTGACTAAATGAGATTACAAATATTTGCTAAAAGATTCTCTATGACTGACTTCCTATCCTGTTATAAGAATCTCGGCGATTCTATTATTTTGATTTTGTCTTCTTCGAGAACATTTATTTCTCATTTTTCTTTTTGTTGCTGTTCAACAGGCTTAGTGACTGTAAACTGATTTGTCGATGCTGTGAGAAACTTAAGCTCTATCTTTAAACCTTTTGCAGATTCATTCAAGCGTGAAATAATCTGACATTTAAGCCAAAATATTGTAAACTTGGTAGATTTTTTCAAGGAGGTCTGGACCGTCGAATTAAGTCGCAAAATAAGTGAATTTTGAGAATATCCCGTGCCAAAGACTATGCTGGGAATGACAATGAAAACATTTTATTAACCAAAAAGGAATGCAGTCGAAACGCTTCCAGAGAGCTTCTCTTAGAACAGAATGAAATCGATATTTTTTTGGGCTCACTCGCTGCCAAACGGTTTCGATTAGAGGCGTCCGTGGTCTACGGATGAAAAAAAAAACACCTTGCGTGATTATTCTAGAATTCTAATAATTTTAACGCCACTAGGAAACACCACTTATTGAATTACAATTTACCTTCTCCTTCCCTTAACATATGCCCCAACACTATAGTTCGAGAAACTGAAACTACGTTTCTTCATTGAAGTATCCAGGAAATCAAGACCAATATTCACCGACTCCTTCTCTCCAACCCCTCCATTTTTAGCAAAATAGAAATTTAAGAGTTTTGAAATGATGAGAATCATGGAGAACGCGGAGCACTTCTTTCAATTTTTTCTGCCTTAAGGATTGGTTTTCTTGAGAAACTCTGTTTATAGTTACCATTTTACGTCATCAAGCCAATAATTTTCAAGTATTTGTGAATGGTTCCACCGCTCGAGCCAAAAAACCGACAGTTAACTTGGAGTGGGCTTCAACGAGCTGTTTCGTTTCAACTCGCACTCGGTAACTTGGTAAGCCAAAAAGTACCCAGCGTTCGATCGCATTCATCCCCTCAATTGTTAAATTATTTACACAGCATCGAACTCAGCAACGAGGGTTGGCACAAGTCGGCTTGTTATATTCCTACCATATATTAAATTTATGAGAGCTTTCTCTCCCAGCGTTGAAGGTTGAAAACAAAGTAGGGTAACTGCACTAATTTTCGGCAAGACCCCTGTGTCCGGACGATTTTCCACTTTATGGGGAATAAGAGAGAAACTAAACACAGAAATTGCAAAACACAACAAAATACAGAATGTACCTATAACATTTTCCACATACACATACGAGGTTTCAAGCCGATCGAATGTATAACGGAAATGTTATGGGTGGTTTAAGCAGCAGCCGCTGCTGTTCTGCATTTTTTTAGCAAAAAAATTATGGCAGGCCTTGGAAAAATATACTGAGAATAGTTGATTTTGTGGGATCTTGTAAACAAATGCAGTTTGTTTCAATTAAAATATAATGAACTTCCAATAACCAAAGAAAAAAATTGAGTTTTGCATTTTCTTAATCCATTTTTTTAAGTGTCCGGACACAGGTACCAAAAACAGCGAAAATCTAGTTTCGGACAGCTCCTTTTCCTTGCTCAAAGTACTTATTTGTATCCAGAATAAAAGTCTTTCATTATCATCCGTCTGATGGATTCAAAAAAAAAAACACTGTCCGGAGACTCCATTTAAGATCGTCCGGAGACTAGAACAATCGTCCGAAGACTTCGGAAAATTGCCCTCTTTTAGAACTTATCCTATTGAATCAATGTTTAAAGTTACTTTCAATTACTTCGTAAGCCAAACGACTGACAAATATCCATAGTCTTAGCAAAATATTAAGATTTGAATGAAATACTAATAGAAATAAAAATATTTACATTGAAAGTAAAAGCTGGGCAATCGCAATGGTGCCGTCAACCTATGTCCGTTTCGCACACTAAGATAATAATCTAATATAGAATGATATGAAAAGAATACAAGTAGAATGTGGATAAGAAATTCTCGAAAGAATATCTAATTAGCTTTAGTCATCTCATCTCATAAGGATGAAATCTGTTTCACTTGGAACTTTAAACTTTATAAATGTTATTGGCAGGTGAGCCGAATTCAACACCCCCACATGATGCACGCTGCCGGCTCTCAAAAGAGTAGAAATCAATTTGTATTAGAATTTTTCGACATTTCTTAATGAGATTTCATTGATACAAGATGAAATAATTCAAGGAATTCCTCTATGGAAATCTATACACAGTGTCTTTTGTTGAAGGTCTTAAAAATGTTAACTGATGTCATCAGGAATAACAAACAATTGACAAATATTTATTGCTCGTTAAATAGATAACGACACGGTGACCCTCGAACATTGAAAAAGAAAGAAAACGAACACAAAACCGAAACCAAATCCCTCACAATTTTTTTTGAATAACAACCATACTGCAAATTCAACCACCAATTTTATGAATTTAAACAAACCTTCTATATCTACTTACAAAACCATTTAAGGCTGACTCGGTAGCTTCAGAAATGAATAAGAAATGTTTCCCTTAGGTCAAGCATTGTCAAAGCCAGCGCAACAGCACCTGTCCCGATGGCACATGCCCAAGGATCCTGTCGGAAGTTTCGAATGCAAATAAAAACAAAGAAATGTGTACCTAAAAGATGCTCATCTTTTGATTTGCTATCTGTTCAGTGTTCACCCTCAACTCGGGTATCTGATATTTACGATGACATTTTACACTTTCGGTGACCCCTACAATGCGATCGTGGACGACACACACCAAAATTAACCTCGAGTACCGTTTCACAATTTGCCACAACAGAAAACAAACACATCGTTCTGTTTTAAATTTCTGAGACCAAATCTAGTCGATAACAAATTGCACAACAATTGTCAAACTTGAAAGGGAACTACTGCCGCCACAGCATGTTCCAATGCTGCATTCGAATCGGCAGATATGGCAACAAAGAAGAAACAACCGAGAATTCAGTGTGTACACTGTAGGTATAGTGTTTGAGATAGGCATGAATTAAACCAAAACCTTTGTTTGTTTAGGGAGAGTGATCATTGTCCATGGACCTGAGAATCATCTGTTTTCTTTCGGAATGGAAATCGTTATTAGGTCAAACCGAATAAGTAAAGGGAAGGGATTACCATATTTTTGTATTCCTGTATCCAATTCTCAGAAACCGGGAATGTCTGGGGAGCAACCCTTCCTCCAGGGTCATCTATCAAAACGACACGACGGACACATGAAGAAAGTGTCCCTGTTTTTGGATCTAGAAAACCAATCATGTCGCCTTGACCCAGAGTCGATAAAGATGTTAAAGGATTGCTCTTGTTCCTAATCCCATTATAATTATGGTCTATTAATCTTCGAACGACTTGTGCTGGTAGCCACGTGTGTCCAAGTGCATGATCAGTCAATTGAGACCGATAAAGAATCGATGGGCGTGGCGGTCGATGATATCGGTGTTGGGATCAAAAGTATTCCTTAAGCGCCATCTTTGTATAATTGATTGATATTCATAATCGATAGTAAGATTTTGATGATACAAGCTAAAACCGCTGCTTCGGACTTAGAGTGCCAAGGCCTTGGACTTTAAAGACAGCTGCTTACCATATCTGCCATAGTGCGAAGAAAACTCTCTGCCTGTCACAAGACTGCCCCACAAAACTACAATAAACCCAAATATTTAGGTCGAAAAATTCTCACACGTCTAACTCATTTTAACTCGCAGGTGTCACCAACTATCAAAACTCACACAAAACCGCAATGAATACTCACGCTGAAATGATAAATGCAAAACTATTTTGTGAGCAGAAGTGTTTCTGTTAATCAACGTACACTTTCAATCAAAACATTAATTCGATTTAATACGATTACAAGTTCTTTTTGAGGAGTTCGCTCTACTTCATGAGTTTGTAGCGACAACAATGTGGGCTGAACTCAGCCACTCAACGAACTAAAATTTGATCGAAACTTTTCGGTTGGTCGGCAAATCGAAAGACCTACATATAGAAAAAAGGCATTCTTATTTCGACTGGCAACAAAGTAACTTGTGCTCATTACTAATACGTGTAACAGAATTTATAAAGAAAATAAATTGAATTTAATATATGTATTTTTATAACCGACAATTGTGTGATTAATTTGCACGTGACAATAAGGTGGATCCTATAACTGATCCAATAACTGGTGACCCCGATAGCGAACACGTTCGCAAAAAAGAAAAAGAAAATCTTGCTTTATTTAAATTAAACGAAGCGAGCTTAATTAAAGCAATAAAAAACATTCATCATCGTCTACTATATAGAAACGACGCCACATTGTCCACCTATATATATACTTATATACGCACAAAGTGCATCAGAGCTGGCTACCATCTATTGCCAATATATGTACATATCAACTCCGTTTGCCAAATAAAAATCTATGTGAACAGTAAATACTGAAGCAAGGCCCCGCTGTAACAGAAGAAACTTACATACATCACATACCTTGACATTCATCATAGCAGTAAAACAGAAACGAAAATCCGCTATCATCTGAATCAAACTACCGTATTCTAGAAGAAACACTTCCCGTTACTTCCGAAAAATTTTCGCAACGTGGCATTTTTGTTCAGCAAGTCATCAGTGAAAATAAAATCAGCTTTTAATAATAAATTTCATTCTCGCTATTAATTCTTTTTTGATTAAAACTTCCAATTGTGATTACCATTTTCTAATTTAAAATTTTCTTTAATTTCTTCGCAAAGGTTTGTCGATTTGCCGAACCCATTGAAAAGCTTTTAATTTCAATATGAACGAAGAAAGGAAACCAGATGACCAGTTAAACGGCACACCACCCGCCGGAGGAAGCTCAGGGAACATTGGGAATGCAGGAGAACACCAAGTAAGCACTTTACATTTCAAAAATCTGCCATTTTGGCCCGACAATCCCGATGTGTGGTTTGTTGCATTAGAAGGACAGTTTTCGGTATCACAGGTTAGGTCAGATAACGCGCGATATTTTACAGCTTTGGGTTTGCTAGACGCGCGTACGATTAATATTTGTAAAGACGTTATAATGAAGCCACCCGCTAATTCGCTTTATGAAAACTTAAAACAAACAGTTTTATCTCGTCTTTCGGAATCTGACGAGACGCGGCTTAATAAACTTTTAAACGACACGCCTTTAGGTGATAAGAAACCCAGCGAACTATTTCGTGAAATGCGCGCATTAGCAGGAAATCAAATTTCGGAATCGGTTCTAAGAAATCTATGGATACAAAGACTTCCACCGACTGTACAAGCTGTAGTTATAGGAAATGCCGAGAAAGACTCTGAGGTAGTAGCAAGTATTGCGGATAAAATTTTGAGTAACGTGTCCATCCAAACCGGTGTATCGCTTTTATCTAATGAAGCGTCAATTGGATCAAATTTTGAAAACATGCAAAGAGAAATTTCAGAGTTAAGGAAGCAAATCAATGATAGGAATCAGCGCGGCAGGTCCATTTCCCCAAGACGGAGGTTTTCGAAACGGCGTTACAATTCACAAGAGCGCTTTGTTTCTCCGATCTGTTGGTACCATCGAAAATGGGGTAACAACGCAAGATCATGTACTCAACCTTGTAGGTTTAGGGCACAAAGCAACCAAAGGTCGGAAAACTAAATGCCCAATCGATTGCGACTTGCGATTTGGGCGTATTTCAAAACTGTCGCCTTTTCATCCGTGACCGCTCCGGCCAATTCCGTTTTCTGATAGACTCCGGAGCAGACATCTCCGTGCTTCCGATTTCTTCTGCTTTTCCGAGGCCCAAACCTAGTGGACGATTATTATATGCTGCGAATGGTTCTCCAGTCCGAATGTTCGGACGCAAGAAAATAACCATCGACTTAGGGTTCAATCGCAAGTTTACTTGGATATTCATTTATGCAGAGGTAGATAAACCGATTATCGGAGCTGACTTTCTAAAAGCCTTTGGTCTGTTAATTGACATCAGAAATAAACGTTTATTGGACCCCCATAACCAACAATCAAAAGGTAAAATAGTACAAGGACCCTCGTGTGAATTGTCCCTTTTAAATAAAGATCGCGTTAGCCAAGAGATTATAAATCTCATTAGAAAGTACAATATCATATCCAACGGAAACATATTCGTGCGACCAGCACAACACGAAGTTACACACCAAATAGACACCGGCGGCACTAAGCCTCTAGCTAGTAAACCACGTCGACTTTCTCCCGACATGTTAGAAATAGCTAAAAAAGAGTTCAATTTTTTAATGCAACAAGGTATATGCCGGCCCAGCAGCAGTCCTTGGGCTTCACCATTGCACCTAGTTAAAAAGAAAAATGGAGAGTGGAGACCTTGTGGGGACTACCGTCGACTTAATGCGGCCACGGTGCCTGACAATTATACTACCCCACCAATTCAAGATTTTGCAAACGGCCTTGACGGCAAACAAATATTTTCCGTTATTGATTTAGTTCGCGCCTATCACCAAATACCCGTCCATCCTAATGACATTCCAAAAACGGCAATCTCAACTCCTTTTGGCCTATTTGAGTTTTCAAGGATGACCTTCGGACTGAGGAATGCCGGACAAACTTTCCAAAGGTTCATCGATTCAGTCTTAAGGGACTTACCGTTTTGTTTTCCGTATATCGATGACATACTCGTTGCTTCAGAAAACTTTTCTGAGCACTTAGAACACCTTAAATTGTTATTTGCCAGACTAGAGAAATTCGGTTTAATTATCAATACGGACAAGTGCAAATTTGCTCAAACCACTATAAAATTTCTTGGCCATTCGGTATCGGCTGAGGGCATCAAACCGTGCCCCGAGAGGGTTAAAGCAATAAAAAATTTTAAGCGCCCAATTAATGTCCAAGAACTTCGCCGTTTTTTGGGAATGCTCAATTTTTAAAGAAGGTTTATACCAGCAGCAGCCGTATCCCAAATGCGGCTCACAAAGTTTCTCAAAGGGCGAAAAAAGAAAAGCGATAAATCAATTATTATCTGGGATACCGAAGCAAATGAATCTTTTCAAAAATGCAAAGAAGAACTTTGTAACGCAACGCTGTTAGCCTTTCCAGCAAGTAATAAGCAAATATCACTTTACGTGGATGCTTCAGACGTAGCTGTAGGCGGCGTATTACAACAAATGGATAGTCAAGGATGGCAACCCCTTTCCTTCTATTCAGCAAAGCTAAATGATAGTCAAAAAAAATACAGTGCTTATGACAGGGAGTTGCTAGCGGCATATTTAGCTATCAAGCATTTTCGTTGCCTTTTAGAAGGCAGGAACTTCCGTATCCTTACGGACCACCAACCACTCACCTATGCTTTTAGCCAGAAATCAAACAAAGCATCTCCCAGGCAGGCTAGACAACTTGATTTTATAGGTCAATTTTCAACCGACATACATTACGTGCCTGGTAGAGAAAATGTTGTCGCTGATACGCTATCCCGACTCGATGAAATATCGCTACCATCTGATATAGATTTTAAAGCAATCGCCCAGTCGCAAATCAACGACAGAGAACTGGAAAAACTTATGTCTGTAAAACAGTCACTTAAACTACAAAAGGTTTCTATCCCAAACTCGTCACTCACTCTCATTTGTGACACATCTACCAACAAATTACGACCTTTCATAACATCTACATTTCGCAGAGATGTTTTCAATAGTATTCATAACTTGGCACATCCTGGTACTAGATCCACTGTCAAAATGATAGCTAAACAATTTGTTTGGCCCTCAATGAACAAAATATGTAGAGAATGGGCACGTTCCTGTCCAGACTGTCAAAAATCAAAAATCTCAAGACATGTTAAAAGCCCTCTCGGACATTTTGAACCCGTCTCAAGACGTTTTGATGAGATTCATATCGACATAGTCGGACCACTACTCCCATCCGAAGATTTTCGTTACCTCCTTACCATCATCGATAGATATACTCGTTGGACAGAGGCAATTCCTTTGCGTGACATTAACGCTGAAACAGTAGCCACCGCGTTAATTAAGGAATGGTTTGCACGTTATGGCATACCTACTTCAGTAGTAACCGATCAAGGAGCGCAATTCGAATCACAGCTTTTCAACGAGGTATGCAAGATATTAGGGATTAAGCACAATCGAACTACGGCTTATAACCCGAAAGCCAACGGTCTAGTCGAAAGATGGCACCGAACACTTAAAGCCTCTCTCAAATGTCACAATGACCCACAGTGGATAAAAAGTCTTCCATTTGTGCTACTAGGCCTGAGGTCGGCTTATCGGGAGGATTTTAAAGCAAGTTCTGCCGAACTCACATTTGGTAAAACAATGCGTTTACCCTCAGATTTTTTCGTATCCGAACAAATCAGATTTTTTCGTATCCGAACAAATCAACATTTTAAAAGAATACAGCCAAGTCCACCCACTCGCAAACGCCAAGAAAAACCTTTTATTTTCAAAGAACTCGAAACTTGCACGCACGCGTTTGTCCGGGTAGACAAAATCCGAAAACCTTTACAGCGACCTTATGAGGGCCCATTTGAAATGATATCGCGAAATAATAAAACATTTAAACTGCTGATAAACGGTAATAAACTCACAATAGGCATTGACCGTTTAAAGCCTTATTTCGGTTTAAATTTAGAAATAGATGAAAAAAAAAACCGTAATACAAATACCACCTGTTACCAAACCCAAGAAAAAAGTATCTTTCGCAACAAACCACACATCAGGCGAACCGGATATAAGAAGCAGAAGAGGACGCCTCATCGAACGTCCTCTAAGATATCGTTGAATCCAGTTCCCTGAGATTCAACTGGCGGGGGAGTGCTGTAGCGACAACAATGTGGGCTGAACTCAGCCACTCAACGAACTAAAATTTGATCGAAACTTTTCGGTTGGTCGGCAAATCGAAAGACCTACATATAGAAAAAAGGCATTCTTATTTCGACCAGAGACAAAAGGAGATCGGAAACTGACTTACGTTTTACCCTCCGGATACCGCAAATTTTATTTTACCGTTACTCGTGTATGTGAATAAATGAGAAAAAACAGCAACAAATATCAGGTGGTATGTCGAAGTTTACTGAGATAGTATTGGTAAAAACACGAATACTCTTGCAGTAAACTTTGACCGCAGCTTGTAGACATTGTCATTTTGACAGCTTGGTTTCCCATCTCCCTTTTAACTCATCTGTGATTTCGACTGGCAACAAAGTAACTTGTGCTCATTACTAATACGTGTAACAGAATTTATAAAGAAAATAAATTGAATTTAATATATGTACTTTTATAACCGACAATTGTGTGATTAATTTGCACGTGACAATAAGGTGGATCCTATAACTGATCCAATAAGTTATAACAAATTGTTGAATGGATAGCGTTTATTTTGTGAATGCTTGATGGTGCACTCCAACTTACTCCAAGACTGCTGGTAAATCATTGAATGAAGGTATAGGCCGTTTCAGTAATCGCTTGTTTCCTTTTCAGATGCCAAATCAAAATTGAATCTTGCGGCTTACACAGACGCTATGGTTTTCGATTGTTTAAAGTTCGCTTCTTATTGCCATTAAAATGTTTGTTGAAACCCTGCAATTTCAATGAGAAATTTGAACTCACTGGATCTTTTGTTAGTCTTCAAATTAACTAAACATCACTCGTTAGCAAAATGTTTCATCAGAAACCAACTTTGCAGAAATATTATTACCTAAATTTTTCATCAAATTAGATGTTTAGCTTCAAGAATGTAGCGTAGCAGACAATACTTTTTTGTCAACTTATTTTATCATAATATTTTTTTACATGAAGTAAGATGTCACTCCCGTGAACGCCACCTGTTACTATTATTTCGCAACTAATTGTTGGCAATGTTATTCAACACCGAACACACTTTTTAATCACAAAGATTAGACCCACCAGAGAGATTTAACATTTTTTGCATTTTTTAAGTATTGACATGCGACGCGGTGACGATACAAAACCACCTACTGTCAAAATTTTGTCGTGAATTGCGTAGTGGCAGACAAGCCAAGATAAGGTGATATTTTGAGGAAACATAAAATATGATTGAACACCCGCAATGTGCGCTATGAACTGCAAAAAAAGTGTTTATAAGACAAGAAAAAAAGCACCTACGGCTGTTTTAAATGCGCGTCACCAAAAGTAGGGTGGCTATATTGAACAACTGGAAGGTCAGACTCCATATTTTAGTTCCGATTTTGTGTTTTAATAGCGTTTTTTTTTTGGTAATCCGGAATTGTACACAGAACTGTCCGATTCCGGATTCCAAACGAACAGGCAAACACATTTTTTTGCTTCTAATAGGCTTTTCACACTGGGTCATAAACTGAGTTTTTGGCAAAAAGTTTACAAAACCTCATTGGAGCATTCACACTGCTATTTTACAAGGTTTTGTTTGACACTTTCATAATTTTTGATACATGCTGTCATATTTGTTTTTAAAAATAGTTGAAATTGCTTAGGAAGGAAATCAAATATTCTTTGGCCGTGTGCGAATTTAGTTAAAAATCTGGTTAAAATTCCGACTTGTTGACACTGACGACACAAAAAAAAGCAAAGAAAAATGTGTTGTATTTTCAAAAATATCTGATTTTTATTTGTACAATAAAAAAAGACCGTTGACTTTAAGCACTTATCGTTTTAAATATATTGAACCCACTATGCGCCGTCCGTCGTCGATAAAGTAACCCCCGGTAGTTAAGGATGCCACTGAAGTTTCTTGATTTCCTTTCGTCCCTGAAGAATGAACAACAATTGTGGCGGAAGCTTGCTTATCTCATCTTCATTTTTAGACTCTTCTGTTCCTTGATCCTGATCCTTTTCAACGGCCAAATCCCAAAGCGCATAACGCGTGGTAATGTGATCGGTATGGTATTTGAATGTTGCAATTGGTTTGGTGGTTTGGAACTGTCTCAAATCCCAAATGTGAAGGAATCCATCGTCCAAAACCGACCACAGCTTCTTCTTTTTGTTATGTTTTTTTCTTTTCTTCCATAATCTATAGATAAAATAATTTTATTAATAAATTCGTAAAAGAAAAATAGAGCTTACCGCAACTAGTCTATGTTCGTTTTAAAGTTTTTTTTTATTATTGAAAATAAATTTGTTTTGATAGCTGTCAATTTTTTTATTCAGCTGAGAGCTGAATGTTTTTTAGGTGTGTTTGTTTTGCCAACTTTGCAATTCGTAAGAGGTTTTGACGAGTTTTATCAAAAACTACTAGTTTATGAAGAGAAGAAAATGTATGGGAAACCTCGTGGTTTTGATGTAGGTTTTGGCTTTTTTCACAAAAACCGAGTTTTTGATTCAGTATGAAAAGCCTATAAGGGTTGAATGGTTGTGTATTTGTGAAACCTCATATGACGAAGAATTGCAGATGACATGACATTGTTTTTAATTTCTTTATTTGTAAACATGGCAGTGAGGACTTATATACGAGTGTGTGCATGTATGCGTGATTCTGTTTTTGATTCTGACTTCAAATTCGGAATCGTTTTTCTGTTCTATTCAGAACAAGAACTGTCATCTTGTGCCAAGTGAACGAGTACAGAACTGTTCGGAACAGTTCCGGACGACCAAAAAAAAAAAACGCTATAAGTTTTAAACGTT
The DNA here is from genome assembly GCA_943590905.1 of Sphaerophoria taeniata. Taxonomy (NCBI): domain Eukaryota; kingdom Metazoa; phylum Arthropoda; class Insecta; order Diptera; family Syrphidae; genus Sphaerophoria; species Sphaerophoria taeniata. The sequence goes on from OX016540.1 coordinate 288,814,307, forward strand.
TTTTCGACACTTTTTTCGCTTTTGTTTTGCCAAAAATTTCTGTAGTGTCCGTGGCTTAGTGGTGCGTTGGCTGCTAAGCAGAACATTGTGGGTTCGAGACATATTCGTTCTACCACTACCCTCATTCATGGCCGTAGCCAGGGGGGGGGGGGCAAAGTAGGGCAATGCCCTACCTTAAATTTTAAATGCCCTATCTTCAGAAATTGAGAACAGCCCTGCCTTCAAAAATGCTCTTCTTACAAAAATGTCCTGCTTACAAAACAGCCGTATACATTCAAAAATTACCCTGCCTAAAAATGCCCTACCTGAAAAAATTCATTTCTGATGAAAATGTCCACATTACCACATTTTTCCAGGTTGCCTTTTAAATGCCCTACCTTCAATTATATCATGTGTGTTTCGGAATTAGGTTCTATAAAAGTGAACTTTTTGAAAATTTAAGGTATTCAAAATTCAAGATAATCTTCGTGTCGTGCTTATCCTTTTTAAGAAATGGTCTCGTAAATTCCATTGAAAGTCTTAAAAATACTATAGATAAAGTTACTATAGGGTATTTAGTTGCTTCTCTTCAAACTGTTCGATTTAATTATGACAGTTTTAAGACGAATTTTGACGTTTATATTTCATTAATTCAGATAATAAGCTTATACAGATGTCTCATCCCTGCAGAAAAAAATGAATCATTTTTTGCTCTTAACAGACAAAGCCTTAACAGACAAGGAGCTTTTGGAAGCTTTTTTCTTTGCCTAAGTATTCATTTATAGGCAATGAGGTGAGCGAAAATAGACCTTGAATGCATTTAGTGAATGTGTTTAAGCTTTCGGAAAAAGCTTTTTTTTGGTAGCTTTCAGTTTCATATATCATTTCTCGCCATAAGGACATCTGTATAAATTTATTATCTGCTTTTAGGGTGCCGTGCAATAACGTCAAGCGAAATAACGCCGAATTCTGAAATTCGGCCTTATATATAAAGTGAAATAACGCCGAATTTTTGCACTCGGCCTTATTTCACTATGGCAAAGTGAAATAATGCCGATTCGGCGTTATTTCACTTTGTCAGTTTTAATTTTTTTAAGATTTCATCAGGTGTCAATGGCATTTTCTATACTTTATAATAAAAAAAACAGTGTTTTAAAGGTTGCCTTCTTATGTTTTGATATAAATTCGCCAAACAAAATTTTGCTTTTCACAAAAATTATTTTATCAAAAAATTATTAATACATACGTAATGCTTCATAAGTAGGTATTTTAAAAATACTTTGTCTTAAGCTCAGTTAAGTTAAGAGAAGTCACATGAAGTGAAAATTTCAGTATTGATGGAAATTAAAAACAATTCAAATAATAACTACGCAGGGACCTCTACAACATCAAGGTTAATAACTAAATATTTCATTTTCTTTCAATTTAATTACCACAATGAATTAGATTTTGAAAATGAATGTTGTTTTTGCCGCATGGACCGAGAAGAATATTAATATTAAATTTTACATTTCAGTTAACACTATATTTTTGAGAATTTGATCAAATGAAAACTAAAAATGATTAAGAATCTGGAACTTGAAACAAAAACTTAGTATACCTAGTACAGGTAAAAATGCCAGGGAGCGAAGCGAGCGGAAAAAATTTTACCCAAAAGAGAATCAACTCGCGCGAATTTTTTTATTTTCACACGCCAAATTGATTCCCTTTTGGGCAAAATTTTTTCCGCTCGCTTCGCTCGTTAGTATCTAAACTGATTGATCTTGAATGTTCCGAATTATCAAAAAGGAGCTCAAAATGAATCATTGAAATGCAGCTTCTGCTTTCAAAGCCGTTTAATGCATAACAAGATGTGTGGATGCGGATGCCTTTCCAAATTGAAGGAAGCTGCAACAGTTTTGAAAATGAAATGCTTCTGACAACATCCGTAATCAAAATCTGCAAGCTTTTCTAAATTCAAAATCACTCACAGTATGAATTAAGAAAAATTCAGCATCACTCACATATTTTGCACACTCAACTCCATCCAGCGCCCGGTCTATATTTGGAGAAATAATAATGAAATATGTTAACCTGAAAACGTTTTTTTTTTTTTTTTATTTTACCATTGTGAACCTAACGGACATGAGATCCAATAGAAAATTTACCAATGCCCTACCTGGTATAACTGTTGCCCTACGTTGAATTCAACTCTGGCTACGGGCCTGCCCTCATTCTTCTTAAGTTAAAAAAAAAAATTAAGAAAATCGGTCAACCGGATGGCAACTTATAAGAGCACCAACATTTAAACGAGTTGGTATTTTATACATGTAAGATTAAGAAAATATAACTCAAAGTTATAGTTGAACATTCACACGAATTTTAAACAATTATTATTTTTACCTTTTATTGAATATGGCAAGTATTGAATTCGTAAAAAAAAAGTTGAGATAATTACGATGATAGAGAATTTGAAAAAAGTGGGTCCCGTGGTTTCGTCCGTCTGTCTGTCTGTCTGTAAACGCACCTACAGCCTTAACCACTGGTCCGATGGACTTCAAACTTGAAAATTAGAGGTTTGAGCGAATTCGCATAGGTCGTTTTTTTTTAGATCAACATGTAGGGTAGCCACCATACGATTTTTTTGGCTTAAAAAACGGCTCCTACGATTTTTTTAAAGCTTCCTCGAAAAATTTTTTTAAGACACTAATGTATTTTATGTAAACAAATTTGTTGTATTACTCCAAAACGGTACCTCCCATAGATCCGTTTTGTTGTTATCACATTTTCTCCAAAAATAAAAGTCCGATCAGGGTCATTTTTTTTAAGGTACGTATATATATTGCCCAAATAATATTTTGTATTCAAAAACTTTTTTTGGATTTTTAAAAAAATATTTTTAAACTTTTCAAAATTCTGGATCAATATAAAAAATCGAAATTTACTTATAAAATGTACACTTTTTTGAATACTGGATACCCAAATGAATCTTAAGACATTTTCAAAAAATTCTATATAATAAGAAATTAATTAAAAAAAAAACCGCTCCAACAATTAAAAAAAAAAAAAATTGAAAAATCAACAATTTCTTAAGAAATTATATGACATCAATTTTTTTCAGATTGAATCTTTTTTTGAGGTACGTATTTCAATTTAATTTTTTTTTACGGATTTTTTTTTTATGAGTTATAATTTGGAATACAGGAGCAAGTTCGTACGACCGAGTAGTGCACATTTTTTATTTTATAAAAAAAAAAAATGACGTGTCCTCTCCCTAGCATGAACAATGTGAACTGATTGATAATGAATGATAATTGATAACTGATCTCCCAAAAAAGCAATTACTTATTATGCAATAATTTGAACGAAGAATTTTAATGCTTCGTTCTCCCTGATTCTCAGCGTTTAATGTTTCTTAAAATTTCTGATTTTGAAGAAGAGTGTGTTAGAAAAAATGAAAAAATTGGCAGCTTTGAGTGACGAAAAGGAGTAGCTTCTCATTAAAAGGATTTTTTCTGCGCAAACGTTACAAGAGCAAAAGTACTGCGGGAAAGAGAAAGTGCTTTTCGAGATTTTGTTTTCCAGGCTTTTGTTTTTCAGTTTTAGCCTTAGTTTCTTAGGCCGAATTTCAAAAATTAGCGCAGTCTAAGTTACCTATACCTAAGAATGTTTTTTATTCATTTGATTACGATTAATATTGAAAAAGGACAATGATAAGTAATATGTAAAACACAAATATTTTCGAAATCGGTTTGGGACAATCCGATATATTTGACCTCGAAATTGGAAAAAAAAAATTTAGGAAATAGATTTTATGCATTTTAAGTTATTCATGATTTCCAAAAAGACTAGTCTTCAAAGTCCTGATAGGTACATGAATAATGTATAATACAGTATACAAGCTATATGACCACTCAAAGAATTGAGCAATAAAATTAGACATGGCAACTTTCACACTATTATAGGCTAGGTTATGTTTTCATAACTCTCAGTATTTTTTCAATACCAAATATAGAAATAAATCTTATTTTTAACTAATGTCTAACAATTGTTTAGAAAAAAAGTATTTATCCGACAGAGTGCGCTATTGTTCAACATTCTTCAATCGAGGGACGAACACTCCACCGAAGGTCTTACTGACCATTGAAAATGACCACCAACGTTAATGTTGACAGGCGTAGCACGCCCCTGCCATAATAAAAAACGGCCGCTATATCAATCGAAAAATAATGAAGTGTGGGCAAAAATTCATAGGTCTGCAGGCAAAGGATCTTAAGGAACAAAAAACAAATCGTGGATACCACCACCGTGGATGATAAGGGCCGTCGTCGTAGAACAAAGAGAAGCGCCTATCATAATTTTGACGCAATGGTCAGCATCAAATTGATTTTCTGTAAAGAGAATGATTTATAGTTTTTATTACGATTTAGATTTGATGGGTAAGCATCCCTCCAAATGATTGAAGATGTGACCCTATCAATGCAACGCATTGCAATAAACATTCTGTTTCTTTGTAGGTATCCTTCGTAATTCCTGATGCACGAAGAGGTTAATAGTGCGAAAAATCACCGAGGACATTCGATACCCAAGCAATTTCAATTTTAATTACCTGCATAATTGACCCATTACGCCACCAACGGCTTATAACTTTTTTGCCACTTCAAAATTGGTTACAGTGTTCAGATTTTTTCACACGAATTTGCGTCCACTTGAGAAAGTTGATGGAGACAGAGTGCTTGTATCTTTTTGGCAAAGAAATAAGAGACATGAACTAAGCCGAAAAATTAAACGACACAGTCTCGTTTTTTTTTTTGGTGGCGATTTACTTCTTGGTGGCTGATGGTTGGCCGTTGGTGCCCAATTACGACCAAATGAGGTGAAAAATTGTATCAAATGACTTAATCAAGATTGGCAGACACACAATTTTTTACAAGAAGATGACTTGCGTGTGGCAATTGGTTTTATGGGGATTTGATGTTTGACTTAAGTTCGGAGACAGTGTCCGAAAATTAAAGCAAAAAAGAATCCCCGACTTTGAGGATCTACAAAATAATTAACCCGTTAGCTTTTGCGATGTTGTCTCGGATGTCAAATTTTTATTTTGCACAGTAAATAAGAGAACATACATTTTTGTGGTTGGTGCATCTCTAATAAGGATCTGGTAACCATTCTTAACGTTGTCTTCTACAAAACATTGAACTTTTAACTTCGATTTTGCTTGCAATGTTAAATATTTAAACTTAGACGGACTGACAAAGTATCATACGCCAGTTTCATATCCAAGAGCATACTCTCAGATAAAGCCTTGGTTTATATAAATACTATCCCAATACGGTACACCATCAAGTGATAAGAATATCCTTAGACCTTTCACTTGTATCACCTAGAGCAGGGAGCAGGGCATTCAAACAAAGATGCCCTCGATTAATAGTCATTGAATTCGTATCACTGACCGTTCCGTGTTTTTCTTTTCATAATCTTGTAATCTTCAAATAATCACTACTTGTTTTACAATACTTAATTTCATGTTGTTAAAATTGGTTGATTAAAATAAAATACCTAATCAACAAATATTGAAATGAAGATAAGCCCAACACATTTTCTGTTGCTGGTATCATTTAGTTTGATAACTGATAATGCAAAATTTAACGATTATGCCAGTATACTCTGAAATCTCTTAAGACTAAGGTGTTTTTCTACATATTTGTTCTTTAAATAATTCATAATGAAGTGGTTAATTGTTCTAAGTCTTGGAATACTTATTTCTAAAGTAAGTACAAACACAATATTAAATTGCTTAAAATTAGACACGATAGCTCCGAAGAACCAAGGCCTTAACTCTTCAACAATTCTTAGAGTAGAAGTAATCCACTGTAATTTTCTTCTTCTTTGCGTCAGCGGGTCAGTCGAGTACATCTAACATACTGGTAGAGACACAGGAGGTGTCACTATACATTGGTCTTGAATTTTTGAACATTGTAATGATTGGGAAGGACAGAGTGTGGAAGAGATTTCCACATTCGAGTAGTAAGGCTAAAGAAATGAACTAGCCAGGAAAGGGTCAGAAGCAGACACAAGTATTAGCGACCATTCAGTTTGGGGACCACTCGTCCCGATTGTGGTACTCAAGAGGAAGATAGACCTTAAATTAAAAGAAAATATCAATAACTCCTGGAAATCCAGGGACGATTTCGTAATCTCTAGAAGTTTATGGCCTAACACAAATGAAAAGGAAACTCGGTATATTCTATCGCTGAGTAAAAAGAACATTAAAATCTTGATAGGTGTGCTAACGGGTCATTGCGCCATTGGCACAATGGCCAACAAGATAGGGGCATTTGCACCCGTTTTTTGTAGGAGTTGTCAGGATGAGGAGGAAATAGAAACCATTAAACACCTGCTCTGTGACTGTCCGAACCTCCAAACTAGCCGACTCCGTCATTTCGGAAGCAGGTTTTGTTGGAGAACTGGATGTTCAAGCACAGGTCTCAATGGCAAACATGAGGAAATTTATAGATAGCACAGGCTGGTTCGTTAACGAGCATTCTAAGACACTTAAGTATTTAGCTGGGGCACCAGCCCAAAGATGGGAGTTATACCTACTCAAGCTTTGGACGGATATAGGTCTTATAAGCAAGTTCAGACGGGGAGAAGAATTTCTTGCACCGTCAAGAAACCCAAACATCTTGCGGCATTTTTGGCGACATCGCATAATGTGCTCATTATACAAAAGGTGAAAGTGGTAAGTGATGCACATACCGAGAATCTCGAGATACTCGGTATCAATGATGCAAGTGCCACTCATGGACAGTGGCAAAGGGGGTATATCTCGCTTTAACGATACAAGAGAGCATTGGGTTTACGAAGCATTACACTCTACGCGGTTTCTTAATCCCCATTTTACAATGCTGCTTAAATCAGAGTTTAATAAGCTTATCATATTTTGCCGTTGCAGTTCCACATCCGAAGATGAGGGATGTAAGTCTGGGAACAAATAAGAAAAGCTAAGGTGACTATAGTCAGCGAAACAATTTATTGGATTAGAAGTTACAGACAAGACATCATTAATGAAAATGAGAAACAGTATCGATGACAAAACGGACAAAGGGTTGGACAAAACAGGATTTGTCGATACTAAAAGCACTCATTTTTGATAAAATAGCAAGATGCCAGACTATTTCAAATGCCTTTGAAATATCAAGTGCAACAGTCTTACTTTCTCCAAATGATGTAAAGATTTTTTCCACTGTTCGGTGAAATAAGCCATCAGATCACCAGTGGACCTGTTGCTGCGAAAGCCGTACTGCCGGTCATTAAGGAGCTTTCGGTATTCGAGATATTTCTTGAGCCGATAGTTTATCAGCGTTTCCATTACCTTAGAAAAAAGGGACAAGTGCAATTGAACGATATTTGGAAGAAAAAAAAGGTTGGCTTTTTTTTGGAATTGGCTCGACAAATGCTGTTTTCCAACTGTCTGGCGTGGCTTAGTGGTTAGGGTGCTACTCGTGCCCATAGTTTTAATTTCATCTTTCACCGGCACTACCTCTTGCGAAGAACTGAAAAAACTTCCAAGATTAGGTATCAATCTGTCATGAAAAAGTGCTTCTCAACTTTGCCGTTCAGAATCGCCTTTAAATTTTAGGTCCCCACAATTCTTCACACGCACCCAGAGAATTGTTGATGAGAGCAAGCCACTTAGGCCTTGGCTCTTCAATAGCTGTTGCACCACTCTATTTACGGAGCGAACCCAGAAATATAGGATAGATGCTAAAGCTCAGACAAGGGTTTTTCCAGCGTGAAATAACACTTTTACTCGATTGGTTTATTTCCGGGGGATCAGCAGGTACTTTTAAAGCCCCTGGAGGCACAGCAGGCAGGTTTATTTAAGGACCCTGGTGGCACTAAGCACGGCAGGGAATATTTCTGTTCGATCAGCAGATTTGTTTAAGTCCCCTGGTGGCACTCAGGTAATTTTCCTTTAATATCAAAACCCCTTACCACTGGTGGAGAAAAGACTCAATCTACACTAATATATAAAGCTGAAGAGTTTGTTTGTTTGAACGCGGTAATCTCAGGAACTACTGGTTCGAATGGTATAATTCTTTTTGTGTTGGATGGTCCACTAATTGAGGAAGACTTGAAGCTATTTAACACTAAGCTGTGACCAATAGCAGCGAAGAATCTGTGGAAAATATGGAAAAAACGGCAAAAAATATACATTTTTCTGCGTTTTAACGCGCGTATCTCAAGAACTGCTTTATGAAATTGAACAATTTTTTAAATGTTGAATGGTCCATTTATCAAGGAAGGCTTGAAGCTATATAAAATTTAGCTGCGACCAATAGGAGCGAAGAATTTGTGTAAAATGTGGAAAAAACGGCAAACAATACAATACAATACAATACAATACAATACAATATAAAGTTCGTTTGAACGCGGTAATCTCAGGAACTACTATTTCGAATTGTAAAATTCTTTTTGTGTTGGATAGTCCATTAATCGAGGAAGGCTTTATTCTACTTAAAATTAAGCTGCGACCAATAGCATCGAAGAATCTGTGGAAATGTGAGAACTGAGATTTTTTTCTGAGATCTCTGAGATGAAATTATTTTGGATTCGATTTCTCACTCAGCTATTTGACGTGGCTGACATATGTGCAGCAACAATTATACCGTTTTTTTTGGTAATCCGGAATTGTACACAGAACTGTCCGATTCCGGATTCCAAACGAACAGGCAAACACATTTTTTTGCTTCTAAGGGTTGAATGTTTATGATTGTATTTGTGAAACCTCATATGCAGAAATTGCAGATGACATGACATTGTTTTTATTTTCTTTATTTGTAAACATGGCAGCGAGTACGTATATGCGAGTGTGTGCATGTATGCGTGATTCTGTTTTTGATTCTGACTTCAAATTCGGAATCGTTTTTCTGTTCTATTCAGAACAAGAACTGTCATCTTGTGCCAAGTGAACGAGTACAGAACTGTTCGGAACAGTTCCGGACGACCAAAAAAAAACGCATTAGCAAGGTAACCATTAAATCTCAATGATAACTGAGAATTATGTTCCACCAAATGATTTTGCCTCAGTCAAGGTGACATTGAGATCTCAGTGAGATGTTGTTAGGTGGAACTGGCCTAATAACTGCTCAAATTAGAATTTTGAGAGTTCAATTGATTTGTGAATGTGATTGATTGCACTATTTGTGCAGATTATTGTGTTTAAACAATATCATTTTATGTACTTCTTAACTAAAAAATATGCTCAGTTTAAAGAAAAAAAAATTACTTAACGAAGAGATATTAGAATTATTAGGGAGAGTTCACCCAAGGGAATGCTTTAAGTATGAACAACTGAAAGGAATCATAAAAAATGCTCAAATTTTTCAAGTTCAAGAGAATTACGACCTAGGGAGAGTTGACTGCAATGCAATTTTACAATAACTTCCGAACAAAATTCCCACGCGCGCATGATGCACAAGTCGAGACGATACTCTGGCCGGTGGACGAGGGAGAGGCGGACGAAGTCGCGGGCAACTGCTATAGATAATAAATTGCTGATTGCTGCACGGTTGGCGGCGAAAACGACCAAAAACACTTGTTTCTTACCAAAAGTTGAAATGACCGAATCCGATATCCGCTATCAACTGTCAAATGTCGGTAGTCCCTTCGAATGCCCTTTATTAATAGCTATTGTGTCGTATTGTTCTTTTTTACAATACCTAACATGGGCCTACAGTATTTTAATTTAATTTAATTTCAAACAACTCATAAAGTAGAAAATTACCATTTTGTATGTATCTAATCCATTTCTTACGTTGATTTTTTTTTTCAGGAAACCAATTGCTTATCATCAACAGATGACTTCAACTTCTTTTTAGAAGCCAAATTTCAAAATTTCCACGATGACGAACTTGAAATTCTAAAACCAATAACTGATGTCCTTCAATTTCAATACAACAAACTTGTAGCATCTATAAACCTTTTCAGTTCTCAATCGGACAATGAAAACAATGACCAAGAGACTCTGATGCACTTAAACGATCTTCTGTCTACAATTCAGCCAGAACTTCATTTTGAAGATGAATCCGATTTTAACAACAATTTAAATCTCCCTAGCTATAGGTATATTAAAAATTCGATAGGAAGAGGACTGCCTTACGATGAAGCACACGACATTCGTGATATTTACGAAGAAAACTTTGACCAAGCCCACCAAGCAATTGAAAATATTATTGAACATTCAAAAAAAACCAAAGCCAGTCTGATATCGATTGACATTGTAAAAATTGTCAAATTCATCTACAAAATGATGGAAAAAATATATGCCTTGGGAACACGAGCTGGAAGAACTGCATACTGCACCTATTCAAACGTCCCGGCCATCAACTCGACCCTTCAACAAGGAAACAATGAAATCGGAGCGTGCTTCAATTACACCGAAACAACTATCGGAAAACTTCGTAAGGAAGTCAAAACAGCCGTCACTGTTATCGAGGCGAATCTTAACGAACTTGTCAGTATTTACAGGAAGCTAGCGAATCGCCATTCGTTGCTTGGAAAACTTCTTACTCTTGGATTGAATGTCCAAAAAATCATAAAGGACATCACAGAAACTAGATCAAAAGCAATCGAAACGTTGGATGAGCTCAAGACCGATGGTCCAGTTATTGCAGCGAATATTAAGCAATGTGCCTCCACTTCCATTCCAAGCTTTGTTCAGAAACTGAATGAAACATTAACTGATCTCATTACTTGTGTTACCTTCGTAGACGAATCAACCCATGGTCCTGAACCAGAACCTGAGAGTGAAGAAGAAGACCAATAAATCTGTTAACTTGAAAAAACAAATGTTTTATTCTTCTTTATTTCCAATGCAGGTCTTAATTTTATTGAACAGCCCAACAAACTCCGTGTCGAGGTCCTTGATTCCCTTGCAATTCGATACCGCAAATGCTTCGACCTCTTGAACTCCATGATTGATGAATTCCTCAACGAAATGATTTGCCTCAGTTGCAGCATGCTCGATCTCTGCAATTTGAGTGACCACACAAAGCGAACTCTCTGCTAAGTCTGGATTTTGCTGGCTGACACAGTTGTCGGAGAGTTGTTCAATTTTGCTGGGGGCATATTTGATAGCTGACACTGAATCTTTCAGAGCGTTCAGTTTTTCCGAAACGAATTTCTTAGCTTCTTGAGAACATGAGTCATATGTTCCCATAAGATTCCTCATGAATTGAGCTAGAGCGAGTTCGTGCTCCTTGATGCATTGATTTCCCTCGGATAGGAAGGATTCAAGTTGCTTTGTGAAGGCATTGTTGTTTTTCCATTGTTCAATCTTCTCTTTGATAGCATAGAAAGTTGAATTCATTCGACGTGTAAGATCGTTTGCAAGCATTTCGGTGTTCTTCGAAGCTTCATCAATGACAGAGTCAAGACCATCATAGACTGGACCATTTGGGTTGTGTTGGGATTGGTAGTGAGACTCAGCTGCTACAACCTAATTCGAAGAATTTTATTCGTAAACGGATTTATGGTTCAATTAATATGAAGTAGGTACTTACAAGCAAGTAAGAGAGAAGTACAAACAAACCGAAAACTTTCATTTTAAAATTTTTAAGTGATATTTCGGCAGCAAGTCAAACTGAATTTGAAGAATTTTAAAATAATTGTAAGCTTTTATATGTCTGATAAAGTGATAAGGTTTTAAGGAAAAGGCATAGATAGTGTGTCTAATGAGTTCGATAAAAAGAAATAAAAGCAAAATCTTGTAAAACATAGCTAAATTGATGAAAACAATTCTGACTGATTTTGTGCAATGTTGTGAAGACGTTTCAACAAACAACAAAACAAATGAGTCACAACACAGTTCGCATCAAATCAAAAAGTTAATGCAGTCTTTTCAAACCTGCTCAGGCGCTTACGTTTCTTGTCCACAATGAAATGTTGTGTGTTATCATGTTACCCCATTTCTGGAAGGTGAATTTTATTCATAATGTTTAAAATTTTAACAAGGTTAAGAAAGTTTTTATATAACCTACATTACCCAAGAACCATTACCGATAGTGAAATTTGTTGAAGATTTATAATTTAAATGAAAAGTTTGAGGTCTTGAAGAACTTCAGCACTTTAATAATTTTTTTACTACTGAAGAATAAATGTTCAAACTCAAAGGATGGATAGTTTGTCCGTTGCGATCAACTGCAGGTTGTGAAAATTCAAAGCCTAGTTCCTCAACTGAATATTCAGGTCTCATTTGGGGGCAGTAAGGTGACTGATCTAGGGGAAGATGAGCGACCACTAAGGCATGTCTTACATAAAAAAATGTGGTAGTGAAGAATGAATAGATATCTACATAATACTTTCAGTTCACATTGGGCTCTTTCCCACGACTAATTTTAATGTAAGGCCATTCTGTCGTGTTCGGACACAAAACTAATGTGAACGCTCCAGACTCACTCTGGCATCTTGTAGTTTTACTTTACGTTAGTGATGGGTCAACTCGGTTAGTTAACTCGAGTTAACTCGAGTTAGCCCTAGTTCGGGTTAACTCGGTTTATTTTTTTTTTCAACTCGAGTTAGCTAACTCAGTTTGCCAACTCGAGTTGAACGGTCAACTCGGTTTACCTATTCGATTTTCCAATTCGGTTCACCAACTCGGTTTGGCAACTCGGTTCACCAATTCAGTTTACCAACTTGGTTTGCCAACTCGGTTTACCAACTCGGTTCGCCAACTCGGTTCACCAACTTAATTCGCTAATTCGGTTAACCAACTAGGTTCAGCAACCAGGTTCGCCAACTCGGCAATCGATAAAAAAAAAAACAGTTTGCTTGCTTCAAATGTAGTGTTTTTTTTAATTTTGAGTTTACTTTCTATATAAGGGCAAATACCTAGAGGTCGAATTTCATTAGTCAATGTCAATGATCAAAACCCAATTTTTCCATTTTTTTAGGTTTTTTTTCCAGAACAATTTTCGGGGCAATCCGGTAATATTTAGAACTAAATGTCCCTCTAGCGGCCTAGATTCGTACCTTATCTCTCTATTGAGCCATTAACATTCGAATTTCATCACCGGAGGGAAGGGATTTTGACGGATTAAAAACCTAATATTTTCGGTTTTCTTAATTGTTTTCTAGAGCAAATTTCGGGCCAAACCAAGTTGGCAAACCGAATTGGCGAACCGAGTTGGCAAACCGAGTTGGCTAACCGAGTTGGCTAACCGAGTTGGCTAACCGAATTGTTAAACCGAGGTTAAACCGAGTTGGCAAACCGAGTTGGCAAACCGAGTTGGCAAACCGAGTTGGCAAACCGAGTTGGCAAACCGAGTTGGCAAACCGAGTTGGCAAACCGAGTTGGCAAACCGAGTTGGCAAACCGAGTTGGCAAACCGAGTTGGCAAACCGAGTTAGCAAACCGAGTTGACTCCTTCAACTCGAGTTCCAACTCGGGTTACAAAAAAACCAACTCGAGTTAGTTCGATTTACAAAATTTACGGTTCGGCACATCACTACTTTACATTACTACGTTTACAAGCAGAATCGAGAGCTCGGATTGGATTAGGGTCGAATTTTTGACCCAGGTTTTTCGTAATTTGAAATGCTGGCGTATCTCTAGTAATCGCACTTTTTACTTGTGTTATTATTTTTTAGGCCGTGTGCGAATTGGATGAATTGTGGTTAAAATTGGATAAATATTTTACCACTACTGTCATATTTTAGCCTGCTCCGCAGCTAGTCTAATTTTAACACATTTTATTCAATGCGAAATGTCAAAATTTAACCAAACGTCCAGTTTTAACCACTTTTTAACTGAATTTGCACACGGCCTTAGTTAGAAAATGCACAAAACAGACGAAACACGAGTGAAAAAAAATGCCTAGCTTGTGTTAAGACCTTACCAACTCTTCAACTTGGGTTTTTCAGCACAAATTACGACTCGACTCCGCTCCTGAAGTCAAAGAAAGGGTTAGTTTAGAATTAATTAAAATTCGACACGGACATTCGCAAGCACGTGCTCAGTTAAGATGTTAACACTTTTAAAAAATGGCCAAAAACGAACGATATGACACTCTCAAATAAAGTAACGTCCAAGAAATGATGCATCCATTAACAACATTTTCTTCTTCTAACTCTTCAACTGATCAAAATGAATCGCCATTTACATTCTTAAGTGAAGTTATTGACTCGAGAAGTAGTCTCGATAGTAAAAAGTCGGCTAGGGTTGACGAAATCTGTAACTTAGTTTTACAAAAGTGCCCCAAGTCCTTTGACGTATCTCTACGTTGAACATATCAATAAAAAATGCAACGATCTAAATGCTATCCCCAGCAGCGTTTGAACCTTGCTCCGATCGGAGCAAATTTGCTCCACTTTTAAGGAAAAATAAAAAAAAAATAAGGAAAATTTTGTCTACCTAAACAACCTGTTATAATATGCGGGGAGCCCCTACACAAGAAAACTCGCCACATCAAATACGGATATTGGCACATTAGTTCACACAAATGTTGTGGTAGCAAGCAAATGGCTCAACCGTCAACCAGATTGATCACATATGCGATCGACAGAAGGCACTTGTCCAGCATTCTAGATGTTCGAACTTTCCGAGGAGCCAACATCGACCCGGAACACTACCTTGTCGTAGCCAAGGTCGAATACCACGAAATACGAAAACCAAAAAAAAAGAAATGCTACAATCGCAAGAGATCGCCAGATCCTTCTCTGATCCAGTGTCAAGTTACCTCTAATGAAGTCCTATGCCGGCAACATCAAGTATCGAAATCCACTGTCCAGTGGCAGAAAGCAATTATAGATGCCGTCTCTAATGTGCTAGGTTTCACACAGCCACCAAAACGAAACCCCTGGTTTGGAGAGGAATGCAGGCAGGCCCATGCAGCTAAGCAGGAGGCATACAAAGCGGCGCTGCATAGAAGGACAAAAGCTGCTCGTGAGCTCTACGAGTAAAAGAGGAGAGAGGAACGCCGCGCGCCGGCCGGCTTCTCAGGAGAAAAAAGAGGGAGCATGACAAGCGTCAGATCGAGGATGTTGAGAGAGCCAACAGCAGGAATGAAGTTCGGAGGTCTTATCGTTTTTTTTTTTTATTTTAGGTAAAACAGCTGGCTCAAGGTCATCGAGCAAGAACCGATGCCTGCAGAGATAAACAAGGGAACATCATAGTAGAATCGCAGTCAATGCTGGAGATCCGGAAAGACCACTTCTGTAGACTGTTTAACGGTGACGACGAACAAAATCCCACCGCCAGGCAGGAGCTTACATTCAGAAGAAAGTACAAAACTCTACCGTCAATATCAGAGGCACTACCTTCCAAAAATCTGTTCAACTTCTCGCGGACGCTGATAGCGTGATATCGATGGCGCCTTTTGTGAGCGGTAAATGAGAGAAAAACGAAGTATATGCTGTCTTCGAGGAAGGACACCCAACAACGACTGCTCGGACAGAATGTCACAATAGACGCATACAACTTCGAGGTAGTAGAGGATTTTGTCTATCTAGGCTCCTCTATTAACACGGACAAAAATACCAGACGAAGAATAACTCTTGCTAATCACTGTTTCCTTGGGCTAAGAAAGCAATTGAGTGGAAAAGCCCTCTCTCGAACAACCTTCGTAAGACTGTATAACACGCTCCTCATCCCAGAAGTCCTGCTGTATGGTGCACAAGCTCGAAGCTTAACAAAATCGGATGAATGTGCCTTAGATTGCTTCGAGAAGAAAGTTCTTCGGGTCATCTTTGGCCTCGTGTGCATTGGATGGGGAATGGTGAGGAAGATACAACAGCGGGTTGTACAACTAAATGGACCTAGCCAGAAGGGTCAAGGTACAGAGACTCAGATGGCTCGGTCATTTAGAGCGCATGGACGCCAATGCTCCGGCCCGGAAAGCCTTCGACGCTATTCCCGAGAAACGTTGAAGAAGAGGAAGGTGGCGCACACAAGTGAAAGAGGACCTCAATCAACTTGGAGTGCAAAACTTGAGATAGCTAGCAAGTCCACACCGGACTCTAGCGCCACCTTAACTAGGTAGGTTCGCACAAATGTTTTTAATTCTATGCAACTGTGTTGCCTCTTGCGTATAGTATATTTGATCAAGAACATCTTGCGCAACACGATTTCGAACAACAAATCCTAATTATGCCAATGCCAATCGCAATACAACCCGTTAACTAATTCTACGAATCCCTATGGTACACAGATGGCCAATTCAATATTAACGCATTCAATTCCCCGATTAAATTGGCTTTTGCAATTACCCAAGGCTTTTGACCCAAGGCCAAACAAATTCTGTTTGTGGAGTAGATTTGATCTCACCATGTTCTCACACGGACAAAGACAAACATATTGAGTGGACAAACCTCCAGTTTATTTGTGATGGATGATGATGATGGAATGACAATAACTCGCCAACCTTTTAAGCGTTCTATGCCTCTTTCCTTCATATAGACCATACTAACAATAAATGAGATATATTTTCATTCTCTAGATTTATCATTTATGGCAAAATAACGTTTGCCGTGTCGGCTAGTTAATTGTAAATTGTTTAATTCACTAATAAAATGAATAAAACTGGACTAAAATTTTTAAATTGTGTCATAAAGTTCAACGGCACTTCACACTGCAACCATCAAGTTTCGCCTGTTATCTCGCATATGTGAGCTTTGAATGAGCCTCCGTTAATGTCGTTTTCCATTGGTCGTCCAGAAGCATTCGGAAGAGTCCAGAAGTCTTCTGAAACCATTCCATTGGACTGACTTTGACAGACGGAATGCTTCTAAGAAGAGAAGAACTCTTCTGTTTTAAGAATGGTCCGAAGGATGACACATACATCACAACCCGTTCCATTGGAGGTAGAAGAACAAACGTCAGAAACAGACCAATGGAAAACGACATAAGTGAATTCTCGATTTTGTTTCGAAGATAGCAGGATTGATGGTCACGATTTTCCTGAAGTAGATCGTGGTCGACGTCAATGGTCCCTAAGTATATCTAAAAATAAAATAAAATATTATGTTGTCTTTATTTGACTAGATTCAATTAAATGTTGATTTGATACAAACCGATTTCTGGAACTTCTCTAGCCGTTTTGATGCTTTCTCCTTGTCTCTTGAATTGGGATTGTTAAAAAGTGTTATAATTAATCTATGGCGAGGATAACATGCAGTTGAACTCACCGTACAAACCGGACGAATAAACATAGGTATACATATGTTACTTATTTTTGCTGTCGCATTAATTTTTGTTGATTAATTTCTGTCCAAATCGATTCGCTAATTTCAAATTTAAATTTGCACAATTTTGATTTTGAGTAAAATGAAACTTAATTAAATGGACTGCGGTTTCGTATGTCAAACGTCTAAAAGAATCCATAAATATTTATTTTGTATTGAAAATCCTGCTTCCCTTTGTTATCTCTTTCTTACCATGAAGTGCAAAAGACAAAAAACAAAGAGACGGCAAGATAAATCTTCGGATGGAGTCCAATATGAACACCACCACTTACAAACCAATCCTCGTCTCCTGGCTCGAGATCAAAATCGCTGTCCATAGGGGGAGGTAGCTCTTGCCCAACTGCTACAACCTTATTCGAAGAATTTTATTCGTTAACGGTTTTATGGTTCAATTAATATCAAGTACTTACAAGCAAGTAAGAGAGAACTACAAAAAAAAACGAAAATTTCATTTTAAAATTTTTGAGTGATATTTCGACAGCAAGTAAAACTGAACTTGAAGAATTTGAAAATAATTCAGTGTGACAAAATAAAATAAAGGCAAAATCTTGTCAAACATAATTAGACTAGTGCCGATGCCTTCAAAAATGGAAAAAAACGAAAAAAATCGAAGTAGAATAAAACAAATTAGAAATGGTGGGGGATGCGATAAAAATGAAAGTAAAAATAAATTACGGGCCATCCGAGTTCGGAAGTGGGTGGGGGGCGGGTATTAAGGGGAAAAAATGGTTTATCTTGATTTCCGGCAAAACAAGACGACCTATGGAAAAATGTTAAATGGCAAAGTTGTAGGTAACAAAAAGATCTATAACTTTTGTTCAGACAACTTTTTCACATAACCTCAAAATATATATGAAAAATTCAAAAAACCAAGTTTTTGGTTTTTTATTTTTATCTTTTTCAAAAAAAAAGATTTTTCTACGAAATTTGGTGAAAACTTCCCTTATTATATCCCAGATACACTGTAATTTATTTGGTTAAAAATATTTATTTTTTCCTCTTATATTGATATAATATCAAAAAATACCCTAATTTTGAATCGAAAATTCACGTGTCAAAATTTCGCCTTTTCTTAAAAAATCGGCATGCAATTTGTTTGTTCAAGCCTCTACTTTCTGATGGTGTAAAAAAAATACATTACCATAGTTAATATTCTCAGAAAATGCAACAAATTGATAAAACTCGAATTCGATTTTTTTTTAATCATGATTTTTTTTCTATACATTATACATATATATGTAAGCAGGATGACTACTTTTAACAAACATAAAAACAACCTTAGTTAAAGCCAAACATATGGGCACTTACACTTTTTGAATTCAATTCAAAATCATTGCATTTTTATGAAAAGACTTAAGGTTAGACTTAGTCTAAAAAAATGTAAAGTAACTAATTTTTATTCGGTCAAAGAATTACGTTATGAAAAGTAAAGTGTACGACAAGAAAAGTCAAGCTAAGAAAAGTAAAAGTCTAGTGAAAGTCAAATCGAAGATCCAATTTAAATTACCTATTTTTCTATATTTTTTATATTTAACATTAATTAATTACAATCAAAAATTATTTAAAATCTTTATAATTGAACAAAAACTTAATTTAAACTAAAATCTAGTGTTCTTGCTTAAATCCTTTCCTTTCCTCTACATATATGTATACATATAAGTTAAAAAGCTGATTCTGATTGCATTTCTTCATCGTAAGATGTGACAGACCTTTCCAACTGCAGTTAATCTTCGAAATCTTCAAGACCACCACCTTCCTCGTCTCCAATGATATTTTCGGGCTGCATTGGTTCTTCATCCAAAATTTCCTCATTTACTTCCTCGTAAGTTTTTTCTTCCATATTTGAGCAATTTTCGGAACCATGACAATTCGTGCATAGATTTGTACATTTTAAACCATGTTTTCGACAGCCACATTTTAAACTGTTACATCCACTTTCACAGCTGCAGCAAATAATTTTAAGCAAAACTTCCGGAATTAATTCCTTTTCTGTAAATTTGGGCATAATGCCACCTTGGTGTTGCTTCCAGCCCCAATCTATTGCTCTCAATTCGTTACCCAACCAAGTTTGAAGCTGATAATATGCTCAGAACAGAATAATTCAATAACAAAAGTGAAAAGTATCTAGATATTAACAAGTAAAAATGTATAAGGTATTTAATAAATATTAAGTTCATAAAATATTGAATCTTGGTCATAACAATAATGATAACAGAGATATATGATAATGGAAAGAACACTGCGGCAAGGGGTCGATATATCTCTGTTAGTGATTGGTCAACTCAGTTCGCTAACTCGAGTTAACTCTGTTAATTTTCTTTAACTCGAGTTAGGTAGCTCGGTTTGCCAACTCGAGTTGAACGGGTCAACTCGGTTTAGGTACCTATTCGGTTTGCCAACTCGGTTCGCCAACTCGGTTTGACCCATCACTAACAGAGATATATGATTGTTGCAAAAAAAAAATCGAAATCGAGTTTTTTCAATTTTTTGCATTTTCTGAGAATATTTACTATGGTAATGTATATTTTTTTTTACACCATCAGAAAGTAGAGGTTTGAACAAACAAATAGCATGCCGACTTTTTAAGAAAAGGCGAAATTTTGACACGTGAATTTTCGATTCAAAATTAGGGTATTTTCTTGATATTATGTCAATATAAGAGGAAAAAATAAATATTTTTATCCAAATAAATTACAGTGTATCTGGGATATAATAAGGGAAGTTTTCACTAAATTTCGTAGAAAAATCTTTTTTTTTTTGAAAAAGATAAAAATAAAAAAACCAAAAACTTTGTTTTTTGAATTTTTCATATATATTTTGAGGTTATGTGAAAAAGTTGTCTGAACAAAAGTTATAGATCTTTTTGTTACCTACAACTTTGCCATTTAACATTTTTCCATAGGTCGTCTTGTTTTGCCGGAAATCAAGATAAACCATTTTTTCCCCTTAATACCCGCCCCCAACCCACTTCCCGAACTCGGATGGCCCGTAATTTATTTTTCCGTTCATTGTTATCGCATCCCCCACCATTTCTAATTTGTTTTATTCTACTGCAATTTTTTTCGTTTTCAAAAATTATCTACCCTGGTCTAAATTTGATATAAACGATTCTGAATTATTAGTGTATTTTTTTTAGCTAGACGTTCAAAACTAAACATCAAAACAAATGAGCAAAACACAGTGCAAATCAACCAAGAGCAATCTCAAGAGCTAATGTTTAAATTGTGGGAAATTGTTGGTGCAAGGAGCCAGAGTTGGGGTAGTGTTATAGGTTTCACAGTCGACATGATGAACTGCTAACGATGCACTCTATTAGACTTGGTCTCCAGAAATGTATGTCCATAACTACTATTTTTAAATCTTTCTTAAAGATTTTAAGGCCCATTAAGGCTTTTTGTTCACCAAAACACCGCAAAGAACGGATTGGTGCTGATTCGACTTAACCACCGGCTTCTCCGGAGAAAAAAGAGGGAACATGAGAAGCGTCAGATCGAGGATGTTGAGAGAGCCAGCAGGAATTATCTAACAAAGCAGCTGGAGCTGAAGATCTAGCTGCCGAGCTGTTCAAAGCAGCAGGCGACGATCTAGGTAGGAACATGCATCAAATCATCTGGAAGATATGGTCAGAAGAATGCATGCCCGATGAATGGAACCTCAGCATAAATTGCCCAATCCTGAAGAAGGAAGACCCTATAAACTGCGCTAACTACAGGGGAATCAGCCTACTTAACATCGCTTAAGAGATCCTCTCTGCGGTAATATGTGAACCTGTGAAGCCTTTCGTGAACAATCTGATTGATCAATGTGGCTTTAGACCAGGAAAGTCAACCATCGACTCAATTTTCATTTTGGGGCAGATCGTGGAAAAAGCCTATGACGTATGACAGCATCTATACAGAGACGAACTGTATAAGGCTAGCATTAAGGTTAGCAACAAGCTTACGGAATCTTTTGATGCCAAAAATTGATTCAGACAAGGCGATGCACTGTCATGCGATTTCTTTTACATCGTTTTTGAGAAGAAATAGTGCAAAACTACACCGTCAACAACAGAGGCACTATCTTCTCAAAGTCTGTTCAAGTTCTCGCGTACGCCGCATATATTGATATAATGAGAAGAACACAGCGTGATGTGAATGGCGCCTTTGTGAGAATTGAGACAGAAGCGGCAAAGATGAGCTTAGCGACAAATTGAAGTATGTGCTGTCTTCGAGGAAGGACAGCCAACACCGACGGCTTTGACAGAACGTCACAATAGACGCATATACCTTCGAGGTAGAAGAGGAGTTTGTCTACCTAGGCTCCGCTATAAACACGGGCAATAACTTCAGCGAGCTTCGAGATCAGAAGAATACAAATCTTGCTAATCGCTGTTTCTTTTTGCTAAGAAAGCAATTGAGTGGAAAAGCCATCTCCAGATAAAATAAGGTAAAACTATATTATAATACCCTCATCAGTCTTGCTGTATGATGCAGAAGCATATACTTTGACAAAAATCGAATGAAAGTGCCTAAGACTGCTCGAGATAAAAGTTCATCGGGTCATCTTTGGCCCCGTGTCCATTAATGGGAAATGAATAAGCAGAATCAGCAGCGAACTTTACGGGTTGTACAACGACAAGGACCATGTCAGAACGGTCAAGGTCCAGAGAGTCATATAGAGCGGACGGGCACCAATGCTCCAGCCCAGAAAGCCTTCTTCGACACTATTCAAGACTCAGGTGGCGCACACAAGAAGAAGAGGACCTAGCTAGGGACTGCTCTGGCTGCAGTTATCAACAAAATTTTCTCAAGATTGGCTGGTTCGTAATTCAATGGCCCTTGTGTTACTTCAAGTGTTCTTTTTTCAGATGTCTTATCTTCTCTTCCTTACCTTGAACTAGAATTTAAGGTGCGTTCAATTGATAATGTAATTTAATTAATGTAGACACGAATAAGTCATTACTTAAACAAAACAACAAAAAAGAACACACCAGAATCTGTTTTTGATCTTTTTCCGTTGAAAACCTATTTCGCCAATAAAGTATTGATGGCTTTATCTAATATCTAATAACAATAATTTTTGTTTGTTTTTGTTATCTGCCATTATTATTTGCCATCAAGAATTTCTCTATATAAGACAAGAGTCAATCGAACACCATAACAGTTTATACCCAAAAATACTTATTGACAAAAGAACAAACAAAATTCAGAAAGCTCTTAAAGAATGCAAATTCAAGCCTTGTTCCTCGTTCTCTGCGGTGTTCTTTGCGTAAGTCTTTTTCGTTTAAAATTAATCTTTACTTGATTCTCGCTTCTTATTTTTAAGGTCAAAGGAACACCCTTCTACCCTGATTCATCCGTTGATTTGCTTAAATTCCATGAAGTGAACGGACAACATGAGTCAAACCCCCAGAACAACACCCTCCAAGCCTTAAAACAGAATGTAACTGTTGAAATTGTTAGCGAACAGGAGAACACACAAGCTATTGATATGTCAGAAATTAGCGATGAATCAATTGAATCCGAAGAATTCGAAAAACATCACCCAGGTCATGCCCATGGTCATGGGCCAAACCACGGCCCACATCATGTTCCTGGTAACAACCACGAACATGGACAAGTTGAAATTGCTGGTCAGCTCGGACCTGTTGAATTGAGCCTTCGAAATCTTGTTTCTGCGTCAGCAATCGCCACTGAAGAACTCTTCTTGGAAGTGGTGGCTTCAAGCTCTCAAACATCTAAAATGTTCAAAACCAAGTCCGAACTTTTGACATCACATGCCATGAATGCCATTTTCAGACCATTGAACATGGTCGAAACCGAAATCAAGAACAGCCAAGAATGTGGCAGGCAATTCGTTGATTCTTTCAACTCAATTCTGAGTCAAGTGAACAGCGGCCTCAATACTTGCGTTTACAATCTTACTCTTGTTGCTGAGGGTTTCAGGAATCAAAGTACTCAAATTCTCGTATCAATTTCAAAAGTCGCAGATGATATCAAGAATTTGCCAGAATCTTGTGAACTTGGCAGAAGTTTTACCCTGGGAACATTCTGCATTGTCAATAATTTGGCTGAAGCCAATGAGCGTGTTGTGATGAGTATGAAAGATTTTAATTTTTATTCTACAATTGCGAAGGAGTATCTTTCCAAAGCCACTGAATCGACTGTGGCTTGCCAAAAGAATTTGGTGGAAGCAGCTACTAAGAAGTTGGAGCAACTCTCAAATGTAGTTTTGCAAAAATGTAGTGAACAGCTTGAAATACAAAATAATGAAGTTTAAGTCTTCACATTGAATTTCTTAACATAATAAAGTGTTCAATAAACAATTATTAGTTTTTTTTTTTATTTCTGTAAATTAAGCTAGGGGGCCTGGCTTCAATACAAAAATCTAAAAGAAGAATTCTTAAATTAACTTGTCGATTTCCAGATGGTCGAATCACCAATTGAATCGAATATTGGCTATTTGAAACGAGGCGAAGATGTTAAGGCAGAAAGGCTGTATGCACTCTCCGAGCGTCGAACTTGTCGAGTTCTAGAAGCTGAGTAAGGTCAATGATTCTCGGGAATTATTTCTCCAGAAGAGTCCTGAAACCAAAGGTAGCTCGACCCACCCCTTCCTAATCCCTATCCCCTCCTCCGTCGGCTTTGTGCTATTATGTTGGCTAATGTCTCTTAATCCCTTGAGTGCATAGTGTAACACTGTCTGTCAACACCTAGCTTCCTTCCCTGGGACGCTTATGGCTTAATTGCTATTGGTCTCTCCTATCCCAAAGCATATCCTCCCCCCTTAACTTCCCAATTGGGCTGGATGTAAGGTGTAATACGACCCGTGCCGGTGATCAGCACGAGGACCCTATTTCTAAAAATAGCTCAGTCATTAACGGAGTATCCAGATACCAGGCGACCTCCAGATTATCTAGCCTTATCTGTGTATCCGAATCTCTGTGCAGATGGACCTCCCCCCCCCCCCACCCCTTTTACTTCGCCTACTCTAGACCGGTACTCCAACTTCACTGGGCGGCAGTTCGGCGGCAACGTCGACATGCCGTTATCCCTGTGCCAAGCACCGGAGAAGGGATTGTGGCTAGGCATGGCCCTTTCTCAAGTGTGGTACAGGATGTGTCTGTGGCAATAGCGCCTATTCAGGTCGGTAGTGGAAGGATTGTGAATAATTGCCCTTCCACTACTAAACAGAGTAAACCTCTCCAGGCTGCTCCTAGTGGTAGTCTTACTGTTGTTAGTAGGGTTGTAAATAATGGCCCTGCTAGCCTGCTACCACTACGAAGACTACCATCCAATCTAGGAGCTCGTGCAAGCAATATAAGAATTCTGAAATACTCTGGTGCAACATTGGGGGATGGAAGTAATCCCATCCAAGCCAAGCAGTAGGATTGAGTGGGCTCAATCCATCCTAGCTCAAACTAAGACCAGCTGTGACTCCACGTCAAAGCGACAAAGATCTCTGGAGGGTCTCCACTGGCACGATTACCTCTGACCGTTAGCAGATGGTGAAACTGAGGCTCTCGGCTGGCTTCCTCAAAGTCATGCGGGAGCATCCAGGTCCACCGCTTGTAACATGCGATGGGTATTGGCATCAAGGTCATGTCAAACTCATCGTTTTTAGCGATGAGAGGTCGTGCGATCTATATACGCTTGCGGTCAGCATACTGGGCGAAGTTTGCCCAGGCGCAAGACTCAAGGTTGTTGCTAAGGAGGATATTCCTTGCAGGCCCCGAGCTCGCGCATGGATCCCCATGGAACTCTCATGTACAGAAGACATCCATGAGATGATCAGACTAATGAACCCGGACCTCTCTTGTCTCACGACTGGAAGATCGCGAAACTGGAGGAGCCGAAGAGCCTTTATCGAAGTGCGATTATCGTAATCAATAAAGACTCTGCGGTTTTTCTGGTGCGAAACAAAGGAGTGATAAGATACTAATTTGAAACGATTACGCTCCATGTCTACAAAAAAGGTGAGATAGATGCTTCGTGCGAGCTCCAAAATATTCTTCAGAAGCTGTGTCGCAGGACGTGGGGGTCCTAGCGCTCTTGCACCAAAGGAAGAAAAAGGCTCCGCAATTATTTCTTCGGGGACTTAGAAGAATTCGCTTATACACTGAAAAAAATAACCGTTGTCATATTGACAATTACTGGTTGTTAACCGAAAATTGTCATATTGATCAAAAAAAGTTTCAATGTGATGTAAATTTTCAAAAGTCGTCTCAAAATCTAACAACTTGATAGTAAATGGGACAATTTGAAATTTTCAATATCTTGTTGCTAGTTTGAAAATCAAAGTTGTCGTTTTAATACCTGAGATGATCAATTAGAAGATTATGGTTGTCAATATGAAAACCTTAGGTTGTCCGTCAGTTAAGTAAGAACTACAATCATCATTTGTACAACAATGATTATCAATATGATTACTACCTTAATGCAACAAGTGCATTGAAAATAAAATCATCAAATTGACAGTTGCGGTTGTTAATGTGATGACTGAATTTTACCGGCATCAAATAAAAAATTAGAGTTGCTATATTGATAATTTCGATTGTTAGAATATAAATCAAAATAAATAGAAGTAAACAAAAAATAAATAAGTTCCTTAGCGAAGACTTTTCGTTGACAAAGTTTTCGTATTGAAACCCATGTTGTCGATATGATGATGGAGTGTTTTTTTCGTTATCGAAATATGACGTGATCTAAAATGGGGCTTTATTTTCAAGACGAAATTGGAATAATTTATGGAAATAAAGCCGCATCTTACTTGGAGGAAATAAGTCCATATTTACAAAAAAAAAAAAATGACCACATCCTTCCCAGAGGAAGTTATTGTAATGGGACCGATTTTGTGAAGTCACTAAAATCCAAATCAATCCTTTTATCATGAGTCTGTGTCCTAGTTTTTTGACCTCCATCAAAAAACCGTTAAACCGATATTGCTCAAATCTAATCAGCTTTAATAAGGCTGAGTGATTCGCGAGATAATCGAACACATACGCACATATGAACAAACGTACATACAGACATCATGATAAAAAGGGTTGATTCGGATTCTAGTGACCTCGAAACATAGAGATATGCAATAACTGGATATTCACAAAATCAGCCCCATTACAATAACTTCCTATGGGACGTTGGAAAACGGTTCTATGATAGGAACCGTTTTGGAATAATACAAAAATAATTTGTTTATACTAAAAACATCAGTGTTCCGAAAAAAAAATTACAAGGATGTTTGGAGAAAATTGAAACTAACATTAATTAATAGGATTTTTCGAACTATTGTTGTTTATGATTATGATAATGATCATAATTTTAATGCATAAATGACGAGTTTTTGTTTTTTAATTCAATTTTTCAAAACTTGGCTTTGAAAGCCTTATCACAATGGGCTTTTGATCGGCCTAAGTGTGTCTCTTAATATCCATGACAGACACTTTAACCTAAGCCTTGCAAAAAATCAAAAACTAGAAGTTTTTTTTATTATTTGCAAAGCCTTCCAAGTCGAGTTTTGAAAAATTCAAATCTTTAATTAAATTAATCATATTTACAATTGCGTTTGTCAATCAGATGATTGACCACATCAGGTTGTCATATTGTAAAATATGGTCATCAAATTGACAATTATTGTTTTTAGTACGAAAATCGATTTAATCTTGAATTGAGCAAGAACAAACAAAAACAAACGATAAATTGCTTATGCCGTTATCAAAATAATTGTATTGAAAACCATAATTGTCAAGTTGAAACCGAAGTAGTCAATGTGATGCTTTAACCGTTTTTAAAAATCATATTTACAACTGCTGTTGTCAGTACGATGATCGACCACATAAGGTTGTCATATTGAAAACTATGGTCATCAAATTGGCAATTATTGTTTTCAATAAGAAAATCGAGTTTATCTTGAATTCAACAAGTACCTAATATAATCCTCATTTAGTAGTTGTGCATCAAGTCTATCAGACGTTCGTGAGTGAAGTGTAAAAAAGTGGAAAATATACAAGTAAATCAAGAGTTCAATAATCAAGAGTTAAATAGTCGTCTTAAACAATTTAATCCCATGCAGAATATTGTTACAGGTAAGGTAAGAGTTAAATAATCAAGAATTAAATACTCTTAAACAATTTAATCCCAAGCAGAATATTGTTATAGGTAAGGTAATTAATAAAAACCTGTTCCTATTAAATAAATAAATAGCGAGTGGCGGGACAGCTCTTGCAGAGCCACCTAAGTGGCTTACTCTTATCAACAATTCTCTGGGTGTGTGTGAAGGATTAAGGAGACCTACAATTTAACGACGATTCCGAACGGGTAAGTTTGAGAAGCACTTTTTTCGTGACTGATTGATACTCTTGAAAGTTTTGTCAGTTCTTTCCGTGAAAGATGAAATAAAAACATTGGACACGAGTAGTACTCGAACCCACGACAATGTTCTGCTTAGCAGCCAACGCACTTACTAACTAAGCTACGGCCAACTACAGATAAGTACGTATTGGACACTCAAAAACACAAAAGAAGCGGATTTTGAGAAAGGTAAACTACTTATTGATTCTTAACAGAAGTAATTCTAATTGTTTCTTCTAAAATTATTATATGTAGATGAAGTTATCAACACCAGTACCAACCTCAACATCAACACAAACACCAAGCAACATCAACTCCAGCACCAAAACCAACACCAACAACAGCACCAACACCAACACCAGTACCAACGACAATAAAACCATCAATAATAACACCAATTTCAGTATCAATCACATTACCAACGCAATCACAAAAACCAAGTTCAAGACGAACACCAGCACCAACACCATAACCGACACCAGCACCATCACCAGCACCAACTCCAACATCAATTTCTACTACAAAACCAAAACATTTGCAAAAACCAAGTTAAAATCCAAAACCATATTTTATTAAGAATTATAATGTAAGTATTTTCATAAGAATTATATGTATGTATATTGTATTTGTACGTTGACTTAACTGTAATAATGAATAATTAAACATATTCCAAAAAACTAGATCTGCCTTATATTTTAAACAATTCTTGCAACTCATATTTCAGAAAAAGGGGTGTCCTGGATACGAAAGCGGTAATCTTATTGAAAATCGAAATTTTAAAGTGTATCATAATGATTGTAATATTGCAAACCAAACAAATTTTTAAATGTTCAAACTAGCAACCACAGTTTTCAATATGACAACAGTAGTTTTCATATTAACTACCGTGGTATTTAATTAGTAAATTGTATTTTTCAATATGACTCCTGCGGTTGTCAATTTAAAAATCGTGGTTTTCAAATTAACAAGAATGATTTTCAATCTACCAACTACTGCTTTCAATTTGACAACCGTAGTTTTCATATTAACTACCGTGACTACTACGATTGTCAAGTTGACTACCGTGGTCTTCAATTTAAAAGTAATGTTTTTCAATAAGCCTTCCTCGGTTTTCAATTTGATAATTTGGGTTTTCCAAATGACTACTGCAGTGTTTACTACGACTGTCATAGATTTCAATATGACAACCATGGTTTTCGATTTGCCAACGCAAATTATCAATGTGACAATCCCGGTTTCGAATCATTAAATTGAAAATTTTAAATTGTCATATTTACTACTGCGGTCATTGGTTGTAAATTGACAACAAAATTGTCAGTTGAATGTAAAAAATAATCAATATGACTGCTGTTTTTGGTTCAGTGTACCTACTCCAGTTACTAACATTTTGAATGTCGTCAATGCCTTCAAATGGCTTGATTAACTGAACACATAGGTTTTTATTAGCTTGAATAACTCACGGTTATCACAATGGATCTGTATTGATCTAAGTGTGACGGCAACGAAATCAACTGTCAGACCCTTAGCCTAACCTAAGGCAGATTGTGCCCATCCAGTTTGAAAAAGTTTCTATTCGCTTACTGCACTCCAACCAGCTGATCCATTGCATCACCATTATTTTTGAAGCAGAAACTAACCAAAAATACTTGACAGTTACAAAAAAATGCAAACGAATAGAAAAAAAAACAATAACAGAAGCCAAAGGATTTCCTTCAAATTCAAAAAGGACTTGCTTCCAAAACAACATATGTTGTACAAGGATCTCTCGTCCTCTGATCGATCGTCGTCGTCATATGGTGTTACAATTCCTTCTTGAAAAACATAAATAAATAAAAACAGATACCTACTATATAGTGATCAATTTTTTTGTCATCTTCATTTATATCCGTGCGTCGTCGATTACACTTTTTCGAGAACACTCCTGACTTCATGTATAATTTTTGGAGTCGATGGGTTTGTTAAATTTTTTGGCTTCAAGAAAGTAAGAAAAAATTTCTTTCAAACCATGAAACGGAATCCTCAGGAAGAAATAATCTGAATCGTTACAGTGGCACACGTGCATACAATTGCTGAAGATGACAGCAGCCATGGTGGCAATGGTGGTGGTAGCGAGGCGTGTGCCAGATGGTGCGTTCCTTTTTTTGGGAGGATACGCTGCTTTGAAAAAAAAACTATCTTTTGATCAAGACTTAGATCAAAACTACATCAGTTAAGGCTGTTTCTATTTCATCATGTTCTGATTAATTTTGTGAAAACTAAGACTAGAGTCTTAACGATTTTGAAGAATTGTCATTAATAATCCAATTTTTTGAAGCACTACTTCATTAAAGATGCTGTTATTCATCCCCAACAATTTGATTCCCTAATAAAAAGGACACGTTTCAACGCCAGCTCTTTTGTATTGATAAATGTATGTGAAACTCTTCAAATCACTTCACATTAACTAATGCAAATGGTTCAATAAAACAAACCTTAAAATGCAGCATCTTTCTACTTCATATTTCAGAAATCCTGTCTCATTTTGTATTTTAAAAACTGAGTTGTTCAAGTCCTTCATTTAAATAATTCAAACAGGTGAACAACATTGAAGACAACACCAAACAGGGGATATCGTACCCTAAAAAAACAATGTGACATTTATTTGACAAGTTAAAGATGGATCATTCATCTGGTCGACTTTTGACATAAGTTTGATATTTTATTGGATTTGTTTAGCTATGCAAATAATATTCAACAATCTTCCGGGTCACCTGCGAAACTTAGCTACCTTTCCCTTTAGGTCAATCTTCATCTGTGATCCCAATGTTTGAACAGGGTGTTTCCTTGTTATGTTAATACATTCAAGGAGCTAAAGATTTTTTATATTAAAATGGCTAAAGCCAGTTGCTATGAAACTATTTAAACTTTGAAATTGTCTGCTAATCAAAGAATGTAAACGAGGATAGTCTAATGCGATCACCCTGTTTGAAGGTACATTTTATAGTTTTGTTATAAGCGCGTGGCGTCCACACTTTCGACAAAATCAACCAGATGGAGGCATAGATAACTCAAAGAAGAGAATATTTAGGTATATTTTGTATTCCCTTCAATGAGCAATTATTATCAGACCTTCCTTATGGTGCGCTTGTGCCTTAACTGTTTATTCTTATATGCACCGCACATTCAGGATAACCTCTCTTCCTTTTTTGTCTTTTTCTTGGATGTTCAGGAATTAAATATATTTTTTTTTCAAATTATTGTCGGGTCTCCTTTTTTTGATTCCTCTGACCATATGTTGTCGTAAAGGATTCTTGGCACAACCACACTTCTCCTTCATATTCGGGTATCCTTGAATAGTTAAAAGAAAAGAAAAAAATGCAATAATATCTGTAGAAACGGTACCCATAACATAAAAGGGTTAGCCGTACTGTTCGGTTTTGACTGCGCTATTGGAGCAAATTTAGCTGTTGCACAATCTTAAGTAGGTACTCAAACTAAATGAGCGCTTGAGGCCTTTTTTATTTTAGCAAAAATATAAATCAATTAACATCATGTATGAAAAAAACAAAACAGTGTCTTTATGTGAACAAAACCTGGGTTTGTGGAAGCTGGAGTTAAACACTGTTTGTTTACCTTCTTAATGGCATATGTTCATGTTGTAAGATTGCGAGGCATCATCGGATTTTGTGTAAATTGATACTTTTAATCCAAGCTTTTTAAATGTCAGTTTACCAACCAAATCACCAACAATAAGTTCTTGACAGTTGCTAGAAATACTGGTGGACTGATTTAAGTTTAATTGATAACTGCGGTCGTAAAATCGCGTTTTAAAGTGTTCGTGCTTAAGAATTATTAAAATTGTAGGACTTCTCGTGTTTTAACTTAGTTATGCTTGTGATGATCCTCTGATGATTGAGTCATAACATTTTCTGTTAAATATGACCGAAATGGATGCACGTATGTTTGTTTGTTGGTTTGTATGTCCGCTATATGGACTCCTAAACGGCCCAACAGATATTTATGAAATGTTCATGGAAAATACTGTTGTATTCAGGGATGCTTTCTGTGAAAAAAAAAAAAAAAAAAAAAAAAAAAAAAAAAAAAAAAAAAAAAAAAAAAAAAAAAAAAAAAAAAAAAAAAAAAAAAAAAAAAAAAAAAAAAAAAAATGGGAAAACACTAAACAAAGATCCGAAATTTGAATTTTTTTGCTTCGAATTTTTGATTCAAAATGAGTTATCGAATGGAAAAATAGAAAGTTCTTGATGAAAACTTGGAAAACTCATTGGTTTTCAAATCAAAAAAATCAACAAACGTAAAAATAGAAAATTCTTAATTTTTATAACATTAAGGATTTTGACTGTGCAAAGATGGTAAATTTGCTAAGCTAGAAAATCATTTTGGGGCTTCTATGAAGGTACCTACTTAATTTTGGTAAAATGTGTTTTTTTTTCTATAATAAGCACGCACTCAAGAGGTTTATTGTCCCTTTTAAGACTGGGTTTCCTTTTTTCTTGAACTCCGAGCTCGTGTAAAAGCATGCACTGGTGTTAGTGAATATTTCCCTTTCTTTTTTTTTATTTCCGTCTCATATAGCCACTTGAATTGAAATTTCTAGTTTTCTATTTCTAGTTTTTGTATTTTTCTCTGCTCACTCAGAATTCAGTTAGCGATGTGTAAGAAATGAGATTCGCTTACGAAGGTTCACAAAATAGGGATGAAAAAAGAGGTATTTTCGCATGTATCTATTTACTATGTGAAATTGTAAACAGTGGTGTGGACATACACAAAAATGCATCTACATTCTACATACGTATTATGTTATGTGCACTTAGAGTAGGAGTAGCATTCATGAATTCTTGTTTTTCTTTTGTTGTTTCTTTTTTTGGGTTCCTGACGAACGATTTTAATTTTTCTTTGGTTTCATCTTAATATTTATCTATAAAGAGACGTAGGTACTTTTTGACAAGCTATGAAAAATTAAAAAAGTTTAAGACGACATTTTGATCAAACATGATTATACGATGATAGAAAAATCAAAAAAGTAATTGCCTCAATTCTGTCTTTCCTTGGGAATTTAGGCAAAAGTTACCCGATTGTCTTCAACTGAGTTTGTTTCTTTAGCCGATTTGGGTTACGGACGGTTGGGAGATTATTTGGCTTTTTTTTAAATAGGCAAAAAATTACTCAAACCATAACATTTTTTTTTATTATTCCCAAATGCATTGGGGTTTATTTCTTCAAGGTTTCAAGGAATATAATATAATATAATAAAATTTATTTTTCAAAACCTACCTACGAAAGTAATAATATTATGGAGAAAAATGATTCCAAAATCAAAAAAATTTTTTTTGTACCTTTACCTTTATATACTAAAGCAAAATAAAATCAATCTTTTGTTATACAAAAACAAAAGAAGATTAGGTCAAGATTAAACATTAGATTGAATTTTATAATTCTTATAATTCTAAAACAAAGATCTAAAAGAAAGAACCATAATTCAAATCATCGGCAAAAACAAAACCCTTTACATAATCCTAAGAAATGGCACACACCACCACGAAAAACAATCGTTTCTTCATTGCGTAGGTAACAGGTTTGTTCTTCTTCTAAAAGGATATTACGATCCCACCAGCATAGAGAAACGAGAGGAAAAAATGTCATTGCTACAAAAAAACAGAAGCAAAACAAAAAACAAAAAAGAAACAAAACCCTTTACGTCATAATAATAAGAAATGGCACAAACCACCCCGAAAAAAAAAGATCGTTTCCTCATTGCGTAACAGGTATTTTACTTCTCAAGCCATTGCACTTGACTCATTTACAAAAAATACGCGCATTCACATATTCGAAATGAATGCATGCAAATATGACAAATATAGAGAGGTACTCAAAACACCGTTTTCATCAAATACCTACAAAGTACATAGTAAGTGATCACAATTATTGCCTATCTATATGTCTGCATATCATAAACATTCCAGAAGTATAAAAAATGAATTTTCATTCTCAAACGAGTTCTATGAGAACGTTTGGTATGAGGAATTTTTTCTCTATCCTATGAAAAAAAAAAACAAAAAAAAACGAAGAAGAAGAGAATGAAATATAAAAGAACGCCACCTAGTTCAATTCGTTTGAACTGAGTACCTTAGTGTGTGTGAGCAAACGCGATATTCCTTGTAAAAATGTAAAAAAATTAACCATTTTCGAATATTAATATAAAATAAACGGGTAATCGTAAAATTATTTTAGTTTCTGATTTCTATATAAAAAATATGAAAAAAAATTAAAAAAAATATATTTGAAAATATTGTTTGCTGCATTCTCCTCATAATTGATACGATATTCATTTTTCATAAAAAAATACTTTTGTTGTTGAGTAAAAATAAATGGGGCTGGAATCCTGTTCACCGCAGAATATTCTAAGAAAAACATGCAATTTTTTACTTTGCACTTCAAAAAAATTTAGTAAAATAATTTATAAAAAAAATTAAAAAATTAATGTGATATTATGTACATTTCGGCAGTATAAAAAACATATTTTCAATTTCTTATCTTTATTACTTTAGAAATTATTCCAAATAAATCACACCTACTTTTGCTAAATTTTTCCCATTTTTCGTGTTTTCGTTAATTTTTTTTGACGAAACTGGACAAAATATTAAAAAAAGCCACGTCACTGAATCGTGAGACATTTAAAGAATAGATAAAAAACATAAAAAGAATAAAAAATCAATTTTTAAGGCAACAAAACTGTTCCACCGCAAACGTCTCCAAAAATTTCATAATTTTTCGTTATGCATGACCCTTTTGGGATGAAATACATTTTTCATATTTTTTTTAGCTTATTAACTTCTTAGCTTATTAAATGTATAATCTATAGTCGTTGATTTCATTTAAATATTCGGAATATTTTGGGAGCTACACAGTTTTGCGCAAAACACCAACGAAATTTTCAATGGGAAACCCAGCCTTAATGCCAAAGCACAGTGCGGGCGTTAGAATGAGGTATCGGTTAACATTGGTCTTGAATTCTTGAACATTCCAATGACTGGGGAATACAGAGTGTGGAAAAGAGTTCCATATTCGCTTAGTATGGCTAAAGAATGATTCCCTGAACATGACTGTACCACCGAAGTTTGGGATCGAGGGTGAACTAATGGGCATTCCTGGAGGCGCGGGTATTACGGTTGAAAATCTTAAGGGGAGGAATGCAACTGGCTATTTCACTGGAACATAGACCGTTGAAATAACGGTAAAAGAGGGTTAGGCATGAGACATTACAACGATGTTCAAGTGACGTAAATGACTCAACCAATCAATCATCTTGAACGCTCTGGTTTTAAAAACTGTCCAAAAGAATCAAGTACGTCGCTGGAGCACCAGCCCAAACGTGGGAGTTGTACTCAAGATTTGGACGTATATATGTTTTAAAGATGGTAGCCAGATCAGAAGTGGAAACAAAATTCTTGCATCTTCTTAAAAAAACCTAAACATCTCGCGGCATTTTTGACATCGACATCGACATCGCATAATACGTGATTGTTCCACAAGAGGCGGTCGGTGATGCACATACCGAGAATTTCGAGATGTTCGGTTTCTGTTGTGTATTTGGGTCCGAAATAAAAGAAAAGACCGTACTTCAAATTCAGTCAATTTTAATTCAATTTATTTCTAAGTCTACAGTTAACAATACAGCAAGAGAATATTAGGTATAATTGGCAAATAGAACTGGCTATGCAACTGGATATTAATCGAATGATCTAGGTTTGTTATTTAGTTAACCATGTAAGCTTACAATTTATTATTTACAGTATATACTTTCAAAATAGAATTATAGGAAAGCAACAGGGTTGCCAAAATGCGTATACAACAGTTTCACTGGTGCAAGTGCCATTCATGGACAGTGGCAAGGGGGGTATATCTCGCTTCAACGATACAAGACAGCATTGAGTTTTCGATGCATTAATCTCCACACGGTTTTTTATTCCCCATTGTACAATGTTTAAGCCAGAGCTTATCATATGTAGCCGTTGCGGTTCCACATCCAAAGAGAAAAGATGTGAGTCTGGGAACGATGTATTGCATTAGAAGTTACAAACAAGAGATCATTAATGAAAATGAGGAAGAAGGTCAGAGACACAGCAGAGCCCTGGAGCACACCAGCATTTATGTATATTGTGGGTTTCAGACTTGAACTCGTCCAATACAACTTGTATATAGAGCGGTTCGAGAGAAAGTTTCTAATCCAACGAAGGAGGGAACTCATCAATACCAAATGCACTCATTTTCGATAAAAGAGCTTGATGCCTTCCACATTCAACGCGACTAATTAATAACTGTAACATCTTTACAAATCAAGTTAGAAGTTCGTTATTTTCATTCAACCACACTGATATTATACCAATATTCTGAACCCTAAGATACAAAGTTGTCATAATAGGAATTTTTTTTTATTTTTTTCTTTATTTTTTCATTCTTTGTTTTTTGTTTTGCTCAACTTATTACATTTTTTGTTTAGGTATATACAAATTTCCTTATTTCTATCTCTCTACAACTTAGGTACTTTGTTCCCTTATAGTACGGGAGGCAGCGTGAATTTTTTTTAGGAATTTGCTCAAGGCCGAAATTAATATATATTGTTGTTTTCGACTCATCTTTGACAAAAGTGAGCGTCAGTCACCGCGCCAGTGGTGGAATCAGAAATGGCAGCTCGTCAAAGTGGCAAAAAAATCCCAAAAAAAAAGTCATTTGCTCAAGGCCCAAAATTTGTGTGACGGTTATTTGGATCAATACAAACACAAAAACTACCGTCAGCCGCTTGGAAAGTGGTGGATTGACCGTCAGTCGGGCCCATGAACATGCCAAAAAAAAAAATTTACAAAGTCATTTGCTCAAGCATGAAATTCATACAGTCAAATATTTATTCAAGTGACCGTCAGTCGCTCGTTTTATGGTGGAATGGAAAGACCGTCAGTCGGCGTCATGAAAATTTTGCCTCTTTAGTGAACCTGTACAAAAAACTTAGTTTTTTGCTGGGAAGACGTTATGAGGAAAGGTTTGGATCCAAAAATTAAAAAGCTATCAAACGAGAAGCAAAATCACCATTTTGCAAACCCGAAACCTTATAATCTTGGCCGCCATTTTGTTTTTGACGTTTTTTTATTTTTGCTTGTAACTTCCTCAGTTTTCACTTTAGAGAAAAATGCCTGTTAGCAAAGCTATAGGAAATTTTATTTCCTAAAAAAAATATTTACAAACTTTTTTCTCTAAACCTTACCGTTTAGGAGCTACAGCTGAATTTTTGGTTTTAGTGTCCTATTTTCTTTAACCGGCCATATTTTTAATAACAAAAGGAAAGGAATTATTTCCTATTTATATTCTTTTCACACAATGCACTTCTCCAATGGTTTGTGAGATAAATGCAAGAGCAAGCCGCAATTTAGTTTCTAAAGTGGCCGTTATCCCATAACTATCGAATAAATTTTTAAATAAATTTTTAAAAAATAAATAAATTAATAGGATTTCGATTTTTTGTTGTAAAGTTAATCGATGATCTAATTTGAATCATTAGGAAAACAAAACACGGCTAATATTTATAGCCAAAACTACATTAAAAGTTGCGTGCGTTTCTTGCATATAGGGCCCATACACTACGCAAACAGTTTGAGATGAGCAAACAAATGTATTTTTTTTTTTTAATGTTTGCACAAACTGTTTGAGTTGTGTGTAGCGATGCTGCGTGTTTGCAAAAACGGTTTGAAGAAATTCAAAATTTTTTGAACAAACGTGTTTGCGTAGTGTATGGGCCCTATTATATATAAAATGCATCTTAATGTTTCTTAATAAAAACAAGTTTTAGTAAAAAAAATTTAACTTACCTTGATTCTTGAGATGATGTCTGATAAGGAGTAGCTGAACAATAGCGTTTTGGTAACGCTGTAAATTACCGGTAGCACTTTGAATGGTATTTTTGATATTTGTTTATTTGTACTGGCACTTTAGCATCATGCATACATTAATTATTTTTTTTTTCGAATTTCAAGAAGTTTTTTGCACTTTTCCTTGGCACTTAAAGTAAGTAAATGAAGCGGTTCATTTTTTTAAAACAAAAAACACAAAAAGAAATACATAAATAAACTAAACTAAAACAAAAAAATGTTTGACAATTTGTTTGGTAAAAAACTCAACTGTGTTAATAAGAAGAATAGAAGGAATGAAAGTGATCAGAGTTGATAGTTAAGGATCTTGAAAAGCTGAATAATTATTCATTGTTAAATAATGTATAGTCTCTTTTTCAACTATAATAATACCGATGTTTATCCTTTTCTTAATAACTTAAAATGTTTTTGTATTCAACATCTAACTTGTTTCAAAGACTATCAGCCTCAGTTTGTCGTCGAACGTAGTGTCATGCGGGCTGTATAATAGTCGGATTACTCTACTAAATATTTCTTCTTTTCCTAGTTTAACTAAATAAATACATTTGGAGAATCCTTATTCCATTGCAGTCCCAATAACGACCTTCAATACGGTGAGGTGATAAATGAGAAAATATCATCCTAAATCATTCCAACAGTATTAAAAAAAAACACATATTTAAAATAGGCCATTCGGTTTTATTATTTACACATTAACCAAAATAAAAATTAGTTACAATATCAAACCTTACACAATAAATTATTATTTTATTTATAATCTCAAATATTTTGTATAGTCAGTTTTTCATTTAAACGCAGCTTTCCTTTTTTCGGTGAGGGAAAAAATGTTCGCTTTTTGACTTATTCAAATTATCCGACGATTCAGCATTCGATGATTCCAATTTAGCCCGCATTCCGCCAATAGCAGCTTGTGAACTTTGTGACTTCATTAGATTCTGTTGCGTTACCGGATTTAGATCTACAAACAGGCTCTGCCTGCATAAGACTGAGAGAGTATTATTTTCCTTAATGGGTGGCGGCTGGCTGGTGCTGTCCTTGCTTCCACGTCGTAGCTTGACCTTTCGCAATTTCGATGCCAATGTCGCCAGACCCAATTTGCTTGTGAACTTTGCCGAACGGCTGACTGAACGTGGTAGGGAATCGTAACCAGTTTGCTCGGAACAGTCAGAGTCGGCTGGGAGGGCGCTGACACTTATGCTCTTTAGAAGGCTGATTTCATCCAAACCACTTGTACTAACATCACTACACATACTCTGATGGCTACGCCGGTTTTCAGTTCTATCCCGAGTCCGCTGCACATCGGCTTCCTCCCGACGAATGCTTGGCGTCTTTGGAAGGGCGCCACTTTTTAGGAATTCTTCTTTGGCTTTCTGTAATCTTATGGCACGTTCTGAGAGCGGAGTTCGAGGTTTCTCGAGGATATCGGTCATCGGCGTTGAAGGTTCCGACGAAGACGGTGCAGGAACATTTTCTTGGAAGAAGTTCAAACTCTTCACAGTTGGGGTGAGTGATTTGTTTTCAAGTTTTCGTGTGATTCTGGGAATTGTGTTGTCCGACTTGTCTGGTGACAATGGGTATCCCGTAACCTCAGGTGTGGTCACAGATTTGGCCAGTTTGGATTCAATGCGTTTTCCTTTGGCACTTAGTCTCACAACTGGACTACCAGATCGGTTCTTTCGAAACAGGTGTTCCCGTCGTTCGGTGACTTGGCTTGGACTGTGTGATCCTCTTGAGTTTCTTGTTGGATTGTTTTTCTTGAGTAGTCTGAAGCTATCGTTTGCCAGAGGAATCCGGGTCTTGAGAGGGTATGGCACTTGATGAGTGGATTGGTATGATTCCCAGCCTTTTTGTAGATTTGCAAAACTTAAGGACTTGACAGCCAAATTGTTCTCGTTTTCTTTTGGGACATCTGTGGGCATATCAA
This sequence comes from Sphaerophoria taeniata, assembly GCA_943590905.1. Lineage (NCBI taxonomy): Eukaryota > Metazoa > Arthropoda > Insecta > Diptera > Syrphidae > Sphaerophoria > Sphaerophoria taeniata. The sequence goes on from OX016540.1 coordinate 288,853,680, forward strand.
CGAAAATACTGCTTGCACTAGCAGACTTATAAATTTGACTGCCTCGAAAACCAACTGAACAATTTCGATTTGTAGAGTTGACAATTTTTTCCAATGGCATGTTTTCCGACAATTTGGCAATCATGTTTTGAATTCCTGGAGAAATCGACAGTTTGACAGAGCTATTTGCATTTGTTTCCAACGTTATTTCAGGTTTTGGCGTTACTCGTTGAGCCGGTTCAGGCTTTTGAATGGTTTCTGTCAATTCAGTAGCCACGGCAGTTATTTTATCGGTCTTGACAGGATCTTCGACAGTGGTGAAGACTTTTCGTTTAGTCTTGACAAAAACATTCGATTTACTCGATGTTGATGGAAGAACTTCCGGTTGAGGATTGTGAATCAGCTGAACACACGATTCGGTTGGTGAAATTAACAATTTCGAGCTCTTGTCTTGACATATTTCTTGCTGTTCAATGGGTTGACCTGGTTTGACTTTTAAGACATAAACAATATCTTCACCGGCATTGGCGTCGTCTTGTTGGCGATTTTCTTCAGCGGATTTACGATCTTCGTCAAACGATCGCTGCTGCTTTAGGCGACTGCTTGGTTTTCGTTTGACTCTTCGAGGGGTTTCGATGACACTACCGCCTTCTCCATCGGTACTGTCGCTCTCCGTTTTGCTATTCTGTCTGGAACCCATTTTACGAAGACGTAGTTTCTTTTTCGTACTGCCATTTCGAGTGGTGGTTATTTTTCGGACAGATTCTAGATCGGGTGTTTCGGGTATAGCTGATGCAACATCGTCTGATGCGTCTATCGTTGTTGAAAACGCAGCTGCTGCCAGGGCCATGGCTGTGTTGGCAAGTGTTGAGGAAACTCCGAAGCAGTCATCATCGATTGTCTCGTCGAAGGTTACATTGATGTCTGGTATTGGTTGTGAGGTGCTCCTTTCAGTTTCTGTAAGAAGGAAAAAACATTCAGAATATTTATTTTACTGTGACACTTAATCTACAGAAAAAGCGTGCTTTCGACATCAACGAATTACTCTTTCATTGGATTGGAACTTTCTTTATACCCTAGAAGCGCGAGTATTACGTTGCCCTGGGGCACGTCTGAAAGTCATAATTATATAAACGCTTCTAGGAATGGCCATCAGCTTACCATCGAGCCCTACTTCGGACGTACCCTCAAGTGTAGAGAAACGTTCTTTAGCCGTATTACGCGAATGTGGAACTCTCTTCCACACTATGTCCTCCCACCTCCCCAGTCATTGCAATGTCCAGAAAATGAAAAACCAATGAGCATGGCAAACACCTTTTAAGCCTTTTAAAGGGTATGAAAAAAGCCCTTGATTACCTGAGTACCCCTGAGTTAGGTAAGGTTCTATGGACTGATAGTTGATTTTCTTACCGTCATACTAAGATTAATGTGCAGTTGCCTAAAAATTGGTGGCCCGCACTTAGCAAAGCTTACAATATAATGAAATTAAAAAAGGTTCAAAGAACAGCTAGTGTTGGCTCCACTGGAACTTTGCGCTCATGTCCATCGGACACCTCTTACCGATAGACTTGCATATCAAATATTTAGTATCTTGCAGCGCGTTGAGACTTAGGGAATCGAATAGTTGGTATTCTAAGCCCTATCGTCATAGTAATATTACTAACCTCATCCCACCGGACATCTTTTCGACAAAAGCCGACTACTGCACTCCTACTGTGGACCTCAGTGCGGATTTTAAAGTTATCGAAAAGAATGGGATGATGACTTAGTGACGAGAGGCTTCGACACAACTGTTTTCACTGACGCATGACGCGACGACTCAAAGATGAAGTGTGGGGTTGGTGCAGGAATTTTCTCCGCGTCTTTAAATGTCTCCAGGTCTTTTCGGCTTCCTAACTTTGCTAGTGTCTTTCAGGCTGAACTGCTAGCGATTAAGGAAGCATGCAAATTACTAAAACTAGATCCAGATCAAAACCGCAATACAGATTGGCTTGTCCATATCCTCCTCCAAATTAGTTCAACAATGCCGAAGTGAGTTAGCGGGCATGAACATTGGACTCAAGGTCACTCTTATCTGGATTCTGGGTCATAGTGGCTTTGAGGGCAATGAACGGGCTGACGAGTTGGCTAGGCAAGGATCAGCCATTCATAGCTCATTTGCGGAAAGAGTCAACATTCCTCTTGGTGCTATGAAGGGTAAGATCTTCTCTATTTTCCTCGCTGAATCTATCCACAGGTGGAGTAGCCTAACCAACTGTATCATATCTAGAAGGATATAGCCTACCTACAATAAATCCTGTACTAATAACCTTATTTGCAGACCCAGGCAAGACATAGCCAAGGTCGTTGCTACATGCATTGGACACTGGCCTGTTGGAGAACACGTATCTAAGCTGGGCATTCCCCACAATACTTTCTGTCGTAGTTGTGGGGGGCCAGCGAGAAATGGAAACTGTTCTTCACTTCTTATGTAAGTGTCCTGCCCTAGCCAAAACCAGAGCCAAAACATTGGGAAAGTCCTTCTTCAATGACCTTAATGAGTTTTCCGAACGCAACAAAGTGGATTTGAGGCGTATTTTTAACTAATTGTTTTAGTTCTTCTTCGAACTAGAGATCGCCACTAGCGAACTCAAAACAAAAACTCAGAATTATATATAATCCGTCTTTTAATTTTATAGGTCAAGCGAGTTTTTTATGGTATCAAAACGGCGCTAATTGGGTCACCAAGCTAGACTATTCGTGGCCGCCATTTCAACTAACTATAACTAACTAAAGTGTTTGTTTGTTGACTCGTTATTTAAGAATGTTTCACATTCTGGGAAATGTGTTTGAACCAGAAGCTTTAGACTTTCGTGACAGGATTCTGTCTATCGACTGTCAGGTCGTTTTAAGGAACCTATATGGGTGGTTACTTTGGAGAGGATTTTCCTTAGTTTCTTCGAATGGTTTGCACTGGTAATTGTATCGGTTATCGACAAATTTCTCAGACTAAAAGTCAATCGGAATTTGTATGGCGTTGGAATAGAAGGACTCAAGTCAATTAGGGATTGATCAGCGACTACTGCCGTACTATTCTATTCTAGAAGTGAATATGAAAAAGCTATTAGGAGCGTCTCCGTTTGATTAAAATACTAAAAACTTTTAATAATTAACTACAATAAATTTAATCCAAAGGTTTAAACAAAAGTATTTGTACCTATGTTTAATTTATTATGAATGTAGGATCCCAAAACGACTACACTGGGCAGAAGAGACAAAACGACAGCACTGGTACGAGACAGAACGATAGGACCAAAACAAGAAGGGTTCAATTCACTAAAACCAGCCGATCAAATAAGACGAGTTTTGTGTGCGCGGTCAATTTGTCTGTCCGTCCAAATATGTTGTTATTAATAATAAGTAATTTGAACTGAGCCATTTTATCCGAAACAATATTTCGATCCATCAAAAAAATATAAAAAATAATGGGCCCTATCGGGAATCTCCCAAGAAATTTTTTTTCTCAAGGAAAATTCCATTCTCAAGAAATATTTCTAGTTATCGTGGAATTCCTTCGGAACGAATTTTTCCCAGGGAAAAAACTACCAACTTTAAAAAACAAAATTATTTTCGAAAATCAATTTTGACAGAAATATTTTTATTTATTTCTTTTTGCTTGTAATAATTTTTGTTTTGTTTGAAAATTTTAGTGTGATGGTTGATTAAATTGCATAGCAAAGGATCTCTTAATGAGGAAGAAATACAAATAAATAAAATCAGTTGGATCGAATATTGTTGTTTACTTATTCTGCGGAGTTGAATTCCGACCTTATTGATAAGAAAACATCCGATTCCTTCACAGCAACGAACTCTCTCTTTCGCGTTTAGTTTGTTAAACTTGTACAATGTAGAAGTCTCTTGCCTCAGTGCCGGCCGTCCGGTCCTAACTCTAATACTATCATTCGCAAATGTGTTGGTGGAACCACAAAGAGGAAAGTTCCCCAAGGTGCAAAGTTCAAACCGAAATGAAAATATGTAACTGATTTTTAGTACTAGCAGTCCAATCGTCTTTCTTGATATTTGTACAGCTTCCATTGATAATTAAAATGCAAAGGATTTCTATTATTCCCGATGAAAGAGTAAACACAAACAAATTCAATCAGTAGGATCGTGATTTTATCAGATCAATGTTGTTAAAATTCCAATAGCCCTTAAATTCAACACTCACAAACTGCCGACCATTATCTGCATTTATAGATTCAAGACATTTCAATCATCTGAAATCCATTGCAAACCCGAAAGAACATAGGAACTGGTTGGTGCGGCCTTGAAACACATTTTCATGAATGATTCGACTTCTCTATCCATTTCTATTTTTCCTGGATGACCTTTGTGCCGGTGCTCGGTGTTGACAAGACTCGAAGACACGAAATGTTTCCCAATAATTGCACAGTTCAAATCGAAATGGAAATAACTTATGTTTAGTACTAGCTGTCCAATCATCTTTCTGTCATTGGCGTTTTCACTCACCACCTCACTCATCGTAAGCACAAGGGGGGAAGCCGCCTCCTGAATATTGCATAGTCTTGGAAAAAGAAAATGCTATATTACCATTCCAGCCTGATCGACAATTTTTAAAGGACTGTAACTGAAGAACTCATTTTTCATTCCTAGCAGTTGGTTTTGAAGTAGGCCGTAAAAAATGCTCCCAAAGGTTTGTGCTTCGTGGTCTATTCAAGCAAGATAGTAATAAAATCGTTTTACCTACTCCTCAAAATAAATCCAAACTCTCTTTTTAGGTATGCAAATATCTCCACTCGATAAAGGATTTTGTTTGCAATTTCTCAATCAAAATGAATGGGAAAAACTCCAGAGAAATAACGATTTGATTTGATTTGAAAATTTTATTTAGCAATAATTTGCCATTGGAAATTTCCCATGGGAAAAGTGTTCATGATCGCAATAAATTTCTAGGGAAAATTCGAACATCGTTCTCGAAAAGAATTTTCCGAACGTGGGAAATATTTCCAGAGAACTCTTATTCACGATACAAGTATTCCGAATGTGGGAAATATTTCCAGGGAAATCTCATTCCCGATAGGGCCCAATGTTAAAAGTTCATTAAAGTGAACGTGTAACGTGTTGTTTTTCCTTAGGACATTCTGCGGAAGGTTTGTAATTCAACGTAGTTTTTTATAGAGTGCAAAAGTGACCCGAAAGTCGAAAGATAATGCGTTGGCAAAACAGGTCGGCTTGTTTGAAGTTCGCTGTTGGTGCAGGTACACTCCTGTGGTTTATTTGTTTTCATTCGTTGTTTTAATTTTTTGGCGGAAGAATAAGTTCGGATTATTTATTGGTTCCTACAAACTTGTACATTGGATTTGCTAGCATGCAAAAGCACCTCTTCCAAAAAATAGAGGATTGTAGGACTTTCATCGCAAAAAAAAATGAAAAAAGATTAAATTGACCTGCTCAAGAATTGGGAAGCCTATAAAAATGATAAGCGCTTTCCGGTTTCCAGAGATTCAGAAAATAAAGTGTCATTGATAACAAAAGATCTGACTTTGTACATTGCAGTACTTTGTACCTATGTATTTGATCAAGTCAACAATTTCTGTTCACCAAGGACATTGACTTGCCTTTGTAAATCAAACACTAGAATCTAATCGCTTTTTATCTCAGCTCGAACTGAACCAAACTTTCGTGCTTCTCTTCTTCTATATCAAGCACTGCATTTACAACAAAAGTCGGAGAAGCACTTTTCAGCGCTTGGTTGTAGGAAAGAGTTGGTCGTAGCTGAGGCATATTTCTGGAGAACGAGTAGAAAAGCAATACAAAATGTATTGCTCAAGCTGAGCTTTCAGTTCGGTTTAGTTTCTTCTTCTATTTATATCCTATGGTTACAAACTTCTAACTAAGGATTGACCTTTGTTGTTCATAATCAACAGTACTACGTTACTGAATTAAGATCTTTTAGCTTATTTCAAACCTTGTGCAATATTATTACAGAAACAACATCATTCAAGTCCATACCTACCAATAAATTGCCGGACTTCATTAAGGGTCGTGTGAAGTTCATCAAGTTTATTTCGAAAGATCATTTGGCGCTCATCAATGAGTTCTTGGCAACAAGCTTCATCTTGCAGCAGTAAATTGTTCTAAGTACAAAAAATATAAACAAATGCCAAATAATCAAAGTCAAAAATCAACAAATGTCAATATTTACGATTTTTAACAAATCCTCGACCAATTCCTTTGCTTTTATGAACGACCTCTTGGCCCCTGTGCTATTCAAACTGCTTTCGAAATCTGAAAACGAACCTCTCATTGTTGCAAAAACACTTTGAAAATATCTCAAGTTCTCATCGCTGAATTCATTCCTGCTCTCTAGTTGAAGCCACAGATCGTTGATATAATTGAGAGTCTTGATTTTATCCCCTTCGCTGCTATGGTGAGATTCGAAACTCTGTACACTTCTGGACTTGCTGGAATTTTTATCAATTTAATTTGGAATCACTTCAAAGAGTCTTAAGACTTACCAAAAATCACTGCAAGTAACCTCAGCGTACTTGTAAACCGGTGTCTGATGTTCCACCATCGGCAACATGGCCACCAAAGGACACGCGGTTTCGACAATATCGTCTTCCACTTCGACCATAACAGCTTCAGGCTCGTAGGGATAATCTGTCTGCTTCATATCGCAATCGGCTCTCAATTCGGCATCAGTACTTTCGGCTTCATTTAAATCATTGACATCGTTCAGCGATAAACTCGAGGTTTGACGTGATATCATCGGAAGTGGTACATTGGGAGCAATACTGTCCAACGACAGTGATCTGCTCAAAGTTGGTGAATGTTCATCTAAACCAAAAAAAATGAGGTTGACTGACAGTTAAATTATGGAAAGAATGTTTCTTACTCTTTTTGCACTCTTTTGGAATTTTTCCAACGTCTATAGGACAGTATCCGGGATGCAAGAGAGCAAATGTTGATGATTCTGGTCCAATACCACGAGCCTTCTCCCATTCGTATAGTTTGCGGGTAAACTTTCTTGAGATTCCTTCAAATTTCATAACTCCGGCTGTGGTTTTGACTTCGATTTCCTTCGCTCGAGGGTCAGCAACGATTGCTTTTAACTTTGAGAGCCTTTTTTGAAATTAAGATATTTTGTTGGTTATTTTTGAAAAAAGAAGAATTTTATTGGTTTTCGAACCTTTCAAGCTTATCTCGTTCATGTGTCCGTGACTTGTCCTTTTCTGACTTTTGTTTTTCGTCTTCGTGGGGCTTCTTGACTAGTTCACATTTTGTTGAGCGCCTTGTGAAATCATGGCCACTATGAGCTGGACCTGAGCTTTTTATTTTGTTCCATTGTTCTGAAATTCAATAAAACTAAGTTTTATAAAAGTATTTATCTATTTAAGATAGTTAAGTTTTTAGTTAGTTGCAATATAACACTTGAAGCCTGTAATTATGCAAAATCATTCACAACATACGCCGAGTAAAGAGTTCACACTCAACCAAACGAGGCCGAAACCTATGCAATTCATATAGAGATGAAAGAAAACTTAATTTGCAGTGTAATTTTCAACTTCATCCTACGTATAGTTAGCATTTGGTTTTTCCCAAAACTTTGACTAGTAGAGCCAAAGGAAGAAGTGAAAACCAAATTGAAACATCGAGAACAAAGTATAAGTTCAGCTCAGTCTGATGTCGACCGCCGCCGCCGGAGGAGTAAGGGCCATAGGTAAGTTACTGAACAAAGCTTCCCTCCACCAGTGGTATGGGGCTTCTTGTGAAATATTCAGTTCGTCGCTAGCCAATCAAATGAATAAGGTAAGTTATAAGACCAGTGTCGTTCGCGGTTGTACCGGTTTTGACAGCGATTACCTATGTTTAGTGGCAATTTACCTAGTTGTACAGAGATTAACCGTTACGACGGCAATTGTACTGGTTTCAAAAGCGATAACTCACATCATGTGGCGATTAACCCGTTTACACAGCGATTACCCATTTCGGTTTCTATTGTATCGGTTTTAACCGTGATTACCCACGTTAAATGGTGTTTAACCTGTTTATACAGTGTTTACCCGTTCAGGCGGCGATATTACTGGTTTCGAACGCGATTACTCACGTTCAGTGGCGATTAACATTTTTATACAGCGATTACCCGTTTCGACGTTGATTGTACCAGTTTCGCCAGCGATAACCCACGTCAAGTGGCGATTAACCCTTTTTTACGGCGATTACACGTTTCGGCAGTGATAACCCACGTTAAGTGGCGAATAACCCGTTTTCACAGCGATTACCCATTTCGGCTGCGATTGTATCGGTTTCGACCGTGATTACCCACGTTAAATGGCGCTAAACCTGTTTATGCAGTGATTACGCATTTGGGCGGGGATTGTATCGATTTTGAACGCCATTACCCACGTAAAATGGTGCTTAACCTGTTTATACAGTGTTTACCCGTTCGGGCGGCGATATTACCGGTTTTGGCCGCGATTTCTCACGTTAATTGGCAATTAACCTTTTTATACAGCGATTATCCGTTTCAAGGGCGATTGTACCGGTTTCGACAGCGATATCCCACGTCAAGTGGCGACTAACCTGTTTGTACGGCGACTAGCCGTTTCGGCGGCGATTGTGCCGGTATCGACCACGATTAACCACGTCAAGAGGAGATTAACCAGTTTCACTTGCAGTACTGAATACCCGTTGATAGGAAGCATACCTAACCAGTATCTGGACGGATACAACGCGTTATTGACGGCTCAGCAGCAGCAGGATAGAAACCCACCCCGACAATTTAAATATTAGTGAATACGATTCAAATCATACAGTAATTATTGACGATTGAATAAAAGAAATAGACCTTAAGTTAAATTTCGGTATTTTATTTAACAAACCCTGGACTTTCCTGAGCATACGCATACCCCAGCTATAAACCTAAGAAACCATCACATACGCACTTTGCTGCTTACCAAGTTTTCTTTGGAAATCCTCCGGGAGATCCTTCTGATCTGGCAAGGGGCTTAATCCTTGTCCCTCCAACTTAATCTGTCCTGTCCTCCACAGGTTCCAATCGATCTTCTTACATTCAGAATCTTTTGTTGGCGAAGTTTGTGGTTCCTTGCTGCATGATACATTTCCATGTAGAGAACCTTGTTTCTTCACTCGCCACTTGTGAAGTTTCTTCTTAAAATCTGGTGTCAGGTTCTCTTCAAGAACGTGAGTTGATACAATTTTGGCTTGTTGTTGCTGTTGCTGGAGCGGAAGATCATCCTTTCCACCGATATAGTAAGCTATACATTGAGAAAAGAAGATAAAAGTTGCTTAAATCTTTCAAACTTTTAAAAATAATTTTAGTTTAGAAACCAGAAGTCTTGGTATTGCTGTACATGTTACGAATTTTGTCCCATTCTTGTCGCTTTGCTTCGAATTCCAGCTTAAGCCTCTCCCTGAGGGCGTTATAGCGTTGATTAATCTCCTCCTGTTGCATGTGCAGACTATTGCTTGAAAATAGCTTGTTATGCGGAGTAGTCGGCTCGGAGAAATCACCACTCGATAGGTCTTCACTTTCTACAATTATACAACAACAAATCAAAAGAAAGTCAAAACAAACTACTGAACATGCTTACCAAACTCAGCAAAGAATTCAGAGTGTCGTGATGGACTGCTGGGAACCGAAGAATTCCCCGGAGACTGGAATTTTCGGTTTTTGGGTTTGTCCCATGGGCTTTTAACAGTCGCACTAGGAGATTGGGAATATTCTGCACAATCTGATTCACTAAGGTCCTTAAAAATAAGAGAAAAGGTTTTAATTCCTCACAACGTCTTTTTTGGAGATTTAAAAACTTACGTGTCTCAAATTTAAATTTAACGGACTTGGGAGGGTTTTTTCCCGTTTGATGGGTCTGCTGGTTATATCAACGATAACATCTTCTGGGAGGGCTTCGAAGTCGGGTACAATCTTACTTTTACGCATGCCTTTTAGGGAAGCTGATTTTGAGGGTTTCTTGACAGCATCGACTAGTCGATCGAGGGAGCTTTGACTTGTTGTTGGACTATTTTTATGCTCTGAGCTTTCACTAACGTGTCTTTGGTGTTTGACTTGAAAGGGTGAACAATCTTTAATTTCCTAGATTCGATGGGGGAAAAATATGAGAAAATTTTAAAATTTCAAAGAAAATGTAAGGAATACTTGTCTGTTGTAAAGTGATCCAAGTTCTCCATCAATGGAATGGCTGCGATGGTTATCACTTTCAATTGTTACTCGGAATTCACATTTTGAGTCGCTTTTCGATGAGTCACGTCCTGAGAAGAATTGTTCAATATTAAATGGAAGTGGAAACATGATTATTAAAATTACAATAAATTTCAGAGGAACTTAGTTGAGCAAACAAGAGACCGAGGGCTCTGGTATGTTTTCTAGGAAGTAGTCTCAGTTCCCCTTCTCACTATACATACATCGATTTCAAAACCTTATGTTGCAGTACTCATCGCTATTAGCTTTGGAATTTGGAATAAGGAATCCCGAAATAACAGACCCAGCTGTAACGTATGGCGTTAAACAATACGTACACTTTTTTCTCTTTGTATAACATCATGTAAAAAAAACCATCAATTGCCGGTCGATATGAGCTGTGCTTGAGGCCTTTACATCAAACGAAGGTAAAACTTGTTGGACTTGAAAATGATATTTAAAACAAAGTAGGGACAAACAAAAGTGCGGGACAGGGGTTTCCTTTCTTTAAAACTGGAGGTATTGAATTTTCGGATGCAATACTCCATAAAATCCGGAGACCAAGCTATCCCCAAAGCTATTAACCCGCACTAATCCGGGGTACAGCGAGACCAAGCTATCTCCAAAGCTGTTAATCTCACAAGCTCGGGGCGCAACGAGGTCATATTCCTTAGTCTGGTATTCCATATACCTACATATTTAGGTTGCAGATATGAAAGTGACTACTACTTTGAAGCTATAAGAGCAATGCGATCGCGAAACTTGTTTCGCAGAAGGGCCTCCCATGGTCGACATTTAGTTGCGAGGCAACATTAGGAATCGGAAACAGACGGATACACTTGATGACGACCCAAGCAAATGTTCTAAGGACAACGAATTTCGGATATGCACGTAAAATGTTAGGTCCTTAATAGACCGCATGCTGCCAAACAATTAGCGGAGACCCTCAACAGCTACAAAGCAGACATAACCGCTATCCACGAAATGCGATGGGATGGACCGGGCAAAAGGAGGATTAAAACCTGCGACATCTACTATGGTAATTGTTATTACCGAGAACAACAACAGCGGTTCTTTGGATGTGGATTCGTCGTGGGAAGCAGACTCAGGCAAAAAGTCTTGAGCTTCAAATGTATAAGCGAAAGCATCACGACGATCCGAACCAAAGCTAAATTCTGCAACATTAGCCTAATATTCACGCATGCCCATACAAAAGAGAAAAAGGACGACACCAATGACGAGTTCTACGAGCTCCTCGGAAAAACATATGAGCAATGTCCTAGCTATGACATTAAAATTGTCCTCGGCGATTTTAACGCAAATCTGTGAAAAGAGGACATCTTTGGTGGAACACTCAGAAAGCGCTGCATATGAAGGCCAAGAACTGCTCGTGAGCTCTACGAGTAAAAGAGGAGAGAGGAACGCCGGCTTCTCAGGAGAAAAAAAGGTAACATGAGAAGCGTCAGTTTGACGATGTTAAGAAGGCCAACAACAGGAATGAAGTTCGGAGGTTTTATCGGAAGGAAAAACAGCTGGCGCAAGGTCATCAAGCAAGAACCGATGACAGCAGATATAAACAAGGGAACATCATATAGTAGAACATCAGCATTGTTTTCCCGATCTTGAAAAAGGGAAGGAATCAGCCTACTTAACATCCCCAACAAGATTCTCTCTGCCGTAATATGAACGTCAATCAATGTGGTTTCAGACCACCAAAGTCAACCATCGACCAAATTTTCACTTTGCGGCAGATCCAAATCGATACCCACCACCTTTTCATCGATTTTAAGGCCGCATATTGGAGCATCTACACAGACGAACTGTATAAGCCTATGTCTAGTTTTGGCATCCCTGCCAAAGTTCGTTCGCTTGTGCAAAATGACGATCGAGAACTCACGCTGCTCCATCAAGGTTGGCAACGAGCTTACAGAATTTTTTGATGTCAAAAAAGGATTCAGACAAGGCGATGCACTGTCGTGCGTTTTCTTTAACATCGTTCTTGAGAAGATAGTGCAAAACGGGACCATCAACACCAGAGGCACTTCCAAAAATTCGTTCAACATCTCGCGTACGCCGAAGAACACAGCGTGATGTCAATGGCGCCTTTGTGAGAATTGAGATTTGTGAGCGGTAAATGAGGACAAAACGAAGTATATGTTGTCTTCGAGGAAGGACAGCCAACACCGACGGCTTGGACAGAACGTCACAATAGACGCATACAACTTCGAGGTAGTAGAGGAGTTTGTCTACCTAGGTTCCGCTATTAACCCGGGTGTGGTTGTCATCGTTGCAATTGATGCATAGAATTTGAGTGTATACTTCACTGTGAGGTGGAAGACAACAGTTTTTACAAGCAAGTGCATTTGTACACCAATTTTTCGTGTGACCAAGTTTTTGACAGTCAATACAACGCATCGGATTTTGTATATACTCTTCTACTTTGCTTACTAGCCAGCCTATTTTCACTTCACGAGGAGGGCGAATTTATTCGAATGTAAGAATAGCAGTACCGAACTTCAATTACTTTGTATTTTTTTAGCTCTTCCATGAGTTCTTGTTCGCTGATGTTTCGGATTAGTTTAGAATACATTTCACCCTGGATGGAGTTCAAACTAATGTGGTTGGAAGCTTTTATTGGGACAGGCTACAACTGTGCTTTTATTTTATTTTGTCAAACTTGAGACACGCTATCTTTGTCTTTTACTTAAAACCTTATCAGTCATTTGCAGAGTATATCTAATAATGAGTAGGGAAACTCTTTTGAAAATGTAGTAGGCACTACTACTTATAAAAGCTTACAATTATTTCTTGCTGCCGAAATATCACTCAAAAATATTAAAATGAAAGTTTTCGGTTTTCTTGTAGTTCTCGCTTACTTGCTTGTAAGTAATTGATATTAATTGAACCATAAAACCGTTAACGAATAAAATTCTTCGAATTAGGTTGTAGCAGTTGGGCAAGATGAAGAAGTGGCCCCCCACCGGTTGAAGATGGAGGAGAACCTGAAACGCTTAAGAGTGACGGTGTTCACATTGGACTCCTCCCGCAGACTTATCTTGTCATCTCTTTGTTGTTTTGTTATGCAGCTATACAAGGGATCACTTCGATCTCTTATAAGCATAATCACCGGACATAATCTGTTAGGTTATCATATGAAAAAGATGAGAATCAGTTCAGATGATCGATGCAGAGGATTCGGTGACGAGGAGGTGCATGAAGACACTTCGCACTTTCTGTGTCACTGTCCCGCACTCTCCCACCAAAGGAAGAAATTGCTTGGCAACTATTTCTTCGGGGATTTAGAAGAACTCTCTAGTACACCAGGTACTAACATTCTGAACTTCGTCAAAGCCTCTAAATGGCTTGACTATAACTGAGCACATAGGTTTTTCTTTTTAGCTTGAGTAGCAATACTCACGGGGATCACAATGGATCTGTATTGATCAACTGTCAGCCCCTTAACCTAACCCCTCCGCAGTAAAAAAAAAAAAAAACATGGAATTCTTACCACGAAACTCTACGCGATTTTGTATTCGTTGAGAAGCACTTTTTTCATTGATACCCTAGGAAGTTTTGCCAGTTCTTTGCAAGAGGCAGTGTCCGCGAAAGATGAAATAAAACATTTATGGGCAGGAGTAGGACTCTAACCCACGACGACGTTCTGCTTAGCAGTCAATGCACCTAACCACTAAGCCACGGGCACTTACTTTAAAAAGATTTTGCTTTTATTTTATTTTGTCACACTTTAGACACGCTTTCTATGACTTTTACTTAAAACCTTATCAGTCATTTGTTCTTATTAAAGCTTACAATTATTTTCAAACTGTTCAACTTCAGTTTGACTTGCTGCCGAAAAATCACTCAAAAATAAAAAAATGAAAGTTTTCGGTTTTCTTGTAGTTCTCGCTTACTTGCTTGTAAGTAATTGATATTAATTGAACCATAAAACCGTTAACGAATAAAATTCTTCGAATTAGGCTGTAGCAGTTGGGCAAGATGAAGCAGGGGGGGAGGCCCCCCCTGCGGAGGTCGAAGCGGGTGAAGATGTAGGAGAACCTGAAACGCTTACGAGTGACGGTGTTCACATTGGACTCCTCCCGCAGACTTATCTTGTCATCTCTTTGTTGTTTTGTCTTTTGCACTCCATGGTAAGAAAGAGACAAAAAAGTAAGGCAGGATTTTCAGAATAAATTAAAATGTTTGTATGTTTTTTTTAGATGGGGGCTCGTTAATATACTCTGTTCAACTTTAATTGTCAGTACAGAAGAAATAGGGATGTTTGCATCTCTTTTTCACTATTGCAAATTTAATTAATGCTATATTCTTTCAAAAGCTCCATCAGTGTTGCCATACTATACACATTAAATTATTGAAAATTGTATTGAAAATGATAAGTGTTGCCATTTTGTTTATTATTTATATTATATATTCTACAAAATAAAAGCATATATTTTCGCTTTTACTGATTTATCTTTTTCCTCACCACCCATGGGGTAAGATATAAGGTGCGTTTTTTAAATGGTTTCCCCAGTAGGCCTAGTCCCTAACAATCTAAAAGTTAAAAAAAACATAAGAAACGAATGCATTGATAAATTATAATTAAAAATTTACAAAGTGATTTGTCAGGGCATATTATGCAAATCGCTTTATATTAAAAAAAAAAATAACTCTTGTTTAATGATGAAACGTTCTAAAAAGCATCGAAGGACCACCAAATTATTTAAAGATGAAACGTCCATGAACCATAAAAATCAAGTCAAAATTCAGTGTAATAATAAAGAACAATGTTTATTGATAGTTGTTACCCTCTCGATGTCTGCAATCCAAATGAACGAGAAAATGCTTGCATCAAAATTGAGTTAAACAAAAAAACCAGTATTTGCAACTCTCTCGATTTCAATGCAAAACAGTTAAACGAGTTTATACATAAATTAAGAAAAAGAGCATAATTTAAACAGAATGATTAACTGTTAACATAAAAACATAGGGTAAATGAACAAAATTTAACAAAAGTAAACATAAAATTAATGAAATTGATAAATTTAAATTTAAATTGCATTCAATCATAAACAACTCTATTCAGATTCAGTGCTACTACTGCTTCTGCCATCTTCACTCAAACTCACAATAAGACTTTCAACAGCTTGTTCGGTGAACAAGTCTATGTTCCACATTTTGGGCTCGATGTTCTCCTCAACATGTTTGACACACCTTTGCCATTTTTCAGAGCTCACCTCTCCTAAGGCTGTTGTCAAGAGTTCTTTAAGCTGAGCCATTTTAAATGATTTGTTGTTTGCAGCAACATGTCGTTTAACCTGAGCCCAAACCAATTCTATTGGGTTCAGCTCGCAGTGGTAGGGTGGCAAACGTAAAACTTTGTGGCCTGCACTTTCAGCCATATCGTCAACGTAATATTTTTCAAAATTGACGTTTAACAATGTTCAGGAGCTCAGCTTTCACCATGTCGTCTTCGAACCTGATGTTATTTGTGCATAGCCAATTCTTTATTTCTTGTTTCCTGGTTGCAGTGGATGGTGCTTTGTTTTTTTTCCTCGAGTGATATGAAGCATTATCTAAAACGATTACTGAGTTGGGTTAAATCAGTGTGAGTATTTTCTCAAACCATTGCTCGTACACCTCCGCATTCATATCTTCGTGATAGTCGCCACTGTTTCCCGACCCGAAACACAACAGCCCGTCGTCAACAAACCCTGTTGAACTTCCTATGTGGGAAATAATCAGTCTTTTCCCTTTTCCCGATGGCGATTTCAAACCTGTGGACAACCCTTCATTGAAGGCTTGCAGTGGATTTCTTATCGATGAATCCGTCCAAATTTTTGCAGTAGTATGTCCTTCGTTGACCCATGTCTCATCAGTGAAATAATTTTTTTATATATATATATTTTCGCCTCCGGGCCACGATATCATCTCGTTCCAGCAAAACACTATTGCGTTGACGCTTGGCAAACTTAAATCCAAGGTCTTTTTTTGAAATCTTGTAAAGCGATGTCCTGCCTATTTTTGTTATGTTTTCATTATTTTTAACTTCATGTAATATTTTATCAAGGGTTGGAAGCTCTTGATTTGCAAAGAATTCATGAACAATTTGTCTAATTGCACATTTGTCAAAATCATCAGCTTTGTGTTTTCTGCCGCAATTTTTTTTTCGAGGGTAAGTTGTGTCCTTTGGTTTCACTTTCTTTTAAGAATCTGTACTACAAAATACAAATATTAAATTTGTGTGACTGACTGATTACCTATTGCTTCAACAAATCTGTGGCAACAGAGTACATGCTGACTTATTTATATTTTCCCGCGTCCATAACTCATACACCTTTAAAGCTTAAAATACCAAAAAAATCGAAGTTTGAAAACCTTGGATTTAACGACATTATAAAACAAATACTTTTTTCAGAAAAGTGTGTAATCAACATACTAAACGAAGCAAAAAATGAAAAAAAGATCAATGTCAACACTTTTTTTTGTCAATACAATAGATTTTTCTATTCATAAAAGCACAGCTTTCAAGAGCTTTCATTGAAATACAAGCGGTTGAAAAGCTTTTCACATTGTTGTGTTCGTTCTTTACCAGGGCTGATAATGAAATTATTTGCTCCGAAATACCACAAAGGGAGTATGTTGACGTTCGAAAGAACTATGCTAAAAGAATTTTTCTCCTCATATTTTAATAAATTATGTGGAATATAACATTAAGAAATAATATTTAAGTTGTTTTGTATTAAAGAAAAATATTTTCGAGAGGATAACCGCGTTTGAGTAGCACGAAAACCTTCTTCGTACTCATTTTGCCAGCCCCGTTTTTTATACATGATAAGGGTAGTGAATAATGAACAGAAATCAGTCTGCGCTGAGATGTGCAGGAGACATGTTGTGTGGGGTATACTCTCTGCTCAAGGAAATTACAATAACAATTTGTGTGGTGAGTTCAAGGGTGTCACGTCGTTTTCAGTGGCAGTTCTGCCTTTTTTATATAGACAGGCACCTTTGTAGATGAAAAAGCTCTGCCATAAGAGCAATGCTGACAATTATTTGTGAACGAAGTATAGCTCACATACGCCAGATAACAAGCGAAACTTGATTGTTGCAGTGTGCAGTGCTGTTGAAATTCACCACACAATTAAAAAATTTGTAGTCCAGTGTTATTGTTTTTATTAATGAAATAAACAATTCATTTTCATTTTACTAAGGCGATTTTTACTTATTATTTAAAGAGGAAATATTTGCATTTTTGTATGTTTATTATTGTTTCTAGCTGAGAGCTGACCCACCAAACGCTTCGCACCTAAATGCTAGTTTTCCAAAATACTAGGTAATCCAATTGAAAAATTCTTTCAATTATTAGGTCTGTTCGCGTACCCTCCTACTTACTTACTTACTTATCCGGCTCACAATCCATGATGGATCTCAGCCTAAGATACTGCAGCCTTCCATCGTGAACGGTCCCTCACATGCACTCTCCAGTCGCCGAAACCAAGCGCTCTGGTTTCCGCAGTCAATTGGTCCTTGCCCGTAGGTTCGGTCTTCCTTGTCGCTGGGATGAGACTTGTTTTTGGCGTTGTCGTAAATTCGCTCGATGAGGCCGAGCCAATGAAGTCGTATTTTCTTGGCCTTCTGGACTACATCCACATCTTGGTTCAGCTCGTACAGTTCTCGGTTGAACATTCTTGTCCATTTGCCATCGTCGCCTACGGGACCGAAAATCCGTCCAAGAATTTATCTCCCCTTTTTTACTTATTGTCCAGCACTCGGCGCCGTAGAGAAGGACTGGTAAAATCAATTTTTTGTATAGCAGACACTTTGTCTTTCGAGTGAGGAGTTTTGAACCCAGTTGTTTTGCCAAACCGAAGCAGTAGGGTAATTCTTTTCGGGATCTCGACTAAAGTGTCGTTTGTGGGATTGATGTTTGTTCCAAGGTAGGTGAACTCCTTAACTACATCGAAACTGCTGATACCAACAGTGTGGTTTTGTCCTAGGCGGTTGAACAAATGTTGCTTTGTTTGTTGATAGCATGTACTTTGTTTTGTCCTCATTCACTTCAAGACTAATGAGTTTCACCTTTTCTTCAATCGCTGTGAAGGCCTCAAGCACAGCTCTCTTGAATCGACCGATGATTTCCATGTCGTTCGCATAGCCTAAGAGCTGAGTGGATTTGTTGAAGGTAGTGTTTTCGTGCTCACACCTGCCTTGCGCACTATCTGCTATAGGACTATGTTGAAGAAATCACATAACAGCGCATCTCCCTGAACCCTGCGCATGTTTGAAACAACTCGGATGAGATGTTACCCATTTGCACACTGCACAGCGTATTGGCGCTGGATGCCGTCATAAGCAGCTTTGAAGTCGATGAAAAGATGGTGGGTTTCGATTTGAAATTCGTTGCTCTTTTACCGGATCTGCCTCAGAGTGAATATTTGGTCTATCGTTGTTCTGCCTCGCCTAAAGCCACACCCAAACTGGTACGTGCCGATTATTGCGTTGCAGAACGGTTCAAGACGCTCACACAGTATGTTGGATTTTGTATGTGAGCGTTAAGCAGGGATATGCCTCGGTAGTTTTTGATTGCATAGGATCGCCTTTTTTGTAGATGGGGCATATTTAGCTTATCGACTAGTCAGTGGGCATGCATTCTTCCTCCCACACTTTGGTGATGACCTGGTGCATGCGGTTAATCAAAACACCTCCTTCATATTTAAGGAGTTCTACATCAGTCATGCCATCCGACCCGGCGGACTTGTTATTTTTTTAGCTTTTGGATGGCGATTTCTACCTCTTCTGTGCTGGGGTCTGGGAATGGGTCGGCATTGACTGGTCTTGCTTCTCTTTCATCATTAGCTCACTCGACATTATGCGCACTCAGCAGCTGTTGGAAGTGCTGCTTGAAAACACCTAAAATTCCCTTTGCTTCGGTGAATAGATTTTATTCACTGTTTCGAAGAGCCTGTGTCCCGAAGAAGCTTATTGCTTCGACCTTTTAAAGAAACGCCGGGTGTTGTTCTTGGCCCGACAATCTTCTAGATCTTTGAGCTAAGAAACTGCTGATGCTCTTTTCTTCCTTCGCAGGGTCTTTTTCTCATTTCTCCTCTTTGTTAAGTACTTTTCTCTTGCTGCTCCTCGGAAAGTGCGCACGTTCAAAATTTTGGATGCGTGTCTTGCGCCGATTAGCACATGGTCGATTTGATTGGTGGTTCGACCATCCGAAGATCGCCAGGTTGCTGTGTAGGTCTTTCGTCTTGGAAACCTAGTGCTTCGGATTAGTCGGAACTGGAAGCCGTTATCTGTTGTAACTTCGTGGAGGCTGTGCTTTGCAACTAATCCGCCAAACATGTCACTATAGTCTATCTAAGGGAACTGAACACGATATTAATTTAACAACAGCGGAATTCGGTATGCTGTCCAAATCATGGAAACAAAATTTTCTCAGTTTTGCTTAAATTAAGAATCCGCTCTGTTATACCGAAAACTCAATAAAGGGAAAGGACTACATAGGTGGTATAAAACAAATCAAAAGCCTTTCGACTCATTAATATGTAAGTGGCGTATGTGTCAAGTCAATAGTTCTTGGACGTAAGCTTCGAAATAGCAACAACAAACAATTGAAAACCATGCAATGCAGTGGATTTGAGGACGTACATAAACAGGAAAGTACATAAGCTTAACATTTTATTATGTCAAACAGTGTTGATACTTTCGATTGCTAGGTTAGCTTCTTTTTTGAACAATGCCAATACATATGTATGTATGTTCAGGCCATATACATTTCTTTTCCAAAGCAAGACAAAAATACTTGCCAATTGTTTTGACTTTGAGTTTTCATTGATTTTATCGTAAAATTGCACGCCTCATCTCTCAACACTTGCAAATACAAAACAATTCAATCAGCGAAATTCTAAAAATATTTTCAAATATTCGCCCGCCGCTGCTGTTTACCTAAACAAATTGCGTTCACATAAAAATATTTCATGAATTTCCTCTTCCAATAAACTGCAATACTAAAAATTACAATTGCTTTGAGGCACGAGTGCCTATTGCTTTGGAAATTGCGAGTCATGAAAACGCCAAATTTATAATAATAACGATTACAACATAAAACTCGAGAATATTTATGAACTCACTGGTTGTCTGAATAGCACGTTCGATATCGTCAACAGAACTAGCCGAGCTGATTGTTCCCGGTGTTCCAGTTTCGCTTAGCAGATGTCCTGAAGACGAACTGAAGATGCTATCGGCTGAACTTCCGCCGCAGGGAACTGAAGGAACTCGTAAGTATCTGGCGACCTCATGATTAATTGGCAGCAGGCCGATTCCTGAATCTGAGCTCTTGCATTCGTTGAGGGCGGGTACGTTGGCTTTCTCCCATTTGAAGGCCGCCTTGACTTTGGTCCATTTCGATACTTTCGATTTGCCTTCGGTGAATGCACTTTGTCGCCGAATAGGTGGAGGTTTGGGATCTTTTTCTGTTGGCTGGTTCGCTCCTGGCACGAACACGGATTTACTCCTTTCTCGAGCTCTGTAAAGAATTGCTTTTGATGGATTGAAATTTTATTGGAGTCAATTAAATTACCGTTGCTTAGCTGTGATTCTCTTGGATGAAGTGTTCTTTGCTGCTTCCAAAATTGAACTGAGTAGAGAAATATTGGCCTCAAGATCTGATTCCGGTTCAGAGAGATCAACATCATCGAACTCGCTTAGGTCCTAAGAAAATCGATAGCCAACCGAAAACATTTTTTAAAAAGAATTTAGCACCTTACCTTTTTCTCAATGTTTTTCAGTTCACTCAAAGTCTTCAAATCGTGCATATAGACTTGCATTTTGTAGTTCTGATCCAACATATCACAGATTTTGTCCAGTAAATCGTGCAATTTATTCAAATGATCGAAAGCAGTCGACGTTTCGATAGCCGCTGAAATCGATAGCCCCAAACCTTCGTGCAGTGGTTCGATATAATCGTAACATTCATTTTTCAACAAATTAAAATAATAATTTGTTTTCTCTTCAACGGTTGGGGTTTCTCCTTCTTTGGCAGGATATTTTGGCAAATGGGCAGGGATCTTGTCGTTTTCAACATCATTTCTTATTCGATTGTAATCTAAAGCTAAAGCTTCCTCTAGTGATTTGTAGAAGGTCGACTTGCGTTCTTCGAAGTTAAGGAGCCGTTGCATTGGTTCGGTTTGGTCTTGATCAGGTTTTGGTGTTGGTGGTTTTTCTTTGGTAAAGGACGATCTTTGGCTACTTGGTGTCGAACGGGATTTTTCGTTTTCCATTTTGGTGATTTACATATATTGAGACCAAGTTAAACTTTCATTAAAATTTTCTGAAAAAAACAAATAATAAAAATATCTGATTATACTTATGTGGATGCGCAGGGAGAATTGAAGAATACTTGTAATAAATTGTGTTGAATAATTCAAGAAACTAAAAAGCAAGGTCATAAAACCGCCCGCTTCTAAGGTCAGTAACTAAAAGAAAAGATAATAGGTTTATTAGCTAGTTTTGAATTCTTTTGGCTTGTATAAAGTATAGAACCAAAGATTCAGCAACTTTCTTTTTTACATGAATCCCTTGCATATTTGAGGACAACTTCTATGTCTCAAGCTCTGTGCAATGTGTGTTTATTATCTGTCTATTTTTTTTTTTTTTTGCAATAATGTCTTGTTCTCTCTCCCGACTCCCCCAATGGTCGGTGGGCTATTATGCGACTATAGGTACTTCGTTACTTGCATGTGGGAATATCGGTTGAAATAATGGAATGCCGTTCTGATTCAATCTACATGTTATAACAAGTAAAGACATTTATGCAGATAATGACGTACAAAACTGCAGCATTACATTTTCATAAAACTTACAATTTGCACCAACTTTTATTTTTTTTTACTTTTTTTATAATAAGCACGCACTCAAGGGGTTGTTATTGTTATTCCTGTACACTGCAATGACTGGAGAAAACAGAGTGTGAAAGAGAGTTCCACATTCGTGTAGTACGGCTAAAGAACGATTCTCTGAACATGACTGTACGTTTCAGTTCCACATCCGAAGAGGTGGGATGTGAGTTTGGCTTCTGGGAACGAATATGAAAAGCTATGAAAAGCTAAAAGCTACTATCGTCAGCGAAACAATGAATTGGATCAGAAGTTACAGACAAAAGATCATTTATGAAAATGAGGAACAGGGTCGGAGACAAAACTGAGGCACACCAGCATTTATTTTGTGGGTTTCAGACTTGAACCCGGCAAATACAACATGTATAGAACGCTTCGCAGTTGCCCGTAGCTTAGTTGGTAAGTGCGTTGGGCTGCTAAGCTGAACGTCGTTGGTTCGACTCCTACTCAGGCCAAGTTTTTATTTCATCTTTCACGGGCACTGCCTCTTGCGAAGACCTGACAAATCTTCCAAGAGTATCAATCTGTCATGAAAAAAGTGCTTCTCAACTCTGCCGTTCGGAATCGGCGTTAAATTGTAGGTCCCCTCAATTCTTCACACGCACTCAGAGAATTGTTGATGAGAGTAAGCCACTTAGGCCTTGGCTCTTGAAGAGCTGTCGCGCCACTCTATTTATTTTTTTTTTATAGAACGCTTCGAAAGAAAGTTTCTAATCCAACGAAGGCGAAGGAGGGACTCATCAATACTGAAATAAGCATTTTCGATAAGAGGGTGCCAAACTCTATCAAATGACTTTGAAATAGTCAAGTGCAACAATCTTACTTTCTCCAAAATGATGTAAAGACTTGTTCCACTGTTCGGTGAGATAAGCCATCAGATCACCAAGGGAACTGTTGCTGCGAAAACCGTACTGCCGGTCATGAAGAAGCTTTCGTTCTTCAAGGTATTTCTTAAGCTGATAATTTATCAGCGTTTCCATGAAAGAAGAGACATTAGTGCAATCGAACGATAATTGGAGGGAGAGGACGATTCACCTTTTTTGGGTATAGGCTGGACAAATGCTGTTTTCCAGAAGAATAGGATAGATGGAAAAACTTACGCAAGAGTTTTTCCAGCGTTGAAGAACACCTCTTCAGCCCATCCGGGCCAGCGGATTTTTGTATGTTGAGATCTTTTAAGATCCTCGCCACAGCACGAGTGCGAAAGAAGATTTGTTCCATAGAATCATTGAAGCTCAAGAACTGGAGGAGTCATGACACTCTCTGGCAGCGAATGTTGGAGGCGAACTTCCTTGAAAAAAGGTTAGCTTTCGCGAGAGAGCTAACAACAGGAGTGTCAACGAGCGTTAGGACCGAGGAACAAGAAGAATTCTTCGTGTTTTCCACAAATGACCAAAAATTTTTACTGCCTTTGGCACATTGCAGTATTTTTTGCCTTAATTTTTGGTCATGTAGAAATTTAGTCCGTCGAATATGAACATTACAGGCCTTCCTGGCTTGTTTGTTTGTTGTTTGTTCCGGTTTTCCTCAGTAGGGTTGGCTTTGTAACAACGGAAACTTACGTCTTTAACCCTGATAACCCCTTTACAGCTTATATCAAACCATGCGTTCTCTTTGGGGTGATGCTTTTGATCCTATTTGGGATATAAGTTCTCATTCCCAGAAGAATTAAACTTGTGAGTATATCCGCACTTGAATTATTTACGTCACTTTCGAGGAATCATAGTGACCAGTTAAAGATCCTGAAAAAATTACTGAGACCGTCCCAGATCCCAGTCGGCTTTCTCGTACTACCAAACGGTTATCTCTTAGGAGCTCTTTCTTTAAGTGGTCTTTTTGACAGGAGAAATTCACATATATAACACAATGGTCAGATCGGCCTAGAGGCGATAATACACTTATTGTATATTTATCAGGATGAGAGGTAAGAAACAAGTCAAGAGTGTTTTCTGCTTGGCCGTCAATGTCCGATGGTTAAACTCAGCAAAAATCACAGCACACACTCCTTCGGGTTTTGTCTTGCTCGTGTGGAGACGCCAGGAAGAATTGTTTACATTGAAATCGCCCGGAAGAACGAAACAATTCTTTGGATGGAGTCGGACAGTGAGTCAAATTCGTTAGAGGTTGAAACCCTGCCCAAATTGGGGCTTCTATAAAGGAAACAGTAATGGAAAATTTGAACCACATAAAATCAAAAAGAGAGGATTTAAATTAATGAATAATATAAATACATTTGACTTGAAACATAAAATTTAACCTTAACTTTGCAGTCTCAGAAGTTGAACGTTTACTGGGCCACTTTTTCAAAAGACATCCTATTAGATTTATGACTTTACATGGGGCAATAATGCTGATTAGAAAAAAAACATTAAAGTAATTAACAGACTTTTTTTTTGAAAAATGCGGTCGGTCGCATGATTGGCCAATGTAAAGTTTGACCGCCCAGTAGATTCTTAATGTAGACGTTCTAAGCTTTCATTTGAAACCCCATATTTTGTAAACGATAAAATGGACATAGTGCGCGATACGTATTCCGCACAGAACCATTATTTTCGAAATAAAATTGCACAATCTGCAAGCGTTGTTCAGGCGTGAGTCTATTCATGATGAATTGCCAAACCAAACTGAGAATAAATCACTTGACAGCTGTTAAATCGGTCGACGTCTTGAAAAGTAATGCCAACTTAAAGTTCAATACCTCGAAAAAAAAACACCCGTTACATCTATTTTCATATAAATGTATAGAGATTTCGTGTTTTACTACGGATGCATGAAAGTGTACACTTGGGCGTATACGTGTTTTTTTTATAGACTTTTAGACTTTTGCTTTTTGTTTGTGAACCTTACGTATTTTCTATCAATTGTTATCTTGTTATTTTTAGCAACCTCTACCGTAAGGTTTTTATTTATGTCCAATCAACAATGTGAAAATGTTTTTATGTCAATATTGCGCCTGGTTAATTTCTAGGCTCACAACTCAAGTTAATGACTCAAAAAACTGTGCGACTGATTCCTTATGGTCGTTTTGGAATCGTTTCTTTCTAGAATATCACATGAGGTAAGGAGAAATGGATATGAAAATGCTAAACAGCAATCGGCATAGCTGATTCGACCAAGGAAATGATGAGTTGTAAATGATGCATCACTATCAAAAATTTGCTATAGCTGACAAGTTATGGGCAACGCATGAGCTTTAATATTCCAATTCTTCAAAAAACGATTTATCCATTATTTTTTTCAAAATCAACCCTTATTTGTGTAGACCATATGCAACAGCTTTTTTTGTGTTCGTTCGCTAACTGGCCACACCGGTTGACCGATTTTCCTATTTTTTTTTTTTCTTAACGAAAGAGGTATAACTACGTGACCATATTTCTGGGAGCAAAACCCGGGACAAAAAATAAACAAATTGAAATCGTAGAAAAAACATTTTTTTTTGGAGTTTACTCCTTTAGGATCGATTCATATATAGAACTCAGTGTTACCGCGGGGACACTATAGTGCCAAAAGGGACTCATTTTTTAACTTGACTCAGGGACTCACAAATTTTAGATTTGGCTCATTTTTTACGAATCCAAGTTTCGTCTTATTAAAAATAACTCATCTTTACTCTGAAGTCAATGTTGATTAATATTTTCTAAAACTTGGTTCCATTTTGTAGAGAAAATTAATTTTGAGATGAATGGAGAGTGTAAACGTAGGTTTTTGTTTCTTTCCTGAACACCTGAACTCTGTTTCAGCATTCAAAAAATTTTCTTTGATTCACTCATAAGGCTAAAAACACACCAAATCAAACACACCAGATCAGAAATCAGTCGGATTCTAACCCACACCGAAAATGACAAAGACAAAATTCCTTGTCTTTGTCCGCTTCGGTGTGTGTTGCTCCTATACAACCTATACAACTGACACGTTTTTGTCGATTTCTGTTTGTTTGTCTTGTTCACTTTGGTGTTTGTTTCTTCATAAGACGGTGTATAGTTTTAGGCGTTGACATTTTGTCCGGGACTTTTTGTCTTCTTTGGTGTGTTTTGCTCCTATACAACCCCATGTATTTACTGCAACCAACGAGCGGACAAGACTTTTTATCGTGTCGTGTCTTTTTCGATGTGTGTTGCCTCGTAAGAGCAATGGACTTGTGTCCATGATTTTTGTCGAAAGACGAAAATACATCTTGTCTGATTTGGTGCGTTTTTAGCCTAAGGGCGCTTTGTTAGAGTGAAAGCAAAAACAAAATTCAAACCATATGATTGTGAATTGCAACTTCATATTCTTCATATGTATTATTAAAATGAACTCTAAAAAAACAGAAGGGACTCATTTTTTTTCAAAAGGACTCATTTTTTCAACCTCTGGGACTCATTAAAATTTGAGCCCGCGGTAACACTGAATTAGAACTAGAGCCCGGTATGAAAAATTTACCTATGGTAGTAAATAAAATGTTGAGAAAAAGTGTTACCAAAAAAGTGAGGGGTTAGGCATATTTTAACTCTTTATAATTTAATTTTTGATTTTTAAAAAGATAGTCTGGAGGCTTAGAAAGGTTATTTTTTAACGCAGTAAAAGGGGTTGAGAGGGTTGCAAGGAGTTGAAATACTAGGTCAAAGTTTGTATAATTCTTGGTAAGGCTAGAAGTTCAAAAGTTATGTTAATGGATTTTGATTAAACATAAATAAATACGACATTCAGACCCGTTTGCTGATTCGGAACATAAATTTATGTTCAACTTAAAGTTTCTATTTTTATATGGGACGTTCCGGAATAAGTTCTACTTAAACACCCCATACAAAAGGTGAACTTTATGTAGAACATAAATTTATGTTCTGAATCAGCAAATGGGCCTCAAAATTTTAAAAAAATTTTACGCGTGAAAATAGAGGATGAAAGTTTTTGTGCGATGTCGTCGCTATTTTATAAACAGCAAATCGCACAAAGATTTCAGCCTAGAACTGAGAAATTTTCGCACATGGTAAAGAATTTCATGCTCTTCAATTTATGTTACTTTTATTATAACGGTTACTAATACTTATTATATTTGTATGTTCAAATACGGGACTAATAACTTAACCCGGGACACTTGTAGGTCCCGGGTTTCCTTAAAAAAAAACCGGGACGGGCTATTGAAATACGGGACAGTCCCGGGAAAACTGGGACGGATGGTCAGCGTAGGTATAACGTATAAGGGTAGAAGCACAGATAAGAAAATATACAGATGTCTCATCTCCATACAAAAAAATGAAGTCAGTTTTTTAAATTCACGATCGACTATGAACAGGCAGTTGCCTGCTCATCGTCAAGCTCTTTAAGTTCATAAAAAAGCTCTGCCTGTTCATATGAAAGCTCTCATAAGCAATTTTGTTTTTTTGTTTTGGTAGTTTTTTCTTTCATTTCTTTTTTCGTTTTCTTTTCCAATATTGTGTGTGAGCATCAGCGTTACCACTTTACTCCTTTCGAAGTTGATCTACCGATTTTTGAAAAAATGTTAAAAATTTACATCTTAAATCGATCCATCTCTAATTTCTTGAAGTCTACTTCACTCAGAAAAAAACTTATAGGGCCGAATACTACATATGCCTGCATGAAGATTGCTGTCTCTGTGCAAGCAAACTGCGAGTGTATGGGGTAGAGTGATTTCAATTTTTGCTTATATTTTCTTGTTCGTGCATTTGTCTATGCGTCAATGTATCCAGGGTCAATATTGAATATAAAAAACGTCCCTTGTTCTCAATCAACATCACTTTTCTCCCAAATCAACTTCGGTTTTTTTTTTGGTAAGTGGTAACGCCGGTGAGCATGGGTTGCGTATTGCGTTGGCTTGTTGATCGTTGACTTCGTATCGGTACACATACAATCATACCTAACATGTAGGCAATTAGACATGCACTTTTTTTTGATTGGGGACAGAAGATAGATTCAAGAACTTATGTGAATACTACTTATGTACTTAATTTACCTACTTTTTTAAATTCGGGTTACAGAATAAAAACACGCATACGGCACAGTGGTAATAAAAGTCTCAATAAACATAAACATGTACGAGCCGAAATTTGATTTTTAATTTTTTTAGAATTTCAATTTAGAATTTGCATAATTATTTATTGTGTACACTAGGATGGTTCTTATTCCATCTGCTCATTCGTCTCCAAATAAAATTAAAAAAATCCTCTAATTTTTTCAGATTTGTATCTATACTCATTCCTGGCCCTGTATTGAAGTGAAATTCTAATACTAGGGACTTTGCGGCTGATTTTTGTATTATTCCCGTATATCTGAATTTAGGCTTTAAAATAAAAATTTTGCACAATTATACTTAACATTATCCTTGCAAAAAAAAATGAGGGAAATTAAAACACTTATGAAATTTTTTGGTATGCAACATTATTAAGACATTACATATAAACGTGTTGAGAAATCTAGAAAAGAGTGTTATAAACTCTAAAGGTACTACAAAAATGGATCTCTTTTCCGATTGTTTTGTTATTGAAGAATATATTTTAAATAATATCTTGGAATGCAATTTCACTAAAGATAATGTTTAGTATAATTGTGCAAAATTTTAACAAAGCCGAAATGGAGATATACAGGAATTATAAAAAAATCAGCCACAAAGTCCCTAGTATTAGAATTTCACTTCGATACAGGGCCAGTAAGGGGTAAAGATAAAAATCTGAAAAAATTTAAGGGTTTTTTTTTATTTATTTGGAGACGATTGAGCGGATGTCTTCATTAATTCTATCTGAAGGACCACCGTAATGTACGATATATTGATTTTAGTGCTCAGAATGTTTTGTTTCAAAATGTATTATCGAATGAATAAGTAGAATATTCTTGATTTAAATCTTGGAAAACTTATTGGTTTTCAAAAGGAAAATTGCATGGAATTGGAGGTGCATTGGTTACCCAATGCAAAAAAAAAAATGGAAAATTTGGTATGGGGATCTCGGAAAACTCTGGGAACTGGGAGTGCACGCAGAATTTCCAGACTAAAATCAAACTTTTGCATGGAATTTAAGGTGCAATTGCACAAATGGTTTTACAAACGGAAAAATAGAAAATTGTTGGTGTAAGACTAGAAAAATTTAGGAAAAGAGCGAAAAAAATAAAGCAAATAAAATTCATAATTGAAAATTTAAATGGAAATATGTACTTCAAAAAAAGATTCAATCTTGATTTTTCAATTTCTTTTTTCAAAAATCCTAGTAAAATTAATTTTTTATATATAAAATTTTTCGAAAGTGTCAAAAATTAATTTGGGTATGCAGTATTCAAATATATGTAACTATACATTTTACAAATAAATTTCAATTTTTAATATTGATTCGTTTTCGAGATACAGAACTTTGAAAAAAAAAGTTTAAAAATATTTTTTTAAAATACGAAAAAAAAACAAAATATTATTTGGGCAATATTGTATACGTACTTTCAGAAAAACAATATGCTGATCGCATTTTCATTTTTGGAAAAAATCTTATAACAAAAAAACGTTCTATGAGAGGTACGGTTTTGGAGCGGTACAAAAATATTTTTTTTTACATTGAATACATCAATGCTTTGAAAAAAAAAATTTCGGGGAAGTTTAAAAAAATCGTAGGAGCCGTTTTTGAGAAAATTAAAACTTGGTTTTTGGTTAAAAAAAAAATTGTATTGTGGCACTCTAAATTTTGGTCTTAAAAAAAATCAAAAAGATAAGCTATGCGTTTTTGCTCAGACCTCTAATTTTCAAGTTTGAAGTCAATCAGACTAGTGGTTAAGGCGCTGTAAGTGCGTTTACAGACAGACGACGGAATCGCCGGACCCACCTTTTTCAATTTGAGATGATGATGAGATATGAAATTACGATGATAGAGAATCATATCATATCTCATCATCATCTCAAATTTTTTTTACGAATTCAATAATGGCAGGTATATTCTATGTGTCGTAAGTAAAAAGCATTAAATTGTTTAACAAAAAAAAGTTCACAAAGTACTGTGAACCTTCATAATAATTGAAGTTAACATTTACATATTTACGTAATCAAACAAAATCAATGCTATTCGTTTTTTCGAAAAAAAAGTAAATCTGCTTAATTTTTTTTTCCTTAAGAGTAAGAATAATTTCAAAAATCCACTGTCTCAAATATGCCTTAACTATTCAATCCAGGTCTCAGGACAATTCTTTGTAGTTGAATTGTTCTGGGACCTATCCTGTAATCGGTATACCCAGAAGGCAGATAGCCGATCAAAATTCAATTTTTGTTTTTTTTTTCAATATCTTCAAGACATCAGAATTGATCAAAATTAAAACGTTCAATTTCATTCTTCGTTAACGCTTTAACGACCATCGAGATTTTTAATACTTTTTACTACTAATCGTTAATACAATCACAGGTATTCAAGTGTATAAGTGCAAAAACTTAATAAAAGCTAATAGAAACGCAATAACTTATTGCATACATTTCCAAAATCGTATCATTACGAAATAAAACACAAATACAAATGAATAATTTTAAGGATGTGTTAACGTAAAACGACAAAAAAGTTGTTTTTGAATTTTTGTTTTCATAACAAAGACAATAGTCCAGTCAATAAAGGTTTTCACCTCAAAAAAAATCCAACAGTTTTGAAACTTGGCACACTTACTAAGGGATGTCTGGTGATGACCCAAAAAAAAGTCCCCAAGAATCCGACGTGAGCTCTAGCGGCAGTTAAGAGAAACATGGAGTTTGTTTCAGTTTTTCGAGTTTATCTCGAAAACTATTTGTCGTATCAAAAAATTTTGTTCTACAAGATTAAAGCTCATTAAATTTAATAAAAAAAAGCTTTTCGTATCTCTTATAGTTTATAAAATAACTCTAGCGGCAGTGAAGAGAAACATACGGTTTTTTCGGTTTTTCGGGTTTATCTTGAAAACTATTTGTCGTATCAAAAAATAATCTTCTACAAAATTAAAGCTTATTAAATTTCCGAAAGAAAAAAAATTAGGTTATAAATAACTCCACCCACATTGAAGGAAAACATTGCTCGTAGGAAAAAAAGTGTCATAATATTTTTCTTAGAGAATTACAAGGCGTACAAGCCTCTCATATACTTTTTTTTGATAGCTTCCCCCGTTTCAAAAATATGCATGAAAAACCAACATTTTCTACATTTGACCTTGAATAAGTTTTTATGCACACGTGGGATTTTTGGGGACTTTTGACATTTTACTTTAATCGGTGTTCTAATGCTTTGTACCAATTTTCAGCTCTATACGAATTTTTTCTGGGTCCAATGTTTATATTGTCTGGACTAATACGAGAAACCATTTCCAAGATAAGCATGAAAAAATTACTTGTTTTCCTTCAATGTGGGTGGAGTTATTTATAACCTAATTTTTTTTCTTTCGGAAATTTAATAAGCTTTAATTTTGTAGAAGATTATTTTTTGATACGACAAATAGTTTTCAAGATAAACCCGAAAAACCGAAAAAAAAGTATGTTTCTCTTCACTGCCGCTAGAGTTATTTTATAAACTATAAGAGATACGAAAAAGTTCATGAAAGCTTT
This sequence comes from Sphaerophoria taeniata, assembly GCA_943590905.1. Classification (NCBI taxonomy): domain Eukaryota; kingdom Metazoa; phylum Arthropoda; class Insecta; order Diptera; family Syrphidae; genus Sphaerophoria; species Sphaerophoria taeniata. Next base: position 288,885,304 of record OX016540.1, read on the forward strand.
TTTTATAAAATTTAATGAGCTTTAATTTGGTAGAACAAAATTTTTTGATACGACAAATAGTTTTCGAGATAAACTCGAAAAACTGAAACAAACTCCATGTTTCTCTTAACTGCCGCTAGAGCTCACGTCGGATTCTTGGGGACTTTTTTTTGGGTCATCACCAGACATCCCTTAGTAAGTGTGCCAAGTTTCAAAACTGTTGGATTTTTTTTGAGGTAAAGGCAATTTTTTTCGTTCATTGACTGGACTACAAAGAGGTCAATTGAGGTGGCAAAATAGGGATGAAAAGAGAATACATAACAAAAACAAATCTTATTCTCCGTGTTTGCGAGTTAAAAAGAAAAAAGACGAAAACTAACAAAAAAGATTTGGGAAGGAAAAAAAAGCTTTTTTTGATAAAATTCGTTTTCATAAAACACTTTTTCCCATATGGATGAGACATCTGTATAGTTTCTTATCTGTGGTAGAAGGTTAAGAAAAAATAAAATGTATGTTTATCAAATGACAACATAACCTACCAATGTTGAAAAAACATTCTTTTCTCACTATAACAATATACAGACAATTCTGATCGAATTTTGAAAATTGTCAAATCGAAAATATTTTGATTGAAAATCTTGTTCAATATAAATTCACAAAATTCAGTTTATAATTTTTATTTTTACAGTGCGTTTATTTAGTTCTAGGATTTTAGTTAGTAGTTTTAAATACAATACTTAAAGGGTCCGCCAAATAACTTCTTTTATTTTTAGAAAATGCTATAAGAAAAAACTACTGAATATTTTCTCAAATTTCTTTTTTAATTTGAAATTACAATCCTTACAGTTAATAATGTTATTACCAATTTTAATTTATGGTTGTGAACTATATTGCAATTGTTGTTATGAAAGTAAACGTAAACTTAATGTCACTTTTAACAATATTGTTCGCTATGTCCTTGGCTTACGAAGATATGATCGTGTATCCAATTTTGCTACCCTGCTGCTTGATATGACCTTTGATAACTACCTTAAACTTCGTAGTTTGTTGCTATTCGCTGATGTACTGCTTTCACACCAACCACAATACTGTTTTGACAAGATAAATTTCCTTACCTCTAGTAGATCTCTCCTATGAACTCCAAATCGATACCCACCACCTCTTCATTGATTTTAAGGCCGCGTATGACAGCATCTACAGAGACGAACTGTATAAAGCTATGTCTAGCTTTGGCATCCCTGCCAAGCTCGTTCGCTTGTGCAAAATGACGATGGAGAACTCACGCTGCTCTATCAAGGTTGGCAATGAGCTTACGGAATCATTCGACGTCAAAGAAGGATTCAGACAAGGCGATGCACTGTCGTGCGATTTCTTTAACATCGTTCTTGAGAAGATAGTCCAAAACTCCACCGTCAACACCAGAGGCACTATCTTCTATAAATCTGTTCAACTTCTCGCGTACGCCGACGATATTGATATAATGGGAAGAACACAGCGTGATGTCAATGGCGCCTTTGTGAGGATTGAGACAGAAGCGGCAAAAATGGGTTTAGCGGTAAATGAGGGAAAAACGAAGTACATGCTGTCTTCGAGTAAGGACACCCAACATCGACGGCTCGGACACGGACAGAACGTCACAATAGACGCATACAACTTCGAGGTAGTTAAGGAGTTTGTCTACCTAGGCTCCGCTATCAACACGGACAATAACACCAGCGCTGAGATAAGACGAAGAATTACTCTTGCTAATCGCTGTTTCTTTGGGCTAAGAAAGCAACTGAGTGGAAAAGCCCTCTCTCGAGCAACTAAGGTTAAACTGTAAAACACCCTCATCATCCCTGTCCTGCTGTATAGTGCAGAAGCATGGACCCTAACAAAATCGGATGAATGTGCCTTAGGCTGTTTCGAGAGGAAAATTCTTCGGGTCATCTTTGGCCCCGTGTACATTGATGGGGAATGGAGAAGGAGATACAACAGCGAACTTTACGGGTTGTACAACGAACGTGAACTTAGCCAGAAGGGTCAAGGTCCAGAGACTCAGATGGCTCGGTCATTTAGAGCGCATGGACACCAATGCTCCCGCCCGGAAAGTCTTCGACACTATTCCCGAGGGACGCAGAAGGAGAGGAAGACCGCGACTCAGGTGGCGCACACAAGTGGAAGAGGACCTCAATCAACTTGGAGTGCAAAACTGGAGACAGCTAGCTAGGGACCGAGCTGGCTGGCGGAGACTGTTGATTGAGGCCCAAGTCCACAACGGACTGTAGCGCCACCTTAAGTAAGTAAGTAGTAGATCTCGTCAATTGATTCATCCTCGCTTCACATGTTTAACATCCGAACGTCAATTCTTTATTAACTCAGTCCGACTCTGGAACTCTCTCCCTCGCGCTATTACGGAAATCCAAAACGCAACAAGAATTAAAAAGGCTCTTAAAGATCATTTTTCACATAGCATTTAAATACTTGAATTATTTTTTGAAAATGTATATTTCTGATACTCTAACTTGTTCTTTTTTCTGTTTTCGCATTACTTAGTTTCAATCGTGTATTATAATATTAGATACTGAATTATTAGCTTGCTCTACCAATTTGTATTATTAGCTTGTAACTATTTTATAAGATATTGTATCTTACAGTTATTAAGTATTCACGAATAAATTAAATGAAATAAATGAAAATAATGAAAAATAATTTCATTCAAATAGCTGCCTCGGCTGGCCATGCAGTAGCCTACACGATCGGTCCAATTTTGAAGGTCATTATCGATTGTGTGCAGCTGTATTTCACAAATGGCTTCACAAATATTGTCCTTTAAAGCGTCAATTGTCTCTGACTTGTCGGCGTAACACTTAGGTATCTTTAACGGCACCCCACAAATAATAGTCCAACGGTGTCAAATCGCAGCTCCGAGGTGGCCAAACGACATTAGCTCTGCTGATAATGCAATCTTCAAAAACAGGGCGCAAAACATCGAGTGTAGCTTCGGCTGTGTGACACGTAACGCCGCACCGCCGCGCCGGCCGCCCGCCGCCCGCCGTCCTGTTGAAATGTTGCCAATATCCTCCTCTTCAAGTTTTGTGAACAAAAATTCGTTCAACATGGCCCGATAACGATCGTCATTGACTGTAACGGCCACTCCTTGCTCATTTTCGAAGAAAAATGGCCCAATTATGCCTCTGGAGTGGACCAAAATCCGAACCAAACAGTGACTCGTTTTGGGTGTATCGGCTTTTCAATGTATGCGTGCGGGTTTTGTGTGTCCCAAATGCGACAATTTTGCTTGTTTACATACCCACCAAGATCAAAATTAGCTTCATCTGAAAAGATGATTTTTTTTTTTGGCAAAATCGGCATCTTCTCTAAGTCGATCGCAGGCCCACTTAGCAAAGCGAAAATCCATTGGATGGTCAGTTGGCTTCAACTCTTTAACCAATTGGACTTTGTTGTGGCTTCATACCAAGGTCTTTATATGCTAAATTCGTCTCAATGATGTCTTCGAAATGTTCAACTTTCTGCCACAGCAGCAACATTCTCGGGTGTAAGCACTGCTTTTGGCTTTTCACGCTTTGGTTTATCGATGAGGAGAGGATGCCAGTTTCTTTCACTTTTTTCACAAGATAACGAACATACGGAGCTGACGGTGGTTCTCTTCTTCCAAAATCCGTACGCAATTTTTGCACACATTCTGCAATTCTGCATTTTGTTTTAAATTTTTGCGATGGTGGCCCGACAAGTATAGTTACCCTCACTCCCTTGATGGAGTCCAGTACAGCCTGAGCAATTAAATATCGCAAAAAAATCAATGGCCCTTACGAAGAAAATAGTGCTCTTCAACTCTGATAATGCACCAACCCAAACTTCCGTCATCGCCACGGCCAAATTGATCGAAATGGGTTTACGAACCGCTGGCTGGCCCATCTACTGCATTTTTCAGTTTCGGCCATGTGCGAAACTTATCACCGCCGCGCCGGCCGTGCCTATTTTGCAGACCTTGCGAGGACGGGTTAAAGGAGTTGGAGAAGAGATGGGTCAGCTTAATACAAGCTTAATTAAACAATTAACCTAAAATATTTTTTTTCTTTTTTTGGTTCTTGTTATCAATTTTACAATACCTACATAATATTCATTCATGTAGGCCCTGAGGCGCACACAAAAACCAAAATTACACATTTTTCGCTTAAAATTGAAAGAACAAGGTTTGGCCGTTTGGGTTGTTATTAATTAAGGTGGTGGATTGTAGAAGAGAGCGGTTTTGAGATGGGATTTATTACAGTTGAAATCAAAAACAGACATTGCACTGCTGCAATTTCGGAACATTTTTGACATTGGTTCGGATTGGTCGTAGTTTGTACGATGGTGGGGGATATAGAAAAGGTTAACAGAACGAAGGTTACGAGGGTTTGTGTTTAGATGAAATTCACTCAAAAGCACCGGGGAATCGATGTTGCCCATTAGCAACTGGTGAGCAAGTAAAATGTCAGCGTTCTTGCGTCTAATAGACAAAAGTTGCAGGCTTATAAGCTTTAATCTATCAACATAAGGAGGAAAATTGGAGTTGTCTTCGCAGGGCACAACAAGGCAAACCTTAAGAAAAATGTTTGAAGGTTTTCGATTCTAACGGAATGATTTTCATAAAAAGGTGACCAGACTTGACAGGCATACTCAAGAGTGGGTCAAAATAAGGCAATAAAGAGAGACCTTGTTACGTAAAGATTTGAAAATTCTTTTGACCATCTCTTTATACAGCAAAGAGATCTGTTGGCTTTATTAATTATTTGGTCACACAGAATATCAAGATCACTAATACATAGATTCAACTACATTTACGGAAATTTGGTCGAACGCTATAATGAGTGTAGAACACATCAACTTCATAACCGCTTTCAAGGACAAGGACTTTCAAGGTTTTAAGACGGATATACACAGTTCAAATGCTTGTCATGCACGAGCAAGTGTATTAGTGAAAAAACACACCTATGATTGAATTAAAATCAAAAATGTTTTGATTTTGCTTCAAGCATCTATTCGTGTAATTTTTTTCACAAATACAATTGAACGTGCTTGACAAGCATTTGAACTGTGTATATATCCCGCTTTAGAAACAAGTTCAATTAAATTTGTTATTGTGGATCTCCCTTCAAGAAAGCCGTGTTGGTTTGGAGAGAGTAAAGGCTTACAGTAAAAATAGACAGAATCATAGACTAAGCTTTCAAACAGTTTTGGAATGCATGAGAGTTTAGCAATAGGTCTATAGTTAATGATTTCATTGCAGTTGCCCGTAGCTTAGTTGGTAAGTGCGTTGGCTGCTAAGCAGAACGTCGTTGGTTCGAGTCCTACTCAGGCCAAGTTTTAATTTCATCTTTCACGGGCACTGCCTCTTGCGAAGACCTGACAAATTTTCCAAAAGTATCAATCTGTCATGAAAAAGTGCTTCTCAACTCCGCCGTTCGGAATCGGCGTTAAATTGTAGGTCCCCTCAATTCTTCATACGCACTCAGAGAATTGTTGATGAGAGTAAGCCTTTTAGGCCTTGGATCTTCAAGTGCTGTCTTTCGAGTGAGGAGTTTTGAACCCAGTTGTTTGGCCAAACCGAAGCAGCAGCGGTTCGCTAGGGTAATTCTTCTTCGGATCTCCACTAAGGTGTCGTTCGTGGGATTGATGTTTGTTCCAAGGTAGGTGAACTCCTTAACTACCTCGAAATTGCTGCTACCAACAGTGACGTTTTGTCCTAGGCGGTGGACAGATGTTGCTTTGTTTGTTGATAACATGTACTTTGTTTTGTCCTCATTCACTTCAAGACCAACTAGTTTCGCCTGTTCTTCAATCGCTGTGAAGGCCTCAAGCACAGCTCTCTTGGATCGACCGATGATGTCTATGTCGTCCGCATAGCCTAGGAGCTGGGTGGATTTGTTGAAGATAGTGCCCTCCGTGCTCACACCTACCTTGCGCACTATCTGCTCCAGGACTATGTTGAAGAAGTCACATGACAACGCATCTCCTCGTCTAAACCCTGCGCAAGTTTGGAATAACTCGGATGAGCTGTTACCCATTTGCACACTGCACTGCGTATTGTTTAGCGTCATGCGGCACAGCTGGATCAGTTTGTTCGGGATCCCGAATTCAGACATCGCAATCATAAGCTCTTGGCGGTGGATGCTATCATAAGCAGCTTTAAAGTCGATGATATGCCACGGTAGTTTTTGCATAACATCGGATCGCCTTTTTTGTAGATGGGGCATATGGAGCTTATCGACCAGTCAGTGGGCATGCATTCTTCCTCCCACACTTTGGTGATGACCTGGTGCATGCGGTTCATCAAAACACCTCCTCCATGTTTAAAGAGTTCCGCGGGTATGCCATCCGACCCGGCGGACTTGTTATTTTTTAGCTTTTGGATGGCTCTTTCTACCTCTTCTCTACTGGGGGCTGGGACTGGGTCTTCATTGACTGGTCTTGCTTCTCTTTCGTTATTATCTTGTTCGACATTTTGTGCATTCAGCAGCTGTTGGAAGTGCTGCTTGAAAACATCTACAATTCCCTGTGCTTCGGTGACTAGGTTTCCTTCACTGTTTCGAAGAGCTTGTGTCCCGGTTCTGAAACCAGAAGCTAATTGCTTCGACCTTTTAAAGAAACGCCGGGTGTTGTTTTTGGCCCGAGACTCTTCTAGATCTTTGAGCTGAGAAACTGCGGATGCTCTTTTCTTCCTTCGCAGGGTCTTTTTCTCATTTCTCCTTTTCGTGCGGTACTCTTCCCTTGCTGCTCTTGTTTTCCGTTGCAGCATCTACACACGTGCATTTTCCGTCTCTCTTTTCAATATCACGCACTCATCATCATACCACGGGTTCTTTTTCGGGGGTGGCTGGTAACCTATGGTGGTCTCGGCTACATTTTTTATTATTTCGCGATATTGGTTCCACAATGTGTTGACGTCTGTAGTATTTGGGAGGACGGTGGTGGAGAGTCGCTCGCTCAGGCGCTCACTGTAGTCTCTGGCATTCTCCAAAGTGCTAAGGCAACCGATGTTGAACTTTTTTCTTTGGGCCGCACGTGTTTTTTTGTCGTTTGATATTCGAGCTCTAAACTTAGCCACTACCAGAAAGTGGTCAGAGTCGACATTTGCTCCTCGGAAAGTGCGCACGTTCAGGATGTTGGATGCGTGCCTTGCGCCGATTAGCACATGGTCGATTTGGTTGGTGGTTCGACCATCCGGAGATCGCCAGGTTGCTGTGTAGATCTTCCGTCTTGGAAACCTAGTGCTACTTATCACCGTATTACGAGCTGCAGCAAAGTCGATTAGTCGGAAACCGTTATCTAATGTTTCTTCGTGGAGGCTGTGCTTTCCAACTAATCCGCCAAAGATGTCTTCCTTCCCGATTTTTGCATTGAAGTCTCCGAGTACGATTTTGACGTCGGTTTTTTCTTAATTTCTCAAAAACGAAAAGACATTTTTGCATCCAGTTTTCTGTTTTCGACTAAAAATTAACAAAAACATTGAATTTTAAAAACAAAATTAGTACTTAATTACATTAAATTTTGAAAGAAATTAGTTCAAAAATGTTTTTTTTTGCTTTTTTTTTTAAATTTTGAGTTTGAAATTTTTTTTTTTTTTAACTATTCGTTAAAACAATTAAATTTAAAAACAAAGTGAAAGAAGAAGTTTTTGGCTTTTCAGAAAGGTACAGCGGTACGGTGTTGTAAATTAAGCCGTTGATTTTAAAATTTTTTTTTAACAAAATAAGTCAATTTTTCAGAAAATTGCCCCTCCCGGCTAAACGGGGGGGAATAGACCCCCCCCCCCTCCCATACGATTTTTTTCTTGTCTCAACTCAACCTACACGCTCTAGCTTTTTGGCACAACGCTCGTGAATCACCCTGTATATAGAGATGATTTCAGCTTTAGCCGCGTTTTATTATCCTCACTAACCCATATGGGTTTATTTTTTGTACACAAAACAAAAACAATCTGAAACCCCGATAGCTATCGGGGTTTATTTTGTAACTCAAAAACTATGTTCTAAATATGGCGGATAGATGGCGAGTGTGAGACAAAAAAGAAGTTATTGTAGAAAGATTTATTAATATCAGCCATATTCATAACAAATTACGCGTATTCCAATCTTAGCCACAGTTTTATAATGCCAAAGGATAAGAGTTAATCCAATAAATTAATAAAAACAAGTTGTTTGTGGAAAAGCAAAATAAAATTTTACTGGGGGTTGCGTCTCGGATAAAAAAATAGCTTAAACTTTTACCTTTTTAACCCAGATCGTTTTATTATGATGGGGTAACCCATATGGGTTAGTGAGGATAATAAAACGCAGCTTTTATTGTCTTGTTTATGGATCAGAAAGATGAATGAATCTTTCCAAATAAGGCGAAACACGCCTTGAGGAAGAGAACAAGCAAGGGCTTAGAAGGAACGTGAACTCATTTCACAACTGACAACAGCCAACTGTGGGAACACCGTCTCGGGGCCAGGGCTATAATTCTCTTCGAGGCGTGAAATTTTGGCAACAACCATTTGCTCAGTTATTAAAACCGAAGACAGAGAGGTTTGGTTACAGCCATTTAGATAGCTGAAGTAACTTAGATCGGGGTTACGAAGGTGTTTAGCATAAGATTGGCAAAAGTGGGTAGCAAAAAGATTAGATATTGCTTTTGGATCAAAAGAGGTTGTATTGGAGAAGCACATAGAAGGAGGAAACCCATCAGATTTCCGTTTTAAATTAATAAAATGAAAGAAACTTCCGTTTGACTAAGATATTGGTTATATAGACATTCGCTTAATTCAGAGAAACAATTATAAGTAAGAAGATAATTGTTGAAGTCGGAATCTGATCTGGAAATTTAAAAAAAGTCTTCCCAAGCTTATTACGTTTATTCCTTAAGCTACGAAGTTCTTTATTGTACCAAGGGGGAGAAGAGTTGAAATCTTTTTTTTTCACGAGAATGGTACTGATTATTCAATACAATATGAAAGGATCAATAAAAACCAATTGAAAAGTCGAGGGAACTTATTTCAAAATTGCCTGAGCTAAGAGTGTTTCGAGTTGAAAGGAGACTATAACTGCGTTTTATTATTACAATGATCTGATCCGGATCAGATCAAGTCGGATCATATATATGTTTATTATTTAAAGATTGGTAGTTGTGTGACATATTTTCTTTTTGACATTTGACATTGAAAAATAAAAACAAAAATTGGATATCGCTGTCGTGATTGATATATGTAGGGGAGAGTGGGTATTTTTGGGACACAGGAGGAATGGGACTTAGGCATTTTCTCAATTCCTACAGTTTTTTTTCTCTTTCCTTGTATGACAGATTCTGTCTTCAGTCTGTCCCCATCCCTCAACAAAACAAGTTGTACCTTTTTTACAATTTGTCCGGTATACAATTAAAATAGAATGCTCTATCTTGGAAAAACGATTTTGTCCATGGAAGAAACCAAAATTGTGCTCAATGGGCAAAACTGGTATAACCTCTGCCTTTATCTTGAAAATGCATCAGCTTACAGGAACCTAATTATTTCAGAATATCGATAAATCTTTCTTTACTTTTTTAAAGTATGTCATGTTTCAATTTTTGTTTTAGCTAAACTAAAAGCCAATTTTAAACTGTTTAAAATCATTGGTGCAAAATTATAGTCCGCTAATGAACGATTTTAGTATGATACTAGCTTAAAATGACGCTAATGAACGATTTTAGTATGATACTAGCTTAAAATGACGTTTCAGACATGACTCAAACGTCATTTTAAGCTAGTATCACACTAAAATCGTTCATTAGCGGACTATAATTTTGCGCCATTAATTTTTGTAGGCACACTGTAATCTTCTATATATATAAAAATGGATGTCCAATGGACTCCGAAATGGCCCAACAGATATTTGTGAAATTTTCATGGGAAATATTGTTGTATTCAGTGGTGGTTTCTGTGAAACAAAAAATTTAAATAACCTCATGGAAGAGTGGGAAAAGTGCATTGGTTTTCAAATGAACAACTGGAAAATTTTAAATTGGGTTTTCGAATTGAAAATTAACTCGGAAAACTCACTGGTTTTCAAAGGGAAAACTGCATGTAATTGTAGGTGCATTGGCATAGCCGTAGCTAGGATTTGGTTTCGGGGGGGGGGGGGGGGGTTAAGATAAATGATAATTTTTTTCAAAATCTCTATATATATAAAAATGGATGTATGTACATACGTTACAAATAGAAAGTTTTTGATGAAAAACTCGGAAAACGCATTGGTTTTTAAATCGAAAACTGCATGGATTTGTATCTATGTGCATTCGTTTTCAAACGGAAAACTGAAAAATTGGTGATGGGGAACTTGAAAAACTCTGGGAGTGCAATTTTGGAAAATTGAGGAAAAGAGCAACACGTTTGATTTTGTTTACCACATTTAGGATTTTGACTGTGTTGGAAAGTTCGTTGTCAAGCTAGAAAAATTTCATAATTTTGAAATTGGAAATATAGGTCTTTTAATCATTTTAGAGCTTATCTCTGAAGGCGCTTAATGGTGGTGAAACGAGGTTAGTTAAAGATTAATGTAAACAATAAAATGGATGCATGTTGATTTGTTTGTGTGAGCGGTAAAGACTCTTAAGTAGTCCAACGTATTGTTATAAAATTTTGACTGTAGGCAAAGCTAACATGAGCCAGGGTTCCTGCGAAAACAAATTTTGGGAACATTTTACGGGAAAATTGAAAAATGGAAAAAATAAATGGTGGCCGAAAATTATACTTTTGTATGGGATCATAGCTGCAATTGTTCAAAAATTAGTAAAAAAAATATGGAAACTCCGCAAAACGAGAATTTTTTTAAATTATTTTAGATTTGATTTGATCTGGTGGCAGGCGAGACGAGGTTCGCGGGGTCGGCTTGTTTTTAATAAAAAAGGAAACATATTTATCAAATTTATCACATTCTTTCACTTCCCCGAAGCCAAGTCATTTGTTCACGAAACAATTTTTGATGGAAAGTTTAAAATATTTCATGAGTGTATCTTTTAAGTACTTTAATATTAATATTTAATATTAATCATTGTTATTTATGCAGTATTTTTAAATATATTGTAAAACACATAATAAAGATTTGAATGCATATGAAAAAAATTCATGTCTACTACAAAATTGAAGTCTAACTGAAGATATTGGCTTCAAAGCTTCAGAGTAGATGTTTTTGCATGGTATATTAGATATATGAATCTTAAATTAAGTAAACTTACCTTTATTTGAAGTCAATAACATTTTTGTATTATTTTGTTTTGGAAAAAGTAGGAGAGAACTTCTTTCATAAAAAGCATTATTGTTTATTGAGGGACGAATAAAAACAAAAGCAGAAGAAAAACAAAACAAATACATAAATATAATATTTAACTATATAAAATAATTCTTTTTTCACACAGATCATCACAATTGTGAATTAATTATATACAAATAAATTCTTTGAACAAAAAATAACACAGTATGGCATTATTTATTTAAACGAACGAATAAAAACAAAAACAAAAGAAGAATAAATACATAAATATAGTATAATATTATTATAAATCTTATAAATGTATGTTAAGGAATTTATTTGTATACATGTTATTTATTCACAAGAGTGATGATCTGTGTTAAAAAAGTTTATTTTATATATTATAATATCATATAGATTATTAAATTCAGTCAAAATGCCATTTTGATAGTACCTACAGAATAACGAAGGATTATTTCTTATTCTGTGGACTAAGTGCAAAATGCTATTAATAAAAGAAATGTAATGGTTGGTGTTTGTGTTGCCTCCAACTGCTTCCGAAGAAAATCAAACAAATTGTATTCTTACAACGATCTATATATTTCGGCACCAAGTGCCATCATCAGGATCTAAAATAGCAAAAATACAATATAAGTTTGACATAAATACATACAGTTAATATAACAAAGATAAAAATATAAACTATGTACCAAAGAATTGAGTGTCACAAGTTTACTTTTCTCACAATTATTTGGCAAATTTAGTGATCTGTCAAAGAATGCTTCAAAATAAAAATAAAAACAATTGAAGCGGTAAGCCGTCGTCGTCACTGTGTAATGATTCAGCTACTAGCCGTCATCACGGCGTGTGGTGTTTACACGTTCTGTCGCGTTTACGCTGTCTATGATGTTTAGACGATCATTTGTCACTCGTTGTAAATTTCCACTGTTTCCATACGAGATGAGGTTGAAATATGTATTTGTGTAGTCTTTTTTGTCCGTTTTGAAATTGCAAGCATCTTCCCCCAGTTTAACTATTTGGTTGACTTCATGAATCTGTAACTTGAATTTATTGCGTTCAAACTTCAATACTGTGGTGTTGTCAAAATTGAAAGACAGATCACTAAATTTGCCAAATAATTGTGAGAAAAGTAAACTTGTGACACTCAATTCTTTGGTACATAGTTTATATTTTTATCTTTGTTATATTAACTGTATGTATTTATGTCAAACTTATATTGTATTTTTGCTATTTTAGATCCTGATGATGGCACTTGGTGCCGAAATATATAGATCGTTGTAAGAATACAATTTGTTTGATTTTCTTCGGAAGCAGTTGGAAGCAACACAAACACCAACCATTACATTAACCCGCATTCCGGCAACACAAAAATCCTAAATCAAAAGAAATGTATCTTAACAGGCGTTTACAAACTTATTCCACCGTGGAGGGTGGTTTAGCGAAGCAATAAAAAAAATGTAAGATAAAAGTTCATTAGACAGCAACAAATTTCGCAAAGGGAATTTAAGCTTAACGTCACTAACTTTACTAGATACTCCGTAAACAAATTATTTTTATTAATGAGAAATTTTTTGACGTTTGGTTAAAATGGATTACATTTTTAGTCCGAACTGCGTCAAAGTAGGATGGGTTTAATTGGATTTTTTATGTTAAAAAAACTGCTTCCCTCTCCAGATGTCACCAAAATCGATTGCCATCTTGCCTCTACTACCCAAGAATATATATATACAAAAAATTCTCATGAATTTTTGGCTGTTAAATGACGAATGTCAATTGGATATCAAATGCGTGTCGAAAAAATTTGAGCGCTCAGAATACGTTCAGCTAAAAGTGTGTTCAGAGCTTTGTATATTTATTTGACTGGTACTATCAAGATGGCGGTTTTTAATGTAACCATCTATATAACGACTTATTTAAAAGAAAACCCCGTAACCCCCCCTAAATACGGCTATGGCTCTAACAGACTTTTATTCTTAAAGAAAAATGCCTTTAATCCTTAATAGAAACTTATAAATTCAGTGTTAGCAAAAAAATAAATTCAGTAAGTTATTAACCAATAGTTATTTGTTTTTGCATTGGGGGGGGGGGGTCAGTAAACCCCGTAACCCCCCCCCATAAATACGAATGTGCTATCAAGATGGCACTTTTAAATATAGTCATCTATGTAACGACTTATGTACTTTTAACTTTTTAATGGAAAATGGATGTAAAAAAAATTTCGGGGGGGGTTAAACCCTGTAACCCCCCCCCCTTAAATACGGCTATGTGCATTGGTTTTCAAATGGGAAAGTGGAAAATTTCAAAATGAGTTTTCGAATGAAACATAGAAAAGTCTTGATGAAAAACTCGGAAAACTCATTGGTTTTCAAAGGGCAAATTGTATGAAAATGTAGGTGCACTGATTTTCAAATGGAAAAATATAAAATTTTGGAGAACTTCAAGATTAAAATCAAGTTTTTGCATAGAATTAAAGGTGCATTGGTATGTTTTGTATGTGCGGCAGGGACTATTTATCCGCTCAGTCCTTAATGAATTTTTCAACGAAATTTGCATTTTAATGCATGCTTTAGTTAGTTGTTAGTTAGTTCTCTATTTCAATTGGATTCAAACAAATCGCATTGCATTTTTTAACAATAACAGTGTTAATCATAATTATTCTTGGGTTGCTCTCAAGGGTGGCGAGACCATGTTCGGTGGAAAATTTGTTGTCAAGCTAGAAAAACTTAATATTGTAATATTCGGCTTGGTCCGACAATTAAAACTTATTCACTTTTTAAATAAAACACAAATTCACTTTATTCAAATCACTCACAAACTTATTTATTCAACACTTTCAATTATAACTTTTCAAACACAGTGTACTTTACTTATCGCAGTTCACAATCAATTAACTCGCCTCGCCACCAAACGGCTATTTATATCAAAAATGATGGGTTCTAGAAACTACTATTGGTTCCTATTGGTTCTTGGGGAAGCTGAAAGTTCGAGAGAAAATACTGGGATTTTTGTAGGGGCTAACGTTCTTAATGCTAAACAAAAAGTTTCTCTTAATCTTAATTAATTATTGCCCCTCACGAGTGTTTACTACTACAATTAAACGATATTAAGTAAAGAGAGTATGTACATTAAATAAACAAGAGATACAGAGTAAGTAAAGAGAGTAATGAAAAGTGTGTGCATTAAATATAGAAAGAGATACAGAGTAAGTAAAGAGAGTAAGAAAAGTGTGTACATTAAATATAGAAAGAGATACAGAGAGTAAGAGATAATAAAGTATACACATTAGTATTAGACATTACAATAGAAGGAGATACAGAGCGTATGAGATAAATAAAGTGTATACACATTACATTGCCCCCTCCTTAGGATTGATCGTCCCGAACAAATCCATCATCTTCATCACCACTGTAGCGATGTAGTCGGTCGCGATGTACGACTTTAAGTTTACCTCTGACTCCTTTTTGTATCCGGTACACGACGTCGTTGATTTTGCTAATCACTGTATATGGACCTTCCCAGTCCCGTTGAAGTTTCGGTGACAACCCTTTTTGTCGATGGGGATTGTAAAGCCACACTCGATCTCCTGCTTGGAACTCTGTTGTTGTCGCTCGTATATCGTAGCGTGTCTTCATTCTGTCACTGAACATCTTAATTTTTGACCTGGTATCGTCGTGGATCTGAAGGAGTCTTTCCCTGAGGTCATCCAAGTAAACATCCTCGGCTTGCGGTTCCGACGTGGGACATCCAAATTTGATTTCGCTCGGCAGTCTGATGTTCCTTCCCATTAAAATCTCAGACGGTGTATGGCAAGTTGAGCTATGTCTTGCACTTCGATACGCCATCAAAAACAGTGGAATGTGTCGATCCCAATCTCGCTGGTTGTCGTCCACAACTTTGCAAAGATGTTCCTTCAGGGTTCGGTTGAACCGTTCGACCATGCCATCAGATTGTGGGTGGAGTGGTGTTGTTCTTGTCTTCTTAATGTGAAGAAGCCCACAAACTTCCTGGAATATGTTTGATTCAAAGTTCCTTCCCTGGTCGGAATGCAGTTCTAATGGAACACCGAATCTGCTCACCCAGTTGAACACAATTTGGTCTGCGACTGTTTTGGCTTCTTGATTCCGTATGGCGTATGCTTCAGGCCACTTGCTGAAGTAATCCATGACGACCAGAATATAACGATTTCCATTATTTGTTTCCGGAAATGGACCCGCCACGTCTATTGCAATCCTTTCAAAGGGTGATCCGACATTATACTGCTGCATTTGGCTGTGATTCTTTTTGTTCGGGCCTTTGGTGGCAGCACAGGTATCACATTTTCGGCACCACTTCTCGACATCTTCCCTTGCATGTAGCCAATAGAATCGTTGTCGAACCTTTTCTAGCGTCTTGTTTACTCCTAGATGGCCTCCCGAAACTCCATCATGCATCTCTCGCAGAACGTCCACAATCTTCGATCTCGGTAAGACTAGCTGCATTACATAGGACTTTCCATCTGCTGATTCCCATTTACGTCGAAGGACACCCTCTTGGACATGCAATGAGTCCCACTGTGCCCAATAGGCCTTTAGAGCCGGACTTCTGTCGGAGATATCGGCCCATTCTGGTTTTTCCTGGTGTTCCTTGCATGCGAGGATGGGTTCAATATCTGGGTCCTCTTGTTGAGCCTTCCTCAACTCGTCGTTGCTCCAGCCATAAATGGGATCGGTTCTGGTTCGTTGAACAGTAACCACTTCTTTTTCTTCTTGGCGTCTGCAATGCTTACAGTCTTGCTTACATGGTCTCCGAGACAGTGCATCAGCATTTGAGTGAAGCTTCCCCTTCCGATGTTGAATTTCATAATCGTACGTCTGCAGCCTCTCAATCCATCTCGCCACTTGACCCTCTGGATTCTTGAAATTCAAAAGCCAGTTTAGTGCTCCATGGTCGGTTCGGAGAAGAAACTTCTGTCCATAGAGATACTTATGGAAGTGCTTTGTTGCCAAAATCAGTGCAAGAAGTTCTCTTCTGGTCACACAATAGTTTCTTTCCGACTTTGAGAGTACCTTGCTGTAATAGGCAACCACCTTTTCTTCGCCATCATGTACCTGTGACAATACAGCACCAATCCCGACATTGCTGGCATCAGCATCAATGATGAACGGTTTTCCTGGAGTCGGGTAGGTCAGCACTGGTGCATTACACAAGCGTTGCTTGAGCTCTTGAAAGCTGCGCTCGCACTCACCTGACCATTTAAACTGCTTTCCCTTTTCCGTTAGCTGATGTAGACTCTTGGCGATCTCAGCAAAATTCTTGACGAAGCGCCTATAGTAGGTGGCTAGACCCAGAAAGCTTCGGAGTTGATGTTTGTCCTGTGGTGTTGGCCAATTCTTCACGGTGTCAACCTTATCAGGATCCGTCTTAACTCCTTGGGATGAGATGATATGTCCCAGGTATTTCACTTCGGTTTTGAAGAGTGAACACTTTTCTGGATTGAGCTTGAGGTGGGCTTCTCGAAGTCTTTGAAACACGGCTCTCAGATTTGTACAATGTTCGTCAAATGTTTTCCCGTATACGATGACGTCATCCAAATAGACCAGGCAAGATTTCCAAGTGTGTCCTTGCAGGACGCATTCCATAAGGCGCTCAAAAGTCGCTGGAGCATTGCACAGTCCAAAAGGCATCACTTTGAACTGCCACAATCCGTTTCCTGTCGAGAACGCTGTCTTCTCTTTGTCTTCAGGATGGATTTCTACTTGCCAGTATCCACTTTTCAGGTCCAAAGTTGAGAACCATTGTGCTCCTTCCATTGCGTCCAGAGTATCGCTGATCCTAGGCAGAGGGTAGCTATCTTTCTTGGTCACATCGTTCAACCTTCGATAGTCCACGCAAAAGCGGGTTGATCCGTCTTTCTTCTTTACCAGGACCACTGGAGACGCCCAAGGGCTTTTTGAGTTTTCGATAAGACCCTCTTCTTTCATGGTGGTTATCAGTTCTTCAACCTCACCTTGTTTGGCTAGTGGAAGGCGTCTTGCAGGTTGACGAATCGGCTTTGCATCCCCGGTGTTGATTCGATGTTGAACCAGTTGTGTTCTGCCATATTTCCCTTGCGATGATGAAAAGATGTCTGCAAATTCTTCGAGGAGACCTTCTGCAGTTCTTCGTTGTTGTTGGCCAAGATTAGAGGACTCGAGAATGTTCGTCTTTATGGAGTTCAGCTCTTTGGACTTCAATGTTTGCCTTGGGTCTTCTTCGCTGATCCTTGTTATCGCTGATACAGATTCGCATTGTCCGACAATCTCACCTTTTCTAAGCTTAACTTCGTACGGCTTGATGTTGAGTATTCGTACGGGAACCATGTTCTTTACAGGTCTAACAAGAGTCTTCCCAATGGTGACGTTTTGGGAGGACTTTACAGATGCTGGTTCGACCATGAGGTATCGATGGCTGCCAGGCTTACCTTTCAATTTCGTCCACACGAATACTTCTGAAGAAGCAGGCAAAGTCAGATCTTCTTTAATGACGGTTTTCACAGATAGCGAGGTCTCATACGAGTGAATCCCATAGATCATCGGAATCTCGATGTTTCGATATTTCAGAACTTGGTTCCCGATGTCCAATATCACTCCGTGATCTTTCATGAAATCGACGCCGACAATGCACTCGTCGCATATATCTGCTACCAGGAACAGGTGAGAGAATTCCAGCTCTGCCATCCGGATCTTAAGACGTACCTCACCATAGACTTTTGCGGCTTCTCCAGTTGCAGTCCTTAGACGATAGCTATTGGTGTTGTGGAGCCATGTCTTCTTAACGAGGTCCTGCCGTACAATGGACGCCGTGGCACCGGTGTCGATGGTAGCCACACATTTGTTGCCGTTTATACTTGCTTCCACGGTCAGGCTCTTGTTGTCACGTTTCGTTTGAGAAACCTGGATGGTGTTTCTGTAGCTATCGGTACTAGAAGCCAGCTTCTGTCCCTCGAAATTGGTGGGGTGGGAAACAACTTGAGAAGCAACATTGTTGTAGGTGTAACTTTGACCAGTTGACATATTTCTGTGTTCACAGTGTTGGCATGCGGTTCCTCTTCGCGGTAATCTGCACTGTCGTTGAAGATGCCCGGTCTTGTTGCAGTTCCAGCATCGTGCTGGTCCGTCTCGCTGACTCCTTTCCAGAGTAGCCTTCTGACAAGAGCATTCTTGGACTTCCAATTCTCTCACGCGATGCACGTTTTGGGAAGCTTGTTCTGCGGCTTCCATTGTTAGAGCGAAAGCCAATGCTTCTGGTAGTGTTTGTTTTCCGGCAGTGCGAATAGCCCTTTGGAGATTTATATCGCCCACAGCTCTCACAAAGGCTTCAACAGCAAGTTGATTAATTATCTCGTTGCCAGCTGTTGGGTATGCCAGGTGAACCAGTCGCTCGATATCTGCCTGAAGCTGCTGCAGAGTTTCACCTCTTTTCTGTGCTCTATTGTTAAGCTGAACTCGGAAGACTTCTGTCATGTGGCTATCCCCAAACCGCTGTTCGATTGCGTTTACCAGAACTTTGAAGTCACCGTTCTTCTCTGCTGGGATGGTTTGTAGCAGTTCAGCAGCTGCTCCTCTCAAGGCAAGCGTAAGAGCAATGTATTTTTCGTCATCGTCCCAGCCGTTTGTTAACGCTGCTGCTTCAAACTGTTTCTTGTAGATTGACCACGGTATCTGACCATCAAAGCTTGGAGGATTCACTTCTCTCTTTCTTGAGCACTCACCAGAAGTTTCTCGAGCTTTCATCTTTCGCACTTTTTCTAGTTCGCTTGTAATGGTTTCGATCTGGTCGTCTATTTTCTTGAAACGTGCATTAGTCGTTGGATTTTGTTTTTCGACACGCTCATTGATTCTGTCTTCGAAGTCCGCAAACCTGCCTTCTAGCAGATTTTTCTGTTCATCAAACCGATCTTGTAGTTGTTCCAGAACATCATTCTTTTGTGTTTCCAGTTGTTTGAGGACATTCTCTTGCTCGGTCTTCTGCTCGTTTCTTTGAGTTTCTAGTTGCTCCAGAACATTCTTGTTTTGAGTTTCTTGCTTCTTTTGATTCTCTTCAAATTTGGCTAGAAGAAGTGTCATCATGGTAGATAAGTCGGCAGTTGCATTTACCTCTTCCGATTTTGCTTCCACTTCGAAAGCAAACGTATCTGGGTCTTCATTTTGTTCTTCCAGATATTCCTGTAGCCGTTTTACGAGTTCGATTTTATATCCTGCCGCACTTAAGCCACGTTTGCTTAATTCGGCCTTTAGCTCAGCGACAGTTAAGTCTTTCAAAACTTTACTTATCATTTTTAACTTCACTATTTCACACAAAATAGTTTAATCACTGTTCACTGTTTTATTCTCAATAAGTTTTAATCCCACTTCTGACACCAATGTAATATTCGGCTTGGTCCGACAATTAAAACTTATTCACTTTTTAAATAAAACACAAATTCACTTTATTCAAATCACTCACAAACTTATTTATTCAACACTTTCAATTATCACTTTGCAAACACAGTACCTTTACTTTATCTCAGTTCACAATCAACTAATTCGCCTCGCCACCAAACGGCTATTTATATCAAAAATGATGGGTTCTAGAAACTACTATTGGTTCCTATTGGTTCTTGGGGAAGCTGAAAGTTCGAGAGAAAATACTGGGATTTTTGTAGGGGCTAACGTTCTTAATGCTAAACAAAAAGTTTCTCTTAATCTTAATTAATTATTGCCCCTCACGAGTGTTTACTACTACAATTAAACGATATTAAGTAAAGAGAGTATGTACATTAAATAAACAAGAGATACAGAGTAAGTAAAGAGAGTAATGAAAAGTGTGTGCATTAAATATAGAAAGAGATACAGAGTAAGTAAAGAGAGTAAGAAAAGTGTGTACATTAAATATAGAAAGAGATACAGAGAGTAAGAGATAATAAAGTATACACATTAGTATTAGACATTACAATAGAAGGAGATACAGAGCGTATGAGATAAATAAAGTGTATACACATTACATTGCCCCCTCCTTAGGATTGATCGTCCCGAACAAATCCATCATCTTCATCACCACTGTAGCGATGTAGTCGGTCGCGATGTACGACTTTAAGTTTACCTCTGACTCCTTTTTGTATCCGGTACACGACGTCGTTGATTTTGCTAATCACTGTATATGGACCTTCCCAGTCCCGTTGAAGTTTCGGTGACAACCCTTTTTGTCGATGGGGATTGTAAAGCCACACTCGATCTCCTGCTTGGAACTCTGTTGTTGTCGCTCGTATATCGTAGCGTGTCTTCATTCTGTCACTGAACATCTTAATTTTTGACCTGGTATCGTCGTGGATCTGAAGGAGTCTTTCCCTGAGGTCATCCAAGTAAACATCCTCGGCTTGCGGTTCCGACGTGGGACATCCAAATTTGATTTCGCTCGGCAGTCTGATGTTCCTTCCCATTAAAATCTCAGACGGTGTATGGCCAGTTGAGCTATGTCTTGCACTTCGATACGCCATCAAAAACAGTGGAATGTGTCGATCCCAATCTCGCTGGTTGTCGTCCACAACTTTGCAAAGATGTTCCTTCAGGGTTCGGTTGAACCGTTCGACCATGCCATCAGATTGTGGGTGGAGTGGTGTTGTTCTTGTCTTCTTAATGTGAAGAAGCCCACAAACTTCCTGGAATATGTTTGATTCAAAGTTCCTTCCCTGGTCGGAATGCAGTTCTAATGGAACACCGAATCTGCTCACCCAGTTGAACACAATTTGGTCTGCGACTGTTTTGGCTTCTTGATTCCGTATGGCGTATGCTTCAGGCCACTTGCTGAAGTAATCCATGACGACCAGAATATAACGATTTCCATTATTTGTTTCCGGAAATGGACCCGCCACGTCTATTGCAATCCTTTCAAAGGGTGATCCGACATTATACTGCTGCATTTGGCTGTGATTCTTTTTGTTCGGGCCTTTGGTGGCAGCACAGGTATCACATTTTCGGCACCACTTCTCGACATCTTCCCTTGCATGTAGCCAATAGAATCGTTGTCGAACCTTTTCTAGCGTCTTGTTTACTCCTAGATGGCCTCCCGAAACTCCATCATGCATCTCTCGCAGAACGTCCACAATCTTCGATCTCGGTAAGACTAGCTGCATTACATAGGACTTTCCATCTGCTGATTCCCATTTACGTCGAAGGACACCCTCTTGGACATGCAATGAGTCCCACTGTGCCCAATAGGCCTTTAGAGCCGGACTTCTGTCGGAGATATCGGCCCATTCTGGTTTTTCCTGGTGTTCCTTGCATGCGAGGATGGGTTCAATATCTGGGTCCTCTTGTTGAGCCTTCCTCAACTCGTCGTTGCTCCAGCCATAAATGGGATCGGTTCTGGTTCGTTGAACAGTAACCACTTCTTTTTCTTCTTGGCGTCTGCAATGCTTACAGTCTTGCTTACATGGTCTCCGAGACAGTGCATCAGCATTTGAGTGAAGCTTCCCCTTCCGATGTTGAATTTCATAATCGTACGTCTGCAGCCTCTCAATCCATCTCGCCACTTGACCCTCTGGATTCTTGAAATTCAAAAGCCAGTTTAGTGCTCCATGGTCGGTTCGGAGAAGAAACTTCTGTCCATAGAGATACTTATGGAAGTGCTTTGTTGCCAAAATCAGTGCAAGAAGTTCTCTTCTGGTCACACAATAGTTTCTTTCCGACTTTGAGAGTACCTTGCTGTAATAGGCAACCACCTTTTCTTCGCCATCATGTACCTGTGACAATACAGCACCAATCCCGACATTGCTGGCATCAGCATCAATGATGAACGGTTTTCCTGGAGTCGGGTAGGTCAGCACTGGTGCATTACACAAGCGTTGCTTGAGCTCTTGAAAGCTGCGCTCGCACTCACCTGACCATTTAAACTGCTTTCCCTTTTCCGTTAGCTGATGTAGACTCTTGGCGATCTCAGCAAAATTCTTGACGAAGCGCCTATAGTAGGTGGCTAGACCCAGAAAGCTTCGGAGTTGATGTTTGTCCTGTGGTGTTGGCCAATTCTTCACGGTGTCAACCTTATCAGGATCCGTCTTAACTCCTTGGGATGAGATGATATGTCCCAGGTATTTCACTTCGGTTTTGAAGAGTGAACACTTTTCTGGATTGAGCTTGAGGTGGGCTTCTCGAAGTCTTTGAAACACGGCTCTCAGATTTGTACAATGTTCGTCAAATGTTTTCCCGTATACGATGACGTCATCCAAATAGACCAGGCAAGATTTCCAAGTGTGTCCTTGCAGGACGCATTCCATAAGGCGCTCAAAAGTCGCTGGAGCATTGCACAGTCCAAAAGGCATCACTTTGAACTGCCACAATCCGTTTCCTGTCGAGAACGCTGTCTTCTCTTTGTCTTCAGGATGGATTTCTACTTGCCAGTATCCACTTTTCAGGTCCAAAGTTGAGAACCATTGTGCTCCTTCCATTGCGTCCAGAGTATCGCTGATCCTAGGCAGAGGGTAGCTATCTTTCTTGGTCACATCGTTCAACCTTCGATAGTCCACGCAAAAGCGGGTTGATCCGTCTTTCTTCTTTACCAGGACCACTGGAGACGCCCAAGGGCTTTTTGAGTTTTCGATAAGACCCTCTTCTTTCATGGTGGTTATCAGTTCTTCAACCTCACCTTGTTTGGCTAGTGGAAGGCGTCTTGCAGGTTGACGAATCGGCTTTGCATCCCCGGTGTTGATTCGATGTTGAACCAGTTGTGTTCTGCCATATTTCCCTTGCGATGATGAAAAGATGTCTGCAAATTCTTCGAGGAGACCTTCTGCAGTTCTTCGTTGTTGTTGGCAAAGATTAGAGGACTCGAGAATGTTCGTCTTTATGGAGTTCAGCTCTTTGGACTTCAATGTTTGCCTTGGGTCTTCTTCGCTGATCCTTGTTATCGCTGATACAGATTCGCATTGTCCGACAATCTCACCTTTTCTAAGCTTAACTTCGTACGGCTTGATGTTGAGTATTCGTACGGGAACCATGTTCTTTACAGGTCTAACAAGAGTCTTCCCAATGGTGACGTTTTGGGAGGACTTTACAGATGCTGGTTCGACCATGAGGTATCGATGGCTGCCAGGCTTACCTTTCAATTTCGTCCACACGAATACTTCTGAAGAAGCAGGCAAAGTCAGATCTTCTTTAATGACGGTTTTCACAGATAGCGAGGTCTCATACGAGTGAATCCCATAGATCATCGGAATCTCGATGTTTCGATATTTCAGAACTTGGTTCCCGATGTCCAATATCACTCCGTGATCTTTCATGAAATCGACGCCGACAATGCACTCGTCGCATATATCTGCTACCAGGAACAGGTGAGAGAATTCCAGCTCTGCCATCCGGATCTTAAGACGTACCTCACCATAGACTTTTGCGGCTTCTCCAGTTGCAGTCCTTAGACGATAGCTATTGGTGTTGTGGAGCCATGTCTTCTTAACGAGGTCCTGCCGTACAATGGACGCCGTGGCACCGGTGTCGATGGTAGCCACACATTTGTTGCCGTTTATACTTGCTTCCACGGTCAGGCTCTTGTTGTCACGTTTCGTTTGAGAAACCTGGATGGTGTTTCTGTAGCTATCGGTACTAGAAGCCAGCTTCTGTCCCTCGAAATTGGTGGGGTGGGAAACAACTTGAGAAGCAACATTGTTGTAGGTGTAACTTTGACCAGTTGACATATTTCTGTGTTCACAGTGTTGGCATGCGGTTCCTCTTCGCGGTAATCTGCACTGTCGTTGAAGATGCCCGGTCTTGTTGCAGTTCCAGCATCGTGCTGGTCCGTCTCGCTGACTCCTTTCCAGAGTAGCCTTCTGACAAGAGCATTCTTGGACTTCCAATTCTCTCACGCGATGCACGTTTTGGGAAGCTTGTTCTGCGGCTTCCATTGTTAGAGCGAAAGCCAATGCTTCTGGTAGTGTTTGTTTTCCGGCAGTGCGAATAGCCCTTTGGAGATTTATATCGCCCACAGCTCTCACAAAGGCTTCAACAGCAAGTTGATTAATTATCTCGTTGCCAGCTGTTGGGTATGCCAGGTGAACCAGTCGCTCGATATCTGCCTGAAGCTGCTGCAGAGTTTCACCTCTTTTCTGTGCTCTATTGTTAAGCTGAACTCGGAAGACTTCTGTCATGTGGCTATCCCCAAACCGCTGTTCGATTGCGTTTACCAGAACTTTGAAGTCACCGTTCTTCTCTGCTGGGATGGTTTGTAGCAGTTCAGCAGCTGCTCCTCTCAAGGCAAGCGTAAGAGCAATGTATTTTTCGTCATCGTCCCAGCCGTTTGTTAACGCTGCTGCTTCAAACTGTTTCTTGTAGATTGACCACGGTATCTGACCATCAAAGCTTGGAGGATTCACTTCTCTCTTTCTTGAGCACTCACCAGAAGTTTCTCGAGCTTTCATCTTTCGCACTTTTTCTAGTTCGCTTGTAATGGTTTCGATCTGGTCGTCTATTTTCTTGAAACGTGCATTAGTCGTTGGATTTTGTTTTTCGACACGCTCATTGATTCTGTCTTCGAAGTCCGCAAACCTGCCTTCTAGCAGATTTTTCTGTTCATCAAACCGATCTTGTAGTTGTTCCAGAACATCATTCTTTTGTGTTTCCAGTTGTTTGAGGACATTCTCTTGCTCGGTCTTCTGCTCGTTTCTTTGAGTTTCTAGTTGCTCCAGAACATTCTTGTTTTGAGTTTCTTGCTTCTTTTGATTCTCTTCAAATTTGGCTAGAAGAAGTGTCATCATGGTAGATAAGTCGGCAGTTGCATTTACCTCTTCCGATTTTGCTTCCACTTCGAAAGCAAACGTATCTGGGTCTTCATTTTGTTCTTCCAGATATTCCTGTAGCCGTTTTACGAGTTCGATTTTATATCCTGCCGCACTTAAGCCACGTTTGCTTAATTCGGCCTTTAGCTCAGCGACAGTTAAGTCTTTCAAAACTTTACTTATCATTTTTAACTTCACTATTTCACACAAAATAGTTTAATCACTGTTCACTGTTTTATTCTCAATAAGTTTTAATCCCACTTCTGACACCAATGTAATATTCGGCTTGGTCCGACAATTAAAACTTATTCACTTTTTAAATAAAACACAAATTCACTTTATTCAAATCACTCACAAACTTATTTATTCAACACTTTCAATTATCACTTTGCAAACACAGTACCTTTACTTTATCTCAGTTCACAATCAACTAATTCGCCTCGCCACCAAACGGCTATTTATATCAAAAATGATGGGTTCTAGAAACTACTATTGGTTCCTATTGGTTCTTGGGGAAGCTGAAAGTTCGAGAGAAAATACTGGGATTTTTGTAGGGGCTAACGTTCTTAATGCTAAACAAAAAGTTTCTCTTAATCTTAATTAATTATTGCCCCTCACGAGTGTTTACTACTACAATTAAACGATATTAAGTAAAGAGAGTATGTACATTAAATAAACAAGAGATACAGAGTAAGTAAAGAGAGTAATGAAAAGTGTGTGCATTAAATATAGAAAGAGATACAGAGTAAGTAAAGAGAGTAAGAAAAGTGTGTACATTAAATATAGAAAGAGATACAGAGAGTAAGAGATAATAAAGTATACACATTAGTATTAGACATTACAATAGAAGGAGATACAGAGCGTATGAGATAAATAAAGTGTATACACATTACAATATCTTTGAAATTGGAAATATCTGTGTCTTATCTGAAAACGCTTCATTATGGTAAAACGTGTTTAGGTAAAGTAGGGTAAAAAGGGTCCGCCATCTAAGGTTTTTTTTTTCAACTAGTGCTTATTTCGTGAATGGTAACACTTAGCTCATGTCTGATTTGACAGATAATTAGTTTCATTTTATCCTTCCGCTGAACGGATATGGTTGGTATACGCTTGAACAACGCTGGGAAATATTGCGACATTACTTTGAAAATCTGTTGCAGAATGTGTGCAAAAATTGTGTACGGATTTTGGAAGAAGAGAAGCACGGTCAGCTCCGTATGTTCGTTATCTTGTGAAAAAAGTGAAAGAAACTGGCATCCTCATCGATAAACCAAAGCGTGAAAAGCCAAAAACAGTGCGTATGCCCGAGAATATTGCTGCTGTGGCAGAAAGTATGCGTGAAGCGCCATCAACATCAATTCACCGTCCGAAGATGCCGATTTTGCCAAAAAAAAAAAAATCATCTTTTCAGATGAAGCTCATTTTGATCTTGGTGGGTATGTAAGCAAGCAAAGTTGTCGCATTTGGGCACAGAAAACCTGCACGCATACATTGAAAAGCCGATACACCCAAAACGAGCACTGTGTGGTGCGGATTTTTGGTCCAGAGGCATAATTGGGCCATTTTCCTTCGAAAATGAGCAAGGAATGGCGATCGTTGAACGAATTTTTGTTCACAAAAATTGAATAGGAGGTTATTGGCAACATTTGGTTTCATCACGACGCACGGAGGCGCGGCGCTACGTGCCGCACAGCCGAAGCTACACTCGATGTTTTGCGCCCTGTTTTTGAAGATCGCACTATCAGCCGCAGAGCTGATGTCATTTGGCCACCTCAGAGCTGCGATTTGACACCGTTAGACTATTATTTGTGGGCTGCCGGCCGTAAAAGATAAGTGTTACGCCGACAAGCCAGAGACAATTGACGATTTAAAGGACAATATTCGTGAAGCCATTGGTGAAATACAGCTGCACACAATCGATAATGACCTTAAAATTTCGACCGATCGTGTAGGCTACTGCATGGCCAGCCGAGGCAGCCATTTGAATGAAATTATTTTTCATTACTAACCGGAAAGATTGTGCTTTCAAATAAACAAAGAAATTTGAGAAAATATTCAGTAGTTTTTTTATAGCATTAAAAAAAAAAAAAGTTATTTGGCGGACCCTTTACATTTATTCGAAAATTTATTCAATACCTAAAGTACATACCTATAAAATCAATTTTATTTCGTTACAGTAAAGAGAATCCCTTTCCTTTTCAATAAAAAAAAAATAACATTTGAAGATCTGTTTAAGTTTAAGTTTCTCAGTAGACAAGCTGTGTTTATTTAAAATGACATTTATCAAAACAAAAATTATTAAAAAAAAAAATGTTTACATTGAAGACCTTCTACAAACAAACATCTCTATTCGGTATTCAAATTTGAACTAAAAACAAATAAATAAATAAACTACTTATAAGTCGTTAATCATCAAATTTTGTAATATTTCGAATTAAATTAACCCAATAGACCTGTCAACACTCCACTTTTCATCTCAAAAGAATTCCATGTTCTAAATTAGAACCAAACAAAAAAATTCCACGCCCACATTATTGCAAAAATACATTTTTTTCTTAAATCTAAATCAACAACACCACAACGAATGTTTGTAGTGCATTTTTATTTTCATCTTTTTGGAAAAAAAATAAAAGAAAAATGAAAATCATCAAATAGACTGAAATACACTGTTTTAATTACTTCCATCGAAAACCATTTTGTCTCAGTCTGGGATGTTTCTTTTATGTCTTTTTGTTCGGTTTTGTAAAATGAATGAGAACATTCAGACGAGTGTGAAGAAGCTTCCACACCGCGTGTGAATTCGATCAATTTTTAGAAAACAACTTTCGCTTTTTCGAAAGTCCAAAAATCAACGCACTCTCACGCAGTTTTCGTCTGCATTTTTGAAATTACGTGATGAACTATTATAAACAAAAAGCTTATAATTATTTATCTATTTTAGTGTTTCATCAACAATCTCGGTATTCCAATGAATTCAAATAAAATCTAAACAACATTCCACTTTCTGTTTCAACCTACCTCGTATATCTCTATTCGAGTGATGGCGAATTGTATTTTTATTTCGAAAAACCGCCACCGTTGCCGTTTTCGTGTTAGTCGAAGTTGCCTCGCCTGTCCTGCCGCAAATATTCCAACGCAAAAACAAACTCGTTGTACACAAAGTTTATATTTGAAAGAACAAAATTCAAAACAATGACCTAAATTTAAAACAATCCATCAACATAATTCACCACAACACAGCACTTCTTAACACAAGATCAAACATTGTAAGTAGCCGACACACCGCACTGGGGTGAACACACACGTTTTTTTGGGGTTTCTTTTTTTCAAAAAACAAAAACAAAAAATTAATATCTTGTGGAAAAAAATATCTTCATTCCATTCCAAATAGGTAGATTGTGATTTTCAAAAACTTAAAAATTTGAACACTCTCCTCGACTCGAACACTTTTTTTCGTATTTTGAAAATTGCTTTTGCACACACCCATAAGACAGACAGAGAGCTAATTTTATATAATCGATATCGGACAACGAATACTTTCCATTTTTTATTGTTCACTTAAATTTTTGTTCACAAAACTCGGGGATTTAAAACAAAAAAGGGAAAAGTTATATTTCAAAAATATGGGGTTTCCGAGTTTCAAAAATCGTCAAAAAAGGAATAAAATACATTCGATCAACGCGACAAAAATTAAGTGAATATTTTTTTTTCTACCGAGAAAAAAATAGGTAAAATCGAGACCGAGTACCTACTCCTCCAGAGCAGCGCGTTGAACGTTCTGTGTTCCTGCTGTTCACAAAGTAAAAAGAGAAAATTGTTTAAACGTGCTAATCATTTGACCACTTTCGAAAAAAGCTTAGCGCATCATTTCGGCGTTATAAATAAATTTCCAAAAAAATAAAAAACAAAACAGTTTAATACGCCGCACAGTGGCCCGTTTCGGCTTTTTTGGTTCCAAAAATCATAGCTCCTAAACGAGTTGAGATATTTCCACAATTTTTTTTTTATTTTGAAGGTTACACCCAACGCTATGAAATTGGTGAATTTCAAAATAAAAACATTATAGGGTGTTTCGGAAATAGCTGTCAAAAAACTTAGTTATATTAAGTGAGATAAAAATGATTAAATGTGAATTAAACAAACAAGAAAATTCATTTTCTGGCGTAAAACAAAAGGAATTGACGTTTAACAGTAGCGCAAAAAGTAAAACACCGATTTTAGAGGAACAGTGGCGAAAAAAGTTTTTTTAATTTTTTTTTTTTTTGTAAATTGACATTAGAATAATAATAAATAACAAATTGAACAGCAAATTATACAATAAAAACAGTTGAAATGTACGTATAAACATTAGATTTCTTGAAAACTATCATCTTGGTCCGTGGTAATATTCAATAAACTCAACATTTCCGGAGAATAAAGTGCTTTCATATCGTTCTGGGTCCTTACGTGCCTCAGAGAAGAAATATGCGGATCAGATGAGGCTGCAAGCATGTTGTATAAGTCTTCATTCTGCCTTATTCTCGAAACTTTGCAGGTATTTTGATATCTATACCTTTTGTAGTCCTTATTTTTGGACTCCTGGGCTTCTTCAGATAATTCTCCTAGGGGAAGTGATTGATACTCTATAATATCTTGACTGTGAGCCAAAATTTTGTGAAGAGTAGGTGTCAGTTGTTTTTCAGGATACTTTTGAGTCAACAGAGCTGCTGTTGCTTTAGTATACTCCCCAAATTTAACTGCGTTCACAACTTCCCTGCAGTTCAAAACATCAAGTATTATTTTCAGCCTGGAAATAACCTCTATGTTTACTCCAGTTATTTGAGCTGTTATCTCAGTCAAACTAGAAATGATAACTTCATTGTGCTAAGTTATCCTTTTATACCTTATATTATTACCTCTACCATTAATTATAAATTCTACCTGTCTACCTAGTCTTTGAAATTAGAATTGTTTAATCCTTTAAAAAAAAAAACCTTTTTTTACCTATAATTTTATGACATCGAGCAATAAAAAATAAACATTTAATCCGATTAAAAATTAATACCTACATAAATAATCACTGAACATTTAATCTCCTTAAGTCAAAAGTAACTGCTAATATTTTATTATGGATATAATATAAACCCTTCAATTTAATTTTTTTATTGCCTCCGATTTATGTAATATTTATGACATATCGTATTTTAAAATATTTCCGTCATCAAAAACAAAATTGTGGTGAATACATTCCCCATTTCAGATAATTTTTTGAATTTGAAAAAAAAAAAAATTGTTCGAAAATTCTGGAACACCCTGCAAATGTAATAAATTTAAAACTCATCATATTGTTAGCCGTGAACATTGTCTTCGAAATAAAAAAAAAAATTGTGGTGATATCTCAACTAGTTCAAAAGTTACAGTATTAAACATTTTATTAATTTGCCATTGAAAAACCAGAAAATTGAAAAAAAGTGCCTGCCATCGATTAATAAAATCGCTCTAGCTCAGTTGGGCGCAAGTTGGCGCAAATTATTTCTTCAGGATTATATTAAGAAATACTTCAGCTTTCATTATGCGTTGAGTTTTGCTTAATGCTTTTTGAAGCTTTTTTTTCCATGCAATGTAAAGTCAGAAAAAGGTACAAAAAGTGGTGTCAAAAAAAAAAAAAAATATATATATAGACATTTTTTTTTTTTTTTTTAATATTTTTTCCAAACATATATTTTACCGTATTTGTTAATTTCAGAAAGAAAAAACAAAAATTCTTTCCCCACGTTCGTAATATAGCTTCTCAAAGTCAAGAAAAAGAAAAAAAAATGTTTGTTATTAAAACTGAAAAAAAAGTTCAACTTTGACCCCCTCTCAAAACCAAACCGTTGGGAAAATTCAAAAAAAACTTCGGTTTCAAGAACTTCAAATATTTGTTAATTCAGCGAAACAACAAATTTTGAATTCTGGAACAACGAAAAAAATGAATTTTGGAATGACTTTAGCCTAAACGGGCCACTGTGCGCCGTCGTAGTGGGACGATGGGCCGTGCGCCGTGCAGCCGGTCGTACCGTTTCATTGAAGATCAACCGATTCGGAAATGTTCCATCGGTTCGAAGTTTTTCTCTCTCTCTCTCTCTTCTTTCATCATATTTAAGAAAATTAAAAATTTTAAACAATGCTTTCAAAAACCGGTAAGCGATTTTGTTTTCTTTCAAAAACTCACTGTTTTCGTTTTTCAAACCATGTATTTGGGGAGTCTCGAAAACAATGTAATTACTCTCTCAAAAACGATGATGTTTTGTTTATTTTTCTCTTTTGTATGAGTAAGGGACTATTTTGAGACAATCAAGAGTGGATTTTGTGTAGTTTGGTGGTGTTTTTGGGGTGGTGAACTATTTTGTAAGGGGCAGGAAAGAAAAATCTTACGCGAGGCAATATTTTGGATGAATACACTAAACCCGACGAAGTTTCGAAACAGACTGATGCGTACGAATGCTAGACAGGCACTTTTCGAATATTAAGAGCAAATTATTTGTTTAGATTTAGCAGAGGAAACGGATAATGGAATTGGAAATAAGCGTGTTTAACGATGTGTACAAAAGAAAAAAAAAACTGTTTTTGACTGTGGCCGCTCTGCGGTGGCGATGGAAGGGAGATATGGCTACCGGGCGGGCGTTGCGATATTCGAATTTCAATGATATTGATGAATTTGGGAATTTGGGTAATTCGTAGAAGTCTTAAAACTTTTGTTTTGTTGAATTGATTTATAACAGCTTTTTTGTGTGTATTTGCTGTTTTGATTTATTTACAAAAACAAAGGAAGTGGTTTATGTAAACAGTTTCGTATATTGGTTCTGCGATCTTTATGATGAGAATTTTTGTTAGATTATGTTTGTTTGCTTGTAAAACCTGGGTTGATTGTCCTTTTTCATAGATTTTGGAGCAGATTAAATTGCACTTCGGATTCTTCCTCCAACCAACAATCGTTAAGAGAAACAAATCCGAAATTTTATACTTGTGTGTATGGCGTATACTTACTATTTTTGACGAAAAGCCAGTCAGAATAGTATTTGAGCCTCGAATGCAAACATTCAATGCAGTTTATCAGCCAGCCGTTTGATGATCAAACGATACGTTGCCTTGCAATCCAACGCAGTAAACATTGATCCACATAAAAATCTTAAAGCATTTTCTATGATATTAAGAAAGAACCAGTTAGTTCAAGCTCGCTGATTGAGCGAGTATTGTCAAAGATAGGAACTTAAATGGGGTTTGTTCCTACACCGTTCTCTTACTCGCTGCAATTTCGTTAGAGTAAAAATAATAACTTCTTTCTGAAATTAGTCTGACAGTTATGAGATTAAATTTAATATATAAAAAAGTATACCCCACAATTTTTCCAAAGAGCCCCTGGCACATGTAACGTTTCAAAAGGTTAAGGATAAGGGGACAGGGAATAAGTAAATTGGGAATAGGAAAAGGAAACGGATGTGAGTTTGGGAAATGAATATTCGGTGGATTTGGTCAAGCATGGGGTTGTACCCCTCCACCGCGCCGGACCTTTTCTCGCCACGAAAACAAAATAAAATACAATAAATAGCATACTACTCCCTACTACTTCTCTCATGTCAACTGATGAGGAATTGGGGTAGTTGGGCCTGCTGGTGCCGTCACAGACCAAGTTCAACCTCCACTCTTTAGTAATCAGCGGGTCGATTAAATGCTAATGGCTAAGACACAAGCATGCTTCAACTTTGTCTTCGTCTGCGTGGTGATGCACCCGCTTCGAGTTTGCTTTGAATGACAGTTTGCCCCCCGTCATCATCATTTCTCCAAAAATAAATGAATTTGTTTTCTTCTTTTCAAAGCAAATGTTCAGCATATGTGAACTAGAGCCTCCGTTTGGAATCACGTTAGGTAACATTACGTTCGAAATGTGAGGTCGAACCATCATTGTGATAGCACGCATTGAATTTCTTTGGCTGAACTCGTAAACGTCAGGCACAGCCGAAGTCAAAGCGTGTTTGTGTTTCAGCCTTAATTCCCCCCGTAAACGGGGGATATTTCAATACCTCTTGCCTGAAACATTTGACATTCCCGTCAAATTTTACGCCCATTGATCGATTTCAATTTATTTTCTTAGAGGTGTCGGCGAAGACCTACCATCAGAGATAGCCGCAAGAAAAAATCTATCTTTTGCGCACCAAATTATTATCAAAACAACAGCTCACAAGAACCAAGTCCTATGCTCTCTCTATGAGTGGTGCAAGGTCTAGGTAAATTCCGAACGTTGAATCGAGAAGCCACTTTTCGTTGACACATGATTTTCGCCAATAGAAGGAAAATACCTTCTTTTGAAATACCAAAAATTGATAACACCCCACTTATAATTTCAGAAAAAGCAAGATACCTTGGTGTTATCTTGGATAAGAAACTCAACTGGGCTCTAAACATACAAGAAAGCCATGATTGCACTCTACTCATGTAATAGGATTCTGGGAAGAAATTGTGGGCCAAATCCTAAGATTATTATGTGGATGTATGTATACAGCCATTATCAGACCCATTCTAACTTATGACAGATTGGTTTGGATAAGCGATCCTAAATCTCATCCCTATAGACTTATTTGTACAAGAATCCGCAGCAAACAGCGCTCTTT